>JAKSZU010000007.1:160881748-161481748 GCA_026018925.1 Tupaia tana | reverse complement strand
TTACCAATTATATACCTATCTATAGTTATCTATATAATCATAATTTATTCATTTTCATTGCTGTGGAATATGTCAACATTTGATTGTAACTTCATTTATTTATTCATTTGACTGTGCTAGACATCTGCTTTGCTTACCTTTACTACTTTATTTGGTTTTTATTAGTATAAACCACACTGCTATAGTTTCATGCCTGTCTTGCATGCAAAATTTTCTTTTGGGGATTCTCTTGCTGCCTTGCTTAGGAAACTCCTGTGTCATCTGACAGCTCTCACAGGTCTGCTGGGGTGGAGCTGACCTCATTGACTCTATCTGACAGTTGATGCTGGCTGGTGGTTAAGCTGAATTAGTCCTTCACGTGGCTTTTCTTTTGCCAGTCAGCTTGACTTGATATTTGTACAGCATGGTAGTCTCGGGCTTCCAGAGACTGAGAACAAAAGATGAAGTTTCTCTTAAGGCATAGGCTCTGGAATTCTCACACATTCTGTTGGTCAAAAGTAAGACAGGAGTTCAGTCTGTATTTAAGAGGTGGGCGTGAGATTTCACCTCTCATGGCCATATTTTCAATCTAACAATCTAGCATCTCGGTTCTTCAGCCAAAATAATTGTTTTATTATCTGTTACTGCAAGATGAACTACCCAAGACTTGACAAGGCAATAACTTCCTGTTTCTCATGGGATATTAAGCCCAGGTGGTCTGCTTTGCTAGCCTAGGACCACTTAGAAGACTTCTGTCATCTGATGGCTTGAAAGGACCTGGAAGGTTCATGGAGGCTTCACTTCCTCTGTCAGTTGAAGCTCGTTACTGACTACTGAGGTCTGGGTGTTTTTCAGATAGTGTTTCATCCTCTAGTAACCTAAACTAGGACTTTTCATACCATGTGATCTCAGGCTTTCAATAAAGTGGGGGAAAAAAATCCACAAAAACCACAAGGACCCTGGGGTCTATAATCCGATATCCACCATGACTCAGCAATCTGTCAGTCAAAGCATGACATCAGCCTAGTTCAATTTCAAGGGGTAGAGAGACTAAATTTCTACTGATGTGAAAAGGTTCAAATTATCATTGATATATTTTCAATTTACCATAGTTTACATGGCTCCTTGTTTTAAAATCAATTTTTCCTGACATTAACAAAGTACATTTGGTTAGTACTTACATGGTCTTATTTTGGTCATTTAAATTTAAATTTTTTCCTTTTCCTTCTGCATTAAATAGTACATAGTTTAGCTTTTTAAATCCATCCAAAATTTATTTGGCTTTGAACCCTTTATCTTTCTTTTTATAAAAGTCCATTTATGTATTTCTTCTGTGAAGAAGAGAGAGTGAGGCAGAGAGAGGAGCAGAGAGAGAGCATCAGCAGAGTTCTTATGCCTCCCTCTACCCTTAGTTTCAGCCAGCCTGAATCCCAAACCTGTCTGGAGTTCTCAGGGTGGTCTCAAGATGTGAACCCATGACCTTTCCCAAGTGGATCCAGTTGTGTTACCACTGCACCATCACCCAGCCCCTCCCCTACTACTTTAAAAACTAAGTCATAATCTCCTGAATTCTCTTTCTTGTTATTTTTTCCTGTGGACTATTGGGTCGTTGGAAAGGTCATGGTGCATTTTTGCATAGAAAAATATGTTGTAACTTTTCAGCGATCCAATAGTTTGGCTGTTGGAACACTACATTTATTCTCATGTTATGAGACGTACTGTGCTCCTGTTACTCAGATTCACTGGTAACTCTAATCTGCGATTGGATTGGGCAAAACTGTAGGATAAATGTCAGTTTTCTTCTGGGATTCAGCTGACATCCTTTCTAGTAGAAAATACAGGAAACTGCAGATAAGTGTATGCTCAGGCAGTATTACAGAATTTCTGTTTTATCTAGGAAAAAAAAATTCTGTTGATGTTGATTGGCAGTTATTTCCAGATTCATACTATTTTTTTTTTCTTTTTTTTGGAGAGGTTTTTGCTATAGGGCGCGTGTGCTCGCCAGACAGACAGAGAGAGACAGAGAGATAGAAAGCAGGAAATCACCCCCCAGGGGGGATGGCCACGCCGCAATCCCTTCTCCTCCATTCTCCTCTCGGGATCTTGGGCACGCACGCACACGCGCCCGGCGTGAGTTTAAGCCGCCGGGTCCGGGACTCGAACCGCGGTCGACTACGTGGGAGTCCAGCGACATAGCCATTACGCTAACTGCTGGTCCCAGACTCATACTATTTTAATACTCAATAGAAACATAATAACATCCCCAATAGAAATGTTTAATAGTGAACATTAATTTTAATTATATTGTATTACTGAACATCAGATTTTCTCCTATTTAAAGAAAATTTTCAATAATATTAAAATCATTAGTTAAAATGTAACTTCTCCTTGATTTCTTAAGTAATTTTACCCCAAATGTCTCAATAAGCATATTTATCTGATTAATTTAAAATAAGTTCTTACTTTTGAGGTTGAACATGTTTTTGCCCTTGTCACCTGTTATATTTTTAATTCTGCCAGATATTTTAAACAAAATATTTTCTTAAAGTTTTAAGAGACAGTGGGGAAATATTATTTTTTATAATCGGAACTATTTTTGAATATGTTTCATTCACGCAAACCCATCTTTCTTAATTTATAAGAAGCGAGCATACTACAATAAACAATTGTGCCAGCAAGGCTAAGACTGTGAGCACATGAACTGGGACAAAGTTGTCTTATTTAGCAGGAAAATTAATGGTGTAGCAATTGTATGATAGACACCGACAAAATGCCAGAGCAAGACCAGGAGACTAGAGATCGTAATTCAGTATTTTCTTTTGAATATTACTAAAATAAATTGTCTTGCCTTTTTTGCCCTCAAAACACATTTGAACATGTTTTCTTTTGTTATATATTAACCAGTATTCATATCTGTGAAATGTCGCTTAGTAACCAGACAGAAGGAGGTCACATGTCAAGGAAGAATCAGTTGAAAAATGGTCGACCCTTATTTGCCGAGGACAGGATGGCGGCAGATGGACAGTTTGTGGATCTGCTCTGGCTGAAGCACAGTGGTCTGCGGGCTCCCCTTTTCTGGAGAAGCTCAGAATTAATGACTGGCTGAAGTGGAGATCAAGACAGTTACTTTCCTTTCCTCCTGGACATTGCGGGGACAGCAAAGCCTATACATGGCCTGGGCTTCTCCAGAAGAGGGGACTCCCAAGCAGAGTAAGGGCAGGGGCAACCTGGACCTCCCGTGGCTCAGTGGCAGCGCCCCTTAGCTTCTCCTGGCCCACTCCTTTGAGCCTCAGCTGCTGCTGTAGAGTACTGAAGCCACCCTGGCAAGGTAAAGTCCTTGCCCATTTAACCACATTAACTCATAAATAAATTAATGTGCCCATGTAATTGAGAGTTGACAGTATTTATGTACCTCTATTATTCTGTTAGGCTCCTAAATAGCCTATTAAGATGCTGGTCTAATGAACTCTACCCCAGACTAACTTCAAAAACACAAAAACAAAAAACGTTCATGCACAAGAACCGTCTTCATTATCAGCAAACTACAGGCATTTTGTGAGTCCCCAGAGCAGGTGACAATTTGATTTTAAGTGGCTTACTGATACTTTGCACTGACCTAGCACGATTCAAACCAAATCTCAAAGTACTCTACAAAATGCTAATTAATGGCAGCTCATAATATCCCATGGAGGATGGTACATTTCACAGCTACCCTTTTACAGAATAAACTTCTGGGGGATAAGAGACTTGATAGTACTCACAGTTCAAATAGCATTTGCAAAGCTATGAACTGAGATCAGGATTTGAAACTACCCATTTCTAGCACTATTGACCAGGACCCACTCTCTCTCTTTTTTCCCCCTTAATGTTTGTGAATAACAAAAATAATTGGCATGCTGTTTTTCAGGTTTTTAAAGCAAAAGCAGTGTAATTCAGAAAGTATCAAAAGGCAAATGCTTAAGAAAGGCTTTCTAGGTAGATCTGATAACAGTTACACATTTTCACCTGATGCCAAAACAGTTGAAATTGTGTTTTTCTTTTTAGAGAGAATTTTGCTATAGGGCATATGCACTCACCAGAGAAAGTGAGAAGTTACTCTCCATGGGGGATGGCCAGGCCGCAATACCTACTCCTCCGTTCTTCTCTTGGGATTTTCGGCATGCATGCACATGTGCCCAATAAGAGTTTTAAGTTGCCGGGTCTGAGACTCGAACTGTGGTTGACTCTGTGGGAGTCCAGGGACATAACCATTAATTACACCATTTGTCAGTCCTGAAATAGTTGAAATTTCTAAATGGCTATGCCACTTTACTGTAAAAGATATCAACCATTTGGAAAAAGTGCATTATTGGGAGAGAAAGAAATTTGGCAATTTGGTTGGATATCAGCTTAAAAGTTCACAACTAAATATTTAGATTTAGGGATAACTAGTTGTAGAGTACATGCTATATGGTGATTAGACTGTAGCCTTTGGAGTCAAATAGAATAGAAACTTTAGGCTCTGCTATTTATAATAATTGCTGTGAAAATTTGACAACATGTCTGAATCCCTGTAAGTTTCAGTTTTCTCATTTGTCAAGTGGAGACTGGTTCAGACTCAGTTAATACATGTGCATGCACACACACACCACCACACCCACCCACCCACACAAACACACTAGTGTGTGAAGAAGAACACCAAATTCCTTACTTCTCACAAATACTCTCTATTTCTCTGATTGGCAAATCTGGAAAAACTAACTAGAGGTTTTTTTTCCTAAATTTAATTTTTTGAATATGTAATCCATGCAAATGGTATAAAACATAAAATTTATGGAGAGCATGAAAATGGAAAAAAATACATCTCCCTCTGTTGCTCGTTCCCCAGCCACCTAGCAATCCTTTAAGAGAAAACTCAAAATTTCTTTCCAAATGTATATTTCCAGACTTGGCTCTGAATTTATAGACATCTTATTCACACAGCAAAAAATGGTATACAGTATTACATATTATTAGGACAATTAGGTTTTGAGTCACACTTAATTTTTCATCCCAGAATTCATTTCATGTTAGTGTGTTTAGAGCTGTTTTTTTCTTAAGACAGATTTTTGCTATAGGGTGCCTGTGCTTGCTGGAGAGATAGAGAGAGAGAGAGAGACAGAAAGCAAGAAATCACACCTCACCCTGGGGGGGGGGGGGAATGGCCATGCCACAGTCCCTTCTCCTCCATTCTTCACTTGGGATTTTGGGCATGCATACACACATGCCTGGCATGAATTTTAAGCCACCACGTCTGGGACTCGAATCATAGTCAGCCATATGGGAATCCAGCAATGTAATCATCATGTCATATGCTGGCCCAGAGATGTTATTTTTTGGAGAGGTTTTTGCTATAGGAAGCGTGTGCTCACCATATAGAGAGATAGAAAGTGAGAAATCACCCCCCAGGGGGGATGGCCATGCCGCAATCCTTTCTCCTCCTCTCTCCTCTCGGGATCTTGGGCATGCACGCACACACGCCCAGTATGAGTTTAAGCCACTGGGTCTGGGACTCGAACCGCGGTCGGCTGCATGGGAGACCAGCGACATAGCCATTACACTAACTGCTGGTCCCAGAGATGTTATTTTTAGCAGCTGCATTTTATTTCTTAATAAATAATTCTTTTAGTAGGGCCATATCTATCAGCCAACAATGTTTTTTACAGTCTTTTTCCATTGTGACTAATTTGGAATGAATATCCTTGCACATATTTCATGTTACACATATATGTATATTTTTGTAGGATAACTAGCAAAATTGCTGTGCCAAAGCTGTGTGTAATTTAATTTTGATAGATATTGTTAAATCTGGTTAGATAGAAGTCATCGAATTTGATATTTCTACCAGTTTCTACTTACCCTTGTTAATACTATATATTAATAATTCTTTGACTTTTGTGAATCTTATAGATAAATATGTCTTAATTACAATACAGATTAAAAATATTAGGCTATATTTAGATAAACAACAACAAAAGAATAATTTCATTGATTCCCAATTTTGATGGGTAGATACTTTGTGTGTAATTTGAAATACCTTAGATATGCGACCTGACCAGCATCATCCTAGGAATTTGGAACCATGTTGGTGTATACTGTAAGTTAATATAATTCTTGAGATTCATTCTGAAAAACACTATTATTTATTAAATGATACAATTTTTATCTAAAGTTTTGACTGTTGTTTATGTAACACCAGACTCCGTAACCATCCCTCAGCTTTTAAAATGTTCTAATTTTATTTAGAAAAGATTAAACACTAGTTTACTATGTTAATATTTGATTAATATTTGAGATATTTGGTACAACATTTTGAATATATGTCGAAGTTTTGTAGGAATGAAAGTTTGATTCTATGGGTTATATTTTCAGTTATTTCTGCCTATTTTTTGAAAAGCAGGTTAGTTTTTACTTGGTCACAAAGTGTGTGTGTGTTAGTGTGTGTATGTAGGTCTACATACCTATAGGTAGTGGGCAGTTTTTAAAGTGTTACATTCTTGGCTTCCTGAAGCAGTAGACAGGATGTTCAATAATGTCACCCATGTTTTCAGGAGATAGCATTTTAATTTAACATTGATATTTTACTAGCAAATTAGAGTTGACATTTGTGAAATTGATGTTTATTTTACATGTATACAAGATGAGGCTTCAAGCAATTATTACTATAATTCTTTGACCCCAATTATCCTGATAGTTCAAACAGAGTATACTTTATAGCCTGGATAAGCTTAATAACTGAATCCTTCCTTTCTACCTCATTATGCTTTTTATATAGAGTAGAATTCAATTTTTTTCTGTGTTTGTATCTGTATTGATAAAGGAACCTTAATGTGAACATGCGGAGGTGGGGTGTGCAGAAAGGACTGGTGTTCGGCAAAGTTCACGGTGGTCAACATTGCATGAGCTTTCTCTAATTCATGTAATCTGGTATTATATTCCTTATCTTACCTGTCCCCACTGACGTCATCGAGTAAGGGTGTGCTCCAGCATTATGTACTGTTTGTTGGATGACTGCTCAAAATCTTGCTACATTTAAGCCTTGTGCAGAGTTTGAGAAGCGCTAGAGCATGTTAGGTAAGTTAAATGGCCAACTCAGTGGACATTTGAACTTATCAGCCAAAGCCTTTTTTTTTGGTGTAGAGCTAACGTTTTTGTCTCCTAAAGAAATTAAACCAAACACACATGCATGTGAAGCCAATATGGCATTCAGTCTGTTCAATTTTACTTTGGGTCTAATTTTGCACATTTAAATGGAGAACAAAAACAAAACCAGTTTCCCTAGTTATTTCCCTACTGATGTCCCTAGATATTTGCTGTAAACCAGCATGGCATTATAGTTTTGCCAGGCCATTTCTTGTGATGATAATGAGATTTGCCACTCACAGACTTTGTGCTTCTTTGTCTTTTTTTTTTTTCTTTTCTTTTCTGTAGTAGAAAGTAGACACTCCAGAAGGCAATAACTGCTTGTCTGGGTATTGAGTTTCCAAAACTCGGATTCTTTAAGAAAGGGGCAGGAGTGACAATGAGGGAAGAGACCATCATTCTCTCTTCGTATTGTTCCAGCTCAGTGACTGAACTGGGTGGGCCGGTGGGGAGGATAAGGCTGTGCAAAGTGCCTGGGGATATTACACCCTTGCCTTCTAGACCTGCAGATTCCAGTCCACTCTCTGGCCAGTCTGGCATAGAAATGCTCAAGTCACAGAGATTCCAGGGAACTCATGGCTTTAGATACGGATGTAATTGCAGCAGCCAGTTGAAGATAACTGGAGGGAACTGCTGGTGTTTTGGTTACCTACGGCATCTCTAGAATAATTAATGCCACCTGAATGCACATAAACATTACTGCTAACTTTGACAAATCTTTTGCTTAAATATGCATCCCCAGAGATTCTGATTTAATTAGAGCAGGTAAGCAGGTGTGTGTGTGTACATGTATATGTATTTGAATATATATACATATATATATATATATATATATATATATATATATGTATATGTATATATATTCCAGGTTATTATTATTTTTTTAAAACTTTGTCTGAGGGCACATGTACTTGTAGGAGGGAGAAAGAGAGAATGAGAATAAGAAAGTATCCCCCACAGGGCATGATCTGGCCACATTCTTTCTCCTTGCTCTCTCCCTTGTCTCTGAACTCTGGGCCCAGATGCGTATGTGCCAGGTGTGTTCCTCAAGTCCGGCGTAGGACTCAAACTGCACAGTTTGCCATGTGGAAGCCAGGTATCTTAGCCACTGGGCTATGGGTTAGCCCTTTTGCAGGTCATTCTAATGATGATCCTCTCAATGGGATTTTATCGCTTCTTTTCTTCTGCAGTTCTCAAACTTTAGGGTGCATTGAAATTTCTGTAAGAGCTTGTCAAACCAGAGAAAGAGCCTAGCCATGGTGGAGAGCACTGCTAAGCTGCTGTTAGCGGTGCTCAGGTGAAATTCAGGTTTGAGTCCTGGGCTAACCTGAAGCCTGGCCGCAGTGCTGTGGACCTGTAAACTCAGCAACTGGAGGCTGAGGCAGGAGGGTCGTGATATACTAAGACCTTGTCAGAAACCAAAATACAAAAAGAAAGCCCACATGGATGGACAAGCAACTCCAGAATTTCTGGTTCAGAAGATCTGGGATATGACTGAGAATATGCGTTTTAAACAAGCTCGCAGGTGAGGTTGATGCTTTTTGTTTGGGAAGTGTACACAGGGAGGAGAAAAGACGTTCATGGATTTGAAGTGGTGGAGTAGCTACCCCAAGTTTACAAAGCTAGGAGAGATGGAACTTGAAACTGATGTTCTGACTTGAAGAACATTGCTTTGTTTGCTTTTCCCTTTTTTATGAGAGAGAGGGGAAGAGAGTGAGTGAGAGCGAGCATACACTGCACGGAGAGTGAGGGGGCATTTTGATAGGGTCTCACCAAGCCAGGGGCTCCTGCCGCAGCCCACGGGGCAGCAAGGACCGCAGGTACATGCCACTGCACTCAGCCTGTTTACGTTGGGTCAGGAACCGGGCCTGGGACTCCTGTCTGTGCTGCCATGTCTGAGCTCACTGATATGACTGTTAATAGCGAATGTGCTATACTTTACCAATTTGAGTTTGTATCTGTTATCTCAGATGATAATTAAAACAACAGAGCAGACAGGGTCTATTAGTGTATAATCATAAAGAAATGTAAGCTCCAGTAACTGAAGTGACTTCTACATGGCCACATAGCAAATAAATAAAAGGTAATAGAAATGAATGAAGATGCCTATCTTCACTGTTCCTGTTTTCTTCATTCAAGCTGCTTTAATACTCTAAAGTGAAATGATCTCACATTTAGGTTCCTTCATTTTTCTTAATATGGTAATATGCAACAATTTTGTACAGACTAGAGTCTCCTTCGATATAGTGATACAACAGTAGAATTATTTACCTGACTGAAATTTGCAGTAATCTTTAGTAATAAATATTTTTGCCTTAACTTCAGGTTCTGTATTATTAGAAGAAGTCAAATTATATAAAAATCTCTCCATATCTTGGAAAGATGTTTATCTGGAAGATTTCCAGCTTCTAAAATAGCTTGTGTCTGAGATAAGTTGATCAGAAGTATACAATTGCCTAATTAATTAAAAACAGATTCTGTTTTGTACATACCAGTATGTGGTGTACATCATTCCTTTTAGGCTACTGTACATTCTTCTAGATAGTCGAAATGTGCATATCATATAGAAGAGATTTTCAAGACCATCAGTTCAGGAGCAAGATTTTTATTTTCTAGATGTTGTTCACTCTTTCTTTGGATTTGGTAGAACAAAAAGAAGTGTTATTCCTTTGAAAGCTGTTCTATTACCGTGTCTGCCTGAGGCCTCATCTTTCCACATACACATTTGTCCCTTTCAGGGGACTCTAACTCTTTGCCAACCTCTGCAGAAAACTTCAATGAAAAATATTCAGTGGTTATTCAGACGTTTTTCCTATAGAAATTGCTGGGCACTCTAAACACGGAAACAACTGCTATGTTAACATCAAAAGAAAAAATCCTTTTAATGTGTATTTTCACACACACACACACACACACACACACACACGAGTGAACCAGGAAGGTATTTATATTTTGATGACCAACAAGAAATATTTCTGAAAATAAAGTTGGAGTTACCTACATACACATTACATGCAAATATATTTTAACAGTTACAGTATAAATAAATAGATATTACACTGCTCAAGACAAAAAATAGCAATGACAAAAAACCCAGCAGGGGGCCAGCTCGTGGTATAGTGGTTGAGGCAGCTGGGTTCCCCGTGACATGTGTGGCTTGAGAAACACAAACAGGGTGTGTGTATATGAGTGCCAAAATTCTCAAAGGATAGAGAGATGGAGGACAAGGGATTGCAGGGTGAACCATTCCCCATGGGGGTGCTTTCTCAGTCCCTCTCTTTCTTTCTCTCTCTTCCTTCCTGGTGAGTGAATGTGCCGTGTTGCAGAAAATTTTAAGAAAACCAAAACCCCCAAACCCCATCACACTCTAGAAGGTAAATACTTCAACAAAAGGCCTTGCAAGTGCAGCGAGCATAGACTGTTGAGAAGGATGCTGTGGAATAATTAAATTTAACTAGATAGAAACTCAATAAAATTTAATTTTATCTAGATAGACATCAATTTAAAATATTGAATAGTAGCTATTATTTTTAACCACAGAGAAATAGTTGGATTTAAGACATAACCATGCTTCTGATATAGATGTATGTAATTCTATCTGAAGCTTAAATCACTATTTTTGACCATTACTATCTCTTAAAGTGAATAATACCAAATTTAAAATCTGCTGTTCCATACCTGCACTGCAGAAGGGTGGGAAAGGCATGCCCCTCCGTGTTGTAAGGCTAAGACAGACTGACTCATCCCAGGCAGTGTCCAGACTGCTGAACCAGTGGGACTGTCCCACCAGACAACCCCCAACTCCACCACCTGAGCCATGAGAGACTCACTCTTCCAAGTTCAGGCCACGTTTTTTCTTATTCCCAATTCCTCTGTCTTCTATGGCATGGAGACTCACTTGTCCCTCCCAGCTTCATGGACTCATCTCTTCATCTCCGTTTCTAGGCTCCAGACCTTCTGGAGTTCTTTCCACTGTGTCTGACCGAGGAGATTCTGGGCACAGAAACAGCCAAGAGTTGGATAAGACCACAATCCATTTTACTGCTGTGGTCTGAAAAGTTACTCCAGCTTGGCAAAGAGTCAGCTCACAAGCAGAAAGCATTTGGATTCTGTAGGAGTTGGTTACAAATGTCCTATTAAATGTTTTTATTGTTAAAGTTTATTTATTTCTTGAGAGAGAAGGAGAGAGAGGCAGGCAGCAGCCCCAACATCAGGCACCCCACCTGCAGTCAGCCCCACATGCTGGGCACATGTGCACCCAGCATACTTGAGGGGCCAGATCTGCGATGGGAACCAGGGAACCCCGAGCTTCCTGAGTGGGTCAGCCTCACAGAGCATCCCATTTCACAGAGCACCACCAACTGGTCCCCATTTTAAATATTTTTTAATAATGTCTGAAATAAAACTTTATGATAAGATGAGATAATAAAATCTTTGCGATAGGTAACTATTATTATTATTATTTTTTTTGGAGAGGTTTTTGCTACAGGACGCGTGCGCATGCCAGAGAGACAGAGAGACAGAAAGCGAGAAATCACCCCCAAGGGGGGATGGCCACGCCGCAATCCCTTCTCCTCCATTCTCCTCTCGGGATCTTGGGCATGCACGCACACGCGCCCGGCGTGAGTTTTAAGCCATTGGGTCCGGGACGCGAACCGCGGTCGACTACATGGGAGTCCACCGACATAGCCATTATGCTAAGTGCTGGTCCCCCACAATAGGTAACTATTATTTGCTATAGTTAGTGTGCCTTAGTTTTTGTTATTCTGTCAAAAGGAAACAATAATTAGGAAAGTGTCCTGTAAACTGTTTTAAACTTACAAAACTGTTCTGTTTAAAATTGATTAGCTTCCTAATTGTGCATTGATCAGAGCATTCATATGAAATAAGATTGCAGGAATCTTTTCATTTTAATCAGAATAAAAGTTCAGAGGCCCCCAAATAAAATTACTAATGAGCCTGTCAACAAATTATCCTAATTGAACACTTACCTGTGGCAGCTGAGAATTAAAGATTATTTGAGGACATTAACATGATACGTAAAACTACTAGTAATGACAAGTTTAGAGGTCCTCTCCTTATGTCCTTTTTTATTTTTTTGGTCCAGCAAAAGTGCATTTATTTTGTTATACGTTTTTTAAACCATCTTTTTTTCTCAAGGCTAATCTATTTCATTTTCCCATTTCTCTTTCCTTCCTCTCTCTTTACCTTCTTTCCTTCCTTCCTTCTTCAGATTATCCTGATCCATTGACTAGGAGAAGAGGATTCTCCTTTACTCACCCTTACCTCTAACCAGTAGGACCACAACCATAGGCTTTCAGTTTTCTTTGGCATCATTTTAAGGAGAGGGAGAATACAAAGATTGATTCCAATGATCCATTTGCGTAGAAGGGATAAAGGGAGTTGGCCATGATTCGTTGGGGAGCTGACTCTTCTCACATGATTGCTTTCATTCAGTAGCCTCAAACCCACAGCAGCATCCTCAGTTGGTTCTTTGCTGGAAATGCAAATTTTTGTTCCATTCTCCAGAGCTTCTAATGTAGAAGACCTTAGTGTGGAACCCAGGACTGTGTTCACGGGTCCTCCAGGTGGTACTAACTGCATGCTCCAGTTCTAAAAGCCAGTTATTTTTTTTCTTGGCAGAATAAAGGATCTGGAAGGCCTTATTCTCAGCTTTTCTACTGTATTTCTCTGTATCAGAACATATAGCAAAAGTATGGTGAAAATGCAGGGAGTCTAGCTGATTATGAAGGGACAGTAAATAACGCAATTTAACTAGTTCAGATCAGATTTTTCTACTTTGTTTCACATGATACTTATGGGTCATTTTACTCATCCCTGAACAAGACTGAAAATAATGTGTTGCTATATTAGTCTGACAGCAGCCAGTGTCTATTAAAGAGCACAAACAATATTCAAATCATTTATGCTTCTATAAAGTTATCTTTGGATTCTTGGATAGAAAAGCTTGAGAAGAGATGAGACACAGTATGCATTTTTAAAGATTCTTATGTAATTGGTATGAGAGAAGGAATTGTATGTAAGCATTTCCAAATGGTAGAGAAGTATAAACACAATTTTTCCCCAGTAAATTTCCATCATCATTTCTCTAAATTCTCCTTATGTTCTCCAATGTTCTTTGATTTGCAGACATGTATTATGTATAATCAGAATAGAGGCTTTCAAAAATCGTTGATTCTGACAAATACACTTCAACGTTCTTAACATACGGTCGTTGTTGATTGAATTTATCTAGCATAACAAGAAACTAAGATAAGATTTCATCCAACAGAAACACACTGTGAGGTATCACTTTACAGGAAGCTATTAGCGAACATTCTAAAGTATAAAATAACATGAGGAATGCAAAGAACAACAATATAATTAAACTGTCAAATGTGATAGTAAAATTTATGTGAGAATACACGTAGCCTTAGCATTCTGCCCTCTCTCTCCCTCTAGTTTTTAAGGCAACATCAAAACAGTTACTTCTGAGAATATTTATAATATGTCAAGAGAAAAGACTAGAGACTATGTAGCTACGCATCCCTGAAGGAAAATGTTAGTTTCAAAGCACAGTTGATATAAATATTGCCTGTTTTCTATTTTGTGGAATGGGGTTGTTATTCTGATAACTTTAATTGTGTTAGAAACATTATCTAAAGCCAGTGGCATTAAAAACACCAGTGCAATTTAATAATAGAATTATAGATGTGCTATCATTTTTCATATGGGGGTATGAGTTTTAATACAACTACTGCTTTGATGTGAAGAAATAATGGCATGAAGACAAAAATATGCTTGAGAAGAAGATGGCTGTGGTGGCTGAGAGAGAGTGCTAACAGAGACTCTTAGAGTCAAATATTGCTGTTTCTGCTCACCTGGGTAAAGGTTGGAGCACATCTAGACCTCCCTTGTAACACACCACACGCACATTCACGCCCACAACACATTTTCCCCCATTGATGTTCATTTGGTTTTATATATACATGGAGATTATTTAATATATGAAGTTGCCATAATGTCTCTACAAATAAACAAAACAACCACAATAACGATGACCAAGTTTTATCATCCATAACTGAAGTATTATAGTGGGGAATGTGACTATTCTGAAAAGGAGGACCTATTCTTACTTCATGGGAATGAAATATTATTTAAGGGAAGACGTTAGAGATAAATAATGCTAGATGTAGGAGAGCGAAAAGGGATGTGTATATCTGTGACTGTGTTATTTACTTAAAAATAGACTTTTTTTATGGACCTGAGAGAAACTTTTTTTTAAGAATTATATTAACTCATTTATTTATTTTAATTTGAACATGGTCGGGGGGATGAGAAAGCAAGATGCAAGATCCAGGACTTGAACTGTAGTCAGCCATGTGGGAGTCCAGCGCCCATAACCACCATGCCACCCGCTGGCCTGAGAAAAAGTTTAATTATAGTCAACTGTTTACCATTATTATTGTATAAAATGCATTTTTAAAAAAATCTGTGTTTGCAGCTCAGTTTTGCAATGTATTCTTCTGCACTCATTTCAGTTTATTCACTAATAACTCCAGATAATAGCTATTTTTATAAGGTCATTGTGAGGAATGAGTACGATATATACACATGATATGTAAAAGTGCACATATAAAGTCCAATTATCTCCAGGCTTTCGAAGAAGGCATTTCTGAATGTTTCTACATAAACAAAACTCATAATGCAACAGTCAGCCAAGCGCCTTGTAGAGGGGCCTGTTGGAGTTGGGAGTCGTTACATGTCACAGGCATTTAGCCGGATCACATACGTTTACTCCTTCTGTCTACGTGATCAGTGATGCTACACAGTTATTAAAAGTAATATGTTTACTTTTCATAACAAAAACTGATGAGGGAGAAAAAAAGGAAGAAAGAGAGGAAGGAAGGAAGATTGATTGGTTTCATTCTTCTCTCATGATAAAATAAAAAATCTGGATAAGCTCCAGAACAGTTGGGAACAGTTTTATTTCTCCATTTTATAATATAAGAGGTTCAAAAAGTTAATGGAAAGGCATATCATGACGAGTACATAGATTGTGAATTTTTTTGCACCAAAATCAACTCATATTTAATTTTTCTGTAAATGTTTCAAAGTCCCCTTGTAGTCTTACTTAAAAAAACACCCAAACACAGTGCATTGGTACAGTCCCTGTTCACATGTGATGCTGTGAAGATTATTTCTTGTGGTTGCAACTGGTTGTCTTTTATTTTTCCCAGGAAAGTTGTCATCAATTGTTTCATCTTCTTTTAGGGAGGTTGCTACTGAATCTTGGTTTGTTATAAAATGAGACTGGTGGAACCTTGTGGTGTACTTTCCAGTATTTTCTTCAATTTCACATTGGTTTAATTTTTAGTCTACACACTGTGACTTGATGTATGAGGAGTAGAGATCAGGAAGAGGGTTAAGAATCTGAATCATGCATGCAGCCCACTGAGGAACTGGATCCTCTAAGTCACCTGTACAGCTCACAGGTGTAGAGCTTTCCTCTCTACCCTGGGAAGGAAGGGGGAAGCTCTTGTCCTCTGAATAAGATGGGTAGCTTCATACACACACATACATTCCATTACCTACCCCTTTGCCCCATGCATGCGTGGCTGTAAAGGGAGATTGTATTAATTTACACAATTAATGTATTAATTACACAATCTCTGTAATTAATTAGGCTTACAGTAGTGCCTCATCATATTTACAGTGAGTTTGTAGCTCAGCACTTTGGGTTCCAGCCTAGGCACCTTTTGGGCTTTTGTAACATTCTAGGCCCTCACTACTTGTCATATGTGTATTTTCAGACTCAGTAGGATGGACATCCACATTCTAATGTTAAGAGGTCTGTTAATTTAGGTTTTTTAATTCCAAAACCCCTCTCGAAATGAAATATTAATATAATGATAAGACATACTATTTTTCCCTTCAAAGTGATAAAAATCCTATGCAACCTGGGTCAGTAGCCTGCAGCAATGAATGGTGTTTGCAAAGGGTTTTTTGAAGTGTATATTGGGGATTATATTCCATCTTTCACTGTGATAGTTTTTCTACGAGTCTAAAAACTGGTCACATGGCTGAAATGAACACATAATAAGGTTCTTAGAATTTTTGGGCAGTGCACTTGACATTTTAATGAGGAAATGCTAAATTGGTTTACAAAAAGTTAATCCAATCTCTACTCTCTGTTCATTTTCTTTGTCATCTAAGTGAGTCCAGATCAATAGGAGCATCATGTTCTCCTAATTTAGATCTGGGATATTGACCTGCACATAGATAATTCCATTATCCTCATGGGCACAATTTTTCTATTGGTGTCATTGGCACTTCCTGAGCCTCCCTGGGATTTCTACTGAAAGGTTACGAAAGCCTGTGCTCAACTCAATAAGGGTATAATAAATTCTTCCAGTCCTGCCCAGATGTCCATGAATACTCAGTAATGATATTAGTGATATAGAGTCATGTGAAAGAAAAGGTCACAGAATAAACTCTAGGGTCATACAGAGCTGCACGGAGCACTCCCTACAGCAGAGAGATCAGAGGGTACACCTGGTTTGGGTTCATGTACAATTTTTAGAAGATCAGGACTTTGTTCTCAGCCGTTCAGTTCTGTGGGCCTTTGAGCACTCATCAAGATGAGACATACAATCTTTCTTAAGATGTGAACTTTTTTTTTTTTTTTGGAGAGGTTTTTGCTATAGGGCGCGTGCGCTCGCCAGACAGACAGAGAGAGACAGAGAGATAGAAAGCAGGAAATCACCCCCCAGGGGGGATGGCCACGCCGCAATCCCTTCTCCTCCATTCTCCTCTCGGGATCTTGGGCACGCACGCACATGCGCCCGGCGTGAGTTTAAGTCGCCGGGTCCGGGACTCGAACCACGGTCGACTACGTGGGAGTCCAGCGACATAGCCATTACGCTAACTGCTGGTCCCAAGATGTGAACATTTTTTGAAGCTATATTTGCTTCTAATTAGTGCCAATGGTAAGAAGAAAGATAAGGGAGCTTAGTCAAGCAATTTGTAAAGTCTTCTATGAAGAGTTGTTTGGAAAATGAGTTTAATAATTTATGGGAATATAGCAGAATTATTAGAAGGGTTTGTGGAAATTACCAAACTAAGTTGAGGAAGTATAGCAGTATAACCCATCAGATACATCACATAATTCTATAAAAAAAACTTTTATGTTGTAAGAGAAGGATTTTTCACCACATGTGTGTTTTCATTCTGGAAGACCTCCTTGATAGTAGCATTAAAAATCAAAAAGAAACTGGCAAAAAAAAAACAAGCAAAGCAAAACAAAATAAAAAAAAAAGAACCTCTAAATTTCCGGGGAAATTTATCTACATCAAGACAATATATATGGACAACCACCACCTGTGTTTTCTTGGATTTGTTTTGAGTTCCTTAGTTCATGTGGCTTGTTTTGGCATCCTCCAGTCACCATCTGCATCGCCCCTCTCACATGTCTCATCAAGTCTGTTGTCCACTACTTATTTCTTATTTTTCTGCAAATACACTGAAATTTTATGTATTTTTTGATTAGAAGTTTTGAAATAATCAATTTACTGGCTTGCCCATCTGATGAATCAAACAAATATTTTCACATGCATCATTGGAGAGGCATTTACAAGGCAGCACAGCTGATGGTATGAAGGGTACATATCTTCTAGGATTCAAAAGAAATTATTCTTATATGTTTAAATTCACAATTATTTTTTGATCCAAAATTTTTAATATGCTTTCCCCCCCACATCAGTATTTTTCGGGGACTAGGTAAAGGACTCTCTGCTGCTGATCACTGGGCAACTATTTACTGTATACGTGGCCTTGGTATATTTCTGTTTCCCTCCGTGAAGCTGGGATTGTGAAATATACACAGGATCTGGGTTATTGTGAAGATTAGTAAAATAACTTATATAAAGTGCATTTGCAAAATGTATTTTGTATGTTATCAAGAATTTGACCTTTGCTAACATTTTTATTACACCTTATACTTTTATAATTTGTTCATACATATTTTCTTGTTTGACCTTAAGAGCTTTATGAAGTGGATAAAGTTGAATATACCTATCCTGTTTTGAAACTGAAATAATTGTTTATTTCTGGAGGAGCTGAATAATCTTACAAAAGTCAATTTAGTGAAATGAGAGTCATAGTGACAGTACCTGAGTGTCATAGTTGCAGAATTAATTAGTGATAACCCAAGGGCAGTGCCTCAGATGTCGAGTTCCAGTCTAATGCGTTGCTCTATTGCTATCTCTTCTAGATAGATGATTGCCAAAAATTTAATTGTGTTTTATCCTAAAACCACAAGAAAAAAATATATAACTGTAATGAATTTTGATAAATCCTTACCAAAAAATTACCATTTTTATTCTTTAATTCCAATAGGTCCTTGATAAATGTTTTTGGATTTGCTCTTCTTAATTGACCATTAATTATTGAGTGTTAGCTGAAGGAGGTAAAAAAAAAAAAAAAAACCCACTAAGGTTTCTTTATTGGCTATATGCTAGTCAAGGTCCTATTCTCAATTTACTTGTAACATATCAATTGACTTCAAGAAACACAGTTCTTCTCATCATGGACAATGATTTTCTTTTTTAAAAATCTCCCTTTACTTGATTATTATTATTATTAAGTTGATTTTACTTTTAATTGAAAGTTTCATGTATTTGTCAGGTACAATGTGACATTTAGATGACATACACATTCTAGAGTGGTCAAAAAAAGCTATTCAGCATATCCATCATCTCAGCTGCTTATCAGTTCCTTTTGGAGAAAACCTTCAAGGCCCTCTCTAGCTGTTTTGAAATACACAATGTAGGCTATTACCTAGAGTCGTGCTGTGGGACACCAGAGCTCCCTCCTCCTCCCTGACTGACCTTGTACCCACTTACCAGTGTCTTCTCTTTCCTTGTTCAGCCCCACCCTCAGCCTCTGCTAACCTCCGTTCTACTCTCTGTCTCCACAGTGTGGATTCTGTATGTAAGTGGAATCATATGGCATTTGTTTCCCATATCATATTTGGCTGGCTTATTTCACTTAACAGAACATCTTCTAGGTTCAGTGTGCAGTTAATACAAATGAGTCTAAGTAATATTCTACTGCGTATATACACCACATTTTTAAAAGATCCAATTATCCTCTAGTATACATTTAGGTTGTTTCCACATCTTGGCCATTGTGAATAATTCTTTGACAAGCATGGGAAGATATATCTATATCTATCTGTATATCTATAATCTGTATCTATTTATATATCTATATCTAATCTATATATATCTATATCTAATCTATATCTACCTATCTATCTATATATCTATTATCTAATCTATAGTTATGTCTATATCTATATATCTTTGGCATACTGATTTCCATTCTTTTGGATATATACTTAGTAATGGTCTTACTAGAACAAGTGGCAGTTTTATTCTTAGTTTTTTTTTTTTTTTGAGAAACCTAAATACTATTTTCCATAATGGCTATACTAATTTACAGTACCATCAGCAGTGTACAAGGGCTCCCTTTTCTCCACAATCTCACCAACACTGATTTTCTGTCATCTTTTTGATAAGAGCCAGTCTGATGGGTATGAGGTGATATCTCATTACAGTTTTAATTGCATTTCTCTGATCATTAGAGGTGTTGAGTATTTTTTCATATGCTTGTTGGCCATTTATATGTCTTCTTTTGTGTAATGTCTACTCATGTATTTTGCCTATTTTAAAATAAAGTTACTTCTTTTCTTGTGTTTTGAGTAGTTTTGAGTTCTTACATGTTTTGGATATTACTCCTTTATCCAATATATGATTTCAAATAGTTTCTCCTAGTCTGTAGATTGTGTCTTTGTTCTATTAAGTAGTTTCCTTTGCTGTGATATTTTTAGTTTGATGCAATCTCATTTGTCAATTTTTGCTTTCATTTCCTGTGCTTTTGGGGCCATCTCTTTAATGTCTCTGCCCAGACCACTGTCATGGAGCTTCATGACTGTATTTTCTCCTAGTAGTTTCATAGCTTCAAGTCTTACTTTTAAGTCAGTAGTCTATAATATTTTGAGTTGATTCTTACATAAGGGGTATGTTAGATTTCATTTTCATTCTTCTGTATGTGAATATCCATTGTTCCCCATAATAGTTACTGAAAATTCTGTTCTTTACCCACTGTGTGTTCTTGGCAACTTTTCAAACATAAATAGATTGTAAATGTGTGGGTTTATTTCTCTGTTTTATTTTAACAGACAATAATTTTCAGCAAAAATACGCATCTTAGGATGGTTTCCGTGTTCTTCTTTTCTTTCATTCTTTAAAAATTATTATTATTATTTTTTAGTTTTGCTATAGGGTGTGCACTTACCATAGAGAGACAGGGAGAGAAAGAAAAAGGGAAAGTGAAAAATCATTCCCCAGAGGGAGTGGCCACACCACAGTCTCTTCTCTATTCTCTTCTTGGGATTTTGGGCATGCACCACATGCACCTGGTGTGGTTTTCAAGCTGCCAGGTCCAGGACTCGAATCATGCAGTTAGCCCCGTGGGATCCAGTACCTTAAGCTTGTCCTCTGTTGACCTGCTTTCTGTATTCTAAGGTGCATACTACTTTACAGAGTATAGGCAAGGATTTGATGCTAATTTTACATAAAACAACAAACCTAATGAGAGACCCATAAAATACAGATCCTCTTTAATACTTTTCATTTCAGGGCAGAGGTTTTCTTCAGTTTTCTGGCAGCTCCCTCAGTGAACATAGAAGCTCTGCAGATAACTAATTCAGAGGACAAGATCAGTAATGCAATGAGTTCATTCGTGTTACCTGTTTTCCCAGGTACTTGTCTATGTGGCAGCTGTGGGACCTGGGGTACATAAAATAGAAATGTCAAAGGTACAGACTAAACAGGGTACAAACCCATTTTAAAGTAGGCTTCTCTCACTTTAGGCAACAATTTTCTCAAATGTTCCATGACAGGGGATTCATTTCAAGTAGAATAGAAAATTCTTTAAGGGACTGGACAGTGGTACAGTGGTAATATGCTGCTCTCTGCAAGGGTGATCTCCATGAGAAGGTTCCATGTTTTTATCTGGAGGCCTTCCTAAGTATGCTGAGCTTGAGTGTGCCCATAATCCAGGACTGGCTGAAGCCAGGGATGGATCGTGTCATGAAGGCCCTTCAGGAAACTGTCTATCTCTTCCTCTGTCTCTATCTCTGTCTGATTGTCCGTCTGTCTCTATTTTGGTTTCTCTGTCTCTCTTGCTTGTGAAATAAATAAACTTAAAGAGAAATAACTTTAGGGGCCAGCAGGTGGCATGGAGGTGAATCCCATATGGGTGACTGCATGGCTTGAATCTTAGATCCAGTGACTTAAAAAGCACACCATCTCATGCGTGCCCCAAATGCTGAGAGGTAACTGGAAGAGAAAGATTGTGGCATGGGTGTGTTCTTGGTGGGGAGGGGGTGATTTTTCACTTTCTTCCTCTCTAAATTTCTCTGGGGAATGCAAACATTCTATAACAAGAAAAAAGGAGAAGGAGAAAGAGAAGGAGAAGAAGAAAGAAATTAATTTTAAGTACTTTAAGAGCATCTTACAGGGATTTCAAGAATTCAAAGTGTAAAAGTGTAAACAATCAGGGTATTAGCTGTGTAGATAGAACATACTTTGATTCATATTCCTATAAATCATTTTAATCAGGTGTAATTAATTCTCTTTCTGTCATTGAACTAAGCCAGTGCTTTTGTGTTGGTGGGGTGACCCAAAATCCCAAGAGGAGAGTGGAGAAAGGATTGTGGCATGGCCGTGCCACCTGGGGAGTGATTTCTCACTTTCTCTCTCTCTATCTCTATCTCTCCAGCAAGCACATGCTCCCCATTGCAAAAATCTCTTTAAAAATTCCCAGAATATTATCATTGACAGTCCAGTATAAGAACTAAACCCTTCATTCCTCATTTAAAATAGAGCTTCTTTCCTCTCCCAACCTTAGGCCTGTAGCAGGCTGGAAGATTGTAGTGGAGAAGGCAAGTTCAGTGGACTTTCCGTGCATGTTCCCATCTGACCCTCCTACCACTCTGTCTCTATGCATGAGAATAACCGAGACTCTCCAGGATTTCAAATAAGGGAAGGGAGGAGGTAAAAGAGGCAAGGAATGATCTCCATTAGCTTGAACTGTAACAAATTGTCATTGGTTAGCTTTTTCTGGTTGAGGTAGATACTGATTCTTTTTTTTTTTATTTTTCCAATTTTTGCTAGAGGGCACATGTACTTGACAGAGGGAGACAGAGAGAGAGAGATAGAAAGTACCTCTCATGTGGAATGGCCCACCACAGTATCTTCTCCTACATTTCTCTCTTTTTTGTGTGTGTGTTTTGAGCACACAATGCACATGGGCTGGCATATTTTTCAAGCTGCTGGGACCAGGACTTGAACCATGCAATTGGCCATGGGGGAGGCAGCCACCTTAACCACCACACCATGGGGCGGCCTGATTGTCTTTTTTTCTCTGCAATTCTTTGGAACCATTGCTTTGGAGATGTTCTTCAGTCTGGTTACTTAAGACATGCCCATTTCCCCAGGTCTTCATAGGACTTCTCCAGCTTCTTTCTTCTGAGATATATAAGTATGTGTCTGTATGTTTGTCCCTCAAGCCAGTCTTTCTTGAGTATGGTGTAAAATAATGATAGGCTAGCTTATTATTTCTCCCTTTTATGCCCCATATGAAAAAGATAAATTTTTGTGGCTATAAAGTCCTGAGGGATTGAAGTCTCTCTCTTTTTAACTCTTCTGTGAGAGAAGCTGTCTTGTGTCAATCACCCCTCTCTTTGGCAAAGTCTCCATTATAAGAATTTTCTTTGATCTTAGCAATATTAAATAAATAGAAGGAAAAAAGTTTATTCATCATGCATGTACTTAGAGGACTAATATTTTCCGTATGAGGGAAGAAAACAGAAGTGCTTTCTAGTATGAAAGTTTTCACTATTAAGTTTGTCTGAGAAACAAAATTGTCACTATAGAAGAGAACTGGGAGTTTCATGGTTCCCCTCACAATCATATAATCCCTATGCTACAGACCTTCAATTCCGAAGAATAAAACGTGCCAACTATCTTTCACTGAATTGTTCCCAGTGGTGTTTTCTGTATCACTCATGTCGCTGCTCTCAGGAGATAAAGGTGACGTTGTCCAGGAGAGCTGTAGCCTGTCTCCACTCGCAGAGTGTGCCATGCTTTACGGCATGTCTGCCAGGGCTCTAGTGAGCCTGGATTTGAGTATATGAGATGGAATGGCAGGCAAAAAACGAGTATTCAACAGGTATCATTTAAGTAAACACTGGAAGCTAAAGAGAATAGCTTTTTTGAATTTTGCCTTGGAAAAAATATTCTCATGAGTAAAAACAGAAATTTGGATAGTTCTTTGTATTTAAATTAAAAGATTAATGATATAATATTCAGTTTTGATTTTCTTTCTTTCCAGAGAACACAAATGAATAACAGTCAGGAAGAAGATGCATACCTTGACCAAAAACCAGAGTATGAATATCTGGAAACTGGTAAGTCTTGTTTTAAATTTTGACTCAACTACACACAAACTAAGCAAGACACTTGTGGTCTATGAGCCTTATTTATCGTATTGAAAGTACAGTATAGTATGATTAATCATTAGATTGTGGTTAAAATGAGATAAGAAAAATATAAAATTTTGGAAGTTTCCAAGTATTTATTGAATGGTAGCTATCATCATCATTTTTAAGGTTCATCAAGAGTAAGTTTCTGAGTTGTGTCTTTCCTGTCATCTATCATCTTCACTATTGATGATAATTAATATTGAGCTCCAAAATTATAAATATTTGGAGAATAGAGATTAAGCAGTACCTGTCCAGAGAAATATAATGGCTACGATAGTTTAAATAAGTAGAGTTTGGATAAGTATCAATTTGGGGGCATAAGAATAGAGAACAATTTGGGACCAGCAGTTGGTGTAATGCTATATCGCTGGACTCCTATGTAGTTGACCGCGGTTCAAATCCCAGACCCGGCAGCTTAAACTCACACTGGGCGCGTGTGCATGTGTGCCAAAGATCCCCAGAGGAGAATGGAGGAGAAGGGATTGTGGTGGGGCCTTCCCCTCTGGTGGGTGATTTTTCGCTTTCTGTGTCTGTCTTTCTGGCAAGTGCATACGCCCTATAGCAAAATCTTCTCAAAAAAAAAAAAAAAAAAAAAAAAAAAAAAGGAAAGAAAGAATATAGAACAATACTATACAATTCTATTAGACAATATAAAGACTTGAAAACTATATTTAGCAAACAGATTGATATTAAAGATTAAAAAAAAAAAGTCCTTCCCTGAACTAGTATCAATTTTATATGAGAGAAAACCTCCCTTCTATTTTTCTTACACTTTAAATGATTTGGTGACCAGTAAAACAGTATCTTTTGTTTAATGAAGACAAAAATTTAAGACTTTACTAAAAAATAATCTTACCTTTTGGCTAATTTTGATTAGAATTTACACACATTTATTCCCATTGCACAATGTTTTTTGAAGTTGAATAACAATATTTAAAATTAATTTAATATATTTATAGACAATAGTCTTAGATATTAAAAACAAAAAATTCATGATCCATTTCTGAAATATACTCTGTGCTACACTGGTCTCTAACCAGTTTTACTCACAGTTCACAATTATAATCGGTAGCACTATTTTGGGAAAACAGAATTAATTTGCTGAAAACTTGATGAATTCAGGAGGAGAACAAAAGCAAAAATTAATGATCCCAATCCTGAGTGTGAAGAACTTGTACTTAACCTATCGGAATTGGTTGTAAAATAATTCTATACCCAAGAAACCTGTTGAACCATTTAACTATAATTATTTCTCGGTCATAAAGTCATTGAGTAGATTTTCTCCATTAGAGAGATTTCTTTGATATGGGAAAGAGCAAACAGATGTGCTGTAATTACATTTAGAATACAGGAATTTAGCTATCCAACTTATTTTATATAATGTTTGAATTGAGTATTATTTACCCAAAGGCTAAACCCCAAGCAGTTGAAAAGTTTACAACTTTAATGACTTTAAAAATGTTTTTACACACTCAAGACCAGATGATATGTTGAGGGGTTAACATTGGGAAAGACGTACGAGTGAGCCATTTGACTATCATGAGTGCAAATGTGTCAACGTTAATCAGTTGGCCCACTTCAAATATATAGTTTAGTGACTTCAGTTATTCCTCAATAAAGTTAACAAATGTAAACAAAATCAAATGTAAGACTAAAAAAAAAAAGACTAGGGGCTATGGAAACCAGAGAAAACTGTACTCTTATTCCTCAACATGGGGTAAGTTACAACTAAGTCTCAGGTTGGAAGATATAAAGGAACTTCAAAGAAAACCTTTGGAGAAGCAAGTAAGTATGCGGGCTCCTAACTATTTTTTCTGTCTCTAATCTCTGGGAATGTGCAGCAGGGAATGAAGAAAATGGACAGAAATCATTAAATTGGGAGGACTGAGGGAGTTGAGATCCTGGGATTCTGCTTCCCAGATAGAGATGAAAGACAGCGGCTTTCTAGACATGTTCAGCAACCTTAACATAGGGATTGGCTGCAGGGTGTGGGGACAGTTTAGAAGCAGAATTCTCCTGGATGTTTCTCTGGAGTTTGAGAATGGTGTGAGTTAGACATGATCATTTCTTTGTAGCCAAGCAATGAGAAAGTTGGCAGAAGTATAAGGATAGATAAATCAGATGTGTACATTGTGTGAAAACACAGCTAAGACATCCGAGTGAGGGCTTTTTGGTGGGGTTGGTGGGAAGTAGAAAGTGTGATTCCATAGATGACTGCTGTCCATCGGAACCAGCACCAGATACCAGGAGAATGGATACCGATTACCAGCACCAGGTACCAGGGATGGACCTCATAGTCAACCCCACCTCCATGCACAGGTGATGGTCCAAAAGCCTTATATTTCAAATAGGAGAAGAAAAAGAATCCTTAACTTGAGCACTTAAAAAAATATATATTAAAGCCCCCAAATTGTTAAATAATCCTAATTGGATATTTTTATTGAAAAAAAGAAAACTTAAAATGTCACTATTGAGATAAATTTCATGTGGAGAAATAAAGACAGAATCATTCCTGAATTCTGTGGACAATTGAAACGGAGAATTTATGCCTTCTGCCACAATTGATCTCAGGAATAAATTGCTAGAGAAAGAGGAAAGAAAACAAACAAACTAACAAGCAAAACAAAACAAGAAGGTCAACAAAGCATTTCCAGGGCATGTGTACCAGGACAGCGATTTTGTTAACTGGATTCTGCTGTGGTTCCTACCACAGTTCTGTTGCTTTGCAGCATTGTCATTCCTTGCTGTGTTTATAGTTTTGATTAAGTGAAACTACATTTGACACCAAACCCTATACCCTCATTGGTTTGGAATAAGGAAGTGAACTGAGAGCATAATATATGTTTTCATTTTACAGAACTGCCAGTAATAAGATTAGGAAGAAAATGAGCAAGGGAAGTGAAAGAATGTATTTGAGAAGTTATTTGAGAAGCATTATTATTCCATTGGAATCGTGCTAATAATAATATCCTAGTAATTCCACTGGAATCACCAGGTTGAAAGACAAACATTGCAGGAGTGGTAGTGCCCACCCTATGGCAAAAAAAAAAAAAAAAAAAAGAAAGAAAATGAATTCCATTTTAAATTTTTACACTTACCTGTATATGCCAAGTTAATATAGGTTCATATGTATGTACTTTTTTCTTTTCTCTCACTGTCTCTCTCCGCATGCACGCATATGCACTCGCACACACAGACACACATAGGGACATAAAAAGGTCATAGAAAAATGGAATTAAGGTATAAATTTATTTTGATGCAAATTCTAAATCTATGTATCATTTTTTCATTATATGCACTTTCTATGAACTTTTTGAAGACTTCCTCATACAGATATACACAAGCACAAATACATGAAAATGAATTTTTTAAAAGTCTATATTATAATACATTGCATTTTGTTCTTGCCTTAATAGGTTAGGTTCGATATTTACCTTTTGAGGACTTTCTTATATCACTAAATAAAAATCTATTATGCATTAATAGAATGGAATTAACTTAATAGTCCTTTAATAAGTCTACGCCAGAGCGTGAATTCTATGGTAATTTTTTTGTAATCAGAGATGAGAAATTAGCCCTCTGTGTGTCCTTTTATGTTAGAATTTTCCTCACATGACCCTAGATTAGTTCCCTTGAAATTCGCAGCTCCTTCGTTTCGCCATTATTCAGTTTATGAAGCTTTAAAGCAGCTTAGTATTCTCTTAAATCATCCTGTCACATGAGATCCACCCCTAATTCCTCACATTTTATCCATTAATGTGCAGCTTTTCCAGTGTAATAAGTCCTTGGGATATTCACAATTGAATGTCTCCTTTTCTGGGTTTCTTTTACGTTTTGTGAAATTTGCTATTTAAATATGTGGCTAATTAAGGACTAGAGCTGTTTCTTTAAAAAAAAAAAAAAGACTACTTATACCCCCAATTTTTCTTACCTGTGTCCCACATACAGAAAATTAGTAAAATGAGTTTATCTTTCTAACTTCAGCAAGTTTATCACACTATGACAAAATTTAAATAATCAAACTATCTATCCCTAAAGTACATTATGAATGTTAATGATTTTTCCCCTGCTAGAATTTTCCTTTTTTTTGATGGCTAGAAAGAGAAGTTACATTGATCATCACTATTGGATATTTAAATATGATTTTAAATCTTTATGTGCTTTGTTTGTTTGTTTAAGTGGAATCTGAACAAATTTTTCCAATAAAAGAAATACATGGTCATGAGGCTAAAGTATGACCGAAGACTTTCAGGCATACTTAAAGCTCATGAATAGTGTAGAGGGAAATAGGCTGGGAAGTTATTTGGCTGTTCCGAAAGGGTTCTGGAGACGCAGACAGGAGGGCTTGATTTTCTGAGCACTGTCCTACTCTGCCGTTCCTTAGAGATCTTTCAGTTTCACTTGATTGTCCTCTGTCTAGAATACTTAAGTAGCTCTCTGTTCTAACTGGGAGCACGCCAAGGGCAGGATATATTTAGTCATTTCTGTACTTGGCCCATAATAGCTATTCCATAAATATTGAGTGATGGCTAAACAGACTCTTGAATGCAGGGAGGCAGCCTGATTACCAAAGGGTCAAGATCTGGGAGTGGTATGATAGGGTGTTCACCTGGAGTGGAGAGAGATTTGGGTCACAGAAGGCAAAGTACTCCATCATTTTGCTTGAAGTTGGCACTGGTTTTAGAATTGAAAAGATGGAAGTAAAATGAAAGTAAAGAGATTGTTCTAAAGGTTTTATATTCTCCCAGACCATTCATGTGTGGTTCCATTACAGTGTTCAGCCTTATTAAATGATGATAAAACTTACAAATGAAAAAACAAAATTTAGGGGCTTACTTAGAGTAGTGTGGGTAGAAGGTCTTCTAGACTGTGTTCATTCCTCTTGTGTTACAGAGCGTTTCCATTTGTGGGTCACCAATAAGTGACAGGAAATGCCTCTTCCTTTTCCCGGGGAAAGAGCCTCAACATCACTGATGCCAAAAATATAATTACTTACAATAATATATTTATAATTATACATACATGCTATTTGTAGATCATTTTCCTATATCTTTTATATATTTTCTCAAGTTACATAACAATTCTATGAGATTCCTAGAACAGGTGATTATCTTCATTTTATGATAATTTTATGATATAATTTATATCATATTATGACATAATTCATGATAAAAATTACATTGTAAAATGTTAAGAGGATTGACCTATCATGCAAATGATTCTGGCTTTGATTTCCCTCCCTATCTCCTCTCTTCTTTCCTCAGATACATTATCCAATATCTCTCAATAGCTTATCAATGCCTATCAATAGGTGGTAACTGAAAATAGTTATTTACTATTTTGTCTTGGATT
Organism: Tupaia tana; assembly: GCA_026018925.1. Lineage (NCBI taxonomy): Eukaryota > Metazoa > Chordata > Mammalia > Scandentia > Tupaiidae > Tupaia > Tupaia tana. The sequence goes on along the minus strand of JAKSZU010000007.1, from coordinate 161,452,644 downwards.
AAAGGAAGACTTATAGAGACTAGCAGAAGGCATAGCAATTATTTTGCTGGACTCCCATGTAGTTGACCACAGTTAGAGCCCTGGACCTGACAGCTTAAAAATCATGCCAGGGACACATACCCAAGATCCGGAGAGCAGAATGGAGAAGAAGGGATTGCAGTGTGGTTATCCCCTCTGGGAAGGGATTTCTCACTATCCGTCTCTGTCTCTCCAGTGAGCACACATGCCCTATAGCAACATCTCTCCAAAAAAGAAAAATAAGACTTATAGGTTTCAATGTCAAATGCCATTTGGTGAGTGTAGACAATTGTCAAATACAAAAAAAAGCATGTGTACATCACAAATACTGTGTTTCTAAGACCCATGCTAATTGACAGAAATGAGTAACTAAATTACTGAAAACTCCCAGGAAGAAACGACTAGAGATATAACATCAGTAGGGTCCTGTTTGTTTGTAGTTGTTTCCTGTACACAGCCATGAACCTTCAGTGCACACAGACAAGAGTGGACTACTTAAGTCAAAAAGTGAACACCACAGAGGTTAAAGTATCTATTTATGATCTAGAACTTATTGTGTGCCAGGCTGTCATCCTAAAGAATCATTTAGACATTATAATATCTTTAATACTTACATACGTTTCAAACATGGATAAGGTAATATATGAATGATGAATCTGAATCCTATTGAAGTTACTTGTCTGCCAAGACCTTCTAGACAGCAAACGTCAGAGTGGCTATCCAAACTTAAGAGTCTAACTTTGCAAAACTCCTAATTCAGCTACATCTTATTTATCATAGAATTAGAGGGACCAGCAGTTAGCGTAATGGCTATGTCACTGGACTCCCATGTAGTCGACCGTGGTTTGAGTCCCGGACCCGGTGGCTTAAACTCACGCCAGGCATGTGTGCGTGTGTGCCCAAGATCCCGAGAGGAGAATGGAGGAGAAGGGATTGCGGCGTTGCCATTCCCCCCGTGGGGTGATTTCTCACTTTCTGTCTCTCTGTCTCTATCTGGCAAGCGCACGTGCCCTATAGCAAAAACCTTTTCAAAAAAAGAAAAAAAAAAAAAAGAATTAGAAAGATATAATAGGTTGACTGTTTTCCTCTTACTTACCAACATGTGGGGACAAATTGTGAATCTGAATATTTCCCTCTTTCACTCTCTTCCTCATTATAAGTGCTTATCTGTTCTTTACTTTGCTGCTTGAAAGTTAATACACCCAAGTGGGGGATGATTTCCTTCCCTTTGTGCTTTCTACCATAAACTGTTCTGTGATATTTCATACGACTGCATTCTTATAAAACTCAATTATACTGAATGGGGAAAACAAATTTATTTTGTCTCTTGCAGAAGAATATACAGTAAATACTGATGAAATTACCAGACCTGTCAACTGGCTGCTGAGTAAATATGTGAGATATTGGTGATATTTTCTCCCTGAAAGTAGCATTTCCCATTGATTTATGGTTAAGGATATGACTAATAAGGAACTACAAAATGAAAACACCTGAGCTGATAATTTAAGAAAATATTCAAAGTGAAAATAAAGTCACCCAAGCTTCACAATTAATGTAGTCATGGATGGATAATTTTAAAGCAGAGAACACACACACATTTTATTATTTTACTTGAGCTGATGCAGGGTATACGATAGTGAGCTCTGCATCAGTGAAATAGAGGCTTCTGGGAGAAAGATACATTTCACACCCGACTGGCTCTTTGTAAATCGAAATTGGTGGTTCTTTCTGTTATAGAATTCTGGTCCTAAAGGCTTTTCCTTGTTAAAAATATCCTCTCCATGATTTTTAAATCTTGATTTTGGGTGTAGCTTCTGAAGGAGAAATTAAAGCTGTATTTGCATCAAATAATTTTCGTTATTTTATTTGTCAAGTCTGAAGCCCATATTGAAGTTTTTTTTTTTCTTTTTTTGAATGAACTGAGGCAAATATGATTTTTACCTGCCAGCAATGGGCAACAAGATCATCTCTTTTTGTAATTCTTGGTTTGAATAATTCATTTTAATATTTCTTCTTCTATCCTTTAGGAAATATCTGTAACAAGCTTGCCGCACTTAATAGCACTTCACAGAGCTAATCACTGACATTACCATAGAAACTAAAATTAAATTTGAAGCAGGAAACAAATTCTTATTCAAGTATTTTTCATATGTTAAAGTATCTTGCAACAATTCCAAACTTAAAGCTAAGCTATATCTTATAGGAGGTAGGAAGAATAAAGAGAGAACAATAAGTATTTAAAATTAAGGCTTGGGGGAACAGCAGGTGATATAATGATTAAGGCGCTGGACTCCCATGTGGTCAATTATGGTTCAAGTCCCAGACCTGGTGGCCTGAAAATCATGCCAGGCACATGTGCATGTGTGCCCAAAATCCTGAGAGGAGAATGGAGGAGAGGGGATTGCGGTGTGACCACCCCCCCCCACCCCCCGGGGGTGTGTGATTTTTCACTTTTCCTGTTTCTGGTGAGCACACACATCCTATAGTAAAAACCTTAAAAAGAATAAAATTAAGGCTGGGAAACTACTTGAAATAAAAATGGAAGGACTTTGGATTCATCTTCATCTTCAAAATTATATATCAGTGGACAGGAGTCATGTCCTTAGAATATTTTTCTACCAGTGAACAGCAAAGGAAATAAAGAACAATGGAGAAAGATTGTGTTGATTAACTAGGGAGATTTTTTTGAATGTCCACTGGATGCAAAATTATTTTATTCAGCACAACATGATGTCAAACCTCTTCATCAAGTGGTAGTAATGTGCATGTGTAAATTGAATGTCAGATTATTTTGTGGCAAAAAATCCCCTTCTTCCCATTTTTCACACACTTCTAAAGCTGTGAGACCTCTCCCATGGTCCTTTTGGCCTTTCTTTAATCACTGTTAAGGGCCATTGACCCTCAAGCTCACTCACATCGAACCAGGTCACTTATGTCTTTAAAGTAGAGATTTTATTAAATTGAATAAATTCTTCTAAATTTGAAAGTAGGATAATTTCTTTCTTGTATTATCATAGCAAAATAATGGCTGACTGTAGTTTAGGGTTATAAGGGACTGCTGAGGCCTTTCAGATGATTTCATCTCAAGTTAGCATTGGCTTTCTGAAATTCAGAGTGTACTACTTTCTAAACAATTTAAAACCCTTATACTAAAAGAGAGATTTCACCCTGGTGAAAAGAAAACTCGGATGTGTTTCTAAACTCTTTTGGAGTGGGTGCTTCTGGAGTGTACCACGCTCTTCAGTCACCCTTCCACCTCTTTGTACAGGGAAGACCATAGTATGATGAGTCTTGTAGACAAAAGAAACCAAAAAGAGTGAGTAAGCCCACTTTTAAATATTTAAGAAGTTGAATGCTGAAGATAACAGGCAAAATTAAATCAGTCCACTAAAACTTCTTAATAAAACTTGGATTCTGATTTTTAGTTTTATAAAATTGGATTTAGTGTCCCACTTCCCTGAAATTTAAACTGCACACAAAGAATATACTTTAGGTATGTGATTGAGTATTTTCTGGTATGTCTCCTTGAGATGACATTTTATATAAACTCACACAAACAATATTGCTATCGTAATAATACTGCGGCGTCATTTATATAAGAATGATGTAAGAGCCGTGCTATTTATGTGAAAACCTTAACTGAATAGGAACTAAATTTATTACTACTATCCGTTGATCAATGATATGCTTTTCTACCCAATTTATGATCTCTAGTCCCTGTATTGCTCTTAAAAATATATAGATGTGTTATCACATACTTTTTGAACTGTTGGGGAATTGGGTAACAAAGGCCACTCATGGTTTCTGAAAACATTAATCTATGCCGAATCAGCAAGAACAGTACTAGGTCATACTCAACTCTGTACAGTCAAGTGGAGGGTCGTTTTGCCTAAACTGGAGAATAATCGAAGTTAACGAGTAACAATTACGTAGCTGTATGGGGTGCAATGCAGTGTTTTGATCTACATAGACACTACAGAGTCAAGTCAAGCTAACTAGCAGATCTATCACCTTGCCAACTTACTTTATTGTGATGAGATCTTAAAAGTCTACTTTAGCAATTTTGAAATATACAATCTATAATCATAAACAGTGGTCACCATTGCTGTGCAGTAGATTGCTAAAGGTTATTTCTCCAAGTCCAACTGAACTTTGTATCTTTTGATCAGCATTGTCTTTTTTCCTCTCATCCCCCCTTCCTCTGGTAACCATTGCTCTATTTTCTGTTTCTGTGAGCTCAACTTTTTTAGATCCCACATGTAAGTTAGATGATGCAGTATTTCTTTTTCTGTGTTTGGTTTATTTCATAATGTTTTAAAATGAGCTTGCATTTCCAATTCTATCATGAAAGACTCAAATTTCACAATTCTGTGTCATAGGAACACAATCTACTTTTTTAAAAAAAGTGTGTCTCACTTTACCAATCGCTGAATATCACATTTGTTCAGCATTGCAAAGATATTTTATCTGACTGCATTGGTTATTAGAGAAAAGAATGAACTGAAAAGGAGAGTTTTATTCAACTTGCTACAACCTGTTGGTGCCTTGGGAGACTTTTTCTATTTAGAAGAATCCATTAAAATACATTTGAATAGAGAGGAGAAGCAGAGGTAGCTAAAAACCCAATTTGGGTTTTGGAATTAGAAGGCTACTCTTTCTGCTTTCTCTCCCCTCTCTCTTCCTTCTCTTCCTCCAGCTCTCTTCAACTTTTAATCAGGACATTCCACTCATTATAACTACTCTAGATTTGTTAGCTTGTTAAAATCATATTGACTACTTTACAGGAGGATCCTTTTCTATCTTTGTGCATGTGCACGTGCACACACACAAACACACACACACAGACACACAGACACACACACAGACACACACCCACACACCCACACACCCACACACACACACACACACACACACACATATATATATATATATATATATATATATATATATATGTGGTCTGCTGTGTCAGCAAATTTTCTTTCCCCCTGCAATACATTCTCACATGTTAAAGTATGCCTTTGTAGGGTTGTTGCCAGTTCATTTTCTGTGTTTGCTCCTTGGGTGACCTTTTCCTAAGCATCTCCTATTTAATATCATAACTTCCCTTCTTTAAAAATCTTTCAGTACGTTAATAAATTCAGGAAACATACTTTTAAAAATTTCGGGTATCTTTTAAAAATGTCACCTGATAAAGCATGAAATACTAAATACCCCGTTTCATTAAATTTCCAGTTAAATCTCTTGAGGTACTCTCAGTTACTACCTACTATATGGCGTTAACATAAAATTCTGTGGTTAAAATAGGTTCCTGATAGTATTGGAAATATTCCTGTCTGTGTTTTTAAAACTATGTCCAATAACTTTAGTAAATAAGGCACCAAGTGTTGCAGATAATGTGTTTGCACATACATTTTCTCTCTCTCTGTGTCTCTCTTTTGCAGATATTTTCCCTTTTTGTAGATATGTTCTCTATTTTCCCTATCTTCCAGTTACCACATAATTGCCCCTGATTAGGCAGTTAGCTTACCAAGGGTGAGAAGCTTTTGCTAGTCACATGACCTTAGATCAGTTCCCTCGGAATTTTCAGCCCCTACATTGGCTATTCCCATGTGTTGCCAGTGTATCGCCAATGCCCATGGCCACACTGTGTCTGGCACAGAGGAGGAGATAAATACATGCGAAGGAAGGGAAGAATTCTAGCTTCTAAGGCCTGAATATAGCAGATACCATCCCTTGGCTTGCTGGCCAGGCACTGAGGGCTGAGTGAGCAGCATGATTACATCACATGATGGGGAATCTGATCTGGAAGCATCATGGCCGTGACATTCCATTTTCTGGGGCAGCCCTGGTTAGTTTCTGTTACCCATCAGGAGTGGGATGGTGGTGTTTTCTAGAACAGTCCTTTATTGGGCTTGAGTGTGAGGCCAGCCAGTATTTCTGGCTGTCAGTATTTAAGGCCAGTTCTCTGGCTCTCTCAGAATTCTGTACGTCCCTTGATATATTTTCATAGATACGTTTCTGCATAATTAGCTGGATTGGATTCTGTTGTTTGAAAATATAAAAACCAATCAATAATATGAAAGAATGCAATAATGTGATTAAAGCAGATGTCTAGGTTACCCTAAAGTTGGAATTATTTGAATTTGAAGATGTGGATGGTAATAGAAATGTATATGAAAGAGTGTGATTTATTTTTGCATACATTCTATGTCAAACATTTTAGTTCTCAAGTATATAAGTGAAGTTATTTTGATGTTCATTTGACATATTTTAAGTACAGAATATAAATAGCAGTGCCTTATATTGTATATTTCTAACATTTCTTTAGTGCTTTCATATGTTATTTCATTTGCTAAGAATCCTAAGAAAGCAGATGTTGTCATAAGTGCTCTGCTAATAAGAGAGACATGCAGGACCAGACCTGGGTGCCTCGTTCTGAATTCAGGCTCTGTGCGAAGGTGTTCTCTGCATGCTTACTCAGGCCGTGGCTGGCTCTGAGTCTGTGAACAACCACATAGCATGAGGCCCGACTTTCATTTCTTCTTGTATGAAAGGTCAGGAATAGCCAGCATTTGGGCATTTTCAACTTTAATGATAATCGATTCAATGATTGACTAGATATATGTCAAGTCATGGTCTCATATATCTAGCCTCTGATAGTACTGATGGTCCTTGATGGGACTGATTTAGCTGTCAGTGTAGAAACATTGCATAAGAAAACGCTCCTCACAAATTTTAAATATATGACCTGATTATTTTCATTTAGGCTATCTTATTACATAGCATGAGAAAAATGGCTTTTAAATCCTGTTTGAAAATAGAATATATGGGCAGATGTCAGATTTTAGTAAGACTTAATGATCTTACATGTATTAATAAATTGCAGGTATTTTTATGACTAGTCAAAGTAATATTTGGAAAATATTAGTAATACCATTAATTACTTTTATTTCTCAAAATTTCACATTTGAACATTCAGCCTTGATCTGTTATTTATTTTTTTCCAAGAAAACTTTTTCTGTTTTGGTGGTGCTGAAGTCAGATGTTCTAATTTCTAGATCATACTTCTGAATAATTGGTTTCCTGGGTTAGTTTAGGGGGCGTTTAAAAGCACATCAGTATTCTCATGTTACTAAGATGTGATGATGCGTTGTGATGGTGATTTCACAAGTGATGCCTCAGGAATTTCCAAAGAGCTAATGCTACCCAAACATGGATTAATGACATCTAAAACAATATGTTATAGTTGACCTGATTATAAAGGTTTTTCTTTTCTTATTTTTTTAGTTGTTTTGGTAAGAGTATGTGTTTGCTGGGGAGTAGACTGAAAGAGAGAGAGAGGGAAAGTGAGAAATCATCCCCCCCCAAGGGGGATGGCCAAGCCACAGTCACTTCTCCTCCATTCTTCTCTTGGAACTCTGGGCTTGAATGCACCTGTGCCCACTGTGGTTTTCAAGCTGCCAGGTCTCAGACTCAAACCACACAGCCAGCCATGTGGGATCTAGCACCTTAATCATGCCACCTGCTGGACCTATTATGAAGTATTTTATAAAATAAAATTACTGATGGGTAACTATATGGGAAAATGTGGCATTAAAAAAAAATGCCTGAAGTCAGATATCCTTAATCGGTATCATGTTAAATATTTATGGAAAAAAACCTTACATTCAACAGCACTGAATTTGTTGTTATTGATGTAAGTTTAATGTTTTCCACAGCTTGTTGAAACTTTTAATGGATAATATAAGAAGTATTTGTGTGGGACCCAGCAGGTGGCATGGTGGTTAAGGCGCTGGACATTCCCACATGGCCGACCACGGTTCAAGTCCTAGACCTGGTGGCTTGCTTTTTTACTTTCCCTCTCTCTCTCTATCTGTGTCTCTCTCATCAAGTTAAAAAAAAAATGAATGAATGAATAAAATTAAAATAAATCTTAAAAAAAAAGAAAAAAATAGGGAAAAAAAAGAAGTGCATGTGCACAAGGTAATATATAACATAGGTGATTATGGGGTGCTTATTGAAATTCTAATTAGATTGGCTTATTGGTTGGATACTTCAGAACATTCAGATAAAGGCTGATCCAATGCAAATTTTAATTTTTGAATTGTTTTACTTTGTTTTTAAAGAACTGAGTGTAAGGACTTACATCATACCATAAAAATTAAAGCTGTATAATCAGAGTGAGAGAGATATTTCAAAGATATTGCTACAATTGAATGGGTCATTTTATTGTGAGGCGATCTCTCTCACTTTTTATTATTGGAATCTAGCACTCTCAGTTGAGTCAATTCTTCAGAGAAGAATATACCAAAACCAACGAACAAATGAATCAATGTTCACTGAATCACAACACGATTAGTTTATAGGATACTGTGGCACAGGGATGATAACATGGTCCTTGTGTCTCAGATGGTCATTACTTACACAGAAAAACAAAAAAGCAATATGGAAGGGAGTGTTCATCTCCCAATTAATACTATTAAAGTTCTTAGGACCATAAATACCTTCTGTGTTCATCTCTTCTCCTGTTACACCATTACAACCTCACACACACACACATCTCCTACTTTGTTTACTGATTTATAAAATTTAGTAATTCAATGTATATTTAGTTCTTTTGGTCAAAACCTTTGTGATTCTTACCATATGGGTATTTCTGGTCACATATGTCCTAAGAGGCATCTTTACCTACATTTTTCTAAGTACATTAGATATTCAAGCAATGAAAATGTGATGCAGGTGGCCACTGGTTCTTTGCTGGAGATGATGTTCCTGGAAGAATCAGTGTGTAAGATTGAAGGGGGATTGAAGAAGAGAAAAAAATGAAGAGGTACTGCAGGTAATAAACAGTTCATCGATCTTCCTAGCACTGTCTGAGAGGCAAGACTGTCTGTGTACTCACTATGGTGCAAGTGAGAAGAATGTCCCTCTGAACACCTCTATTCCAAAGAATATTTAGATTCAAAGAACTAAATAAAACAAGACTGTGAGAACTATTTTAAAAATAGAAGAAGTAAAGAAAGAAAGAAAGAAAAGGAAAAAAAAAACTAGACTGGCTTTGTGATGCAGCAGGACCAGGCTACCAGAGCCATGCTGATCCATAGAGCAGGCTGAGGGTCGGTTTCCCAGCCGGCATGCACAATCGGCACGGTGTGTGCTCCTGTGAGCCCAACTGGCTGGCCAGGCTTGGGAGTTGGCAGAGTAAAGCCCTGTTGAGGTCGCTTCTTTCTCTCTCTCTTTCTGTCTCTCACTCTCATAAAACAAACAAAACTTAAAAGAAAATGAAAGCTGTGCCAGAAAATAAACAAATCACATAGATTATATTTTAAATATCAGATTAACTTAGTTATTAGCTATCGGAGGAAGTTGTGATATATAAATAAAATAAGTTGGGAAATAAAAGATCTGGTCGTGTATGTAGTTCAGTGGTTAAGGGGGCCAGAGCCCACGTGATCACCCACCATCCCACCATTCAGATTCCTCCTGCCCCATATGGCTTGAAAAACACACTAAGTCCTTGTGCCCCAAATCCTGACAGGAGAGAGAAATGAAGGAAATGAGATTGCAGTATGGTCACAGCTCTGCTCTTTTTTTTTTTTTCCCCCTCTCTCTGGACAGTGCATGTACCCTCTGGCAGGGAAAAAAAAAAAAAAAAGAAGACAAAAAGAAAAAGAAAATGCAGTAGGGGGAAAAAAAAGCCTTTATAAATATGTAGTCAGGTACTTTATTTAATCCTTGTTTCTCCTTTTAATACTTGTATATCCTTTTAAAAATTAAAGAGACAGTGAAGAAGGAACTATAGCTAAGAAATCAATATAGCTAAGAACTTTTGATTCCTTAAGGCATTTTTAAGAAAAACTCCTGACTCATTGATACATTCTCAAAGAATATGAGCTACCGCCTCAGCTTCTGTTTTTATACTAACTTTTAATGAATTCATTGGAAATCCTTAGGAATGTTTGGACTCGATTACATTTGCTGAAGGTAAATGCTAGCTAGATATTTCATTGCTATTCGCAGATACTTTTTCTTTTACAACCCATAAATGCTCCCTAAACTTTGACAATATTCCTTTCAGTTTTATCATTTTTAACTTTCTTATTTATGTTAGGGGATTTTGCACTTGCTTCTGTGAGATTTGTCTTTGAGTATAGAGAACATGTTCTAAAAGAACTTATGATTCATTTCATAGAAGGGTTATTCCACTATGAAGACAACATAAAATAGCATGTTAGTGGAAAATGGCAGGGTTTGTTGACTAAAGAGATTTCTTGAAAGAAGCATCTCTTGATTATACACACCGACAATAGAAAGAGACTTACAGGAACTCAGCCAAAGTGGTGGTGTCTGGACAACCCTACGCTGTGAACCTCTAGAGAAATCAAGTAGCCTTAAATAAGACACATCCCTGTTATTAAGAATGTCTTAGCCCTCTTTTGAGCCATTAACATGTAATGTGATTTTTTTAGAAATTACCTGTTTACATGTTATTTCCTGTTACATTACGTTTTTTTCTTTTTAAATTGCTATGGGGTACATGCACTCACTGGAAGATGGCAGGGGCAGTGAGAAAGCTGCTCTAGGGGGATGAAAATCCTTTATCCACTATTCTTCTCTCACGGTTTTGTACACGTATGCACATACACCCAGTGTGTTTTTCAAGCTGCTGGGTCCAGGACCCAAACCATCAGTTTGGCCATGTGAAATACAGCCACCTTCACCACCACACTACCACCTGGCCCTAAGTTACTTATTTTAAAATGAGAAAATGGGTCAGCTGAGGTGGCACAGTGGGGATCCAGTCCTCCTCCATGTTTTATAGGGGAGTTCCTGAGTTTGCATCCCAAGGTTTCTTTGCATAGTGGGTATGTATGCGCTTAGCTGTGATCCTCAGTGTAAAGACCCTGTTGGGCTTCCTCTTCCTTCCTCTTTCTCTCTCTGTCTCCCTCATAAAAATGAATAATTGAAAAACTCAGTGGGGTAAAAAATGAAAATGTGACCATGTTTTTGAAATATAGTAACAATACCAAAATCTGTTTCTTAGCTGTTATGAAGCTATTTCTCTTCAAATTTTAACCCAAGACATGGAATTATATTCTGCCTCATTTTAAGATAGGAGAATATGTGGGTTATAGTTGTTAAGCACTAATTATCCTCAAGAATGTAGTCAGTAGGTGAAGCAAGTACTGGCATCAAATAAAGAACTCAGAACGATTTGTGCAGCTATCATTAACATGTGGTAGAATATCGATATTAAAGTTGACTATGTCATCTCCTTTCCTTAAGCTTTTTGCTGTGATAATTGTTAATGTCACTCAAAATTCACTTGGCTTACTAGTCAACTAACTCAGGAAGAAGTGTGCAAATATTTAATAAAGTTTCTTACTTTAAACCTTTCAGGAATGTGCACTTTCAGGAATGTGCACTGACTAGATTTGTGTATGAAAAAATAAGACTGTAGTAGAAAATGTCATAAGGCAGCACAAGATAATTAGCACACTATTATCTGGAAAGCAACATATTCTGAAATATTAGACAATGATCAATTGTCATAAAGAAGTGAAGTTACCCACACACACAAAAAATGACCACTTTATGGTCATAGTGATTGTTTTCAGGAAAGCAGATTCATCTTGTTGCTAGGTCAAAGTGTGAATTATTTTTCCCAAGTCAGTTTTTGTCTCAGAAGGTTGCAAGTGGTGGATTTTAAGATGTTTATATATAGCTCTGGGTTGAGAGTTACAGCCCAAAGATTTGGACTTAAAGTTTAAAGAGACTTAACATTGATTTCTTTTAAGAGACTCATAGGAAAATCAGTGAGACCAGAATCACTATTTATTGAAAGATTATTAAGTTGTTGGTTTTCGTTTGAATATCAAAATAGACCTTTTTCTAAAAGAAACAAATCCGTTCTTATTGTATGTTTTTAAAAATCCAATTAGGTTTGAGAAATATTTATTATGTACCTAGTGTCGGAGAGGCACTGTGTCAAATCTTCATATTCAGTCAGTCGAAATATTCACTAAAACCTACCAATCCTTTGTAGGCATTGTGTTCATGCTGAGAATACAATGGTCCCAAAACTAGACACTTCCTGAACTCATGGTACTTAAATTAATGGGCAATTAGAAATTATAATAAAGAATTTAAAGGAAACAAATAAAGATGAAAAGGAAGAGAACCAAGAATTATAAGAGCATATCTCGTCCAGAGGTTGTGTTTAAGCTGAGATGTGATGTACGAGGAACAAAAGCCTGGGGACGAGCATCCCTGAGGGCGTGCACTGGGAACTGGACTTGAGGAGCTGGAGAGGAGCAGGCACCAGCAGTGTGGGCATGGCTGAGGAGCAGGAGGCGGCAGGAGGGAGCAGAGAGGTGGGCAGAATGCAGACCTCTCAGTTACAGACCCACATGTATTAGCACTTCCTGTGTACTTCTCCTCAGTTATCCCTTCTGATCCTGCAGCTCAGAATGTCTGGCACTGAACTAAATACTGCCATGTTTTGTTCTTTAGATCTGAAAATAAAATCATGACCTACCTGGGCATCTCGCTCAGTCCAAGACTTCTTACTTCTTTAATGCCTCTGACCCTGCTTTCTGTGCAGTCTTCTTTTGTCACACTCAGCAGTGAGGAGCGCAACAGTCCCTTAACTAGTTGTGCTCACCTATTGAAGGCAGAATTAGGTCTTCTTCCCAATTTGGTTTGGATGTTGTCTGAAGATATCATACGTGCATCAAGAGGCTAGGAAGAGGGTGAAGACTCACCTAATGAGCCAGGCACCTGTGGTCCCAGCTCTCTGGGAGGCTGAGGAAGAAGGACCAGAAGTTTGAGGTAAGCCTGAGCAATGCTGTGAGACATTGGGAAAAAGAACAGAAGAAAAGAAGGGAGGGAGGAAGAAAAAAGAAAGAAAAAAGAAGAAAATAAAAGAGAAAGAAAAAAAACTTATATAATGAGGTCTTCTAAAGAAAGTAGGACAGGCTCCCTGGTAGGTCCAAAAATGGCTTTTGAGAGCAGGGAAAGGAGAGTGACTGGGTTATAGTGTTCTAGCGAGTGGAGCTGAGGTGAGGGTTCCAGGAAGGGTCCAGCTTTGCTTGTGCGATTTGGGTTCCTTGATGTCACCAAGGGAATGAATGTGGGCTTTCTTATCAGCTTCCCCGTATGCAGAAGAAAAGGGAAAGACAGACGCTGGGATTTGAAGCTGTCAGCAAACATCAAAGATGAAGTCAGTCACTGCATTGCAGTCACCCTCCTGACAGTACTGATTCCCTAAATCTATTATCCATACTTCAATCTGAGTGACTATTGTAGAGTTTAGTTCATTTTGTATTTCTTCTTTGCTTATAATTCTGTTATCATAAACAAAAGTCCAGATTCCTTAGTGTGACATATAGAGTTCTTCATTATTATCTTCTCACATTTCACCCTTTTCAAGTATACAGTTCCATGACATCTGACAAATGTAATAATGTAACCACCACAATCAAAATATGGATTGTCTCACCCACCCCCGAAAGTTCCTGTGTCCTTTCTGCAGACAAACTCTCTTCCGTCTCCCAGCGCCTGCTGATCTGATTGTGTCACTGCAGTGTCACCTTTACCACAGTCTTAGAAATGAAAATCTAAGACAAGACGTGCTTTGTTTCCAGCATTTTCCACTTAGCATAATTTTTTGAGGTGTATCCATATTTGTATTTATCTGCAGTTTTTTCCTTGTTGCTGATGAAGTATTCCATTACATGGATATACCATATTCATTTACCCATTGACCAGTGGACAGACAAATGGATTATTTCCAGTCTGAGGCAATTATATATAAGTTTGCTCTAAACATTTCTATACTAATATTTCTATGGTTACCCAAGTATTCATTTCTCTTAGATGAATGTATAAAAATAGGATTGTGGGGGACCAGTAGTTGGCATAATGGCTATGTCACTGGACCCCCATGTAGTCGACCATGGTTCAAGTCGTGGACCTGGTGGCTTAAACTCATGGGACCACAAGTTAGCGTAATGGCTATGGCACTGGACTCCCATGTAGTTGACTACGGTTCAAGTCCCGGACCCAGTGGCTTAAAGCTCATGCTGGGCGCGTGTGTATGTGTGCCTGAGCTCCCGAGAGGAGAATGGAGGAGAAGGGATTGTGGTGTGGCCATCTCCCCTGGGGGGTGATTTCTTGCTTCCTGTCTCTCTGTCTCTCTCTGTCTTTCTTTTATAGGGCAAGCACATGTGCCCTATAGCAAAAACCTCTCCAAAAAAAAAAAAAATAGCATTGCATATTCTACGGTAATAATAAGTTTATTTTTAATAAATGCCAAAGATTTTAAAAATGATCATGCCTTTTAAAATTCCTACCAGTAGTGCATGAAATTTCCACTTGTTCACATATTTTGTCTTAGTATTATCAGTTTTGTTTAAAAATTTATTCATTCTAGCAAGTATATAGTGATCTTATTGCATTAAAAAATACCTAATGATGATGCATATCTCTTCATGTGTTCATTTGCTCTTCATGTGCCATTTTTGATGAAGCATCTGTTTGTGGTCATGTATTCTTTAAGATTGTTTATTTATTGAGAGAGTGATGCAGGAAAGCAGGCTCCCATAAAAAATTCTTCACGCCACAATACACTGCTGGCCTCTGCCAGCCCCAGTCACAGGCGTGCACACATGCCTGGCGGTATGGGAAGGCTGTGGATGTTAGCTAGGAGCCTTTCCATGTGGGTCTGGTTATGTTCTTTCTATGTCACCTTCTGGCCCTGTTCAAATATTTTCAACCGCTGTTTTAATCTGGATAATGGTCTTTTATTTTTGAATTGAGCTGTAAGGAGTTCTTCATATTCCTGAAAGTTTCTTTTGATCAGATATGTGCTCTGCAAATATTATCTCCCTGTCTGAAATAATGAGTTTTAGTTTCACTCTTCCACCAGCAGCAATGGTCTGGGCTGGATCCACTGTGACACATCAGGATCAGAAAGCTCTTGATTCTACTCTTCCACAAGGGGCAGCCTATTAGTCTCTGGGACCATAAGACATAGATTTTCCTGCCTTTCGCCCAGTGGCTTGTAGCTTTTATTTGGTAGACACAAAAAGGTCTATAAAATGCTGGAGTTTTGTGTTTTGGGCCCAGTGGAAAGAGGGAGGCACTCTTGGGTCTTTTGTCCTGCCTCCTGCCTCCCTCTTGAGCTCTTCCCAGAGGAAGAACTGGGGAATGAGTAAGCCTTTCTTATATCTGAGGTCCAAGATACTAACCTGTCAGCCTAGCTTAGACTTGACCTGGGAAATCATTAAAAATTCATCCTTGTCTCTTTCTTTGGTTTCATGAAGGCTGCTGCTTCCTCCCTGGTCATGCCAAAGGTAAAACAGTTTATGTATCCTACCTCTTCCTAGATCCTCTCTTTGTTTAAGATCCTATCTGCCATCTTTGGAAATTTACTTGCCAAGTTGCTTTGGCCTTGCCTTCCTGGTCTCAGAACTGAGATTGTTTTTGATGTCTCTGCTCAGCAGCACTGTTGTTGGAGTGGTGGAAGAGCGTTTAGCTGAGTAGGTTATTGTTGCTAGTGTTGTTCAGGGAATTCTGTGGTTGTGGGTAGGTAAGGAGGAGGTCATGAGGGGAAGCATGGGTTATTTTTGTCTGTATAGACATCTTGAAATAGTGAGATTATTTTATTAGAAGTTTGTTCAGTGCTGAATCTCTTATTCTTCCCAGGTAAATTCAGTATTTTAAATACAAAATCAAAAGTTTATTAAAAAATTGATTCACAGTTCATTTGCCACTCATTTAAACTCCAAAAACTGAGAGCTAAGAAATATAAAATGCCTAGTGGAACAGTTTGTTGTGTTGCTATCTCAGGAATTTGGTAGTTATTGCACTAACTAAATAAATTTATACTGAAAATTGAATTTCCATATTACATTTATATTGCATCACATATATTAAATTTATAGTTAGTAAACAGCATACATACACACACATACACACACACACATATACAACTGTTATAAATGAATTGAAATTAAAATGAAATATTGGGTTAATTTTTCACCAAAGTGTGGTAGAAATAAATGTTTTCTAAATATTGAATCAAAAGTTTATTTTAAAAAAATCAGCTTACTTGCTACTCTTTTCTTATGATGCACAATCTTGACTCTCTATGACTCCTGAGAAGTCTGTCAAGCATTAATATGTCTGACAGTCTAAAATGATTTGGAGGGATCTCTCATCTGACTTCTCAGCTAGATGTGAGCCTCAGGTACATTTGGCTGCTGTCACAGAGACCCATTCTTTTGTTTACAAAGCTATAGTGACCCCATAGGATACGTCAACTTAGAGACAACGTTAGTTAAATATAAGAGTTAGCATGTTTGGGGTCAGTGGGTGGCTTGGTGGTTGAAAAACATGCCAGGTACATGTATATGCATGGCTAAATTCCAAGGGGGAGAATGGAGGAGAAGGGATTGAGGTTGGCCATCCTCCACCCCCAATGGGATGATTTCTCACTTTCCCTTTTTCTGTCTCTCTCTGTCTCGGGCATGTGCACACACCCCATGGAAAAATCTATTAAAAAAAAAAGTGTTAGCATATTATATCTACAAGAGAACATGGAATATAAATGATTTCTGAAAACAAGATAATAGCCAAAGCAGCTATATTGCACTCTACACTCCTAAGTTAGATGATCAGGGTTACCATGGTAGCCCTTGTCATTCTAACGAGCACTATTTTCTTCTTTCAGGACCTCTTTTGTCCTTTTGGATTGAAAACACGGGATAGCCCTTGAGCCAAGAGCACTCACACCTTTCTGCCACGTGCCATTCTGCACTATACTGGCTTTCCCCATCTTGGCCTGGGTCTGCCTCCTGCACCACAGCCCTCTTTAGTGGGTATTTAGAAAGCAAAGACTTAAAAAACAAAGAACACCTACCTGACATAGCATGGAGAAAGAGCGGAACTTTATATTGATTGACTCACAACATAGAATATTTAAGTGTGGAAAGGCTGAGATAATATTAATTGGCAAGTTTAAGTTTCTTCTCTTCTGCAGGGAGAGAATTGTGAAAATAAAGATAATCTGATCATAATCAATCAAATCAATTTTGGAAAAATATAGTGCTACATTTTATTTGCTGATCTGGGCAATAGTGTGACTGAATTTTGACCACATCTCACTTATATCACACGATATCACAATAAAATGATCATTTCTCTAATCCGTAGCATTCTCCTGTTAGTAGTAGGATAGTTTTGAAGCAAGGAATGCAAAAGATGAGATATAGAAAAGATTGAGTAATTAAAGAGAGGGAGAGGTAGGCTGGAAGAGAGTGTGAGAGAGAGAGAGAGAGAGAGAGAGAGAGAGAGAGAGAATGAACTCATATGTTAATGTGCTGGACTGTAAGACACAAAAGGAAAACTTGTGATCTGTGAGGCTGTGAGAATGATAAGTCACGTTAAGGAGTTCACTTCTAACCCTACAGGCAATGAGAAGTCTTAGAAGGATTTTAATCTGGGAGAGAGATCAGATAAGTTTTAGAGCACATCCTAAAGCTACGGTGGAAAATAAGTGGGTTGGACTTCCCCTTGGGATGACAAAGGCAGGAAAGTACATCATAATGATCAAACCATAAGAAGCAATCTCTAACATTATGAGAATTCACAATTATTCTCACACCTATCAGAGCTGAGATCATAGGACAAAACGCTAACAGAAGGTAAGGAAGGACTGATCTCTGAGAAGAGTTGGGAAGCAACCACTTGCTGAACTGTAGATGCCTTTGGACACAGGTAAGGAAAATTCAGATAAACCTTTAAAACATAGTAAAAGCAAGAATATGACATTCCTACAGCCATAAACACAAAGGGAATTTGCATAAAGTTAGACGTGCTTCTCAGACCTCATGGGTTTTCATAGTAAACCTTGGCAAAAATTCTGACAAAGCTTCCCTTGTGGTACATGTTGAGAGTGAGGGAAGAAGACCCTGGCTGCATTTGTGTCTTCCCACAATGTCAGACTTTATTACAAAATGTAAAATTCAGTATAGCAAAGCAGTTAGGTCAAGGGATGAGTGCAAGTCACACCAGCGGATCACCCTGAGCAGTCTCTGGAGGCAAGAAGCCATTTGTGGGTCCTCAGACATCCCAAATATCTGCTGAGGCTGCGTTGACAGTCTATCTGATCCATTCCTGGAGGTCTCACCAAGGGTCCAGGGTAAGTACTGAGGCGAGGATGGAGACAGCAAATTGTGGTCAGTCCCTCAGGAGTGGCCAGGAGAAACATGCTCTGGTCACGGTGCCAGGAGCGAATTGCAAAGTGGCTCTGGTGAAGGGTCTTCTTTGTCCTAAAGTGGACAGTCTCTTAGATTAGCACCTGTGTTTTTTTTATTTTTTTTATTTTTTATTATTTTTTTTTTATGGAAAGGCTTTTGCTCTAGGGCGCGTGTGCTCGCCAGACAGACAGAGAGATAGAAAGCGAGAAATCACCCCCCCAGGGGGGATGGTCACGCCACAATCCCTTCTCCTCCATTCTCCTCTTGGGATCTTGGGCACGCACGCACACGCACCCGGCGTGAGTTTCAAGCCACCTGGTCCAGGACGCAAACCGCGGTCAACTACGTGGGAGTCCAGCCACATAGCTATTATGCTAACTGCTGGTCCCAAGCACCTGTGTTTAAGATTAGCACATAGCGAGTCTGTCCATCTCTGCTCTGGTGGACCAGTGTGTCTGGAGTTATCAGGTCTGGGTGTTTCTGTTATTTCCATAGGGCATTCTCGTTGTGCATTTTTTTTTTTTTTTCTTAAGAGACTCTTTGCTATAATGTGGGAGTGCTTGCTGGAGAAATAGAGAGACAGAAAGAGAGAAATCATCCCTCGGTGAGGATGGCCATGCCCCAATCCCTTTCCTTCATTCTCCTTTTGGGATTTTGGGCACATATGCACACACGCCTGGAGTGAGTTCCAAGCTACCAGGTCCAGGACTTGAACTGCAATCGACCATGTGGGAGTTCAACACTTTAACCACTATGCCACCTGCTGGTCCCGTTATGCCCTTTCAGTTTGACATGAGAAGCAAGGAAGTGTAGATACATCACACTTTGTATTGCTCAGTGCAGTCTTGTCATTAATATTTTGTGTAACACGGTGCTACCTACGGTATAGATGAGGGTAGGGGACAACAGCAGGAACGGTATAGATGAGGTTAGGGGACAACAGCAGGAATGCTCAAGGTGAGAATAAAATAGTCTCTAGAGCTGGAGCAGTGGCAGGAATTGTGTGGGGCTCCCAGCTGGAGGTGAGGCAGGAGGACTGAGCGGCCTTGTTCCCAGGATCCATGACAGAGTCCCCAATCAGAGGCTTAATTAGGAGCGAACAGCTCTCCTCCCTGCACCCCAGTGGGCTACAAGATTTATGTCTTAAGGAACCACAGTCAGAGGGACAAGGAGCAGAGAGAAGCAATAGCAAAGAAAAAGATCTTTCTTGGTTCATTGAGTGTAACCATAGAAACAAACTCAAGCCCAGTTAAACCCCTAACTAGATGGATTGAACTGCCACACTAAAGACCTAGTGGAAGGAAAGAAATGGCAATCGCAGATTTTATATATATATAAATTATCTGTTTCTATTTCCCTATCCAGAACACCTTGCTTTCAGCAACAAAAATAAGGTATTTTAAAAAAATTCAAAGAAAAAGACTGGTAAGAGACAAAGCAATGGCCAGAAGTAGACTCACATATCACACAGATCATGGAATTAGCAAAGAAAAAAAGTGAAGCTGTGATTACAACGTTTACGGTATCTAATGGGAAAGTGGACATGATCTGATGAGTCATTTCAGCAGAGAGATTAAAAACGTAAGAAAGGACCAAGGGAAATATTAGAAAACAAAACCAGTAATAGGTGGAAAGAACAGCTTGAAAAGGGAATTTTTATATTGGAAACAGCCAAGGAAAGAATCAGTGAACTTGAAAAATGATCAGATGAAATTACGTGAACTGAAGCACTAGGAGAAAAAAGAAAAAGGGAAAACAGAGCATTCGAGAGTTACGGGACTGTTAAAAGAAAAACTTTAGACAAATCTAATTTAGCAGAGTTTAACTGAGCTAAGGAAGGATTCTTGAACTGGGCTGCTCCTAGGACTGCTTCTGAGGAACTCTGAGGTGCTGTGAGTTACATTATGGGTAGCAAAAGGAAAATGAGGGACAGAAAACAGAAGGGAGGGAAATGAGGTGGAGAAACAGCTGGACTGGTTACAGCTCGGTGTTTGCCTGGATGAACACAGGTGGGAGGGCTGGCTGGCTGTGATTGACGGGACCTTGGCCGCTGTGATTGACTGTGACTCAGCAATTTGTTAGGGAAGCCGACTCCTAGTGAAGTGTGGTTAGTTTAGAGGCACTCCAGTACATCAGTACCCAGACCTCTTCAGGCCAATATATTCTGGTTTCCTAGGACAATGTCGAGCAGACTAACATGAGCATGAATAGAATACAAGAAAGAAAAGAAACTGGGCTGAAGAAACACTGGAAGAAACAATGGCCACAAAGATTCCAAAACTGACAGTCACAGAACTGCAGTCCCCAAATGCCAGAGAGCATCAAGATGATAAAAACAAAACCAAGCACAAAACCTACACACACACACACACACACACAATGTATATAATCAACGTACAAGAAATAAAAGATAAAACTCAAGGAATTCACAGGGAAAGAAACACCACGTAAAGAGGGAAGAAAAAATGCACGTTATAACACATTCTTCATCAGAAACTATTGACTATTGACGCTTGAAGACAGTACAGTAATGTCTTTAAAGAGCTGAAAGGAAAAAATCATGACAATCCAAACTCCATACCCAGGAATGATCATTCTTAATAACAAAGACACCACTGATTTTTTTCCAGAAAAACTAAAATTGAGAAATTTCATTGCCAGAAGACCTGCACTACAATGAACATTAGAGGAAATTCTCCCAACAGGCCAAATGGAGGCACAGTGGTAACATAACTGGACCCACAAGAGAAAGTTTTGGGTTCAGGGCTGGAGGTCTCCCCATACTGGCTGGCTGACTGTGATCACCATGCCACTAACTGGCCTTCACTGAACTTTATTCAAACTAAGAGCTACTCTTGGAAAGATACTGTTAAGAGAATGAAAAACACAAGGTAAAAATGAGAGAAAATATATTTCTGAATATATTATCATCCAAAGTCTGGAGTTTATGTGAGTTTCGCTCTTGTCATCATGTACTATGTTGGTGAGGAAAAACGTATAACGACATCCATCTACCATTATAACATCATACGGGGTATTTTCAATGCTCTAAAAACCTTTGCTCTATCTCTTCATCCCTCCCACCCCCCCCAACCTCTGGCAACCACTTGTCTGTTTACTGTCTCTTTAATTTTTTTTTTTTTCTTTCCCAGAATGTCATACAATTGTATGGCGCCTTTCCCATTGGCTTCTTCACTTAGTAATAATGCATTGACATCTCCTCCATGTCTTTTCACAGTTTGATATAGTTCACTTCTTCCTAGTGCTTCATAATATCCATTCATCTACTGAAGAGCATTTTAGTTGCTTCAAAGTTTTGTCAATTAATAGTTAAATTGCTAGGGCCAGCAGGTGGTGTGGTGATTAAGACACAGGCTCCCATGTGGCTACCCTGGACCTGGTGGCTTGAAAATTATGCTAGGCACGTGTGTGTGTGTGTGTGTGCTAAAGCCCAAGAGGAGAATGGAGGAAAAGGGATTGTGGTGTGGCCGTCCCATGGGGAGGTGAATTCTCACTCCCCCCCCCCCCCCCACACTGTCTTTCTTTGTCTCTCTCTGGCAAACACAGAGCCCAATGACAAAAGCCTTAAAAAAATAAGTAAAACTGTTATAAATGGTATGTGTGCAGGTTTTTATGTGAATTTAAGTTTTTAGCTCTTTTGGATAAATATTAAGAAGTGCAATTGCTGATTCATATGGAGGAACATGTTTAGTTTTATAAGAAACTTCCAAACTGTCTTCTAAAGTGGCTGTGCCATTTTGTATTCCCACCAGCAAAGAAGGAGAGTTCCTGTTGCTCCACACCACTGCCAGCAGTGTAGTGCGTCTCACTGTCGCTTTAATTTGCATTTTCCTTGTACCCTTTGATTTGGAGCATCGTTTTATATGATCATTTGACATTCCAGTGAGGTGTTTGTTTAAGTCTTTGGTTCATTTTTAAATTGAGTTTGTTTTCTTATTGTTCAACATTATTTCTTCAATTATGTTAAATTTAACCCAAATGCTCCTTTCATAATATTTGACAGTTTGTTTACAAGGCAATTCCTTACTACAAAGAAGGAAGGAAGGAAGGCCAGTCATTAGTATGCTTAAAAAAAAAAAAATCCTATTTCTTTTAAGGAAGAGTCACAAAATAAAACTAAATAGGAATGCAGAGAAAGTGAAAGGACTAAGGGCTTGGTTTTCTATTTTTGGGACTAATTGTGATAAATACCTATTTTTGTTTGTTTTTGCAGGACAGTAGGATTAATAACATTTGAACATGCCAAATAAAATTCGATTGCTGAGTATTCAAAGCAACATTGTTGGATTTTTGGCTAGATGCAAATTTAAACCTAAAAAAGTACAGACAGGTAGTAAAATATTATATGACATAACCTTAGGTGTCATACGCAGATAACCTTTTTTAATTTGAATTTTTTTACCCTTGAGCAAATAATTTTGCAGTGATCTGAGGTCATTCATCCAGATAGCAGAAACTAGCAATAATGTTCACATTCCTAAATATTGTAGTTAAAATAAGAATTTATTTTTGACTTGCAATTTCACCCTAGAAAGTGAAACTTCTTTTTCCTAAATATCATGTCCTTCTTTTTCCTCAGGATAATTGTCACAATGAATTGTACAATTGCTTTCCTTAATCTTTGACCATACACACACACACACACACACAGACACACTTAGGTGTACATTGTACCTCATGTAGGTATTTTCTTTCATCACTAACAACTTTTACTTTTTGACATTTTATATCAACTAGAAAAAAAGAGGAAACCATTTAAAATGAACAAATGTTACAAAGAGGCACTTTATAGAGTGGAAAAATCAAATTTCTAACAATAATAAAGGAGTGCGCAAATTTGTATGCATTTAAATAATTGTAAATTAAAGCATGGCATATTCTACCCTTCAGATTGGCAAAAACTGGACAGCAAACCAATACCAAATGTTGAAAAAGATATTAGAATATAGAAACCTCATATTCTATTGAGAATGTAGTAGAATTTAGTTAGTCTGGAGAATTATCCTTCAGAATTAAATACATGTATATTCCAATAGTCATATTCTTGGGTTTACATGATCAAGGGAAGTTCTTATACAGAGCCATACAGGAAACTCATGAGAGGGTTTTCATTACAACGTTGCTCTTAGAAGCACAGAGTTGAAGGTGTCTGTCTCTGGTGGTCCTGTTAAATATATTGTGGATGCATTCTTTGAAAGCAATTAACTAGATACACATAGCATAGCAGAGATCTAGTTTAGAAACATGCTTTAGGAAAGAAGAAATAAAGATAGTAAGAAAGAAAGATATTTGTGACACAAATAATATTTATTTAAGTTGAAAATACACAAAACAATATTATATCTTACAAGGACAGAATAAAAGAAAAGAATCTTGCAGTTTTGAAAGCATAGTTACTAAGAGCAGGAAGAGTACTACAAAGAGCAAGAATATTGCTATTCCCAAGAGCAATTCTAAGGTTTTCTTCAACGACATAGGCATGTTTCTCACTGACCTCATCAGCTAACTTCTGTGACATTCATGAGCTAGCATTGACTGAAATTATTCTAGGTTAATGTGTCTTCATTAAACCCTACTTAAATTTCAAATAAATAATTGAGTTGAAAAATATGCATTTCATATTTTTGATAGTTGCCTAAAGGGTTCAAGGAGCAAAAGTAGAAATTAAGACAAAGAAATTAAATGAGAGAGAGTCCAGTACTCTCTGAAGGCCCAAGAACTAGGAGCACTGATGCCCCAGGGCAGAAGATGTATGTCCTCGCTCAATAAAAAGCAGTGATTTATCTTTCCTCTGTCTTTTTGTTCTCTCCAGGCCCTAACTGATGAAGGCAGATATTATTGATTCATCTACTGATTCCAATGTCAATCTCTTCTGGAAACACCCTTGCAGACAGACCCAGTATGTTTTACCAGATGTCTGGGCATCCCTTAATCCAGTCAAGTTGACACATAAAATTAGCCATCCCAAAGGGCCTGTGTAGCATTCACAGTCTTATCTCCAGAATTCAGGATAGTGATCACTGAAAGAAAATAATAATATACTCAGAAAAAAGAGAGAGTCAATGAAAGAAGACTGGGGGAGAGGAAGCCTTTTGTGCTTTCATAACATTGGCAAACTGATTATAATATATAAAATTGTTAATGATAAATATGGATATAAAAACACTCTAAATTATTTCATTTTATTCTCTTAAAATTTCAACAAGAAGATGGAAACCAGCAGTTAGCGTAATGGCTATGTCGCTGGACTCCCACGTAGTCGACCGTGGTTCGCGTCCCAGACCCGGTGGCTTAAAACTCATGCCGGGCGCGTGTGCATGCGTGCCCATGATCCCGAGAGGAGAATGGAGGAGAAGGGATTGCGGTGTGACCATCTCCCCTGGGTGGCGTGACCATCCCCCCGGGGGGTGATTTCTCGCTTTCTGTCTCTCTGTCTGTCTCTGTCTCTGTCTCTGTCTGGCGAGCGCACGTGCCCTATAGCAAAAACCTCTCCAAAAAAAAAAAAAAAAAAAAGAAAAAAATTTTCAACAAGAAGAAAAAGCAAATATTGGTTGGGCCGTCAGAAAACTCATGATGTATTGTTCATTGTTTTTCCATGCAAAAATGCATCATGACTTTTCTGACAACCCAGTATTTCATTATAATTAGGAGAATTGAGGTCTTCTGAGGGATAGCTATTCTGTCAGAATCTGTAATTGTTAATGGAAATTCCTTTATTTGATTGAATATTTTTCTATATGTTTTTGAACAATTACAATAGTTTCTTTATCTTTTATATAGTAATAGAGTTAAAATCAGCCCGTTTTGTAACTAAAAATTATCTTTTATAGCTGGAAATATATTGTCTTAAATATTTTAAAAATAATATTATCCTTTATCATAAAATACATTTGCAACAATAGACATTTGTTTCTGTTATTATCACATGAGGATTTCTCCTGGTCCTGCTTCAATTTTTCTTAAAGGTTAGTCTAATTTTACTTACTTGGTTATAACATAGATAATAAGAGAGAACATTCACATAACAATCGCCTTAGTTTTACCATTTAAATAAGGAGCTTCTGTAGTTCTCTGTATTTGCATAAGCATATTACTTTAATAGGTAAGTTCCAGGTTCCCCGGCATCCTGGTCAAATGTATCCCATCTCTTAAATACTAAAGATGGGTATGAAAATTCTGCTATTATGTCAGAACATTCCTATACTTATTTAGTCATATCAATTATTTATTTCGTTATTTGTTTAATTTGTCATTATTATTTATTTTTTTAATTTGACCAGAGAGAAACAGAAACAGAGAGAAAGGAAAAGTGAAAAAGCAAGCTGTCAGGTCCAGGACTAGAACCACAGTCAGCCATGCGGGAGTCCAGCGCCTTAACCACTACACCATCTGCCAGCCATAGTCATATCAATTTTAACACAGGATTTTCTTTTGTTTAAATTTCTGTGCTTGTTTTCTTGTGGTTTAGAAGAATAGACCTATTAGGAAAATGTGTATATGCATATATTTCTATTTCGATAAATATGTAATACAGACTTCATGATTAAAAACACAATTTACATTAGCTCTTTCATGGCACTATGGAACTACAATGTAGTGACTGTCTCTCCAGGATTCACATGTTGAAATCCTACTCCAAAGTGATGGCATTAGAAGGTAGGGCCTTTGAGAGCTGAACAGGTCATAAGGGTGGAACCCTCATGAGGGAGATGCAGTACCTTTATAAAAGAACCTCTAAAGAGCTCACTTGCCCCTTCCACTACGTGAGCACATGGGAGAAAGTTCATGTATCCATGAATGGGGATTTGGTTCCCACCTGATCCTGAATATGATAACATATAGTCTTGGTCTTTTCAGCCTCCAAGACTCTGAAGAATAAATTTCTAAATTTATAAGTTACCCAGTCTGTGACAGTTTGTTTTAGCAGCCCAAATAAACCAAGACAGGAGCCTTTCATACAAAATGTTTTTTTTTTTTTTTTAGAGAGAGAGAGATATTTGCTATAGGACACATGTACTCACTGGAGAGATGGAGAGAGACAAAGAGACAGAAGGCAAGAAATCACCCCCTGCAGGGGGAGAGGAGAGATGGCCATGTCACAATTCCTTCTCCTTCATTCTCCTTTTAGGATCTTGGGCACAAACACACACACATACACACACGTGTGAATTTTAAGCTGCTGGGTCTGGGACTCGAATTGTGGTCAACTACGTGGAACTCCAGAGAGGCAGCCATTACACCATCTGCTGGTCCCTGTTTTAACAGTAATTTGAAATCATTCTTCAACTAATAACTCCTGCACACTGTGGGAAATTTAATTGTTATTGTCTTCTCTGGTGATTTATACATCAGTGGGAGACATTCTTCTAAGAATCTTGATTGAAAGCCTGCCTATTTTCTTAGCTGGAATCTCATAACTAGAATGTGTTTGCAGAGTGTCTTAGGGAAAGACCAACAGGAGTGCCATTTTAGCAAACACTTGGTAAAGGAAGTGATTTCAAGAACACTTAATTGTGGACTACCTGCCTCAGTATGTAAATAATTATTTATGATTGCACTGCTGAAGGGAAGGGAAGGAAAAGTCTTCCTGAATATATACATTATTTAAAACCTATTCCTATAAGAATATGCATGCTATAACCACATGTTTAGGAAAAGTATCAGGAAGCCTAGGATAAGTGCCGAATTTGTGGTAAGGACGTGAGGTGTGTAAGAAGGACTTCTAAGGAGGCAGAGTTCCCTATAGGGCAGGGGAGTTAGAGGCAAGGCTGGGGGGGACCTGAAAAGATTTGAGCCCCTGTGGCAACCAAGAAAGGAAGCTGGATCGTAGTGGCTCAGCATGGGCGATTGGGTAGGAACACTGGATGACCTCCAGTGACATGCATGGTGATTCGCCCAAGTGAGCCATGGAATTCAGGTGTCACGTGGTGAGATTACCAGCCTGGCAGCACAGTTCTTGAAACACTCCATTGTGGCCACATGAAACCAGGCATGGACTTCCACACCTATTCGAGCATTTTCTCTGGACTCCTGTGTGCTTTGATGTTCAAAGGTGTCCCCACCTCTCGTGTCCTTCCTGGCTTTATTCTGTGCTCCATATGTGGCCTCCTTCCCCAGGCCTTGGCACAACTGGCAACGGACCTGTGCTTGTGTCTCCTTGCCAGGTCTGGGTAAGAGCTGCCTTTGCTGGCTCTGGGCTCATAGGGATCTCACCGGCAGGCTCTTCTGGAGGGGACTGCATTGTATCAGACACACAAATGATAGTCTAGCCCATCTCCTGTGTCTTCAACCACGAACAACCAGATAAGTCAGAACATGATGAAATCTCCATCTAATTTTATTTATGCATTTATTTTTAAAGGACAAAGCATGAAGAATAAAAGAATCTTTCACTGTGTTTTAATGCCAGACCAGTGGCATCCTCCGCCTCCATTTTATTTTCCGTGCTCTCATCTGGCACTCGGAGCTATTCTGCTGACAGGACTACCTACTTCCCCAGCTCCTGTTCTTCGCTGCCCCCATTCTAAGCCATTTCACAAATCATCACCTCTCTCCAAATAGCTTTCTCAATCTTCTTTCCAAAAATATGTCACGAGCTTCTCCAAGAACTTACTGACTACTCTCCTCTCTTTCTGACAGTTTCAAAAAAGCTTTCCAAAAAAGTTTGCTGAATGCCCCACTCATTCCAGAAAATACTTTTCCTGACACCATGCCTGGTTCCCAGAGTGTCCTTTCCTCTGCCCTTGTCTTGTTGAAACTTTATCCACTTACCCACCTTCAGTACCCGCTTTTCTCTGTCTTCATGGATCTGACTGCCTCAGCCTGAAGTGAGCACTCCCCCTCTGGAACTCTTGTAAAGTTTATTGTCTGAATAATTCATCTAGAAATGAATCATGTTTTTCTGGTGACATCTCTTTTATGATTGTCTGGTACTGTTACTTAAGCATTTTATTTTTTTTTCTCACTCTTCACATGATTAAACATTCTCTTTCCTCACGAAAGAGCACTGACAGAAGTCTGCCTGGTAATCTAACCGTGCGACATCCACAGTTAGCTCATAGCATTGAAAAGTAGACATTTAGCAAATATCTATTGATTGGAGTTACTTTCTGTTTTATTAAAATTTGGGTACAAAATTATTCCCATCATTTTGCATTTTTGTTTCCTTTTAGGCTCATTAAAGGATTGTGGTTAATCTGGTCCTTCTGAGAGCTGCTTCTGCTTAGTCTGTTGTGTCCATGAGTGGAATGATTCTGAGCAGTTAGAACAGAACATTCATGACAGTAAACGTCTGTAGTTGGATCACAGAGCTCGATAAAGAGAGGTAAGAATGTACAGAGGAGGTCATATGAGGAATAATATATATATATATATACATACACATACACAAACACACATACACACACACACGCACACACACGCACACACACATACAGGACCAGTCAGTAATATGGTGGATAGAGCAGCTGGATCCTACATGGCTGACTGCATGGTTCAAATCCTAAATGTAGTAATTTGGAAAACACACTGGGCACATGTACATACATGACCAAAATCCTGAGAGGAGAAGGGAGAAGGGACTTCGGCATGGCCATCTCCTGCTGGGTAGGTAGGGGGGTGCTTTCTCACTTTCCTTCTCTCTGTCTCTCTCCAGTGAGCACATGCACCCCATAGCAAATTAAAAAAAATGTATATGCAGAAAGGTTCCATCACAAATTGAAAAGCTTTGACAATTAAAAAAAAATAAAGGTTCTAATACTCAAAGTAGTATAGTTGCCATATCACTTAATAGGGTTTCCATTTCTATAATGTGGATGAAAACCAAACCCAAAACCTATCATTGTGATGTTTTTGGTTTTAGTTTGTTTCGTTTTCATGTTGGGTGAGTGATGGTTGGTCTTAGAAGTATGTAGATGTGGTGTTTGTCAAATGTATGCCACATTCTAGAAGAGGAGATTGAGATCAGTGGGGAGAATGACAGCACAACCAGTGTATCATACAAGGTGATACCCTGTGATTTGTTCCTGATGACGTAGTGCCAGCCTGGGTGAACTGTGCACATGTCCCCCTCCTGGTCTTTGCGCTGGCCAGCATCAACACAGTGGCTTAGATATCCTGAGGAAAATTTATGGTTGCCTGGAAACAAGGAGAGATTGAAAATACAGGTTAACAGTTGGTACTTAGGGCCTAATTTCATAGGAAGAAATAAAATAAGTAAACCTATAGCTAGACAGAACACCCTGCACCTGGTTCCCCTGTATGAACTGCATGGCTTGGGCTGGAGAAGGAAGAATATGCTGGGGCTGCATTGAACGAAACACATGGGGTTGAGTTGGCAGAAATGCTATATAACCTGGATTGTTGCCTTGAGTTATAGTTGTTGCACTAACATTTTTAAAAATTAGTTTTGTTAAAATTTTAATTTATTTATTGGAAATCCACTGAAACATCGAGGGGACTTAAAACTGGCCAAATGGCTGCTAGGAAAAGAAGTGAGATTGTGGGTTATGATTCTTTAAAAGGAGAATACTTTGGAGGCTTGTAGTAGCTGCCTTCGGATGTTGGAAAATTGCCACTGAGAAGGGGAATTACGTTCATTGTGCTGCCACACTGGAGGGCACTGCAAGAATTGAACAGACGTTATGAAGAGATGAATTTGGATTAAATAACAGGTAGAATTAATATAGAGAGCCCATCAGATGAGTAGGTCATTGTTAGTTCTTACTTGCACCAAGAAAAATCACCTGGGCAATCCATTTAGCAAAAACTTGTTAGGTTAGATGACTCTTCAGATCCTGTCCACATTTGAGGTTAATTCTAGAACCACTCTCATTTTCCAGGGCATATCGGATAGCTCAATTACAAGACTTACTGTGTGAAAACAGAAAGCCAGTCGTTACACACCTTGTGAGGGTGTCCTTTCTACGTGTCATGGATGCTTCCTATGATTATGTGAGAAATGGATCTAGTGTGGAGTTTTACTTTAAAGTTGTGTCTATGGTTTTTCTGAAATACAGAGTTTATTTTTTCTTTTTTAGTATTTACAATGACCTACTTAAAACATAAAGAGAGACCAAAAAAGCAAAAATAGTCTCTCTAAATTATGTCTTCAGGAAGATTTTCTGTTAGATTCTGTAAGGCTCTGATTTGTAATAACCCAATGGCATCTTAATTTCAGGAACTAATTCTAAAATTTGTCCTCTTAAGGCTCCTCCTAAATGCCACTGCTATAACTCGGGGCCTCATTGTCTCACACTATTAATATTTTTCTAGTAATAATTTGACTTCAGTTTTTCCTTTCCAAATTTACCTTCTGCATAATTACCTTACTGATTGTCATTTAAATATCATTGTGTAATAAATCACCCCCACACCAGTGGTTATTAAAAAATTAATCATTTTCTTTTTCTCACAAGTCTACCAGTTGGCTGGGCTAGTGATCTCGGTTGGTCTGAGAGACTCTTTTGCTGCATTTGATGAGTTGAGGATTGCTCGTGTGAGTGTCTTTGTTGGTCTTGGCTGGATGGCATCCCATGTGTGATTCTCACCCAGGCAGCTGGGCTAACTTGTCTCTGATCCATGTGACCTTCCATTTTCAGCAGGCCAATGGGCTTATTCTCATGGAGCTGTCAGAGTTCCAATAAAGACAGTGAGAATGTACAGCTCTTACGGTTTCTCCTAGAACAAGCAGACACATGGCTGCTCCTTTGCATTTGATTGGCTACAGCAAGTCAGAAGGCTAGCTCATATTCAACGCTCTAGTGCTGGATGGGTAGAGCAGTGAAGTCACATTGCAGAGGTAGGTGTGTGAGGGTGGAATCTCCAAGCTTGTTTTTTGGCTTTTACCATAGGGGCCGCATGCTTGCCAGAGGGAGCCAGAGAGAAGGAAAGTGAGAAATCAGCCCCCACCCCAGGGTGCTTTGCAACAGTCTATTCTTCTGTTGGGATCTTGGGCATGCACACACACATGCCTGGTATACTTTTCGATCTGCTGGGGTCAGGCCTTGAAATTGTGGTGAGCCATGTGGGAATCCAGCACCTTAACTACTACACCACTTGCTAACCTAAATTCAAGCTATTTTGAATTTATCGAGATTGCCAAATGCTTTAATTAAGCCTCAACCTCCCAATCTAGAGTAAAGGACTTCAGTATTCCTACTTAGCCTTTTAATTGTTTTCTTTCACTTTTCTTTATTCATGATAAAGCATGTCTGTGTGTACCGGAGCGAGAGAAAGGTGAGCACCCTCCACATAGTGTGTTCACACCACGATCTCCCTCCTCCCACCCATCTGCTCTCGGGCGCTTAGACGCATACCTGACATGCTTCATGGATTCATCCGTAGCTGCCATGCATGATCCAACTTCTCTTGAACAGCGTATTTCCGCTGTGCCATGGACCTGGCCCCTCCATTGTTTTTTCTAACAACTTGCGCAGTGGGAGTACTCTGTTTGCGGATAAGTGGCCTAGTTTGGTAGAAAGAGATGGAGCTATGGATGCAGAGAAAAATTGACTATAGCTCAGTAGTCATGTTAGACATGACAGACTATAATCTATAGAATGATCTCATAATTATTGTAAGAATTATTTTATTTAACTTTACTTGTTTATTTATTTTAATTTGACCAGAGAGGGGCAGAGTGAGAGTGAGAGTGAGAGTGAGAGAGAGAGAGAGAGAAAGTGAGAAAGCAAGCCACGAGGTCTAGGACTTGAACCATGGTCGGCCAGGTGGGAGTCCAGCGCCCTTAACCACCATGCCACATACCAGCCCCTATCTCATAATTTTCATTTTAATTTAAAATTTGTTGTTGTATGTCATATTTACTAAATTGAGTTGTGTGATGGGAAAACCTATATGATGGCACCAATGTTTCCTGCTCCTAGGTATTCAGGACTTATAAACTTCGCTCCTCTTGACTCACTAGCTTGTGGCCAATAGAATGGAGCAACATTGATAGATGTTACCTCCATGATTAGGTTAAAAAATTGTAACTTCCGTCTTGCTGGCCAACTGTCTACTGCATTCTCAGCTTCCATACTTGGATAAGGCAGGCTGAAATGGTAGAGGGGCCCGGATGTCATGGATCTGAGAGTCGCTTCTGGCCAATATCCCATAAAAAAAAAAAAAAAAATGGATGTCCTTAATTCCATAGTTCAATAGGAACTGAATCCTGCCAACAACCATGTGAACTTGAAGCAGATCTTTCCCCTTTCGGGTGACCTTGGCCCAGCTAGCACCTCGACTGAGAGATCTGGAAACAGATCACCCAATTAAGCTGCTGTGCCCAGATTCCTGAACCATGAAAGCTGTGATACAATAAACATGTATTTTACGGTGCTGAGTTTCAGAGTTGTTTGTTTTGAAGCAAAATATACTAATAGAGATTTTAAGTATTTTATAATAGAAACCTTTTTATTTTCATGAAGAGGAGAGTGAGTCTGCCACTCAGTGTTTCAACTTTCTATATCTGGGACTAAAATGTGTATAACCACATCTATTTTATAGCCTTGTTTGGAATATTAAATGAGGTAACTGCACTTGCCATAAAGTGCAATGGTTCACTTTCCTTTCTCTTCATAATATCTTTTTCTTGTGCCATTCTTCTCTTAGTATTTCTTTTTTGCATTTCATAGTTTCCACCATTTTTGAATGACTGAACTAACTAAAGAAAAATGGAATGTGCAGGTAGAGGCTTGTGAAATTGAGTAAATGATTCCATTTTCCTGAAGTAATTTTTTGTTGGATGGCAAGTTATTTGTCTTTGCCTGGGCTCACAGGAGCCAAGCCTGAAGCAAAGACTTATATGCTGATATTTTCCTCAGAGGTAGGATCAGGAAAGCAGGGATGAGTGATGAGGACATCTGGTTGAGAATGAGCTCCTGAGCTGGCCTCCACAAAGACGGACAACCTATTACTCAGTCCAAGGAGCAAGGGCTGGGAGGGGCAAGCAAGCAGGAAGGCATCTGTACCAGCTCTGTCGGACGGGTCTGGGTTTCGCCCAGTGCACTCACTTGTACATACCTCTGCTTACATAGCGTGCCTGGGTACCACAGGAATCCTGTGCCCCAAGGTGACAACAAGGGAGCCTTCCTGCTAGGAGAGGGATACTTGAGCATAGACGGGCATTCTTGGTTGTACCTGCGCGAAGGTGACCAGAAGCTATGCCAGAAGCAATCGCCTCATCTGCACCTGGTGTTGGAACCAAAGTCAAGAGGGCCAAGAGGAATCAGAGTGTAACAGAGCCTGAGTAAAAGTAAAGACAGATAAAGAGTTTAAAAGAATAGTTCCTCTAAAAACGATGTTAGGGTGGGCCAGCAAGGGGCACAGAAGTTAAGGTGGCTGGATCCCACATGGCCAACTTTGTGGTTCAAGTACTGGACCTCGTAGTTTGAAAATCACACCAGGGTGTGTGTGCACATGCCTGAAATTCTGAGAGGAGAAATGGAGGAGAAGGGATTGTGGTGTAGACATCTTCCAAAAGGTGATTTCTTATTTACTCTATCTTGCTGTCTCTCTGCTGACCACACATACTCTGAAGCAAAAATCTAAAAAGGAAAGCTAGAAGATGTTAAGGCAATCCATCTGCAGGTGAGGAGTGACAAGTATGAATTATAGAGCAAGTACACAGGCCAAACTAGGATGGACAAGTGATAGGTTAAAAAGTGGGAGAAAATATGAGTAAATGTTAATCATTATTAAGATGTTGGCTAATGGGATCAGAAGGGTAAAAAGATGCAGAAACACTTTACGTATAGGGGACCATAACATTTTTGGAAGAGGAGGAAAGTTTGACACAAATCTGGAATATAATAAAAAATTAAATATACATAGCCTTCTCAGCTAAAATTAATGAGGGACATAACTGCTACTAATATCTGAAGGGTGTTAACAGGAAGAAGGGAGCATAATTACTTCGCACCATACCAGTAAACATAATTAGGAATAATGGTATGCAATTAAGAAAAGAAAAATTTAGTCACAACATCATGAAAGTTCCTCTGTGCTAGTGACATCTATTAAACTGTGGCATCATTTTCCAAAGCAATTGGGAGTTCTTTTCCCTTGAAGCACACAGAACAGATGAAACCAAGCTGCAAAAAGAACACCTTCCAGTGTCAATAATAATAATTAAAGAAAAAAGAGAGTCTCAGCAGTCTGAATAGGTCTGTTGCACTGATTTTTTTATTTCTTTGAATTGGGGTCTCCGAGAAGAAACTGAAGGAACAGGGTTTTTGTCCTTAACTCGTGTTGTTATTCGCGGTGTACAACCTTACTGTTTTGCCTACCTGTGAAAACCAAAGCATTTGCTGAGCAGCTGACCCCTGCGCTGTGTCCACCTCGGTCCAAAGACTTCAGTTCTTTGCTGGACGTCTAAGGTGAAAACTGACAGTGGAAATAGCGCTTTTAGAGCAATTAGAGTGTTTAGTATTCTCTTCTTCCACCTAAAACATCTTGGTGAGCTCCTTTTAAAAATAGATGGGGATTAAGCTGTGATCTGTGGCCAGATAAGAAGAAGGGCAAATGAGGGTGACTGCTCTCAGCTTTAAGATTCCAAAGTGGTTACTGCAAAGGTGGCAAAAGAATACAGGAATCAAAGACCTATTAGAGAGACCTCAGGTTGTTAAATGGAGAACTAATGGTAGGGAGGAAAGGGTAAAGGTAATGGAATGGTAATTTTTTACAGTCTACTCTTAAAAATGCCAATGTTCCAATTCAGCCTTGATGCTTTAATAACTCATAAGACATTTAGCTTCTGCGGTGCGTGTGCACATTTAAAGAACAGCAGTTGGCTGCAGTGTAAATATTCTTTGACTGATTAGTATGAAAATGGCCCTTCTTCCCCGCTTCCCTTTGTGATGCTGACAAGAAAGTGACCTGATATATGCATGAATTATGCATTTTTGTAGGGCAGGTCTGCTAAAAATTGGAGAAGTGAATGCTTCTTTTATATTGTTTTGTGCTTTCCTTACAGTGGCTATCTGCTGTAATCGGCTGTGATTAATTTATGAGGGCTTCCATCCCTGTTTAATCTGTAGGGCACAGAAATTTGTTCTTCACACTTTTACTTTCACATATTTCTGGAAAGTCAGATGATTTGTGCCCTCTTCATAAGAGTAAAAAGTGGCTGGAATTGGGTGTTTTTGGTCTCTCAGATGTCTTTCTTCTCCAGAATACCAAAGTGTTTAAATTATTCATTTTATATTTAATTCATTTGGCCAAGGCAAAATGTAATGCACCCTTTAAGTATGCAAATACTTTGTGACTAATAATAGTATTTATATGATGGGAATCTTACAATGATTAAATTGAATGATTTAATGTCCATAAAGTATTTGGCATTGCACTTGGTAACACAGTAAGGATTCAATAAACACTACTTATTTTTATTATTATTATTATTACTAGAATTGTCGTTATGATTATGACTGTTTATTACATTATCGGTATAAGGTACCAATCTTACAGTGTTTTATGCAGTCATTGATTGACTCTTGGCCCTCCAGCAGAGCTTAGAAACCTGAGAAATAGGAGACAAGGTAGAAAAATGTTCATGATGTGAGAAAGCCAGTCTGTATGGCCGGGGAGGCTAGTTTCTTCCACTTGGGTGGATTACCTAAGAGCTGGTCAACAAACGAGTTTGCTCAGTAAGACCTAGGCCAATTCCAGCTATTGAGTTCCCTGACTCTCTCTCCCTTTCAACTAGGTCATTCCTATTGCTACTTTGTAGCATAAATATTCTTCTTCCTCCCTCCTTAAGGGGCAAACCTGCTCCTATAAACCAACAGAGCAGTTCAGGTTTGGGACCTTACTCTACAGGAGTGTCAGCCAGGCTGTTTGCAGACTGTGCCCAGCCTAAATTGCAGGACCAGCGCTTTTAGGGGACCACACATGTTCCACCTTCTCTGCTTGTGAGTTTTGCCCTAATGACCCTGTAACTATCCCACGTGTAGTGAGGATCCATGGGTGCTTGACTGAACAATTCGGGGTGGGGAGATATCTCCTTAATGAAGGAATACAGTCTCCTGGGTAAATCCAGAGCACTGTACCCTGTGGAAAGAAAGGGTGGGTAGTAGGTAGGACTCAGAAAGTTGAAGTTATGTAAATTAGCATAAAATTCTTTTCACCAACTCTCTGTTCCAAGTAACATTAGTGTGGATAGGATAGTGTTTCATGAGGAAAATTGATGTGTGAAATGTTGACACAGTCTTTCTCTTCTCTGATTTGTGTCTACAGTCGTATTTCAATCCCTGTTATTTAGTCCAGTTGACAGTCAAAGAGGACATTAAAATGTTTGATTAATGATGAGTTCTTCTGGAACCAGCAGGTAGCGTAATGGCTATGTAGCTGGACTCCCATGTAGTTGACCGCGGTTCGTGTCCCGGACCCGGTGGCTTGAACTCAGGCCGGGTGCGTGTGTGTACGTGCCCAAGATCCCGAGAGGAAAACGGAGGAGAAGGGATTGCGGTGTTGCCATCCCTCCTGGGGGATGATTTCTCACTTTCTGTCTCTCTGTCTCTCTCTGTCTTTCTGGCGAGCGCATGCGCCCTATAGCAAAAACCTCTCCAAAAAAAAAATAATAATAATTAAAAAAAATAATGATTTCTTCTGATCAAAATGTTATTATGAACATTTAAACTATTACACTCAGATGCATGTATTACTGTTATCTGTTTGTAATTATAAATTATCTGCCAGTAATTAGAAGTGAATGACACACTGCTAAATCAGTTTGAATATAATGTAGTCATACTAAGTAAGAAATCAGAAAATATCTACAGAGGTTTCCCCCAAAAAATATTTGAATTAAGAAACATTAATATCATCTAAGATGATTAGAGGAAGTGTGTTTGAAAGAGGGAAGAAATCTTTATTTTTTTTTTAAATCAGTGAAACAGAAACTACAGAGAGAAATAAAACCACTTCCATCTGACATTGAAGAATGTCCATCTCCTAACACCAAGTATGAAAAATAAGTGGGTCATAAAGATGAGAATGTAAAATGCTATGATATTGGCTCCTTATCTTTAAATGAAATTCTAATTTGACTCTAGCACAAGGAAAAGGAATGAATATGGTATGTTTTCCCATGCGAGCTGTCAGAATGATAAAACTGAATACTCTCGAAATCAGCTTTTCTATGGACAGCTGGTTCATCATCATTAGTATGTATATCCTTATTAATATCTAGGCCATTCGACTCTAAAAACTAGATTGCAGCTCTTTGAAATGTAGCATTCTTCCAATCAATTGCGAAGGTATATATGCAAATGTGCTATAACTAGCAAAGGAATGTTATTTGTTCTTCCTGGTTTTTCTACAGAAGAAAAACATTTTGCTCTACTATTTTGCTTTAAAAAACATTCCAAAGACTTCTTAATAGTATAGTCTAGGCTCTTCTGTTAAGATGCCTTCATGTGTGTGTGCTTTTTATTTTTTCAGCTCCACAAAGAGCCCAGCATGACCCCTGAGTTGCAATGCTTTCTCAGCTGGCTGAAGTGGCCTGCCAGCAAGCAGAAGTCCTCAAAGTTTCAAATGAACTCGATTCAAATAATTGACTGGAAGAGTTGAGTCTTGTTCCTCAGTCCTATTTCTTGTGGTTGTTACCAGCCTATATTTGGAAGTACAAAAATCATGTAAAAGAAACTTTAGTGATCAACTCCAACATTCTTTGCAAATGTAAAAACTGAGGCAAAGGTGATTAAAGGAATTGCCAGAGACCTTGTATCAAAAGCCCAGGTCCCTTCCCTCACACCAACGGCATTCATGAATGTGAACATCCTTCCAAGTGGGTCTAAGTAGCATGCCCACGTGGTTTGCCCAGGTGTTGGCACAGAATTTCTCACACCTGAAGTCCATGGACGTGCAGAGGCTCAGGAACAGCAGCCTGCTCATCTTTTCTTCCTTCTTTCCTTTCTTCTCTCTCTCTCCCTCTCTTTTTCTCCTTCTCTTCCTCCTCTCCCTATCTTTCCATCTTCCTCTTCTTTCTCCTTCCTTCTCTCCTTCCCTTCTTTTATTCCTTTTTTCTTCTTTCACTTTTTTTTTTCTCTCATCTTAATGGTCATTGAAGACATTTGAGGAATAGGCTCTGCATCAGTGGTGCATTCTTCTGATAAACTATGGAATCAAAGGAGTTTTTCTCATCTAAATACTTTTTCAGTCTTCTTTTCTTTTTTATTAAGTGTTCTTTATTTCTGTTTCCCCTTCTTATTATTATTTAGTTTGACAACAATGAGATCTACAGAGAGAGAGAGAGAAAGAGAGAGAGAGAAAGTGAGAAAGCAAGCCACTAGGTCTGGGTCTTGCACCACTGTTGACCATGTGGGAGTCCAGCACCTTAACCACCATGCAGTCTTATTTTCTGTTCCTGGGTTACAGATGCAGTTCACTTTATCAGCTCTGAAAAGCCCCCCAATCCTGTTTCTACTTACTTGCTCATTTCTGAGCTCATCTCTTTATTGTAATCTCTGGATATGAGAAACGGGGAGTGCAGAGAATACACAGTATTCTGGCTCTTGTTAAATATTTCCAAGGTTACGTAACTTGACAGTCACTGGGGTTTTCCCTAATTCTTGGGCACAGCTCATCGGTGCTCTTCTACCTTCTAGCCCACTGAACTTATTTTCTTACAGACCTTGGTCTGTCACCTCCACCTCTCATCAGCCAGGTCTGTGCATTTCAGGATGTTGTTACTGCAGCATCCCAACTCATGTTTCCAATTCTGTACTGCACGTGGGTTCCCCATGTTTAGAACGACTCAAACACCATAGATGTTATTTCTCACTTAGTAATCAAAGCTGTCTGGTTGGGAGCATCAAACTAAAAATTGCACAGGGCAGATGAAGCAGGCAAGGGAGATTTTTCAAGACTGTTGAAGTGAGAGATTGAACTCAACTTCTCTGAAACTAATGACAGGCAGATTATTTTGTGTTTTTATTTATTTATTTATTGGCAAGATTTTTGCTATAGAGTGCATATGGTCACCAAAGAGACAGAGAGATAAAGAGAGAGAGAAAGTGAGAAATCACCCCCAACTGTGGTTTGAGTCCTAGACCCAGCCCCTTGAAACTCATTTTGGGCATGTGTACATGTGCACCCAAAGTCCAGAGAGGAGAATGGAGGAGAAGGGATTGTAGTGGGCAGGTTTTTAAAGGCTGGAGTAATCTAGTGGAAAGGTGCTAGAGGTTATTAGAGGGGAGATTGGTTAGTGAAATGTGTGGAGGACATGGAGTTATTCCTGAGTTTGCAAGTGTTCATTACATCATCAGTGTTTGCTAATTGGCTGTCCATTGAAGTTAGGCAAGCTAGGCTCCTACTGTCCCACAGAGCCTAGGATATAAAGTGCTGTCTCTTTCCGTCTTTGTATTTCAAAGAGATGGTTCTCAGGTCCTTGGGAAAGATGTTTTCCAGGTCCTCAAAGTTTTGAGAGGCTGGGACATTTACATACATTTCAAAGGGGCTGAGAAAATTTTTAATTGCAAGTTTTCTAATATAAATACTCAAAGAAAAGGAAGTCAGGGTCCCATAGTCAGGGAGAAAATGGTCTAAAGGTTAGCTAAGTGAGGAAAACACTGGACTGGGTCAGGAGACACGTGTTTGCCACACTACGGAGTCTATGTGCCATATTTACATAGGATTGCAAGGTCAGTCTTCCTTACCAGCTGAAAAGAAAAAGAACAGAGAGAATGAAGCAGGAAGTGTTCACGGTCAGAACTAGCCATGGTACATGTCACTTTTGCTCACAATCTGCTCACAAGGTTCCACCACGTGGCTCTTCTAGTGTGAAGGGCACCTAGTCATTGATCTTGCTCTTGGAGGGAGGAGAGTGAGTGTATTTTTGTGAACAGTTGTCAGGTGGAGGAAATGGTCCTGGGTACCACCTCAAGGACTCTATGCTTAAAGGTTCCAGGTACAGCAGGACACAGAAGGAGGTGGTTGCCAGAGAATCCACGCACAGACACCTTGCTTCCGGTACCTTCTCTTCCCTATAGAGCCCAGGAGCTTCCCCTGCACTTCTGTAGGGGAAAAAGGAGAGCTTTATTCTTTGGAGAAACTGGAGCAAAAATGTTCTTGACTTAGAAGCACAGGGTGCAGTGAAAATAGGTGGGATAAGTAAAAGTTTACATGCTGAACATGAGCCTTTCCTGTTTTTGCTTCTGAGATAGCAAGGGCCATTTATAGGTATTCCCCCCCCGCCCCGAAGAGATTAATACTTTTTGTCTGATGAATTTGGTCACATTTGTGGAAAGAGAAGTGATCTCCTGCACTGTGGGTCTTCTGGTTTCTCGGGGCTTCTCAGTTGTCTGACTGCACAGGTAGGTGTCTCTGTGGGGAGGTCTGCTCTGCCCTCTAGTACAGTTAATCTCCACAATGAAGATTTGGGGCTGGGTAGTCTCGAAGAGACCCTCCACGTCTTACATTTTATAATTCTAAATTTTCTGAATAGAGAGTGAACACAAAAAGCATTTTGAACCAAAGAGAATATCAACTGGAGCTGGAAGGTGGTGCAGTGGTAAAACACATGGCTGTCCGAGGCTGACCCCCATAGGAAGGTGCCGGGTTCACATCCGGAGACTTCCCTGTGCTCTCCAGGCTTGTGTGCACCTGTGATCCAGGGCTGGCAGGGGCTGAGTGTGGATCCTGGCATTTGTACTCTGTTGAGGGTG
Source organism: Tupaia tana (assembly GCA_026018925.1). Lineage (NCBI taxonomy): Eukaryota > Metazoa > Chordata > Mammalia > Scandentia > Tupaiidae > Tupaia > Tupaia tana. The sequence goes on along the minus strand of JAKSZU010000007.1, from coordinate 161,411,678 downwards.
GAGTCTCTCTGTTCCTCTCTCGCTCATGGGAGAAATAAACTTTTAAAAAATCAATTGAATTTAAGCATAAATGAAACACTGATAGTCTCCCTCAACTGCAATTGACCAATTAGAATTTTTGAAAATTAACTTTTATTCCAGACATTAGTTTTGATAATTGAAATAGACATCTTCCAGAAACAACTTTTCAGTTGAAGGCGTTTTCCTATTTTTTTGGGGGGGAGATTTTTGCTATAGGGCGCGTGTGCTCGCCAGGAAGACAGAGAGACAGAAAGCGAGAAATCACCCCCGGGGGGGATGGCCATGCCGCAATCCCTTCTCCTCCTTTCTCCTCTCAGGATCTTGGGCATGCATGCACACACGCCCAGTGTGAGTTTAAGTCACCTGATCCAGGACGTAAACCGCGGTCGACTATGTGGGGAGTCCAGTGACAGCCATTACGCTAACTGCTGGTCTCACGTTTTGCCTTTTTATAGAAGTCCCCATTCAGAGTTCTTCAGAAGATTTATTGTGAAAGCTTAGTCTGTAACTAAAATGTAGCAAACAGCTGCCTGTGATTTCAAAGTGCAGAGAGCAAAATAATATAAGATTTTAAAAATATTTTGATTGTTTGACCAAATGTGGTTATGTATTTGTATTTAATTATTTTTTTCCTTTTCTCTATTTTTAAATGCTTCTTTAAACAGTCTATTAAAATGTAAATGATGTATTTCTTTTTGCATTTGTTTCTTCTTTTTCTTATTCACCGAGGCATGCAATATATTATTAATTAAAAATATTTTGATTAAAGTAAAAAGCAATTTTCACAGAAAATTCCATAAAGGTTGTCACTGAAAAAAAAAGCTTTCATTTTCAAAAATGTATGAACATTTCTTTTTACTAAGTAGTACATTTCCTAATTATGACAGAATGAGCATAGTTTTTAAAGCTTAAGTGGTTTATTTTTGTTTATTTTTTCTAATTTTGTTGAAAATTAAGGAAGAGAAAAACTCTTCATAATGTGCTTCTGTGAAAGAGCAGCTCTTAGTTTTAGCTTTTTGGACATTTTAATTGGCACTCATTGCTTTCACAACTATCATAACCTCACAACTACCATAACCTTATCTAATGAGAGATTTTTCGTGGACCCATTACCTTGTCTGAGCATAAAATGTAATTTTCAGCTCATCAGAAAGCCTCCTTTACTAAGACTTCACAGCAAAACTGTCAATCTAAGGTAAACAAACTCTCTCCCATATTCTGACTTAACTGCAGTCATAGGATGGTATGTCTTGTTCTTTTTAGTTTCCTTTAAAATAAAAGGCACAGGGACCAGCAGTTAGCATAATGGCTATGTCGCTGGACTTCCATGTAGTTAACCGTGGTTCGAGTCCTGGACCCGGTGGCTTAAAATCATGCCGGGTGCCTGTGCATGTGTGCCCAAGATCCCGAGAGGAGAATGGAGAAGAAGGGATTGCGGCGTGGCCATCCCCCGTCCCCCCCGGGGCGTGATTTCTCACTTTCTGTCTCTCTGTCTCTGTCTTTCTGGCGAGCACATGCGCCCTATAGCAAAAACCTCTCCAAAAAAAAAAAAAATAATAAAATAAATAAAAGGCGCAACCTAGCAGATGGTTAATAACAGAATCCATTGTTCTGCAGAGATACATGAAATAGAAGATGCTACTTTGATCTATCAAAACTTCTGTTTCTGATCATAGCGTTGAGTATAACCTTAGGCTCTTTTTCATGTTATATTATAGAATTTCTCTTTTGCAAGATACTTTCATTTAGCACATTGCCACTATCTTATTAATTTAGAGCTTTAATAGGTAATGTTGAATCAACTTAGATCCAATTGTGTTCTTTGATGACTCATTTTTCCCTACAGTACTCCGTACTAGCCTCAGCCAGCCTCATTGTCAAATGTATTCGCAGAGGACTCTGGACCTGCACCTGGAACCTTCCCATGTGGGCCAACCAAACAGTGTTGAGTTTTATTACTGCACCCCTGTCCAGGCTGTATAATGCATCCTAAAGAGCGATTTCTTTGCATATGCATCCACATGTCATTCTTCACAGCTGCTTTTTCTTGTACAGTCATCCATTTCCTCCTGACGATCGGTTATAACAATTAAACGTGGTTAAATTAAAATATACTCTTACCCTTCATCCACTTTTTAAATTCTTCCAAGATTCTACCAGATAATCCACACCATCTATCTTCTACCTAAATGTGATTTTTTTTCCGAAACCTGTGTGTTTATTTAGGTGGATTTTTAAATATTGGCTTTTGGGGGGTTATCTGAGGCAGACCTGAAACTCGGCCCAGGTGAGATGATGGGAAACTTTTGAAGGGTCCTGTGCCAGGCTTATCTAGGCATTATTAGGAATTTTGGTGAGAGAGAGAGGGTTAGTTATGTAGCAAAGTTCAAGGATGGTCAGGAGAGAAGAGAAATAACACCCTGTGAGGAGGCAGTGGGAGGGGGGCATCTCAACAAACTTGGGATCTTCACCCTGATCAGGTGTATCACCACTGGGTACAGGGTCGCACAAAACCCATTTCTTTTAGATTGCGAACAGTCTTTGTCTTCTTAGGGAGTATCCGAGGTCATTCTCCTTTCCTTGGAAACACTAGAGTAAATGTTTCCCTGTGCTCTACCTGTGTCTTTCTCAACCTATTGTTGAGTTCGCATTTCAGAAGAGATGCCTTGCTTCCTGTCCTCTCAGGCATGCCCTGTCTCATTGTTGTCCCTGAATGAGCACAAAGAGGAAGGGATGATAGAAAGAAATTGCCTTAGGCCAATTCAAAGAAGCACTGAAAAATGTGCAGTGGGAACCATGGGAGGCGAAAATGGGAGCGAAGGGATGTCTGCTGCTGTGTTGAATGACAGTGGAATGACAGGGTACAAAATGGCTAGCGATAGTGCAGGTCAGATGGAGAAAAATAGCCTCCTTTCTGCTAGAGATGAAAGCAAATTTCAGAATCACTGGGGAAAATAAGGAACAGCATTGAAACTTTATAACTTAATGTTCAGATCTTGAAGTTCTTTTCTCATACCATTTCTCAAGAGTAGGGAAAAGTCACCTGATCATTAGTCAGTAGCTGTTTTCCCAGCACTAACGGGATATTTGCCGCAATATCTTTCCAGAGTTACACACTTTGTTTATGCAACCACTGTAGCTATGGGTGGTTGTTAGTCTACTTTCGCAGGAGGTGATTTTTCAGAGAAGAGATTGTGGTTATCTCATCAATGTTCATGAAAATGGATTACAAATTTAAAAGAAAATCAGAAATTTCTGTGTCTTTTGTGTTCAGAGAAATGGTCTTGAGTTTTACAATGCCATTATACTACTGTGCTAGTGTGAGAGATACAGATATATATATATATATATATATATAAAGTACAGTAATATAAAGGAACTAATTTTGTTTTTCTCTACCAATATGCCAGGAAGTATACAAGAACTTCTTTCTACAATATGGTTGCTTATGATGAATTTTATATGGATAATTATGATAGTATTTTTATTTTTAAAATGACATTTTGGAATTCCTTTTTGGAGTTGGTTTATGTTTAGGAAATATAAAACTGCTCTTTAAAAATAAGTCATCTTGGGGTCATCAGATGGCATAATGGTTATGTTATTGGACTCCCACATGGCTGACTATAGTTTGAGTCCCAGACCCAGTAGTTTGAAAATCATGCCGTGTGTGTGTGTGTGTGTGTGTGTGTGTGTGTGTGCACAAGATCCCAGGAGAAAAATGGTAAAGAAGGGATTGCAGTGTGGCCATTTCCCCTTGGAGGTATTTCTCACCTTCCCTCTCACTGTCTGTGTCTCTTTCTCCAGCAAACTCATGCGCCCTAAGGAAAAATCTCTAAAAAAAAAAAAGAGAAAAGACGGCACTTTTTTTTTTTTTTTTTTTTTTTTTTTTTTTTTTTTTTTTGTAGAATTGTAGGAGTGCATTTAATTTTGGTAAATTGTCAAAAACTATTTATTCACGTTTATTAAATGTGCATGCTGATATCAGCATTTGGCACAATGGCTATGTGGCTGGATTCCCATGTAGTCAACTGTGGTTTGAATCCCAGACCTGTTGGCTTAAACTCAAGCCGGGCACGTGTGCGTGCATGCCCAAGATCCTGAGAGGAGAATGGAGGAGAAGGGATTGCGGAGTGGCCATCCCCCCTGGATTCTCGCTTTCTGTCTCTCTGTCTCTGTCTTTCTGGTGAGCGCACATGCCCTATAGCAAAAACCTCTCCAAAAAATGTACATACAAGCTTATTTGTTAATACTTTGTCACTATATGAGGATTCTTCAAAAAATAAATGAAAATATGTATTATGAAACATTATGCAGAGATTTTAAATTTTTCTTTTGCACTAAAAATACTTATACTTTAATTCCATTTTTTCTATAAACTTTTGGATGTCCCCTCAAATGTGAGGTAACAACATAAAGAAACTGACTTCACTGAATTAAAAAATGAAAACCTCAATGATCTGAAACAAAGCATGTTAAACCTGTCAATTCTTCTTAATCAATTAAGTAAATTAATAAAATTCAAAGAAGGGATTTTTTTCTAAACTTGAAAATTATTTAACAAAATTTCTTTGATAAATAGATTGCTAAGGAATACTTTGAGAAAGGAGAAAAATGATTAGAATTTAATTTTAATGAATATAAAAAATTATATAAATATATAAAAATTAAGACATTTTGATAGTTTTAGCTGTATAGAAATTTCATTAACTAGCTCAAAGAATTTGGAATCAGAACGAAATATGTGTATGAATATATTATATGGTAATTAGAATTATAAAAATAATTTTTGATTCTTATTTCATAGTACATAAAAGAAAATTCCTAAGAGTTGGGGCCAGCAGGTGACGTGGTGATTAACGTACATGTGTCCTGTATGATTTTCAAGTCACTGGGTTCAGGACCTGAACTGCTCAGTCAGCCCTCTAGCATCCAGGGCTTAAACCTCCATGCCACCTGCTGGCCCACACTCGTTTTTAAACAAGTAAATAAGGAGAAAATGGACCATATTCCTTTTGCCATAATAGAGAATCTGATTTTAGTATTGAGTCCCCTTCCTCTACTGAAATATATATAAAAAAAGTGCACATATCAAACTATTGAATTTGAAAAGTCTTAACATGTTTATAAATTTATGAGACCATCAATCATACTCAAGATGAAGTATCCAGCACCCCAAAAAGTTTCCTTAATTTATTGTAATCCCTCACTCTCATGCCACCCTTACGCTACAGTACTTATGCAAGTACAGTCTCCTTCCTTTCATAATAGATTAAGTTGTATTCTGTAAACATTAAGGAAGTGAAATCATAAGCTATGCACTTTTCAGTGTGTGTCTGGCTTCTTTCACTCAGCATAGTGTATTTATTTTTACTATCAATCAATGTTTCATGTATGAGCAGTTCATTTCTTTATTGAACTCTGCTTATCCATTCCCTAACTGGTGAACATCGAGTTGTTTCTGTAATAGTTTGAGGTTATCACAGTTAAAGTTCATATATTATCTTTTATATACAATATTTCTATGCTTATGGTAATTACCTAGTATGGACCACCTAGATCACATGCTCGGTCTATGGTTTAACTTTAAGGAAACTGCCAAACTCTTTTTTCAAAACGCTTACACAATTTTACGTTACTTCCAGCCGTTTGCAAGGGTTCCAGCCCTCCATAACTCCATCAGTACTTGGGTTAGTTATTCTTTTAAATTTCAGATCTGGCACGTGTAGAGTGGTAACTCCCTGTACAGATACTCTGCATTTCTGTAATGTCTAATGATGCTTAAGATCTTTACCATGTGCTTATTTGCCTTTTGGATATTTTCTTTCACAAAGTCTGTTCTTATCTTTCATACATATTTTTCCTCTATTGGACTGTTTGTTTTCTCATTCTTGAGCTTTACGAGTTCTTGTAAATTCCAACCTTTTATAAAACATATGACTTGAGAATATTTTATCCCAGCCTCTGCTTGCCTTTTCATTATTTTCACAGTGGTCTTTTTTTTTTAATAATTATTTTATTTAACTTTATTTATTGATTTGTTTATTTCAATTTGACCAGAGAGGGACAGAGATAGAGAGAGAGAGAGAGAAAGATAGAGAATTTTGAAGAGTAGTAATTTTGATTTAATAAAGACTTATTTATAAATTTGTTTATTGATGGATTATATTTTTGTGCTATATTTAAGAAATATTGCCTAGTCTAAGGAAATATATATTTCTACCATGTTTTCTTCTAGAAGTTTTAGAGTTAAGTTTAGATATATAACTCATTTTCTGATAATTTTTGTATTTGGTGTGAAGCATGGATCCAAATTCCTATGTTTTTCTTTTGCATGTGGATATCCAGTTGTTCTAGCACCATTTATTGAAAACACTGTTAGTCTCTGAATTATCTTTGCAACTGTCTAAAACCAGTTCTCCATATGATGATCTATTTGTCTATCTTACACAAATAAAATATATCTTGTCTTTTTGTTTTGTTATTTTAGACTATTCTCTGTCTATTCTAGGTTCTTTGCATTTCCTTATAAATTTTAGAATCAGTTTGTCAGTATTACTGTTTGAATGAAGGTTTGTTTTCCCAAATTTCATGTTTTGGAATTTGGTGCTATGAGGAGGTGAGGTCTAATGGGCAATATTAAATTGTGGTGATTGCATCTTAGAAGAACTTGTGAATAGGTAAAGGATGTCTCAGACCCAGGGAGTTTTAGATCTAGTAAAAGGGGTTAGTTCTCACGAGAGCTGGTTTCTATTGTTAGAAAACAATGTTTTAGACTAACCAAAATTTAACCAAGTTTATTTGAACAAAGGACCAGCAATTTGAATCAGGCAGTCTCTTAGAAAATGGTCTCTGAGAAATTCCAGGTAGCTGTGAGGTCATGGGGATATTTAAGTGAAGTGAAAAAAAGGGTGGGCTTTCTGTGATGGACTGATGTGTGATTGGCTGTAACTTAGCAACCAGCTCAGGAAGACAGCCTAACATGAACCATTTTGGCTTATCCATAGGAGCCAAGTGTGGGAGTACAACGGCCATTTTAGGCCAATATGGTTTAGTTTAATACTATGAAAGCTTGCTCACTCTCCTTCTGCCTCTCCCTGCCATCGACTCTTCTTGAGTCAGCCTAGAGTCTTGAGTTTGTTGATAAACCTCTGTTTTCTTTATAAAATTACCCAGGCTCAGATATTTCTGTTAGCAATGCAATAGTGGGATAAATTTGTACAAAAACAATTATGCTTAGTTTTAGGTTCGAATTGCATGGAGTCCAGAGATCAAAAGAAAAAGAAATATTTATCATGATGAGTCTTTTACCTATGAAGAACTGTATCTCTCTCTTTTTTTTATTTAGGTCTTCTTTAATTCCCCTCAGAAATGTTTGGATTTGTCAATGTAAAATGGTCTTACACATCTTTTTTTTCATGGTTTTCTATGAATTTCTGATGTTATACAAGTGATGTTACATATCAATTTGCAATAGGTAGCTGTTAGTACTATATATAGAAATGTAATTATGTTTTTATGTGCTCTTGTATCCTGTAGCCTTGCTAACCAACTATATTAGTTTTATTAGTTTTTTGTAGATTTCATTTTCCTTTGAAACCTATGATCATGTTATCTGCAGATAAAGGGAGCTTTACCTCTTTCCTGTGCAGATGTATTTTATTTGTTTTACTTGCCATTTTGCACTATCATCTCTAGGATGATGATAAACAGCAGTAGGAAAAGCAGTCATGATTTAATGGCTGAATCACTCAGTTTTTCACCACTGTATATAATATAAGCTGTAGGTCTATTACAGATGTCCTGTGTCAGAATGAGGGCATGCCTTTTTATTCCTAGTTTGCTGGGAGTTTTTAATCAGGAATGGATGTTTGATTTTGTCAAATGTTTTCTCTCCATATGTATGAATCTGTTGTATAATGTAAATTGACCTTTGAATATTAAATCAAACTTGCATTCTTGAAAAAAATACTCTTTATTTATGATACTAGACTTCGCATATGTTTTTGCCTTTTATGTGCTTCTTTCTCTTAAGCATTAGACAATAGTTTGGGGCTATTTTCTTTTTCTTTTTTTTGGAGAGGTTTATTACTATAGGGTGTGTGCGCTTGCCAGAAAGACAGAGACAGAAATCATGAAATCACCCCCTTCAGGGGGGGATGGCCACGCCGCAATCCTTTCTCCTCCGCTTTCCTCTCAGGATCTTGGGCATGTATGCATACACACCCAGTGTGAATTTAAGCCACTGGGTCCGAGACTCAAACCATGGTTGACTATGTGGGAGTCCAGCGACATAGCCATTACACCAACTGCTGGTCCCATTTTGGGCTATTTTCTTACTTCTAAGATTTTTGTCTAGGTTTATTATCAGAGTTATGATGTTCTTATAAAATGAGTAGGAGTTTATTTACTCTTCTTTGGATTTTGGAAGGATTGTTATAGAATTGATATTATTTCTTTAAAAGTTTTATTGAATTCATTAGTACATGAATAGGGGTCTTGAGTTTTATTGTGGGAAGCTTTTAACCACAGATTCCATTTCTGTAACAGATATAAGGATATTTGTGTTACGTATTTCTTTGCGTGATCTTGAATAGTTTGTAATTTTCAGGGAATTTGTTCACTTAATCTTAGTTATGAATTTATTAATAAAACTAATTCACAATTTTTTGTTATAGTCTTCCTAACATCTGTGAAATTGCAGTCAGTGGTGATGTAATCTCTGTCATTTCTGGGATGAATAATTTAATCCTTTTTTTCCTTAATCAGTATATCTAGAAGATAACAAGCTATATTGATTTTGTCAAATAGCCAGCTTTTGGTTAATTAGTTTATTTTTCTTTCTTTCCCTCTTTTATTATTGATGTCTACATCCCTGATTTTTGCTTTAATCTTATTTCTTTTGTTTATACTACAAGTAATTTACTCTCCTTTTCCTAGTTTCTTATGGTAAAATCTAAGTTTATTGATTTGAGGTCTGTGTTCTTTTCTGATATAGGCATTTACTTCTATAAAATTTTCTCAAAATAGTACTTTATAGGTAACTAAAACTTTTTGCTATACTGTGTTTCCACTTTTATTTGATGCAAAATACTTTACAATGTACCTTATGATTTTTTTCTTTGGCATAGCATTATTTAGAAATGTATTATTCCCAGATATCTGGGAGATCATTTAGATAGTATCTCTACTTATTTTTAATTTAATTCCATTTTGTCGAGAGATCACACGTTTTATAATTTGAATCTCTGTAAACATTTAACTAAATATCAATTGGATCCATTCAGTTAATAGTGTTCAAGTCTTTTACATTCTTGTTTATAGTCTGTCTACTTATTTTATCTGCTATTAAGATCTCGAATTATTAATTTGTTTTTTCTCTTGATCTATTATTTTTTGTTTGATGTATTTTTTAACTATTACTAGTTGAAAAGATTGATACTTGTATCATTATGAAGTTCATCCTTTTAATCTCTGTTAATTATAATTTTTGTTTTGTAATTTGTAATGTCTGATTTTAATATTGCAATACTACTTTTAACATGGTATCTCTTTTCTATCATTTTAATTTTAACATATTTGTTTTCACATTTAATGTGGACTTTGTATAAGTGAAATAGAGATGGTTTTTGCATTTTTATCCAATCTGACAGTCTATCTTTTAACTGAGATGCTTAAACCATTTATATTTATTGTGATATTTACACATCCAGACACAACTCCTTAGGGTTTTTTCTCAGGTGCATAGGATAAGCTTCATCTTTGGATTATGAGTAATGAAATGTTTAAGAAGATATGGCTTTAGAGAAACCTAGGCTAAAATGTCCAGCAATTTCTTTAATAGCCTTCAATTCTTTCATATAGCCAGCCTATCTGACCAGTTACAACAGGTAGAAGCTATTAATTCACACAAACCAGAAAAGAATGTAGACACATAGCCCTGAATGCCTCCAAGGAGTTTCAAACTTTAAACAGCCCATTATAAGTCACCAGCTAGTTCATCTCATTCTTACCTCAGTCAAGGGTAAGAATCAGACTTACAGATATCCCTAGAGATAAGCATAGAATGCCCATGTATTAATATTTTTTATCTCAGACATAAAGAGGCAAAGCATTTACCCTTCTACTATATAGTAATGTGTTCATTGCAGCTTGTATGTAACTGTCCTTTTCTATCCTTAGGGTTTAGATTTGGGTCATTTACAAAAAGCAATATGTGCCATATCTTTCCTTTACATGTTTATGGTTTTCTTTACCTAATTGTCTATATGGTATTTAATTATAGTTTAGTTTTGTTCTGGGGTACAGTTAATTGTAAATAATTTATTCTTTTGAAGCTTATTTTCAACTTTGTTTTGCCCAGTTGGATTAATCTTCTGTTTAGGACTAATTTTACCCAGCTACTGGGGCAATAACCACCTGAGTACCGAATGTATTGTACACAAGGAATCTTCAGAAAACTCATGGAAAAATGTGATTTATGAAAAATGCATAGATTTCAAATTTTTTTGCACCAAAATGAAGTCTTACTTTTTTTTTAAGAGAGAGATTTTTGCTGTAGGGTGCAGGCACTTGCCAGAGACAGAGAGAGACAGAGAGACAGAAAGCGAGAAATCATTCCCCCCTTCCCCACAAGGGGGATAGTCACACCACAATCCCTTCCTCTCCATTCTCCTCTCAGGATTTTGGGCATGCATGTACATGTGCTTGGCATGAGTTTAAGCTGCTGGGTTTGGGACCTGAACCATAGTTGATGATGTCAGAGTCCAGTGATGTAACCATTATGGCATCTGCTGGTCCCAGGAAGTCATACTTTAACTCCATTTTGCATGAACTTTTGAAATCTCCTTGCATTATGAAGATTCTTTACTATGACTGGTGAGAACAGCAAAATTCCCAGTGCTGTGTGAGGTCTGGGAAATGTGCTGTGCCTCCTTTCACGTTCTTTCCCCAGCATTGGATAGTTGCTCAACTCAGCAGAGGGCTTGCAGGGGACCTAGTACCAGTCGTCAGAGCTATCTCTGTGTAGTTCTCTCTTCCACAGCTCTCTGCTCTGGAATGGTAACATTTTCTTCATAACTGAGGGACACCGCTGGGCTCTACCTGGCTTTCCCCTGGTTATGGTACAGTTGGAAACTCTCTGCAGGCATTAATCCAGGACAATTACAGTTGCTGCATTTACAATATTTCTGTGGGTCAATGACAGTACTGTATGATCTGTTAAAAGATTAAAGTCTGCAGCCAGCCAGTGGCTTGGTAGTTAAGGCAGCTGGATCTCACATGGCTGAGTACTCGATTCAAGTCCCGGACTCAGTGGCTTGAAAAACATTGCATGTGTGTGCATGCTCCAAACTCTGAGAGGAGAATGAAAGAGAAGGGACTGTGGTGTGGTGCGGCCATCCCCCCGGGGGGTGATATCTCACTTTCCTTCTCTCTGTCTCTCTCTAGTGAGTGCAGACACTCACTAGCACATTAAAAAAAAAATCTGATATCTGGTTTTCATAGATTTTGTTTGGTTTTTATTAGTTGTTGTTTAAGGTGGAAGATAAAACTTAATGTTCATTACTTCGTCTTGGCCAGAAATGGCAATCCACACTCCAGGACTCTGATGCCCACTTTTTGCATGGTATATCTTTTTCTCCCCATCATTGACTTTTAATTGATATGACTTATATTTTATGACATATTTTATATGTATCTCTTGTAAACAGGGTATAATTGAAATGTTTATCTATTTTGACAATCTTGTTTTTCAGTTGGTGTTTATATTCTTAGTGATTTAAGGTTTGCTATGTGTAGAATGTCAATCTCAGTATCTTTTCTATGTGTCCCATTTGCTTTGGTTTTTCTGGTTCCCTTCCCCTTTATTATTCTGGGTCATTTAAGTGTTTGTAGAGTTCCTGTTTATTTACCCTTTGGTCTTTAGTTATAGCTGTAGTGCTTTACCCTTTGTGTGTGTGTGTGGTTGTTCTATCATCATTCTTATTTTGTTTACAAATCTAGCAATTTTTACATAAATAGTATAATAATCACTTTTTCCTGATCACTGATTAATGTCTGATTAAAATGGAAGAGATTTAATAAGTAGTGTTATTTATAATCTTGAATAATTAAATTGCCTTATAATACTTAAATTGCATTCACAAATTTAATGACTTTAATTTTCATTTTAAGTACTTTAAATGCCAAACAGGTTTAACTTACAATCTTTACAAGGACACTTTACCTAAACATTTAAGCAAGTCTTTTAAATTGAATAAATTAAACTTAGTTTATTAAAAGCCTATGGATTCTTATTATTGAAAATCTAAGTAATATTATTTATTAAATTAGACATCAAATAAGAAATATAGTCATTTTTTATTTTATGTTAGAGTCACATGCCTTATCTTTCAGATGCACCAATGTGATCTATTTATTTTACTTTTGGCACACTGCGGGTAAACACATACATTATTCTGATTCTTACATGGAAATATTTGTATTATAGATTTGGCATACTCTTTTATCTTGATGTTAAAGTGTTTATCTTTCTAAAGTTGGAATGTTACTAACTTATCTAGTAACACTAGTTTCATCATCTTAATTGGATAGAGATTGGGATTAAAGATCTAGGTTGATATATAGTCGTTTGCTGGGCACAGGTTTTATGTCAGGACACAGGCTGTGGAGACTACACATTTTCCGGATGATCCTACCTAACTGGAGATGGACTTGAGTCTTTTATTTTCTTAATAAGCTGTGTAGACAGGTGAATCTCAGTCAAGTCCTATCAACTGATATAGGTTTTGCAATGTTTCCTAGTTGCTGCTTGAAGTTGCAAGGTGTACATGGATCCAATCAACTTCTTTATACTTTATTGAAATTTAGTAGCATCATATTTTTAACATTATTTTGTAATAAACTTCCATTTCAATTTCACTTTTCTGCTCTGTAATGTATTCTCATAGCTGCATTATTTTGAGCAATTACTTGATTTTTCTCAGTCTCTTTTTCTTTATATGCAAAATAAAGATGGCAACAGAACAGATTCAGAAGACTGCTCTGAGCGGGAAGTACGACTGCATGTTGGGTGTTCACCCTTGTGACTGACAGATACTATATTTTGCTCAAGTTTTCATTATTACGAAATTGCCCAAATGATATTCATATTAAGGCATGCACTTTTGAGTTGTCTTTTTATATGAAGGGATTAAGTCTTTGATGGTGTGTTCACACACTCTCGGTCAAGTATTACAAGCCTCAACAACACATTTAAAGTGGCTTTTGTTTTTAACTCCCTCCACTGTTCCAATGGATTGCCTTGATATCGAAAAGCACCCTGCTGCATATGTATTTTCATATGCTTCCTTTAATCTTGGTCATACGTCTATGTTTGGTTTTCTTCTTTCCCACTAGATGGTGCTTATATCCAGAGAAGGTTAAAATAACTATACGTGCGTGTTCGATTTTACTATTTGAAAGAATTAAATCAACATCGATATGAGATCATTATTTCATATCATATGAAATACAGGTTTATTCTATAGAACTAAAGAAAAAAGATTCAATTAGTAAAATAACAAGGTCTATTTGTATCAAAAATTAACTTTGTAGGCTAACCCAAATTATAAATGTGTTTATTTACCCTAAAATCATATTTATCTTTCATTGTTTCTTATGCTACAATTACGTTTCTTATGCTATAATTAGAGGTAAATATAAATAAATATAAATATAAATATAAAATATTCAATTAATTTTTGATTCAAGACAGTAGTTCATTCTTCTTCTTAGAACTGTGTGCTTATTGAGGACCAGCAGATGACGTAATGATTACATTGCTGGACTCCCACATAGCTGACCATGGTTTGAGTCCTGTATCCAGTGGCATATGTGCGTGTATACCCAAGATCCCGAAAGGAGAATGGAGGGGAAAAGATTTTGATATAGTCATCTCCTTGTGTGATTTCTCACTTTCTGTCTGGCCATGCCCTACAGCAAAAAAAAAAAAAAAAAAAAAAAAAAAAAAGAAAAAAGAAAGATGTGCTTACTTACTAGAAACATTGGTCATTTTAAACAACACTGCAGAGTTGGATCAGAGACACATTATAAAATGCCAGATATTTAGCTTGTTAAGAATTACAGAATCATGGACTTTTATGACTAGATAGGACATTGGATACCAGAACCATTATCCTCATCTTTCTTAAGAGTGAAGGGAGATAACTTGTCCAAACTAGCTAATAATAAAAATTCTACTACAAAAAGTGTGCACTAATTTTAAAACTCTTCCAGCATAAATTGTTATTAATTCTGTGGGAATCAGCAGGGTAGAATACCTGTAAACTTTTTAACAACCTTTTTTTTTTTGTTAGCCTACTTTCTTAAAATTATTATTTAATTAACAAACTATAGCAGTTTGGAATATCAATAGGATTTTGTATGTAAATAATTCAGCTCCTGTTTCTTGGTATTTTAACGTTCATTGAAGCAGAGTAGGGAAAGGGTTTTCTACATTTATGATGTGTGCTTTTTCATCTCCAGGTTGTATGTGCTTCTGGTTTGAGGTTTCCATATGTTTGTTTTAAAGCTATTCTTTTCATGCTCATTTAACATAGTGAACCTAATAATGGAGTCATGGGAATTTATTCTTGAGAATAGACCATGAAATTGAGCTCACAGCTGAAATTTTAATCTAATAATTTCACAAACAAAACAGTAAAATTGTCAAGTCATTGTACAAGTGGCAAACATATTTACTTAAAAAATGCCCTTGTGTCATGCTAAGATATGCTTTTTCTTTTAGAATTAAAAGTGTAACTGTTTATCTTTTATTATAAATACAGAGATAAAAGAAAATAGTACAGAATTCCTTTTTCTAGTTCTTTGACCTTGTTATTTTGATGCTCTTGTGCTTTTTATTCTTAGTATTATTGAATATGTATTAATTTACAGCACTTTTTAAATGTGGAGGATAATTTTTATCGAAAGTCAATAATTTTAGTTAAGTTTATAGGATCTTTTTCTAAGGATGCCTGATCAATTTAAAAAATGGGATCAACTGATAATTCTCTAGAATATATCATGCTCGGTCCAAATATTTGACACTGGAATTGGTTTTCCACTTAGAGTCTTGAGTTCATTAAGATTCATTATTATAAGTGTTTAAGGAAACAGTGCCTTAATTATTTTGGAAATATAATTTTTTATAAAAAAAAGTGATTCCTACAATTTCTGTAAGGATATCCTTCTAAATCCCACAGTAGAAGCATCATTCTAGTGTTTTCTGTTGATCTTTAGAAAACAAAAACCTTGGGATCAGCAGTTAGCATAATGGCTATGTTGCTGGAATCCCATGTAGTCACCGTGGTTCGAGTCCCGGACCCGGTGGCTTAAACTCACTCTGGGCGCGTGTGCGTGCGTGCCCAAGATCCTGAGAGGAGAATGGAGGAGAAGGGATTGTGGCATGGCCATCCCCCCTGGGGGGTGATTTCTTGCTTTCTGTTTCTCTCTGTCTGTCTGGTGAGCACATGCGCCCTATAGCAAAAACCTCTCCAAAAAAAAAAAAAAAAAGAAAACAAAAACTTTCTGGGACCAGCAGATGGCATGACGGTTACTTTACTGGATTTCCATGTAGTTGTACATGGTTCAAGTCCAAGACCTAGTGGCTTAAAATTCATGGTGGGCATTTGTGCATGTGTGCCCAAAATCCTGAGAGGAGAATGGAAGAGAAGAGATTGTGGTGTGGCCATGCCCCCTGGTGGGTGATTTCTTCTTCCATTTGATATGGATCCTATTTGCTATCTAACTAAACACTACTCTGCTTTCATAAGCTGCTTGCAAACAGGACGTATTTACTGAATGCTGCTCTGCTTCTGTAAGCTGCTTTAACAGATTGTTGGTCTCTATAGGATGTGGTTTTCAAACTAGGGAAGTTTCCAAGACATAAGAGCATGAACTGTTTAGCAACCCTTCTACAATATAGCTGTTTTGTAACTTTTCTGTAACATTTCATTTTCTGCAACACCCAGGACTCCTGACCAGTGTATCTAACCTCTCTCAAACAAGAAACTTATATAACTCCTGTAACTTCCCCAAGTCAGGGCCCAGACTTTGGAGTGTCAGCTCCTTGGGATCTGCCAGTGTAATGAACCTGATTTCTCCCTCTCTGAGTGGTGCTTGTTTTTTCCAGAGTCTATTTCTGCAGCACCTTCTCCTCTGAGAATCTTGGGTATGCACACACATGTGCCTGGCATGTTTTTTTTTTTTTTTTTAAGTTGCTGGATCCGGAACTCAAAGCATACACTCAGCCATGTGTGATATGGCATCCCAACCATCATGCCACCTGCTGACCCCCTCTGTCTATTTTTTAAGAACAAATGAATACTTTCTCAGAAGTCTTTCCCAGTAGACTTGTATACCTAATTGACCAAAAATGGTTCATAAGCCCTTTATGGAGACGGAAGAATTTCTGTAGTTTAGCTGTTTTTTTTTTTTTTTTTTTTTTTTTTATTGTTGTTGTTGTTGGTTGTTTTGTTTTTGTTTTTGTTTTTTTTTTGCCTTTGGACATGTGTGTAAGCCAGAGAGAGAGAAATTACAGAGAAAATGAGAAATTACACCCCCAAGGGAGTTGGCCACCCTGCAATCCCTCCTCTTCCATTTTCCTCCTGGAATTTTATATATGGGAACCATACAAAATGTGACTGTGTTATCTTCTCTAAAGTCTTCCTTAGTATGCCACGAGATCCATCCAACTTGGTCATATTTTGATGGCTTTGTTATGTGTGTGCACATGTGCTCACGTGTGTGTGTTGGGATGAAGAGCTGGACACCTTAACACACTTTAACAACCTTATTGTTTTCTTAAGTTTGATCTTCTGTATTTTTTATCCTTTAAGCTATTTTATTGGATTAATTTATTTTAAAATGAACTTGTTATTGACTTATAAAGATAATAATGAATGCAGAATTGTCTGTCATTTTATATATTGCCTCTTATCTATTTGTTAAATTCTACTTTTTATTCTTAATTCTGGTTATTTTGATATTTTCTTAACTATATCTTTCAGGAAATTTTTTTTTTATTCTTAATTTTGAGAATCTATGCACTGTTTTCAAAAAGGCAGTTTAATCAAAATGAAAAAGATGGTTTCATATGCTTTTTGTAACTTTGACATCTGAAGCAATTATATATAAACCCCTTTTGAGATATAACTATAGCTATTTCAAAGAGTAATGCATTCTAAGGGCTCATTCTCTTCTTTGGAAGGATTTCATTATATTCGATCTACTGCTATAGGTTGTTTACTCAGTTTTTCCTTTTCCCATCCGTGAACACAGCAGCTGTTTCTGGTGTGTAAAAGCACAACACAGCAGTTTAGAACAGTAAAGGAAGTCTACCATAGTTAAATGAAGCCTCGTGAGGAATTAGGTAGGCCAAATGCCGGTACCCGCGTTGGAACACTGCCAGCTGGGCAGCGCTGCTGTCTCTAATCCTGAGACGTCTCTGTGATCTGGGGTTAACGCCGTCGGTGAGGTATCGGGCTCACCCCCCTTTACAACTTGCTTATTCAGTTCTGTTATGTCGTAAAATGAAGTTAAAAATCCTTTAGGGTGAAAATATATTTTTTTCATTCTCACAAAGCACTTGCTATAGAAATGCAAAGCAAAGAATGCAGGCAGGTATCGTGTTTTTCAGTTTTGAAAGCAATTCTTCAGGTGAGAAATAGAACATTGTGGTTTGAGTCATCCCCACCACAAGCTGAGAGGCTGTTTTAGAATACACAGACAAGTGTCTTTTAAGTGTATGGACAATCTCAAATATGTTTCAGGAGGGGATAATTAAAATAATGTTGCTGGTTCTTGGAGTGCAAACACTGTGACTCAGTAGGACACAGGGTACAGTGGTACTTTCTTCCTACATATCTCATGATAGAAATTAGACATGCAGTTATTTTCTTTTGCGAAAGAAAAGGCTTGCCAAATTGAATAAAAAGAATCTCTTAATGTTGGAAGATTACGTAGACTTCAGGCTCTTATTTCAACAATGGCTAGAAAATATTAACAAATCACAAGTTCGGGACCAGCAGTCAGCGTAATGGCTATGTCGCTGGACTTCCATGTAGTCAACCATGGTTCGAGTCCTGGACTCGGTCGCTTAAAACTCACACCGGATGCGTGTGCGTGTGTGCCCAAGATCCTGAGAGGAGAATGAGGGAGAGGGATTGCAGCGTGGCCATCCCCCCTGGGGGGGTGATTTCTCACTTTCTGTCTCTCTGTCTCTCTCTGTCTTTCTGATGAGTGCATGTACCCTACAGCAAAAACCCATAAAAAAAAAAAAATCACAGGTTTGAGATAAATAGGCTATACTTCATCTAGATTTTTTTTTATTGGTTATTTGTTATTCATTATATTTATTTATTTCTTCAGAGATACAGAGAAAAAGAGCGAGAGATAAAGAGAGTGGGGCTAAGACTTCTTCCGCTAAGATCTTCAGGTCGTGACCCACCCCTACCTTAGTCAGCCAGGATCACAGGCCTGCATGTGCATCTGGTGGTGCAGAGGGAAACCATGACAGCAAAATCGGGGCTTTCCCAGGTGGCCTTGGCATCACTGGGAGCGTGTTGCCCCTGGACTCCCATGCTGGCCAATAGTTGATCAGATGTTAAGAGATTCTACTAAGGACTATTTAAAAATATAGACTACAGGAGAAGCAAACCACCTCTCAGTAGGCAAGCGCATCTTACATGTTTGTGTGTCAGGTGCTGACAAGGCTAGATGAATTAGAGAAGTTAGAGTGAGATTACACAGTGAGGACATGATAACTACATTTTCCACTTATGCCAGAAGTGCAGGAGTCATAGATTCTTGAACTTTTAATTTATCCTCAGTACTTTCTAGGCTCAGTGCCTGTGCTTGTTGACTGGACTTTTTTTATCTTTTCTTCTTTCATGTCTTTGCAAAGGCCATGATAGCAGTGCTGATACAGTGTAGGGTTTCAAACCTTTCTATAATCAATAGAAACATTTTCCCTCTCCTACGTGAAGTCGTACTGAAATGCATACAACCCATGGTAAAGGGCGCACACGCCACCTCTCCTTACCCTCGCCCTTGCCTCCTTAGAGCCTGAACACCTAAAAAGAGTTCATTATTCCCATCATCAAGAAAACATTGTATTTTGGTTGATTTTAAAGCAAAGTCTTCCCCTGGAACTTTTTATTTTTTTAAGTGAGGCTTATGCTATAGGGCGCATGTGCCCGCCAGAGAGACAGAGAGAGACAAGAGAGAGAGAGAGATAGAAAGCGAGAAATCACCCCTCCCCCCAAGAGGGATGATCACACCACAATCCCTTCTTCTTGGGATTTGGAGCACACAGTACACCTACCTGGTGTGACCTTTAAACTGCTGAGTCCTGGACTCAAACCATGGTCGACTATGTGACTCCAGCATCATAGCCATTATACCATCTGCTGGTCCCCCCCCCCTACTATTTTAATTTCAATATTTAAATACTACTTCTTAGAAAAATTTGTTAGATTTGATATTCTGTCCTTCACAGCCATTTCGCCAACTGCTGGTCCCTGGAGGTCATCACATTTTGGTATAAGAAAAAGTGTGGCACTGGGACCAGCAGTTGGCATAATGGCTGTCGCTGGACTCCCGTGTAGTCGACGGCAGTTTGAGTCCTGGACCCAGTGGCTTAAACTCACGCCAGGTGCATGTGTGTGTGTGCCCAAGAGCCCGAGAGGAGAATGGAGGAGAAGGGATTGCAGCGTGGCCATCCCCCCTGGGGAGTGATTTCTCACTTTCTGTCTCTCTGTCTCTGTCTTTCTGGAGAGCGCATGCACCCTAGGGCAAAAACCTCTCCCCCCCCCCAAAAAAAAAAAAGAGAAAAAGTGTGGTACTAATGATGTAGCGCCTTAAAACTTATATGGATTTTTTTTTCTTAATGCCATTTCAACTACTTAGAAAATGTGTGCATTTGGAGGCTGATGAACCGAGACTTTGAACACCATTACAGATACAAGCTCCATCCTTACCACTGGGGACTTTTAGCAGTGACAAATAGGAACATCTCACTAGGTCAGACTGACTGACAGTTGGAGACAGATTACTCAGAACTGAGTCATTGACATATTTCCAATCTCTAATGCATGAAGCAGTGATCATGTGCAGAACCCACCATGTCCTAAATGAACACTGAAGAGTGTTTGAATTTTCATGCCTACTTGTTACAATTTAAACCAAGTATATATGCCATTGTTAGAAAATAGATTTGAATTCTATCAAACAGTGAAACATATTGGTAAAATAATATATTGATAAAAGAAATCTTTGGGAAAGAATTCAAATCAGAAGTAATAAAAAGGCTGGCTTAGCTAGCAAGATCCATATTGTGGTTATATGAGGTCTCATTGCTTTTTTTAAATTTATTTTAGCTTTAAAAATATGGAAATGGAATCTGTCAAGAGCAGATATTTCATACAGTTAAAAAAGGAATGAGAATGCAGATTCCTTTTGAATATGAGTTTATATATATAAGTATTTCTTTGTGTGTTATGACTAAGTTAGGAGTTTCATGTTGGCAAGGACAGTGTAACCACGAGGGCATGCTGTATAACAGTGCCTTGGAAATCTGAAGGAACGGACACATTTCCTCAGAACTCAAGGTCTAAAAGCACTTGAGTTAAATCTCAGTACATTACAGGCATGTGCAGA
Source organism: Tupaia tana (assembly GCA_026018925.1). NCBI lineage: Eukaryota > Metazoa > Chordata > Mammalia > Scandentia > Tupaiidae > Tupaia > Tupaia tana. The sequence continues at coordinate 161,390,957 of JAKSZU010000007.1, read as the reverse complement.
CTTAAATGGATACAGTGGAAGCTAACTAAAATAAGGGTTAGTGGTCCTTTCTGTTTAAATACCCCAATTGTCTTCTTCCTTCTCTGACCCTCACTTTGCACTGTGTCGATGCAATCTTTGCTAGCACAGAATATTGGCACTAATAGTCATTTCTGTTCTCCCATTGTAAAGGCTGTTGAGCTTTATTCTGTTGTATGTTATCTTGTTAATGAAATTTAGGAAAGCAGTTGTTTCTTTAACTGTATTGTGATATTCTATATCTAGAGGCCTTTATATGCAAATAAAATTGCAAGATTTAAAAAATAAATGAATAAAATGATATCAAGGTGCCCAACTCTAAGATGGCATTTTCAGTGAGAGTTGCGATGATAGAATCTTGGGGTCAGATATAATCCATGTTTGTTTTCTACTTAGAAGTTTGGAGAAGGTAGACAACATTTAATAAAGCAATGACTCCAGAATCAAGTCCTTTGATGAATGACATTTGAAATTTATTATGTGTGTTCCCTCATCCCTTTGACCCACAGCCACCCCACACCTGCCATTTTTAAAATGATTAGCTCATTCATTGAGCAAATGGAACAACCAAGATTGGGCCTTTTCCTCTTATTTTATATCAATGCTGATCAGACTGATAGCTTCTGATAATTTATTCTTAGTATTGCACATCTTGTCCTTGAATTGGTTTCATTAATTATGCACCCATCACTCAAGAAAAGAGAAGATATCCAGGAAAACAACATATTTGTTTTTAAAATGCTTTTAACTCAATTTTGGAGCCAGTGGAAACCATGTGATAAGGTTTATTGACCCCAACCAGATGCTCTTTATAGTAATGACATAAATTACACTGTTTACCTTCTCTATTCTGCTAATTTTAATACAAATTGAGATTCTGTGACCATTTATTCATTATTATATTTTATTCTAATATGTGTTTGAATGTGTTCCAGTATCTTTTTCTTAACATATGAGTGTGTTTGGGTATGGTATAGTTTATGCACACTCCTTCAAATATGAGTAGCTGAAAGTTTGAAAAATTTGGGGATCGGCAGATGGCACAGTGGTTATGTGGCTTGATTCCCACATGGCTATTTCAAGTTCCAGACTCAGAGGCTTGGTATTCATGCCCAGTTCAGGTGTGTGCATGCCCAAGACCCCAGGAGGATAATAGAGAAGAAGGAATTGAGGTGTGGCCATCCCTCAGTGGGTAGAGGGATTTCTCACTTTTCCTCTCACCGTCTCTGTCTGTTTCTCTTTCTGGTGAGAGCATATGTCCTAAGCAAAAACCTCTGAAAAAAAAAAAAAAGAAGAAGTTTGAAAATTTTCTGTATAATACTAAATCCACTTTTGACTAGTTTTCACAGTAGTGTTGGGTTTTTTCTTTTTTTTTTTGTGGAAGAAAAAGCTTTTAGTCGTGTAAGTTTGATGTTGATTTAGTGTAAAAAATATTTCTCTTTCTTGAGTTCAAAAGACTTTGAATCACAGAATATTATCAGAAATTAAGGCAAGCTTATAACTTTTAAATAGTTTTACACAGAATATTTATTGCTTTCTTGGAATTTAAATTTCAAAAGAAAGTCAGAGGTACAAAGACTACAGACAACATTTTTAGTTTTACTTTTTTTTATATGAAAGATACTTTAGCGTTTTGTTCTTGTTGGAGTTGCAAAGATTGGATTCTTTAAAAATAATTTATTGAGGAATATGTGCCGGATGTTATATGTGTAAGATGGGAAATTCTAGGGTCTATTTAGTCTTTTAGGTTTATTTGTTTTTTGTCTTGCCAGTAAATAAATTGAGAACCCACCATGTGTTCCAAAGCCCTAATTTTGTCCAAACAAATGTATTGAGTCTGCTGCTCCAGAGACCAGTGTATATGAACCCTTGGCTGAGCCTGTGGGGAACCACTCCCCACTGTGTCTTTATAGAAGAACAACTGTTTAAAGAATGGAAAGTAGAACAGACACAGACTTAAAAGACGAATGTGCAGACTCCTGCATTTAATGGTATTCAAGAGTTTAGCAAGCCATTAACTTTAGTGCTGCAGAGTTGCTGAAAGGAAGATTTAAAAATAAAAACTTGTGGTTATCCAGGGACTAAAGCATTGAAAGATGCAGAGAAACCATTTGCTATTGGCCAGGATTTCTAAGAATGGAAGGTCAGAGTCAATTGACAAGAAATATGGAATTGGTAATCGACTTCCCCTGAAAAGCCAGTGGCTTAGGGGGAGAATGAAGATGAGTAGGCTGGTTGATCATTGGTGTTTTAAATATTAGAAAAGACACTTTGTGAATCATTATAGCCTACCTCAAATTTTCTATTATATTTAATAAGGAAAACTATCTTCATAGAGATATGTGATTAGTACTTATGAAAAGGAAAACTTGACATTATTGGAGATTTGATTGTCAACTACTGGGGAATTTGATTGTCAAGGACATGGAGTACTATTTATTACCCTGCCAAGTACAAACCTGTGGTATGCTCTACCTCAAGAAGATTGAGCAACCTGAGTATCTATTCACCAATACCTCCTAATGCTCACGTTGGCTTTCATTCCCCATCTCTCTCTTGTAAAATTTTAAAGTATCATGGAGTCAGGAATCTCATCCTTTTGAAGATGAGACATCCAGAGTTGTGTGTGTTTGTTTTGTTTTTAGATTTTTGCCATAGAGTGTGTAGGCTCACTGTAGAGAGACAGAGAGGAGGAAAGTGAACCCCCTGCCCCCATGGGGGATGGCCACACTGTAATCCCTTGTTTTCTTTGGATTTTGGGCATACACACACACACACACACACACACACACACACACACCTGACATGATTTTTTTTTCTTTTTTTTTTTGGAGAGATTTTTGCTATAGGGCACGTGCACTTGCCAGACAGAGAGAGACAGAGAGACAGAAAGTGAGAAATAACCCCCCAGGGGGGATGGCCACGCCGCAATCCCTTCTCCTCCATTCTTGACTACATGGGAGTCCAGCAACATAGCCATTACGCTAACTCCTGGTCCCCCAAATCTGACATGATTTTCAAGTCGTTGGGTCAAGTACTTGAACCATAGTTGGCCATATGGGAATCTAGCACTTTAACCACCATGCCACCTAATGACCCTGAGATATCCAGTCTTAATTCTGGAGTTGGGATCAAATTTTCCACATGGCTGACTGCACAGGTCAGGTCTCAGACCTGGAGACTCCAGAAGCATGCCCTGCACATGTTATCTGGTATTTTAAGCATTTTAATAATGGAAAAAGAGCTGATTTTCTTTTAATAGAAATTATATTTAAATCTACTATTCATAAAGTGCAGGGAAAATGTTACTTAGGCTTAATTAATTAGTGATGAGCACGATTTGTTATAAATCTTTGCCTGTGATTCTTCTTTATGTGAAAGGATTTAAACTGACTTGGAGCCAAGTTATCAGCAAGGATTGCAGGCTCTTCACTGCTGCACTTATTCAGAGCTATCTTGGATCGATGCCGCCTACAGAAAAGCAGCTGTACGTGGGTTACGATGGAGAACACTCTGCTGTTAGAGAAGAAACGGGGCTAGCTGGTAGTGTGGTGGTTAAGGTGGCTGGATCTCACATGGTCGAATATATGGTGTGAGTCTCAGACCCAGTGGCTTGATGAGTCTCAGACCCAGTGGCTTGAAAATTACACCAAGTGTGTGTGTGTATGGCCAAAATCCTGAAAAGAGGGGGATATGGAGGAGAAGGGATTGTGGCATGATAATCCCTTTTCCCAATGGGGGTGCTTTCTTACTTTCTCTCTCTTGCTCACTTTCTATTTCTCTTCAGTGAGCACATGTGCTCTCTCTCTGGCAGAATAAAATCAGTCTATCTATCTATTTATCTATTTGTCTATCTATCTATCTATCTATCTATCTATCTATTTTTTTAAGGGAAGAACTGCCTGCTCAGTAGCCTTAGAGTTACCGCAGCCAGATCCCATATGACTGACTGCGCAGTTCAGGTTCCAGATCTGGTGACTCTAGAAACACACCCTGTGCATGTGCACATGCCCAAAATCCTGAAAGGAGGGAGAGAGGGAGGAGAAGGGATTGCTTGCAGCATGGCCATCCTCCGTGGGGCTGCTTTCTCCTCCCCTCTCTGTCTCTCTCTGGCAAGTGTACGTGCCCTCTAACTAAGCAAAACAAATCAGACAAAACAAAGAAAGGAAAGGAATTGCATCCTATAAATGGAGAAAAAGGACTTAGTGTCTACCGGAGGCGGGTATTTCATATACACTGTCCACTTCTCCGAAACTAAGGGCCTCTAAAACACCAAGATGATAATATTAATATTATGGGCATAATGACTTGTAACTTACGATTATGACTTCTGGAGCCAGACTCCTTGAGTTTGATTCTTTGTTCTGTTGTATAATAGTTCTGTGATGTTGGGTGAAGTACTTACTTTTATGTACCTATTTCCTCATTTGTAAAATGGTAACAACTTTCAGGCTTATAAGGGTTAAAAGAGTAAATATTTGTAGGGCTTTTAGAATACTGAGTGAAAAGTAAATGTTTGTTACTATTATTAATAAAGAATACAAATTTCGTATCACAAAGTATGGCTCATATCTTACAATCTTAGATGCCATTTAAGCATATTTTGAAAAGCAAATGTTGTATCTGACTTACTATTAATGAGAAGTCAATAAATGTTTATTTTATTAAGATCATATTTGGAAAATTGTTTCCTGCTTTACTAATTAATGTACTTGTAATTGATGATGGGTTTTAGTAGGCAAGAACAGGTCATGTTTTATGAGACAGGTACATGGACCAAACTTCTCAATTGCATTCTTCTGTGGGATTCCATTTGCTTTGTAATATATTGACTGCTGACTGCTGGAACCTGCACAGCTTTGCTGTGTCTTGGCTAGGCGTTCTGGCTCTGTACAGATAAAGTCCAGAGATCTGTATTACCAAAAATTTCTAAAAGTTGAGTATGAGTGGGTTAGGATATAAGACAAAAATAAGAAAAAGCTAAATAAGAGATTGTAGATTAATTTTGGGACATCTTGAGACAATACGCTACTTTCTGTGGTCATCAATGAAGAACTAGACGCCGTGTAATAGATGTGCATTGCAGAGCTGTATTTAGATATTGAGCATAAGAGTTTCCATTCCATACATAGTTTCAACTCTAAGAAATTATGCTATTATATACTTGGTGACTGCCTTTGATTAAGAATGGGTGTTTAGGGGCCAGCAGTTAGCGTAATGGCTATGTCGCTGGACTCCCACGTAGTCGACCGCGGTTCGCGTCCCAGACCCGTTGGCTTAAACTCATGCCGGGTGCGTGTGCATGCGTGCCCAAGATCCTGAGAGGAGAATGGAGGAGAAGGGATTGCGGCATGGCCATCCCCCCTGGGGGGTGATTTCCTGCTTTCTATCTCTCTGTCTCTCTCTGTCTGTCTGGTGAGCGCACAAGCCCTATAGCAAAAACCTCTCCAAAAAAAAAAAAAAAAAAAGAATGGGTGTTTGATTTCTGTTTTATTGAGTTACTCTCATATATCACACAAAAGTATTTTTTCACATCAGGTTTATGAGGGTCTTCAAAAAGTGAAGGGAAAATATAATATATATTACTAAAAAAAAAAGATAAAACTATTTGGGGCCAGCCTCAAAATTTAGTGGTTTAAGGAGCTGGATCCCACATAACTGACTGTGAGTTGAACCTCAGCCCCAGCAGCTTAAAAAATAAGCTTTGTGTATGTGTAAGTGTGCTCCAAATCCTGACCAGATGGAGAAATGGAGGAGGAGAGATTTTAGAGTCACCATTGCCACAGTGAGGGGTGCTTTCTTTCTTAGCCTCTCTCTGACTACCTGGTGAGTGCACATAATCTCTGGCAAATGAAAACAAACTATTTAGATTCCTTTTTTTTTTTTTTTTTTGGGAGAGGTTTTTCGCTATAGGGCGCCGCGTGCGCTCGCCAGACAGACAGACAGAGACATAGAGACAGAAAGCGAGAAATCACCCCCCAGGGGGGATGGCCACGCCGCAATCCCTTCTCCTCCATTCTCCTCTCGGGATCTTGGGCACGCACGCACACGCGCCCGGCGTGAGTTGTAAGCCACCGGGTCCGAGACGCGAACCGCGGTCGACTACGTGGGAGTCCAGCGACATAGCCATTACGCTAACTGCTGGTTCCCCATTTTGTTTTTTTGTATCAAAATATACTTGTATTTTTTTTTTTATAGAGGTTTTTGCTATAGAGCGTGTGTGCTCACCAGGCAGAGAGAGACAGAGAGACAGACAGCGAGAAACCACCCCCCCTGGGGGGGGATGGTCACACCGCAATCCCTTCTCCTCCATTCTCCTCTCGGGATCCTGGGCACACACACACATGCGCCTGGCGTGAGTTTTAAGCCACCGGGTCCGGGATGCAAACTGCGGTCGACTACGTGGGAGTCCAGAGACATAGCCATTACGCTAACTGCTGGTCCCTAAAATATACTTGTATTTTAATTCCATTTTAATAAACTTTTTTTTTTTTTTTGGAGAGGTTTTTGCTATAGGGCACATGCACTCGCCAGAGAGACAGAGACAGAAAGTGAGAAATCACCCCCCAGGGGAAGACCACACCACAATCCCTTCTCCTCTGTTCTCCTCTCGGGATCTTGGGCATGCACGCACACACGCCCGGCATGAGTTCAAGCCACCGGGTCTGGGACTCGAAATGTGATCGACTACATGAGAGTCCAGCAACATAGCCATTACGCTAACTGCTGGTCCCTCCATAAACTTTTTTTTTTTTTTTTTTGAGAGAGGTTTTCGCTATAGGGCACGTGCGCTCACCAGACAGAGAGAGACATAGAGACAGAAAGCGAGAAATCACCCCCCAGGGGGGATGGTCACACCGCAATCCCTTCTCCTCCATTCTCCTCTCGGGATCTTGGGCACGCACACACACACGCCTCGCATGAGTTTAAGCCACCGGGTCCGGGACTCAAATCGAGGTCGACTACGTGGGAGTCCAGCGACATAGCCATTACGCTAACTGCTGGTTCCCGCTCCATAAACTTTTTGAAATCCCCTCATATATCTTATCTGAAGGCAGTCTTTGATAGTGTCTCTCTCTTTTTTTATTTGGAGATCTATGTATCATTTCTAAAATGGGTCAAGAATGACCACAACTTCAAATAGCTTGAAGTATATTCTACTTTTGATGATGAATAACTGCTGACATATGATTTTTATTAATAGACATACTTTAAATATGGAAATTCATGGCTTTGTAGTAGATGATAATGAAATCTTAATGTTTTATAAGCGACTTCTTTTTTCCATTTATAATAGAATAGTAAGTAGGCGAAGAATTATAATTAAATTTCTTCAGTATATCTGATATTTAGCACATTTAAAAATTTATAACTTGCTTAATTATTCTGTAATATTTTATGCATATAGCTTAAGTTTTTAACTATGTAGAAACAGGTAATAATTATTTTAATAACAATAATATATGAGTTGATTTTTTTGATTACATAGCAGAATTATAAAAGGAGCTGATTTAAAACCTTTAATGAAAAATTATATCTGGATTTAATATTCTTTTGCTTGTGCACTAGTAATTACATTCATTAAAATTTTAATTTCAAGTAATATTGCTTGGAAATATTAAGTAAACATCTCCTGTTAGTATCTGTTTGTATTCTAGAAGCCATTGCCTTTTATCTTTCATTTCTTGCGATCTACATTCACTGATAATTACTTTCTCTCATTTAATGCTTATCTATATTGTAATAATATTGCATGCAGTACACAATCATATATAGAGTTGCTACAAAATGTGATATTTTTATTTTTAAAAATGTTTATAATTTTAAAATTTGCTAGAGGACATGTGAGGTTGCAGGAGGGAGACATAGTTCAGAAAGTGAAGAAGCACTTCTTATGGGGAATGGACATCCTCAATCCCTTTTCTCTCCTTCTCCTTTCAGGATTTTGGGCACACATGCACATGCACCGACTTTGTTTTTCAAGTTGCCAGGTCCGGGACTCAAAAGGCACACTTGGCCATGTGGGATCCAGCTGCCTTAACCACCACACCATCAGCTGGTCTGTGAAATTTTTATTTTGTATACAAAAATAAGATATATATTTATCTGAATTGATTTTGAATTTCAATTCAATGAGTACTATATGTTCTTCAGAACATTTAAATTAATATCCTGGGGGATAAACAGCCCTTGAAGCAGGTGGCAATTTTTAGATAGATAATTCTTGATAATCTACTTAATAATTTGTGAAATAGATTATCTTGTCCATAGAACTGAGCTTTGCTGATGTTTCCAGGCAAAACATAACTTACCTTTAAAATGAGGTTAGTTCAGTTTTTGACCCTATATTTTGAGAAAGGGCCAACAGACCACAGTAACACTGCAAATTCAACAAAAGAGAGATTACATTTTTAGAAATATTTTTTATCTCATTTTCTTTTATACATTCCATCACGTTATTTAGCTTACAAAGTGAATATTTCAGCATGTGACATTTCTCCCTAGTCCAGTTGATAAAACTGTAATGAGACTGAACTGGTGAAATAGAATTCTATGACTTTTTCTTAAACATTACTGATTTTCTTCTATGCTTTGTCTTCCAGATTTAAGGATTTTGGTTTTCTTGTGAGTTGTTGGTAGGTTCAGCAATTTTTTTTTTTTTTTTTTTGGAGAGGTTTTTCACTATAGGGCGCGTGCGCTCGCCAGACAGACAGAGAGAGACATAGAGACAGAAAGTGAGAAATCACCCCCCAGGGGGGATGGTCACGCCGCAATCCCTTCTCCTCCATTCTCCTCTCGGGATCTTGGGCACGCACGCACACGCGCCCGGCGTGAGTTGTAAGCCACCGGGTCCGAGACGCGAACCGCGGTCGACTACGTGGGAGTCCAGCGACATAGCCATTACGCTAACTGCTGGTTCCCGGTTCAGCAATTTTTAATTTTTTTAATTGAAACATAAACTTTTCTCCCTTCCTGACCCCTTTGCAATTGGAAAATACTTGTGAGCATTCTTATTTTGTGGCAGAATGGTTATTTGCATAAGTTCAATAATATAATAGTATCTGTTGCTTTGAATCAGAAATTGAATTCTTATGGGACTTTATGCAAATAACAGACCCAATTGAGACTAACCTAATTTTTATGTATTTATTTATTTATTTATTTTTGCGAATAAGTTAGTTTATATCTCTCTTTAGTAAAAGGGGGGTTTGAGAGAGGAAAAAAATGTTCCAGAAGAAAATTACAGTACATTTGTCACTAGATTTTAGCTTTGTTCATATTTTTAGTCTAAGATCTTTTGTGAATCAATAAAATGTGAAAAAAAAGTTGAGTATGAAGGGAGGGAGGGGAAAGAAGAAAAAAAGTAAAAGTATGTTTAATTGACAACAAAATGAGAAGCTATTTGCTGATGATAATAATGTGTATAGTAATATCTTTGTTTTGATTAATGTGCATGGTACTTATGCTGGAAAAAGAAATGTACACCATGCACATATGTGATTAATTATAAATAAATAAATAATAAAAATTTTAAAAAAGGAATTAGATGTTAAAATGTCTCTCAGAACCTTCCCATGTTGCCTCTGAAAATGAAATCCTTATTATGTACATTTTGGATCTTATTTATCTATCTATCCATGTGAATAAAGGAAGAAAGATGAAAAAACACGGGAGAAAGAATTTAGGAAGGAGAAAGACAGACAGTCATAATACTGAATGGTGGGTATGTCCACAGATTAACTCAATATGGGAGAAAATAATTAGAAAAACTAAAAAGAGAGATTAGATATTAAGATTCCTGAAGATGTTCAAACATATTAGTTCATCGTGTTTGAATTTTTCCATCCCATACTGAATTTATCTCTACTATCTAGTAATAAATTAAGATGATTTTTAAAGCAGATATCTTTGGCTTCTTTTTTTCAGGGTAATCCTTGTGTTACCCATTACAACAGCCATAATTGTGTGGCAGTCTAAACAAATGATGGACAGAGTAATTAATCATATTTACCATATTTCTTTAGTTATGATAGTGTTTTGCTTTTGTTCTATTGGTTTAAGTCAACTCAACTGAGAATTTAATCTTCTTTAATATAAAAAAATGACAGCTTTGAGTTAAGCAACATGGTTTTGTTTTCACTTTTACATAATTTTGAATATCTGTCAAAATTGGGAAGCCATTTGGAATAATATATGCATAAATGACCCATTCCCAAATTAACGAGGTAAGTGTATTGGTCACAGATAATGAGATTAGACCCCAGAAATTAAAGGAAATCATCATCCAGGCAGGAGGCAGTGACTCTGATTTGAAGGAAGAAAAAAACAGGAGTCAGAAGAGTTTGCTGTGCATATAAGGTATCTTATGTTTTAATCCTTTTCCCTCCTCTAATGAGTCTAAAATGTCTGAGGAGATCATTTCAAAATATTCAATGGTCCAAATACACAGACACAAATATGTTGTAGATACTGCAGAAAATCTTGTAGATTTGGAAGGCCTACATTTTGTGTCCACAGCTCAGTTAACAGATAGTTAAGGAGTACTACTACCTTAGAGATTCAAAATCTATTTTCTTACTTAATATTTATTTTATTTTTAGTAATTAATTTTTTTCCTAGTGCCAGAAGTATTACATTTTACCTAGGAACAGGAGAGAAATGAAAATTCCCATAAACAAGATTATAAAAAGCCAGTTTTGCTAGAAGGTATAAATACAGCTAGTATAGATTTATAATTTAGATTGGAGTGTGGCAAAAAGACAGTTCTGAAACAATTGATTATATTAGAGGAAAAAAAGATTAGTTAAATACAACTAAAAAATGACAGTGATAAGGCAGTTCTACAAGAGGAAAGTTATAATAGATTTTACTTTAAATATGTAGTGTTTGGAGTTATGGTGCATCAGGGTGAGAATATATAGCAGGTTGTTAGATAATTGGGCTTAGAAGAGATAATCAGAATTATATTTAACTACTCACCTAACTGTGATTCTGTCTATATAAGCACATGCATCTTCATGTACACATAGATAACGTAAGTGGCACATGTATTGCGAAAATTTATGTGCATGTATACACAGGCATGCATGCCAGTGTATATAGACACCTGTATGGATATGTGTGTGTTCGTATGTGTTGATATGTCACATGAATAGAGATAAAAGTAAAACTGCCAAATTTTTATGCTCTGTAAAGAAGAGGTAGAAGCAGGGAACCAGCAGTTAGCATAATGGCTATGTCGCTGGACTCCCACATAGTCGACTGCTGTTCGTGTCCCGGACCTGGTGGCTTAAAACTCACGCCGGGCACGTGTGCGTGCGTGCCCAAGATCCCGAGAGGAGAATGGAGGAGAAGGGATTGCGGCGTGACCATCCCCCCTGGGAGGTGATTTCTCACTTTCTGTCTCTCTGTCTCTTTCTGTCTGTCTGGCGAGCGCACGCGCCCTATAGCAAAAACCTCTCCAAAAAACAAAAACAAAAACAAAAACAAAAACAAAAAAAAAAAAAAAAAAAAGAAGAGGTAGAAGCAGAGACATGGCTCAAAATAGCCTTTGGCCACACTCATGGTTAAAAAGTATAAGAGACAAACGGAGAGTTGCTAGCCAGTGATGCAGGAGGGGAACACAGTGTAGAAGTCCAGTGTCATAGAAGCCAGATGAAGAGAAATGCTCACTGGGCTAACTGTGTTAAATAATGCTCAAAGGCCAGGTGAATAAGTGAAGGAAAGCTAAGCCGCGGAAAGTAGTTCAACGACGCCTTCTCGGCAGCTGTTAGGGTGATTGAGAGTGGATTGATGGAGCGTTAGGAAACGGGGCTTGGGAAATTGGGGTAGCTGGTGTGTATTACTTGATGTAAAAGTTTGCCAGTGGGTAGAAAAAAAAGGAAATGAAACAAGGTGCTTTGAAATATTTTCTCAGTTTTTTATTTATACTATTTTATGTTTTCTGTTTCAGAGAAAATATAAACGTCTTAGTGTAACCACTGCCCTGAGAATGTCAAATAGATGACTGAACCATATACAGAGAGTTCCAGAGTTGTGGTCTAACTGGAACTCGTCACATGGTTACTTGTTAATATGGTGTATAAAGTGAGCCACCATCTCTGGGCTCAGTTTCATGTGTGCTAATTGTTAAGTGTGTTCTACTTGATCAAAGAATATCGATTTCCATGGATGAACTTTAAAACAAATGGTATTGATACCAAAGAAATATATCCATCAGGTAGTCTACAATTTGGGAATTAGTGGGGAAGTAAGGAAAAAAAGAGATGGATATAAGGGATATTTTTAAATTAGGGAGGCATGGTGAGTGGGTGTGCGCTCTCTGGTTATAAAAAAGAAAGGAAGGAAGGAAGGAGGGAAGGAAGGAAGGAAGGAGTTACATCTTCAACCCTAGAGAGAATTAAATTGATTAAAGTCATTGAAACAAACCACAAGTGGTGAGGTCTGCCGCGCATGTGAAGAATGAGGTCAACTTTCATTTTATTAATTTGTTATTCATTTTGGAAAAGTAAGTCTGGAAATTACTGGCAATGTCTAGAGGAGATCAGTGAATCAGATGTGGATTGAGACAGGCATACAGGTTGCTTAATCTTGGATTTTCAGTGTTACATGAACACAAAATTAAACTGGGGGTGTAAAATTTAGATAGGTCATGGCAGTTCTGTTATTTTAACTCACTCCTAGGGAATCAGACTGCCCGAAACATTCAATGACTGCCTGATGCATCATGACCACCAGCTTAGGCAGTGTTAAAACATGGTTATCACTGGGAGGAATTACTGAATCTTAAGAAAAAAATGAGATCAGAGAAAATGTTTCCTTAGAACCAAGAATAAACAGGAACTACCCGTGTGTCAAAGGTCTTGTGTACTTACGGAAGAGATACATTTATTAGGAGCTTCTAATAATCATTCACTTTCATATTAATGAAAGGGAGGCATAACAAATACCGACGATGATTGCAAATGGCGACAATGAAGACACTCCCTTTAATCATGAGCTTACACATCCCTCCCACTCCTCCATGCAAGACGTGCTAATGGGCAGTGAAATGGACAGATTTAAACTTCAGTGGTGTCTGCCGTTTGCAGATAGGAATCATAAAGAATAAATGATAGAGAACACGGGGGGAAAATTAAAAAGTGATTTGATGATCAGTGATCTGACTGTATTCTTTGATAATCATGACCATTTCTTTTATTTTTCAATGGGAGAGACAGAAACAGAACAGAGACAGAGGGACAGACAATTAGACAAAGAGATGGATCATTGACAGGGTGTCTCTATGTTATGATCCCCTGTGCCAGCCTCCCCATGAGCTAGGACTACAGACATGCACCCTGGTTCCCAGGCTGGTTAGGTTGGGTGGGAAATCAAACCCGGACCTCCCATGTGGCCTCAACCCCTAAGTTGCAGCATCTTAGTAGTATACCCCAATGTAGATTAGCCTTCATTGTGTTTTTAAAAAATTATTATTCATTTGTTCATTTAAAGTCAGGCGATATTTTTTGACTAAGAGTATTCTCTCTCTTTATATATACCAACATATGCTAATGTTTACTATCTCTATATAAGAATTTCATATGTATGTATGGTGTTTACTATCTACTATACTTTCTATAACATAAATTTGTTTTTCTTCTCAACTGATTCTCTTTATTTCTCATGTAAAGTTTTCAGGGACTAGGGTAGTCTTCAAGCCTTGTGCAGATGGACTTGGAGCACTCGTGGCTCACTGTGACTCAAATTCTGGCCCTGACAGCTAGAAAAACATGCTGGGATGTGGTGTGCATGTTGAAAATCGTGATAGAATGGAAAACGGAGGGAAAAGGATTGTGATGTGACCACACCCCATTTGGGGTACTCTCTCTCTCTCCCTCTCTTTCTCTGGTATATGCCCTCTAGTAGTAACAAAGTTTTTTCTTCATCTAATGTTAAGTCGAGGAATTACAATGAAGGGAAATGCTCAACTTTCACAACTTTAACAAACTGGAAAGAACAGATCGAGCACACTGATCATAGGTGAGCCCTTGGTACATGCTCATTAGCTGAAGATCAATTTTAGAAAGGACTGGGCTGAACCCAAAGCCTGGTAGTTAAGGCAGCTGGTCCCACGTGGCCACCCCCACAGTCTGGACCCTACACCTAGTGGCCTGAGAAACATGCATGCGTGCGCCAGATCCCAGCAGAATGGAGAAACGGAGGAGCAGGAATTGCAGTGACACCAGTGCCCCATTTGAGGGGTGGGAGGTGCTGCTCTCTTTCTGGTGAGTGCATGCGACCTCTAGCAAACCTAAAAAATTTTTTGGTAAAGAATTTATATTAGATTTTGTTAACTCACTAGGTGTTTTTTAATAGAGGTACCTATACACACATTTATTTGTTGCTTTTAGTTGTATATAACATAATTTATCTTATTATAAAGCCTATTAACGCTCATCTTACAAGGAGAAGTATTACTGGAACCACAAGGATAGTGGGTTTATCTTGTTTTTCAACTAGTCACAAGAAGTCGATTTTATTGACTGTTCTATTGATTATACTGTGTATCATTCAATATTAACTTTTTCTTTTTTTCAAGTTTATTCATTTATTGTGAGAGAGAGAAAGAGAAAGAGTCAGCACCCACAGTGAGGTCTCTACAATCCTCCCTCACGCCCCGCAGCTTCAGCCAGCCCCGATCATGGCCGTGCTCAGTCCTGGTGCACTCAGGGAGGTCTCCAGACATGAAACTAGACTCCTCATGTGCGACAGCCTTGTGGAACATTGTTTTTCCACTATGCCACCATCTGGTCCCATACATGCTTAGTTTTTCAACTTTACTCTCATGCACTGAGTATGAACATCTCAAATAAAGTCCTACTGGTCTTAGTATTAAATTTATATTAAAATATATCCATTTTAGGAACAGATTTGTGACACATGAGTTAAAAGGCAATCTGTTTTAAACTATATCCCCATATCTCTATTGATAGTAGAAAATTAATTTACAAGCAAATTGGTTAGTTCTGCAGGGACAAAATTATACATCATAAAATATATCACATCCCTTAAAATTTCTGATGATTACAAAGTTGCAAAAGTAATGGGATAGCTGTTCACTGTAATATATACTTGATAAAGTTTACTTGTCCCACAGCAGAGTAACATTTTCAGCAAAAGTGCAGAGTCCTGGGAGAGAGGAATACATTAAAGAGGATGGAGAAAGTTGCATGCTGTAAGTTAATTCATGAGTTGAGTATTTTGAGGATGCTAAGGTAATCCTGCAGGGTATCCAAATGTGCTGTAGATTATGAACAAAGCAGGGGCACAGAGGCAGTGCTTCCTCATTAAATTCAGCTGGCTTCTTACTGGGCAACTAGGTAGCTGGTTCACTTTGGGTCTATTACTTTTTACTTGAAATACTAATTCTCTTCTGAAAAAAAAAAGATCAATTTCATGTTACTGTAGGGAATAATTTGTCAAAATGTTTATGCTGGGCAATTTTGAATTAGAATATGTTTCCTATTGTGACAAAAAAAAGACAGAAGTTTTAACAGGTACACAGCTTGTGTGATTTGTGACTTGTGGTGTGGAAGCTATATTGTCTGCTTCAGTATTGATAAATGACACAGCTTTGTTGCACTTGAAGAATAATTTTTCCGATGGACCATTTTTCTCTGGTTAGCATTACTCTTTCCTTGCCACATTTCTTTAGTATCCTTGATTTTTTCATTTTCTTTTTTTAAAAATTATTATTTATTTTTATTTATTCATTTAGTTATTTTAATTTGACCAGAGAGAGAGAGAGAGAGAAAGGGACAAAGGAGCTGCCAGGTCCAGGAGTCGAACCATGGTCGGCCATGTGGGAGTGTCCAGCACCTTAACCACCACACCACCTGCTGGTCTGATTTTTTCATTTTCTTATGTCTCCCTTAAATTTCTTCCAACTGCATTCTGACTTGAGCACAGTCATTTCCCTGGAACTCTCCTCACTGAAGTACCAATGGTTTCTTATGCTAAAGTCAACAGGAAACATTTCTTTTCTATGTGTCTCTGTGTGTGTGTATATGTATGTGTGTGTGTGTGTGTGTGTGTATATCTATGTATATATCTATATACACACACACACATATATGTACATATATATACACACACACACACACATATATATATATGTACATATGCACATATATTTTCTTCATATGTTTTAAATTCTTCACTCCTCTTGGTAACAGTGTCTCCTAAGCTAATAACCTCAGGGGAGAATAAGGCATGATAAGGACCAGCAGATGGTATAATAGTTATATATCACTGGACTCCCACATGGCTGGCTGTGGTTTGAGTCCCAGACCCGTCAGCTTGAAATGCCAGGTGCGTGTGTGTGTGTGCCCAGAATTCCAAGGGGAGAATGGTGAAGGGATTGCAGCCTGGCCATCCCCCCAGGAGGTGACTTCTCGCTTCCTGTCTGTTTCTCTGGCAAGTGCACGTGCCACATAGCAAAAATCTTCCTCTCAAAAAAAAAAAAAAAAATGAATATGGCATGATAAAGAAAAAATACATCCTTTGCCTCCAAAATCCTGTCTTTGAAATATTTGAGAGACAGAAGAAAAATGCATCATGGTTTAGAGAGAGAGCTGGGAAGATTTTGCTTCAGATTTGTAGCAGGTGGAGGAAGACAGGTCTGTGGGTTTCAACAAGCCCCCAGAAAAGACAAAAACTGTATCTATGATTTCAGCTGTCCCGTTGGGATCGGGATCATATTTGGTACCTCTGGCTGATTTATCCATGGGCAGTTTGCAAAATTTTCCCACTTTTCCAGTATGTCCAAGAGGAACACGAGAACAACCAGGCCTGTGGGACGTGTGAAAAGATGAAGTACTTGCCGCAAATTCATCCCAGCTGGCCATGACCTTGGTGCTTTGACAGTGAATCTTGGAAATACTGCTATGACAAAAATGACTGATACTGACAGTTGTGCCAATGTAATTAAATTATGAGTTTGGCATCACAAATATAGAGTTTATAGAGTACACTTCTTGTACAACTATGATGCTATGAACTCGATATTTGTACCAACTTCCCCCCAAATTCATCTATTAAATTCCTAATCTCAAGGTGGTATTTGGAGAAAAGCTTTCTGGAGGTAATTATGGATAGTTGAGGTCACGAGGGAGGCACCTCCAGGAGGATGGAGTCAGTACCTGATAAGAGACGTGAGAGAGCCCTCTGCAATCTCCTCTCCACCTCTGCACTATGTAAATAAGAGGCCCACTGAGCACACAGGGAGATGGTCTTTGCCTACCAGCCAAAAGAAGAGGTCACGGAATGAAACCTGTATTACGGCCCTTGATCTTGGAGTTTCCAACCTCCAGAGCTGTGAGAAATGAAATTTTGCTATTGGTGCCACTTAGTCTATGGTATTCTGTCTTGGCAGCCCAGGCAGCCCAATATTGGGTCATTGGAAAAGTGCTGACGCATTTCGCATGGAAACACATAGAAAAATAATCCTGACTTTTCCAATGACCAATATAGCAGGTGTGTGGAGCACAGCAGTATTTAGAATTAAACTACTGGGACATAGAATTTAATCAGAGAAGCGCTCTTTCTGTGGCCTGGAGGACACTTACGACTTCCAGGTTGTTTGGCATTGTCCTGCCATACGTCACTTCATCTCCTCATTCAGTTGCATTCATGCATCATGATCTGTATATTCAAGCTGAAGACTGCACATCCTCTAGCATGAAGTCTTAGCTTTTATTTGTACCTTCTTAAAAACATTTTTCTCATTGAAAATTAAGAAAATATTATTTGATCATTTTAGAAATGTAGAAAGTAAATAAAAAAGAAATGAAGGTGTCTATAGTTTCTCTGCTAAAATTTTGTGTATTTCAGTCCAGATATTTTAAAAAATCCACTCAGTATTATCAACAGGAGTGAGGTCATAACTAGCATTAACATATACCATGTGGCACTGTAAGCGCTCTACATGGGTGAGTTCAATGAATACTTGCAACAGCCTAGAGGGAGATGCTGTTACTATTCTTTATTTCACAAATGCGTGATCTGAGACACAGAGTCTAAATAACGTATCCAAGATCGCGCAGTAAGGAGTGGGGGAGTATCTGATTACAGGCAGCCCTGGATGAGGATATGCACCCTGATCTGCCTTATCACTTCAGACGTAGATGAGACTTAGATATGGACAGCTATAGATGGTGGGAGGCGTGTGTATATCCACGCAGATGTGGATGCTTTTGTTCTGTATGTAGTCTGTGAAGATCACACTGTAATATACTTGGGTGTCTGTAATGATTTGTACGTGAAGCTTTATTAAAATTAATTTATGTAGACCCAGTTGTGGTGGTGTGTGCATAGATGCCACTTCTCCGGAGTTGGAGTGCACCTGGGAGGCCTGGGTTTTATACCTGGTCTGACCTAAAAACATAAAAATAAAATAAATTTTTAAAAATTTCTCTAGTTGAAATCATACTGCTCACCTAACATACAAACCTGCATTTGAAATGAACATTGTATTAAAATAATTTCTTAATATTACAATATCCAAACAAATGGTTAAATAATATTTCATATCATAACTACCTTATCATAGACATATAACCACTATCTTATTATTGGTCATCATTTAAATCTCCTATTTGATGTTACATAAAAACTTGTTTAAAATTCTAATTATTTCTCTAAGATAGCTTCCTAGACATCATTGGATAAAGTATTTGATAATTTTCAAAACCATTGGTTTGTGTTGCCAGATTATATTTCAGAACATTGGATTGATTTATGCTTCTTACAGGATAAAAAAAGCATCAGTTTATAGCACTTTTGTCAATATTTTTAATTATTATTTTCAGTCTTTGAAGACTTTGAAGATTTGATTAGTAGGGTAGGAAATACACTCCAATCTGGAGAGTGGGGCAGTCACAGTGATCTGTAAGAAAAGGAATCATCACTCTTACTATTTCCTTTCGGGCATTTTTCAGAAATAGTCTTTTATTTCCTTATTAATTAAATATATATACGTCATGACCTCTGCCCTTTTTTTAATCTTAAAATATTTATTCCTTTTCTACCTAGTAAGAAAGATCTGGGTGATTAGGATATTCCTGCTATATATTAATGCTGGAAATAGGGAAAGAAATCAAATTATAAAATTAGTGACATAATATCAAGAGTAGCCATCTTTAGGTGAGAAGTTTTCAGTACTGCTTGATGGTATTGCATCTCTAAAGTCAAAAGTAACTCCAACGTTTCCTGTAAAAAAGTATAGAAGCCATTCTTGAATGTTTTCTTTTCCTCACCACTCCGCCCTCATCAGACCATCATGGACTCCTATAAACATGATCTTTGCAACATGTTTAAATTCGTCTGCGTTCCTCCATTTCATTCTATTGTCTCGGTCAAACCTCATTTACCTGTAGCCTGGACTTCTTCTATTTTTTATTTTTACTATTATTTTTTAGAGTTTTTTTTTCCCCTTAGGGCATGTGTGCTTACTGGAGAGAGAGAGTGACAGAGACAGTGAGAAATCGCCCCACGAGGTGTGGCAGAGGGGATGGCCACACTGTAATCCTTTCTCCTCCATTCTGCTCTCGGGATTTTGGGCACACATACACATGTCCCCAGCATGAGTTTCAGGCCACCATGTCAAGCCATGTGGGAGTCTATCGACATAACTGCTACTCCATCTGCTGGCCCCTAGCCCGGACTGCTTCTAACTGGGTGCACCGCTTCCACTTTAAGTCTCTAGTTAGTCATGACTTTTCTGATAACCCAGTCATTTTCACAGCAAGCGGAATGATTATGTTGTTGCCCCAGGCTCTTCACTGCCCTTCCCTGTAAAGGGCTACACTTTCCTGCCCCTCTCTTTAGACCGGGCCCCGTAGCTTGCTTTGGCTTTCAGAATGTGAACAAAAGTGATGCACGCTGCCTCTGAGAGAAGCTCGCGTGGATCGTGAGGTCAGCCATTGCTCTTCTGTGGCTGAAACCAGTGATGCTCTGGACGGGAGTTTCTCCTTACATCTGGACCCCAAGTAAAGGTGACATGTGCTCAGAGCCACCGTGGCTCCGCAGCAGGTGCATGATATACATAAATTTCATCATTGAAAGCTGCAGCTCCACCTAAATCTCAAACTGCAGAACAAATACTGTCACTCCGATGGTTCAATTGCACTTAGAATCACTGCAATCATGGCGTGTCAGCATCTACCGTTCACGGCCCTTGCCCACTCAGACTTCATCTCACGCCATTGTCTCCTCGGTTCACTGTGCATGTGCACAGGGACATTCATCCCAATCCCAGAAGAAGCCCATTTTACTCCTGTTTTATGGCCGTGGAAATAGCTCTTCCTTTCTCCCACTACTGCTTGGCCCTCAGATTCGCACATGCCTGGCTTCTTCCTGCTTTTCTTGTCCCTAGTCAAGTGCCAGCTTCACAGAAAGATCTGCTGGCTTCAATCCCTCTCTATTATTGCACCTCATTTTGTTTTCCTCATGCACTAATCAGTACTGAATACATTTGTCTAATGAATCCATTTCTTGATCTTCCTTCTAGTGTGTGAACACGGAGAGAGGGGCCTTGTGTCTAGAACAGGGCTTGTTTACGGCAGGAACTGAGCACAAAACACACTTTAAAAGAGTCAGGAAATCTTTTGCCCTTTCACAAACCAAATTTGGTACTGGTAAAAATGCTGTTTCCCATGTCTCAGCTGTTTTCAGAGCTCTTTCCTCTGCATTGAATGTCTTTTAGCATGTCCTAAACTAAAAGCCATTACCTGCCCTTTAGAACACTTGGGTGTCTCTACAGCATCATGGTCAGAACTTATCCTAACATACTGTGCTAGGAACTGAAGTTGTTTGGTCTTGCGGTTTCCCGCTGGCCCATGTTCAGGCATAGCCCTTGTGAATGGCATGGGACCTGAACTCAGGCTGCTGGGGTTCAAGTCTTGGCCCTGTTACTTCCCAGCTTCATACTTGGGTAATTTCCTTAACTTCTCTAAGCCTCAGTTCCCCTACGAGTGAAATTTAATTTAGGCAGTGATAGCATGTATCTTAAAGGATCACTGTGAGGATGAAAATAATATTTGCCAAGTGTTTTAGACACTACTTGCAAATAATAAATATTATGTGTGTGGTAAATACAAAATTAAAAAGGTCATCTCATATTTTATTTCCACAGACTCTCGCATTTAGCTTCTGAATAAATTGAATGTAAAAATGGTTCAGCTTGGGCCAGCAGGTAGCCTAGTAGTTAAGGTGCTGGACTCCCACATGGCTGACTGTGGTTTGAATCCCAGACCTGGCGGCTTAAAACTCACGCTGGGCACATGTGTGTGTATGCTCAAAATTTTGAGAGGAAAATGGAGGAGAAAGGATTGCAACATGACCATCCCACCTGTGGGGTGATTTCTCACTTTCCCTCTCTCTCTATCCTTCTCTGTCTTTAGTGAGTGCTCATGCTCTTTAGCAAAAAGTCTCTCAAAATAAAAAATTAAAAAAAATAAATGTTCAACTTTTAGGTTTTTCATGGAGATACTTTTATTGCTAAAGATTAATAAATTTATTGTATTTTCATTTAGAGATCAATGATTCTCACCGAACTTCAAGAAGGAATGGACTTGGAAGAGACAGGGGGGATTTGAGTTTTCTGTCCAGTTTTTGGAGTAAAAGCTGATGGGCACACTAATGAACAGCTCTTGAGTGTGAGAGAGTGGCAGGGTCACTTCCGGTCTCTATCCCAGGTGTCTGGACGATAGTGCTGTCTACCGAGAAGTGGAGGTCTTGAGGGCTGGTGGGTTGAAAGATGATGCAAAAATGGGGTTCTGTTGGTCGTACCAATTGTTTGCTCGCTATCTGACTTGCATGTGGAGATGTTGAGTAGGCTGCTGTTTACTGTCGTACCTAAGAGATTTGAACTCAACAGAGAGGCTAGGGCAGGAGACCCGAATCCAAAGTCTGATTATAGAGAACATTAAAACCATGAGACAGAAAAGCATATTGGAGGGAGAAGTACAGAAGAGTTTGAAGTGAAATTCCAAGATCTCAAGATTAGTACTGTTAAAGATCAAGTGAAGACGGTAATAGAACCATCACTCTAGACTGAGAACCAATGACCAGAGATGTTCAGGGAGGAGGTGTTAAAATTAGATAATGGGGGCCAGTGGGTGGCATGGTGGTTGAGGTGCTGGATTCCCACATGGCCGACCTTAGTTTGAGTCCTGAACCTGGTAGCTTGAAAATTACACTGGGCGTGCGTGCATGTGGGCCCACAACCCCAGGAGAGTGGAGGAGAGGGATTACAGCATGGCCATTCCCCTGGAGTGTGATTTCTCACTGTCCCTCTCACTGTCTCTCTCTCTCTCTGTTGAGTACACGCTCTGGCAGAAACCTAAACAAACAAACAAAAAGAATAGATAATGGATCTGGGCACAGGTAGTTCAGTGGTAGCACAACTGGACCCACATAGGAAAGGTCCTGGGTTCACGTCTCGGAACCTTTCTGGTGTGGGCAGGCACATGCTTGTACCCATGTATTTGACTGACTGGGACTGGGGGTGGGTCCAAGTGTGAGGACCCTATTGGAGGTGTTCTCCACCCCTCTATGTCTCTCTCTTATAGAATAAATCAATATTTTCTTAAAAGATAAGATTTTGCTCACCTTCGAAGAGCTAATTGTCTGAAATGAAGTTCACTTTGAAGTCGCAAATGTAACACTGAAGATTTGCAAATAGCGCTGTTGAACATTTGAACAGAAATTCTCCCATGTTCCTCCCTTATTATTACTCAACAATGTAATTTTCCAAATAGAGAAATTCTTAAGTTTTATTCACCTGAACTTTAACTGGTAAAGTCATTTTCAGACACTTTGAAAGTTCTACATTTTGCAGTACTATACAACATTGGTCTCCAACGAGTAATTAAATCGGGGCCATCCCAATACTATATATATTTTTCCAAACAATAGAGAACCCACTATCCCAGAAGAAAAAGCCCTCGATGCGGCATGCTCTTTACTTGTTTTCCAGGCCATCACTTTCCTTTTTTATAACTTTTAGTGCTCTCTGTATTCTTTGCTAAAATTGTGTCATGTCTATCAAGTGTAATTTCCATATCTTTAGCTTCCCACTTCTGTAATCAGTCTCCTGTGAATTTTTCAATTTCAATTGAGGTCATTGTGGTCTGGATCACATCCAATTTACTACAAATGTCTCCCGAATCCTTTTTATGTAAGTCTGATGTGTTGAATACTCCAGTTTTTTGCCATTTAAAGGGAAAGAAATCTTAAACGATGAAATGCCTTTAATTTTTTTCTTTTTATTTGCAAAATTCAATGATAAATTCAAAATTATGAATGATCTGGTTTACTCTTGGTTATTTTTCCATGTTTCACTTCTCAATAATGAGGTATTAGACCCACAATATAAAATGTTTGGGGTCTGTGGAGAAAAGTACCTTTTAGTTATTTAAAAAAATATTAATTCTCCTTTTATGTATTGATGTGAACATGAATCAGTTCTTATAGTTAAGGACAATGAACTCAGTTCTCACTCATCTCCAAGTATCCTTGCAAGTCAGAGGTAAAGTCTCAAACTAAATAGAAAAATTTGATATTTTTCCACCGAGCCAAAGTGAAAGATTAACATATTGGAATGCTTTTTAGAAATCATGGTTAAAAGGGTAACTAAAGCTGCCTAAGTGAAGGAATTCTATCTCTTTGTAAGGGTATTATGTCAAATGGGAAATCTCTTAAATCAATTTATTAAGGATTAGATACCAGAAGGGAATATTTAAACTGTTAAATTAGTGTTCTCACAAAAGTTACAAGAAAGTCAAATGATTGCTTTTTTATTTACATACCAACATCTTTAAGCAGGATTTAATTTAAATTAATTAATGAATTAATTTTTATTTGCTATAGGGCATATGTGCTTGCTGGAGAGAGAGAGGGAAAGTGAGAGAACATTTCCCTCAAGGGGGTGGCCTTGCCACAGTCCCTTCCCCTCCACCTCTCCCTCCGCTCAGGATTTTGATTTGGGGCATGTGCACATGTGCCCACAGTGTTTTTCAAGATGCTAGGTTCAGGATTCCAACCACACAGTCAGCCCTATGGGATCCAGCTGCCTTAAACACCACAACACCAGGTGTCCCCCCTCCTTTTTTTATTCCAACAGAATTTCTTATTTGCATATATTTTATAGATGATTAAAAAACATAGGCTTGGCAAAGATCCTGTGAAACAGCTGGTAGTGTGCTGGCTTGTGGAGCTGGAAGCACATGCTGACCACAGTTCAAGTCCCCACCCACTTGGACTGAAAACGTGCTGGGTATGTGTGTGTGTACATGCCCAGGATCTCGGTGGCCTGGAGTACTGAACAAAGGGGACCGAGGTGTGACTGGCACCAGTTAGGTGATTCTTCCCTTCCATCGTGTGCACACATGCTCCATCATGAACAAAAAGAAAGAAGGAAGCAGGGCAAAGAAAAATCATATACATGGTATATACATGTTTTTCTCTTATTTCACTGATTTTTTTGGTGTGTGTGTGTGTGTTTTAATGACATTTTCATCCCTTCTCCACCTTAAACATGACAATGCCTCATGACTGAGAATTTGAGCCTCATCTTGTTTCTGTCCAAATGTATTCTCTATGCCACAGAGCCCGTTGTATTTTTCCCCCCTTATTTGTTTATTTTTCCTTTATGAGAGAGAGAGGAACAGAGAAAGGCAGAGACGTGTTTTTGATGGGGTGCTGCAGTGTTGTGATCCTCCTGCCACAGCCTCCCTAGCTAGGATTGCAGGATTGCAAACAGCTCCTGGTGTGTTCAGGTTGGCCCTGGAGCTGAATCGGGCCTCTGGTGAGACTTCCAGCCTCTCAGACAATGGCTCTGCCTGTGAGGCACCACGCCTGGGCCTTAGCCCGATCATTTTAAAGACCATTTAAAGATGAATGATTCCTAAATCAGGAATATATATGAATCAGTTCTGCATTTTTCCAGATTCATACATGCAATGGTAAACTTGACCTTATCTTATTGTCTGATTGGCAACTTGGACATTTCAAGCCCAACACTAGGTGGTTAATGTGTTGTCCCTCCACCCTTCTTCCCACCTCAGGAAAGAGTACTGCTGTTCACCCAGTTGCTCAGGACAAAAAAGAAAAAAAAAATAAATAAAACATAGAGACAATCTGGAATCCCCTCCTTTTTTCACTCCTGCCAAATGTTTTTTCAAAATATTTCCCGAATCTTTTTATTTTCTATACAGTCTGATCTTATTGAAATCCCAAAAGGAGGGAGAAATGGAGGAGAAGGGATTGCAGCATGACCATGCCCCATGTGGGAAGGGGGACGCTTTCTCACTCCCTTCCATCTCTGTCTGTCTCCAGTGAATGCATACACCCTCTAGGAAAAAAAATCCCACCTCTTTTCTTTCCCTCTTCCCCCTTATTTTATAAGGAAAAAACAGTCTGAACGGTTTCACACTTGTCTTGATTTTTATCATCCTTAAGAGTTCTAAATCCTTGGGGTCCTTCGAAGGCCATGTGTAATCTGGCCCAGTCTATTTCTTTTATTATATCCTTGAACTTCTTCCCTGGCTTATAGCATTTTAGGCACAGTGTCCTGGTGTATCCCTTTGAATTCCCAGTAGACCAAGTACACCCCCATATAAAGGACTCTGGTGGCCAAAACTCTTACTCCTAGATATTTCAGTGACTCTTTCAGTTAAGATATTCAATTTTTATAACTCTATTACCACCAAATTTTAATATTTTGTAACTACCTGTGACTACTCTGACAGTGGTCTAGGACTTCTCCCAAACCTTCATGGTACAAGACTGGATAGGCATACCCGGATTATCTTCTGTTCTTTGTTTCATTTTGTTTCTTAGAATTCAAAACAAGAGTAATTGTGTAAATAAAAATGCTTTTACAGACCAGAAGGAAAATGGAATACTGAAAAGAAATATCTCAGTCTTACACAGATAACTAGGAAGAAGCATTCACATCGTCACACACAATAGATTTTACAATTGCCTCATGAATTCTACAGCCACATGGCAAGTGGCATGTTTTTCACATTGAAAGAATTTATCTCTATCTATATAATGGCCTTTCTATGTTATGCAAGAATAGCTATATGCCTTTTTGACCCAACAAGCGAGCTATTTCAAAGTGTCTGATCTTCAGCTCATGTAGCTTTCTACAATCCAAACACCATGAGCTTCCTCACATTTTCTGTTTACATTTTGTAAAATATAATGATATCTTATAAAATATTTATGTTTGATTCAGTGTAGTTATTGTAATATAAGCAATTACAAACAAAAACCACAATTCATTATCTCCATTCTGTATATAAAAAGTCAAGTGAGGTCTCATGGGGCTAAAATCAAGGTGTCCACAGAGAAATATACACTCCTGTGTTTGTTGCAGTATTATTCACGACAGGTAAGACATGGGAACAGTCAGCATGTCAATCAGTAGATGAATGGATAGAGAAAATGATATATCTCATGTAGATATTTACGAATATTATTCAGTCTCAATAAAGAAGGCACTCCTGCCATTTGCAGTAGCTTAGATGGCCCTGGGATATATTATTCTAAGGGAAAAAGCCATCACAGAAGGACAAATACTGCATGATTCCACTTATATGAATTTGTATTATTTAAGAAAGCAAATGGCCGTTTAAAGCACATTGTAGATTTCCACAGCAAAGGCCATTGAAAGCATGTTGTAGATTTCCATAGGACAGGCATTTAGAGTGGCCTTCAGGCAACAGCCGTCAAGGAACTGAATTCTGCCAATAACCATTTGAGTTTGGAAGCACATACTTCCCTTGTCAAACCTTCAGAAGACACCCCAGTCCTAGTCAACAAGTTGATTACAGCCTTGTGAAACACAAGAGGCAAAGACTCCCAGCTTTCAGAGACTGAGATAATAAATGTGTAAGTTTCAGACAGTAAAGATAACTAAATAAAATGCGATAGGAGTTCAGAGTAAATAAAATTTTCTTAGAAGGAAGTGTTAAGATGGCTAGATCTTGGAATGTTTGGAAAAGCGAAGGAAACAGTAAATAAGGCAGTTATTGAAGTGGAAATTAATAGACCAGTTGAACAATTGTCTTCTTCATAAGGAATCTATCTATCTATCTATCTATTTTTTTTTTTTTTTTTTTTTTTTTTGGTGCAAAATCCAACATTGTCCTAAAAGTGTGTGGCCTCATTCTTGTGGTCAATCTTCTATTCAAGTGGCTATTACTGGAATTGATGATTGATGTCTATAATTGCTGGTGCAAAGTATGTGAGAATTACTTTGAACACCATCCCATGTAGCTTTGTATTTCAGGTCATTATTATTTATTATGCTCCAAAGAGAGATATATGGGTTTTGGTATTATAAGTACTACCCATCAAACAGCTATTGATTATTGGGAAATTGTTGATTATTTTGCCCAAACTTTGCTGCCTATATTGCAATATGTAATTCATAAGTTCTAGTTTATGAGCTACATTTAGCTTCTCTTTGGTTTCCAACGTGTTCATGTTAACTACAGCGATCCCCAATTCTGTTTTGTGTCACCTATTGGCATGAATACCCTGAACATTGAGTCCTATTGAAACAAATCTAAAAGAAAACGCAAGACCATGAGAGGAGGTCACTGTTGGACTTGTAGTTAGCCAACTTCTGTGGCATGATTGACTTGGAAACAATGATTTCAGTTCTTCTTTACTGCATGTAGCAAAACCATTTCCTATTAAATAATATGATTTCACTTTTGATTTTAGTACATTTAGTACAAATATCCAGGGCCAAAATCTTCAGCTGAATGTGTCTGAGAGAGAAATTGGTCCAAATTATAAATTGTTTCTGGAATTTTCTACTTATAGTTTTTTTGACTGTGATTGACTGAGGTTAACTGATTGAAATCGTGAAAAGCAAAACCTCAGGTAAGGGGTGACAGCTGCATGTTTTCTTTATAGGAAGAGCTAGATAAGTAACTACTTATATGAACATTCTCTGCTTCAGTAGAACCCCTTTGCACATTTTGGCAGCTACTCAGCTTTTGTTGGAAAGTGGTCAACGACCATCCTAGCTGGTGTTAAAGGCATATTTCCGTGGCACTCACTGATGTGTGTCGTGTCTCCACCTCACAATTTCAGGCTACATTTCCCTTACCAACCAATCTCTGGTCTTTTAGTTCCTTGTTTCTTTTTTGTTCTTTCTTCCTTTTTTAATGAGCAGTTATTTAATTAGGTTCTTGGCAAGAAATTTAGAACACCGATTTGTGAGGATAAACTCCCTTTTTTAAGAGCAAACACGGATCTCAGGTAGCCCTGGAGCTGAGGAGCAGCTTTGATTTTGGGTAAAATTTGCAAGTCCACAGCTTTCTGATCAACCTTGTGCTGTTCTGTAATCTTGTATTTTTCTTTCTCTGTGTCAAGTTCCTTGATTCAAAACACCCTGCAATGCCTCAGGGATCTCCAGGGCTAGAATTCACAAAAGCAATCTGAACATTTTAACTTTAGCCATTTAGGATTTTATTTTATTTTCATTTCAGGGTAATAAACAACTTGGGGTCAAGAGAGTTGATTTGGGCCATTTAATTGATTCCTTTTTTATTTCCCAGCAACATTTTGTGATCTTTTTCAGAAGGATGCCACAGCCTCTCGTGGCATCTGGTTTTCCTGTAATTCCCCACCATTTCTCTCAAATCAACTTACCCACTTTTCTTATTGCATTTTCTTATTGAATCTTTAGCACAGTCACTATGACAGAGCTGTGATACAATAGAATCAAATGTAGTAGGGATATGTATATGTGTATGCATGCTTCTGATGAAGATTATACCTGTGTATTTAAGATTTTTTTTAGAGAGAGAGATTTTTGCTGTAGTGTGTGTGTGCTCATCAGAGAGACAGAAAAAGACAGAGAGACAAAGCAAGAAATCATCCCCCAGGAATGGCCACGCTGTAATCCCTTCTTTTTCATTCTCCTCTCTGGATTTTGGGTACTCACGCACACTTGACTGGTGTGTTTCAAGTCACTGGTTCCAGGATTCAAACCATGGTCAACTACATGGGAGTCCAGCACCTGGACCACTATGCTACCTGCTGGTCCCAAATTTTTTGGTTTTATGGATTAGATTTTTCCACTTAATTATTGTTTATGCTTGTTTAAAAAAATATTTAGATGTAGTAATTTTTTATTCACTTAGGTTTATTCAGTTGATTGATTTTTTTTTCTGTTTCTCTTGACTTTCTTGGGAGGAAAGATGATTAAATCCAAATGGCTATAATCTATTCTTCTACTTCTAAGAATGCTCTTATTATATTGGACAATATTTCCAAAAGCAAATGACAATCAGCATTCATATTCTGTTTATGACTTTAATGGAAGTATTTTATTTTAATACGATACAGAACTAAAACCATGTAGCAATACACTTACTAAAGTAGACAGAATGCAGAGGTCAAAAGAAACATACAAAAATTGAACAACTAAATCTAAGAAAATGAAATGATCACAGCTTAATATGCTGTAATAACTTCTTTTTAAAAATTATTTAATTTTATTTTTATTATTATTTTTAAATATTTGCCGTAGGCCACGTGCACTCAACAGAGAGAGAGAGAGTGAGAGACAGAGAGTAAGTGAGAAAGCAAGCCACCAGGTCCAGGACTCGAACTGTGTCCAGCTATGTGGGAGTCTAGTGCCTTACCCACCATACCAAATGGCCCCATATACTGTAATAAATTCCTATTTTTTCCGTTTGAAAAAAAAAAATCCAACTTCTGCTTCCAGAATCATTCCATCCTTATTTCCTCCCTAAAGAAATAT
This sequence comes from Tupaia tana, assembly GCA_026018925.1. Taxonomy (NCBI): domain Eukaryota; kingdom Metazoa; phylum Chordata; class Mammalia; order Scandentia; family Tupaiidae; genus Tupaia; species Tupaia tana. Next base: position 161,361,103 of record JAKSZU010000007.1, on the reverse strand, counting down.
GCCTTACCTGATGATCACAGTGTTTATTTCCCACATCTCATAGTCTTAATGATGCTGATTGATTTGTGTAACATCAGCAGTTGCCATGTACTTTTCTTTAGTTATTTCTAAACATTTATAGACCATGACTAGATTATAAAGTGTTCAAAACTATATACCGTATAGCTCTGTATTTATTACAGAATCTAGCTTGGTGCTCTATGTAGTTTATCTTATAAAATTCAAACAAGGATCATATTATCATTATCAGAACCAGTAGCATCTTTCTATCAAAATATGCTGATCAGTTAATTTTATTCTTTCAAGTTCAGCAAAAAACAGAAACATGAAAAGGGTAGAGCCTTTAAAAAGACTTTCTCTCTTATTGAAATATATTTTTAAATATTTAACTTGAAAGTATGAATAGATTATGGTTTTTTGAGTACTGCAGAATATATTTAAAATAAAATGCTTATATTTAGATTTTTTTTTCCAGACCATTTATAAATTTGGGGGGCATAGTTTTTATGTAAAATAGACCATTATATCAAGAAATTATACTCTGCACAATAAATGCAGAAAAGTATCTTGCAAAAAGAAGATGTATTTTTTAAGCCAGAGAGCATCTATATTTCCAGAGAAGGATTAAGGAATCAGGGCTTTTCTTGCTCTTGGGCATTTTCTTGACTTCTGATCTAGAAATTTTAGGCTGTATACCTAACCTTTTGATAGCACTTCTGGGAGTGAATGGATATCGGAAGTAGCAAGACACTTAACACAAAATACGTGAAAGACACAGAACATATTTCTCATCTTGTACAAAAGCTCAGGGTAGAGAAGTGTATAAAACCTGCCTAATTCTTTGGTGTTAGAATGAGTCTAAAAACTGCCTTTAACCAGCCTCTGAAGTTAGAGATCTTCTTGGAAAACTGATTTATTTTATAGAAGAGGAATTGGAGCTCGTCCAAGTCCAAGTGTAATATTCGTAAGGAGCAGGCAGAACCACGATTGATATAAACTTCTGTCACTTGATGGCCAATTCAAGACACTTTCTGTCACATGAAGTCCACATGATGTTACTGCTACTGGTAATCAAACAAATAACCCACTGCATTAAATAGCTTATAGTAATTATTTGACTTGCATACTCATGCTATTTTGTAGATGGAAAAATGATTTCAAGAAACTTTAGTTAATTGTAACTAAAGGTCATGTAGCTGTGAAGTGGGAAAGTTGAATTAAAGTCATAAGGAAATATTAGGTTGTTGGGAAAGTCCCGATATATTTTTCTGTTTTTCTATACAATAATATGTCATGACTTTCCTAATAACCCAATAAAAAAGCTTATTTATTTATTATTTGAAGTTTAGAATTTAAATGTATCTGAATTTAGACATTTAAATATTACTTAATTTGCCAATTTCTCTTACAATAAATAATGAATAAAGTCCTAAAAGTACCTTCTCTGGGGACAAGACTGCTTTGCATGCATAACTTTATCAGTCATATGAGGTCAGCAGGAAGGGAAAGCTGTTGAGAGTTAATTCTGTGGGAATACCATTTCTAAATTTACACACGCTGGAGCTGTGATTTTAAGTAGGCAAGCCACAGAATGACATTCTCTCTCCCTCATCAAAAGCACACAACAAACTTCTAGCATATGGAAGCATTTCTGCACTACAAGTTATTCTGAGAGGGAAACACATGATTTATAAATTCTGTCAAATCAAACACATATTTCCAAATGCTAGCAATATAACAAAATACACCTACAGTATAAAAACAGTGCCCTTTTACCACTGCTTAGAATCACCTACTGATGCAATGAATATACTTAATAGTCAGACTGATACAGGTGTGAATCTGACTGCACCACTCAAGATCTGTGTGAGGCAATCCTCCTTTTTCTTACCTGTATAATATAGCTAGCAATGCCTACTGTAGAGGTCTGTTGTAAGAGTCAAATTAGATAGTGTCTATAGTGCTATTAGCCCAGTGCCTGATACCCTCGATGCAGAAAAGGTTCTCTTCTTTCTCTGAGGCTATGAAAACATTGCTCGTGAATATGTATGGGCACCTGTCCTGAAGCTGGTACAAGGCACTGGCTCCAGTTTTCTAGTATGAAGAATGCCATCCTGCCGTTCATCACAGGGTTATCATCACAAAGGACACGATAATCAGTGACCTTACCTTAACAATGAGATTGACCCAGACCTGAAAGGGACTGGATCACACCTCTGCTGGTGGGTGGACAGGGAAGAACCATCCTCACAGAATGCTGAGATGTAAATTGAAAAGTTACACGGAGGGCAATTGGACAGCTTCATAAAAGATTTAGAAATAGATACATTCTTTGGCCCAATAATGCCATTTTAGACTTAACAAGAATTTATATTAAAGCTGTGAATATTCTATCTATGAAGTGACAAGTCTATTCAAAATAGCAATGATTGAATTAGTTAAAAAATGGAAAATGACCACAGTGCTCATGATAAGGAATGTGTACATATTAGGTTGTTGGGAAAGTCATGTGTTTTTCTATGCAAAAATGCATCATGACCTTCCCAATAACCCGATATATCATATATAGGGCGTAAGTATATGACATTTACATATATAGTCATACACACACACACACATACACACACACACACACACACACACACATATATATGTATTAATCTCTGTTTCTCCTCTTCATATGTATATTTTCAAATAGTAATAGTGACATGTATAATAGTGTTTATGGGTTGCTTAGGGAGAAAATAACTTTTTTTGTGCTTTCTTGCTAATACATAAAGGGACTCTGGAAGGGTGCAAAAAAAATCAGAGTAACATCTAAGGGTGGAAGCAGCTTTTCGCTTTTTGCCGTACTTATTTTAATGAATTTGATTATAGGTAGATAGAATTAGAAGATTAAGGAAGTGTAGGAAACCAATAGAAGTCTTCTTGAATTTAACAAATAAGTAATTTTAGAAACCTAAATAGATACGTTAATTCTCAACTACGAGACACTTAAATTCCAAATGTACTTACGTAGGAGTGTTAGAAACTTTGAATACATTTTCCTAGAGGAAAAATATATCTATAATTAAGATTTCTGTTTAGCCCATAAGAGCTGATCACATACCTGGGCAAACATGATTGACTAGGTAGAAGATATTTTTCAGGTTCCAACTGCAGTTATCTGTGGACTTTTTTTTTTTTTTTTTTAACCTAAAACCAGGTCAGGAAACCCATCTTCATCCCATGCCCTTAAGTCTGTCAGGAACACACTCTTCTCGCAAAAGCCATGTGAGGGCAGAGATTAAGCGCGCATGTCTTAGAGGAGGAGAAGCTGAGGATACAGGCATTCCTACTAATATTCAGATTTTTAGACCTGCTGAATGTTTCTAGAATGTTCCTGTGGATGATGAGACACTTTCCATCAAAAACTGTGATTGTAAAATGTTAATGGCTCCCAGAGGGTAAGAGTTGAAGGTTTAAAACACAAAATACTTGTTTCAGCAGCAGCGGCAGCAACGGCCTCGGCCTTCCTTCAGAAAGGATCACTTGTAGGTGAAATGTTCCTATGATGGGGGCTGCCTGGGGTAATTTAATCTATTTTAGAAGCTTCCATCTATTTTATTATTACCCTGAGCTTGGGTCATGTAAAACGATTCTATTATAGGTAACTGAAATCTGCTACTTTCTACTAAAGAAGCATATTGAGACAATTAAATAGATGTATAAAATAGCTGAGAAACAATTGAAAATGAAAAAAAAAATCACACTGAAGATGGGGGAAACAACTTCTTGGTTGCCAAATAGTTTTAAGTGCTATGGAATAAGGGCATCTGAAGCATTTTCTTGGTAATGAACAGCTGCTTGCTGAAACCCAACGTTCTGTGTACACAGAAAGCATTTGCTATGGTCCTTGTGGGTAGAATAATAGTCAAAATGATTCTAATAATTGAAATGAAGTAGGCTGTACAGTTTCCAACCATGACAATAAAAACATTTTGGAAAATTGGATCACTCACACAAGATGAAACATGTTGCAATTTGTTTTTTATGGGAATTACATTTACAAGCTTGGTGATAAACTTGAAGCAGGGTCCTCGCCTCGCCCTCTTTTCAGGATTGGACGTAGCCCAGTAAATTAACCTAGTGAAAATTCGTCACTTGTTTAAATTGGCTCACTTAAGAAGCTACGAAAGGCTTTATTAAAGAGCATTCTGTAAGGTATGAGTTATTGGATAGACCATATAATTTATTACCTTGTGGCCAGATTGCTAAATGTAGTTAAAAAGGGGAAGACCCTATTGTCACCATTTAATGGGAGAAAGGCATATGTTCACACATTTGAGAGTGTTACTATAACCCAGAGAAACTAGAATTGTGAGATTTATCTTATAATACATGTGTAGCTTTTACCTGAGTTCTCATTCTGGATTTATTTATTTAATTAATTTGCTATTGGGTGTGTGTACTTGTTGGAGAGAAAAAGAGAGAGAGGGAAAATGAGTAATCACCTGCTTAGGATGGATGGCCACACCACAGTTCTTTCTCCTCCATTCTCCTCGTGGGATTTGGGGCATCTCCCCACACAAGGTCAGGCCACTGGGTCCAGGACTCTTAATGCATTTCAGCCAGGTGGGATCCAGCTGCTTTAACCACCTGCCCCTGACTGGTCCCTTTTTCTGCATTTCATTATAGGAAATATTTAAAAGATCTAGTTTGTTTTTTCCACTCTTACTGATTCTGATTACTTATTCAATATTGCAACATTGGGGGTAACTTGGGTCTTAGGGAAGCCTGGTCTCAGGGACTATCTCTCCATTTATAATGACTGTCAGGTTCTGTCCTTAGGACAGGGACATTATGATGAATAAAAGAGGTACGGTCCTCACCTCAGGAGCCCACAATTTAGCTCTGAGAATAACGGAAATGCTTGTACAACTGGAAGAAATTTCAAGGATGCTCAGTGGGATTGTATCAGGAGGACCTACTTAATCAGGACAATTTCTAGTGGCATTGGTCTTCAGGTAGAAAAATTAGCAGTGGCTAAAAAAGAAAAATGAACACGTTTTTAAAAGCAAACAAAGGGACCAGAGCGTGGCATATACTCTGTTAGGCTGACCCAAATGGGAAGATTTTGGGATCACAGCTGGAGACTTCTCTGAGTACGTCAGGTGCTCACATACCCATGACCCAGGGCTGGCCAAGCTAGGCGTGATTGTCCCATCGAGACCCTGTTTGGCGCTGCTATTTGGTCTGTCTTTCTCCTCCTGTCTCTCTCATGTATGGAAGAAATAAATAAATAAACTTTTAAAAATAACAAAACAAACGTCCCTAGATAAGGAACAAGAAATCTCGAGTGCTCATCCTCCTCAACAATTAATATTTGTGTTGTTAACATATTACATTGAATCTCTAAGCTTTAGTTGTCCTTGTTAAAGCAAATCAACAGGACTCCGTTAGCACGAAGCCTACTCTGTACTTTGAGTTACTGAAAAACAAATTGTAACCTAACTCAATACTTAAACTGAAAACTACCTTGGAAGTATATGCTTTGTAATAAATGCCTGGGTCTCAGCCAATGAAAAGTAGCTGTATTTCAGCCAATCACAAGCAGATCATGCCCAAAGAAGGCGGACACCTCGCCGTTCCTGGACACGTGACTCTAGGCTGTGGCTGCGGCTGGTTGGGGGGTTGGCTGGGGGAAGGAGTGATTCACTGATACCTTCTTCAACTGTGTCTAGCAAACAGTACATTTCTGTGCTTAAGTAAGACTTCATTCAGAATAGAGCTTATCCCAAATGGCAGAATTTAACTTTTTCCTAGACCAACATTAGTAAGAGATAGATAGGATTTTATGAACAATTGTGCATCATTATTACATGAATCTCACACTACAGTCTCCTAATTTTATGAAGGCATTTCAGAACCTGATTTTGAGAGGACTTTCATAAGTTAAAAAGGCATCTCACAAGATCCACTAATAAAATCATTCTTCCAGGACCAGCAGATGGCATAATGGTTATGTCGCTGGTCTCCCATATAGTTGGCTGCGGTTCAGATCCTGGACAAGGTGGCTTAAACCTCATGCCAGGTGCGTGTGCAAGCCCAAGATCCCGAGAGAAGAAGGAGGAGAAGGGACTGCAGCATGGCCTTTGCCCCAGGTGGGGAGGTGATATTTCCCTTTCTGTCTCTCTGTCTTTCCGGCCAGCGCATATGCCCTATAGCAAAATTCTCTCTCCAAAAAAACAACAACAACAAAACCCACCCTTCCTGCCCACTCCAACTCTGACGAGAGAGTTACTCTGCAACTCCGCTGTGGAGTTTACTGGATAGTCTCTTACAGCCAGCACAAATGCACTCTTCCCCTGTCTTTTCCGTATCCTGGAAGGCCAGCCTCAGAGGACAGTCAAACTGGCTGTGTGTTTTCACCTGGATTTTGTAGGCACTGGGAGAAGATCAGTAATCCTGCACACGAGTTTCTAAATATTCCCTCCTTTATATGTTCTTCAATTTTTCCTTTCAGTGTACCATTTCCTCCCTCTAGTACCTTGACTGAAATATAGGGTGTTTTTTATATATAGCTAACTCATTTATCTCTTCCGTGAGTGAGAGATACAGAGAGAGAGAAAGAGTATTAGCCCTCTGTTACGGTCCTCAAACCATGACCCATCCTCAACCCCACCCAACTCCTCATTTCCTGTGTGTTCAGTGTGTTCAGAAAGGTCTTTGGACATGAACACAGAACCTTCCCATGTGGAGTCAGCCTTGCAGAGTGTCAGGTTTTACTGCTGCATCACTGTTTGGCTCCCATAAAAATGATTGTAAAGCATGTTTTCCTACTCCTAATACTGCTCTCCTTCATTCGAGTTTTCAGTAATCAGATCTTTTACATTCTCTCTACTTTTCTCTCTCTCTCTAAAAAAAAAAGAAGGATTTTAGGCAGGTATGTAAAGTGCATGAGCCATGGTAGAGATTCCTATTAACATACTGCTTATTAAACAGTGACATAGGTAACAAACAGTAATGTCTCTGCATTCCAGTTCATCAGTGGTGGAAGATGATTTGGAAGATTAATCCTCCCTAGAACCACTGATAATAAAACCCCAGCTCCCTCAGTGCTGCTCCTTTCTCTTTCCTGAATCCAAAACCAGAGCACGTCTATTCTAAAGCAAACAAACAAACAAATAGCACAGGCATGTAGAAAACACATACAGGGAATAGACTCTACTTAGGTGTTAATGGCTGAGAGCGGAGAGGTACATAAAGATATCAGAAGTATTTTGTTATACTCCGACATGTAGAGGCACAACACTGGCTTTGGGGGAACAAAAGATCTAAGTGGTGAAAGAATGGGACTCCCATTAGAAATCCTTGACATGGATGGTCTTTGTTTTGAAATTGGGATCTAAATTCTAAAGCTGGGTTGTCAGACTGCTTGAAGAAAAAGATAAAGTAAAATGACAAAAAAAAAAAAAAAAGCTTGAAATACATTTAAGCAATATGACCAATTGTGTTAGAAGAATAGTTCTTATCTTTTGATCAAACAAAAATAGCCCTATTACTCCCCAAACAATATGATATGGAGTTATTGAAGGCTTACTTTTGAAAGAGATTTATAAAGAAAGAAAGGAGATAAAACTCCATTATTTCTAAGGTCTCTCAGGTGAAAAATAAGTTGTGTTTTTTTTCTTTCCTTTTTTTTAAAAAAAAAAAACAGTGAACTAGCAATGTATTGTTGATACCAAAGAGACAGAGCCTAACAAATCTACATGAAAGAGTGCTGAAAACAGCTGTAACATACAGTGTATGCACATCCGAGCATTGTGGGAGAATGAACTTCAAGAACAAAACTTGCTTACAGGTTTAGTAAAGGATTCACACTGGAGCATATTCACAATAAAGAAGTTTAATTGTCAAACCTTGTTACTTGGGAAAGCCTTTGAGATGTATAGCCTACAGTTTCTCTCGTCTTCATTTTTTTCACATTTTATTCAAAACAAGTAGTCATAAATTTATCATAATATTTCTTAAAATGGTTTCTTTATGCTATTGTTTTGTTGTAGTGGATAGATCTTTGTGACTTATTAAATGCTCAGTTAGAGTGTTCTATTGGCTCATCTGATAAGTTATGACATTTTTGCAGAGAAAAACACATCACGATTTTTCAGATGACCCAGTAGTTCATGTGGGCTGCCACAGCAAGTTTCCAGACTGTGCAACTTATAAACAGTAGACACTCATTTCTCACAGCTCTGGAGACTGCACATCTGCAATCAGGGGGAAGAATGGTCAGTCTCTGCTGAGGGTCGTTTTCTGGGTGGTGAGCGGACAGCTTTTCTTTGTGCCCTCAGATGGTAGAAGGGAAGAGGGTCACCCTGGGACTTCTAAGGGCACTGACCCCATCCTTAAGAGCTCTGCCTTTATGACCTAATCACCTCCCAAACGACCACCTCCTTGTTCCATCACTTTGTGGGTAAAGATTCCAACATAAAATGTTGAGGGCACACAGAGATTCCAGCACAGCCATGAGTAGGTAACATAGCACAGAAACAGATGAAAAACTGTGAAGAGGAATACACATGAACACACAGAAGCTGCAACGTCAAACTTTCTTCCTTACTTCCAGATTTTGGAAATTACACACATGTCTTGACCGGCTTACTTATTTGAGTTTGCTTAGAAGCGAATGAGTCTGTTTTCTGTATATTAGTGTGTAGCCAGGGATAATGCCAGTAAGAACCATGGAACTGTTAACTAGGGGTAGAGAGCCAATGCCAAAAGCAGGGGAAGGAGCAGGACTAGAAGAAAACCAAGGGAGAAGGCAGCCTGGGTGGGGCTGGGGCTGGGGCTGGGGCTGGGGAGGAGCGGCAGAGATGGCAGAGACAGAGGAGTGGGGAAAGGGACAGGAGGGAGACTCAGGACACAGATGTGGAGTGACAAACAGGCGGAGAGAGAATACACAAGGTTCCACAGAAATTTTAAAGGACTAATGTGCCTGCCTACGTAGGAAGATAAGTGAAGAAGTGTTCACTTTATTTTGAGTATTTATAACCTACTATTATAGTACTTAATCTTTTCTGGTTCTAAAGTTACACAATAGACTAAGTCCACAGTGTTGGAGTGCTCATGTGAAGTTGGATCTGTATGGAAGGTCATGGGTTCAGTTCCCCAGTTGACCTGTACATGCCTGGCATGGATGCTCATAATCCTGGTGAGCTGGGAGGACTGGAGGGGGCATTGTGGTATAAGGCTTCGTTGAGGTTGCTTGTCATTCTCTCTCCTCTGTCTCTCACTTTTATGTAAGAAATATATTTTTAATTGCCCGATAAAAAATATAACAAAATTAAGAGGGTTTCCAGTGATTGCCATGCCAGATCAATGATTATTGGACTTAATCTCTCATATGAACAGGTTTAAAATGAAACCAAATGTGTGAATTAACATTTTTAGACGTACTGGTCACCAGGCAACATGGGAGTGTGGTCAGTAAGAGAGAAGGCCAAGTCCTCACTCTTCAGAGCCTTCCTATTCACCCTGGTTTCCAGCTATAGTCAAGAGGAGATGGAGTCCAGAGATCAAGGATCTCCTGACCAGGGATGAAAGAAAGAGGAAACTGAAATAGAGAGGCAAGACATTTGTGGGACAAAGAAATGGGTTGATGATAATGTATAGTATCCCCAATGGACTGGCGAGAAATGTACTCACGTTGGAACGTTCACTTTACAAGCTAAGTGGCATATGTGATTGAATGTATGAAAGAAATCCAAATTAATAAAATAATAGAAAACAGAACCCCTCCAATAAAAAAGAAAGAGGAAACTGGGATTTTGAGGATAGTAGGAGTAAGGAAAGAAAGACCTGTGGAACTCTGCTCAGACATGCCTGGCGTGCCAGCTGCTATTAGACCACAGGTATGCAGAGAGTCTTTTACACATTTGTGTACAGACGCACATGTGTGCATAAAGTAGGACTTTCAAAAAGAAATCTAAAAATATTTATTTCAAAAAATCTTAAATTTTTGTAAATATACAGTGGTATAAATGAAGTAATGATAAACAAACATTGTATTAGAACATCTCAAGGTTTTAGAGACATAATTATCCACAATAATCCACAAATCTAACTCAATCCTCATCATTATCCTACATAATAAAAAATTTGACAAAATAATTTTTGATTTTATCTAAAGGGCAAGTCCATCTGAAAAATAGAGAACATTTTGGAAACAAAGTAATGCTGGCGTGACATACAATCACAATGTCAAATTTACTATAAAGCCGTAATAATTAAAGTATTATGGTATGGACATAAGGATTCATAAATAGAGTAATGAAACACAGAAATCAGCAATTTATATATAGGAATTTAATAGTAAAATAGAGGATCTTTAATGCGGTGATGAAACGATAGGCAATTAAATAATTAATATTTAAACAAGTTAATATGCATTGAATTAATGAAAAGAATTCTGTCTAAACTTCACATTGTACAAATATATATAACCATAGATAGTATAGAGAAATAAACCAGAACATGAAAATTATAATTGTAATGGAAAAACATAAAAAATTAAAATGTACACTGCCCCTACAATTCTAGTCCTATAAATTTGTTTTAAATAATTTTTTTATGTATACACACAAAGAAATTTCTGTGGTTTTGGAAGAGATTTTGAAAAAGAATGAGGCAAATGACTATGCATTGCCCTAGATAAGTTGTTCAGAATATAATGTTTTTGCTTTTTTTCTGGAGAGGTTTTTGCTATAGGGCACGTGTGCTCTCCAGAAAGACAAGAGACAGAAAGTGAGAAATCACCCCCCGGGGGGATGGTCACGCCGCAATCCCTTCCCCTCCATTCTCCTCTCAGGATCTTGGGCACGCACGCACACGCGCCCAGCATGAGTTTAAACCACTGGGTCCAGGACTCGAACTGCAGTCAACTACATGGGAGTCCAGCAACACAGCCATTACGCTAACTGCTGGTCCCCAGAATATAATGTATTACAAAGCACTGTTGTTTGTAAATGTTTATAAAAAAGTGAAGAAGGACACACGATATTAATTGGTATTTCCTGCAGGACTGTAAAATAAATGGTTTATATGCTGGAGTTGGGAAAGAAAATGAGAACCTCTTCTTTGGAAGAGAGCTTTTATTTTATACCCTCTAATTTTATATAATATTTGAAATTGTTTCTATGTATATGATTTATGATTATGATTTTAAGTGTTGTACAAATTGAAAAAAAAAAGCTTATACAGGAAAGCACTGTCTAGCTGGGCCTCAGAGATGTGACTGGCAAAGAAAAGAATCATTTCTAAATACATTGGAAAATAATACACAAGAGGAATGTCACTGACCAGTGGTGCTGTGAGGTCAAGAAGAACTGAAGATGACTTTAAGCTTCAAATTAAATAATTAAGGTGGAATTAATAGCAATTAACTAAGCTATGAGCATATCAATAAATATTTATCATATTTCTATGTGATATACATGGCAATAGTGCTGTTTTAAAGAATAAGAAGAATTATTTGCAAATGATATTGAAAAGCATCCGGACACAGCTATGCAATTTAAAACAGTTTATTTTTTTTTCTGAATTATATGAGTACATCCTCATTCTTATTAATTAGATGATTCAACTCTCTAAGTAATTTTTATCATTTGCCAGTTATTGCTAACCAAATGCAGCCCTTATTCTCTTAGTTTATGCCCTTTCTTTCTTTCTTTCTTTCTTCCTTTCTTTCTTTCTTTCTTTTGGGGGGTGGGAGAGATTTTTATAAAAGGGCATGTGTGCTCCCCAGAGAGACAGAGAGATGAAAAGAGAAAATGTGAGAAGTCACCCCCGGGGGGATGGCCATGCTATAATTCCTTCTCCTCCATTCTCCTCCAGGGATTTTGAGCTTACATGTACACACGCCTGGCGTGAGTTTGAAGCTGCGGGGTCTGAAACTTGAACCATGGTTGGCCATGTGGGAGTACAGTGCCTTAATCATAGGCCTCTGCTGGCCCCATCCCATGTCTTTTCTGTGGGACACCTAGATACACAGAGCACTTTTGGCCTCAGAAGTTCATCTTGCATCCTCCTCACTTCTGTCTTCACTCCTGGCAGTCACTTTTCCACGTTCACGGAAAGCTTGCCTTGTTCACAGTTGACCCTACATAGAGACTGTTTGCAATACAACATGACGTCCAACTGACTGCCATTCCCGTCTCTGTAGTTTGCAGTCTGCGCACAATGTTTTGGCTGCTGTGATAAGTCAACTTTCAGCCCAAGCTCTTGAGTCCGAGTCTTACTAGATGGTAACAGATACCAAAAGCAAAGTCACATTGGGAACCAGCAGTTAGCATAATGGCTATGTTGCTGGACTCCCACGTAGTCGACCGCGGTTCGCGTCCTGGACCCAGTGGTTAAAACTCGCGCAGGGCGCGTGTGAGTGCGTGCCCAAGATCCCGAGAGGAGAATGGAGGAGAAGGGATTGCAGCGTGACCATCCACCCTGGGGGTGATTTCTTGCTTTCTGTCTCTATGTCTCTCTCTGTCTGGCGAGCGCACATGCCCTATAGCAAAAACCTCTCAAAAAAAAAGACAAAAAACAAAAACAAAGTCACATTTTCTTTGCACAAACCCTCATTATATGCAAATCATATACCCTATGTCCAAATCCAACCAGTATGGTAATTCTAAATCATGGATCGAAGGGAAAATACAAATCGACATTGCAGAACTTTTAAAAATAATTAAAATATAAATATCTATGATCATGACCTAAAGTAGTAATGAAAGGAAATTGTGTATTTATGAAAACTTCTATCCAGGGACAGGCAGGTAGAATGGTGGTCAAGGCTCTGAACTCCAGCATAGCAAACTGCAGTTTGAGTGCTGGACCTGGCAGCTTGCTTTCTCACTCCCCTCTCTCTTTTTGGGCTCTCTCTGGTGAGCAAATGTGCCCTATACCCAATTAAAATAATAATAATAATAATAAATGCTAAAGAAAACAAAAACATGTACTTGTATACATATAAGTAAACAAAAAATAAATTTTAGGATTGATAAATTCATCAAAGGAAAAACAGTGTCAACCAAAGTAAATAAGAAGGAAGGAATTAATAAGAAAAATAAGTAAGGTAATGAAGATTTACTACTTCTCTTACAAAAAAAGTTTCAAGTTGGTTCTTCAGAAGAAAAAAGAGAAAAGATAGACTACTACTTAGTCTAATCAGGTAGGACGGATGAGAATGGAATTATGAAAACAAGAAATGGCAAAGGCCAAATATTAAGAGAGGGTTTTTCTTTTATTTTGTATGTTTTTTTCTTTTTCTTCTTCTTTTTATTTATTTATTTATTTTTTTTGAATCTTACCATCAAGGAAATGTTTTTCCCCAACTTTTTATTTGGAAAATTTTAAAGCCAGAGAAAAATATAAAAGAATAGCAAATGAAAGCATACTTACCATCTAAATTCACTAGTATTAATAATCTGGTATGTTTTGGCCAGCAGCAGGTGGCAAGGGGATTCAGGCAACTGAAATCCATATGGCCCGACTGCATGCTTCGGTCCCAGAACTGGTAGTTTGAAAAGCATGCACGGCACATGTGCGTGCATGCCCAAAATCCTGAGAGGAGAATGGAGGGGAAGGGATTATTTTGTGGATATCCACTCTGTGGGGACTGAATTCTTACTTTCCCTCTCTATCTCTTTCTCTGTCACTCTCTGGCGAGCACACAAGCTCTATAGCAAATTAAAAAAAATCTGGCATGCTCAGTTTCTCTCTCATATGTGCATCTGTATGTATCTGAGGGTACTTCAAAAAGTTGTGAAAAATAGATTAGAGTATGTGTTAATTTTGGCACAAAAATTGATTCTTGAATAGTTTTTTCATAATGCCTATTTTCCATAAATGTATATTAAATGTAATTATCAGTTTTTATGACTCTTAACCTCCTAAAATATAAGCATATAACTTCTAAGAAGAAAAGTCTTACTATATCATTGCAGTCATATATCAGGAATGTTACTTTGCCTAATATGTTTATTTGATATATAATCCATATTCAGTTTTCCTAATAATAGTATAAATATGCTTTATGATTTTCTTATTTACTTGCTTGGGTTTGGTCCTAGATTCAAGTTAATGTTCATGCAGTACATTTGCTTGTCAATGATGATGTCTGTTTAATATTCTTTATTTAAGAACAACAGTTCTCTTTTTAAATATCATTTGGTGGGGACAAATGTCTTTTATTGATGTGGATATTTCTGAAGAAACCAGACTAGTTTTCTTATAGAATGTCCTGTATTCTTGGACACTGTTTTCTCAGGGAAAGTTTTGGTTAAATGCTTTTGGCAAGAATCTGGAGGTGCCTAATATTATTTTGTTTTATTTTCAGTAATAGAAAGAACTCCCTTAAAGAGTCATGATTAGAAAGCTCTAATTTTTCATGGGTTTAGAAGAGAAAATGGAAGAAATAAAATGAAATGCAGAGGAAAATGTAGTCTTGGAAAAAGGTAGTATGGTTGCCAAAGCTAGAGGGGCCAGAATTTGACCAAGGTAAAGGCAATCAATGCAGCCTAAGGCACCATTAAGGTCAAATACAATAGATTGAAAGCAAAAAATATCTTTGTAATAACAGTGTGCTGTATCCTGAGTCAGTAATATTATTTATATTATCTCTATTGATTTTAGAATACCTTCCAAGTCCTCTTTGCCAACTACCTTCCAAATATTTTATGTACTTTTGTCACTAAGATTTCCTGTAATATCAGTTAAAGGTTTCTGCAGTGCGACCTTATCCCTAACCATGTTTATAATGGAGACACGAAAAGAAAAATCATTAAGATCTCATTATGGAACTAATTTATCACCAATGACTGAATTTCATGTTGTTAAATTTCTAACATTTATATCATGATTTCTGTTCATAATATTTTGCTATCTACAGACACACCAAATTCTAAGGAGGAGTTCCTCTTCCTGTCTTGGTGACGATATGGACATGATGTTGTGAAAGTCATGCTTCACATCTTCCTGTGATTGTGACAGTGCTTCAAAGAAGGAATGAAGAGGGAATTACCCCTCCACATTTTTAGGGGTATATAAAGGTCATTACTTCTTCAATATTAAAATACCTCTTTTTGATTCTCATGAATGGTGTCTGCAGAGAGCGAGGCTGTTCAGGACTAATTCACACGACGTGAGCTGCTGAGGTGGTAAAGAGGTTGGGGTTACTGACTTGTCCGAGTGGTAAAAATACTGCCCTCAGTGTGAAGCGCTCACTGACTTCTTCCACAGGAACTTGTAAGCTGCCCTCTTTGTGTCTGTAATGAGACAAATCTTGTTGTTGTTGTTTTTGTTTTCTTTATAGGTTTTTTTGCTTAGGGCTCCGTGTCTGCCAGAGAGAAACAGAGAGTAAGAGGGAATGTGAGAAGTAACACCCAGAGAGAATGCCATGCTATGATTCCCTCTCTTCCATTTTCCTCCAGGATCTTGGGCAGGCATCCACATGCACTTGGCATGATTTTCAAGCCACTGGGTGTGGGATTCAGACCGTGGTTGGCCATGTGAGAGTCCAGCGATTTACCCGCTGTACCATCTGTTGGCCCCAAGACAAATCTTTACTTGAACCAGACACTATCTGTGAAGTACATCTTAAGGTTTTGCCCAAGTTGCAAACCTAAAGGGAACAAACTGTGGGAAGATTTAAATTGGGAAGAAATTCCCAATGTTTCTTTTAGCTTGATGGAAAAGGTGTGTTAAAATGTAGAATAACTTTGCTTTATATAAAAAATTTCAGAGGCAGGGCCAGCTAGAGGCATAGTGGCTAAGGTGCTGGACTCCCATATGGTGGACCATGATTCAAGTTCTAGACCTGGTGGCTTGAAACTCAGCTGAGTACGTGTGCATGTGTGCCCAAAACTTTGAGAGGAGAATGGAGGAGAAGGGATTGCAGCCTGGCCATCTCCACTGGGGAGTGATTTCTTACTTTCTGTCTCTCTGTCTCTCTGGTGAGCATATGTACCCTATATCAAAAATCTCTCCAAATTTTTTTTAACATTTTAATGAGAGATAGTTCATACATGATAAAATTTATCCATTTAAATTGTACAACTCAATGTCTTCTAGTGACAGAGTTGAACAGCCATGACCAATAAGTTCATAATGCTTTAATCACCCCTAAGAGCCCCTGTGCCTTTCTTCTATTACCCATTTTTTCCAGCGTCCCAGGTCAGCTCTAACCTACTTTCTGTATCTGTCGATTTGCTTATCCTGTATATACCTTGTAAATAGAATCAGATATTGTGTGGCATTTAGCCACCTGTGTTTCCATGTAGCATGATGTTTTCAAGGGTTATCCCTGCCCTAGCATGTATCAGTACTTCATTCCTCATTGATTTATTTAGAATTCAGGGTGCATGCACTTGCTGGAGAGAGAGAGAATGTACCTTCAGGGGAGGGGTGATGACTATGCTGCAATCCCTTCTCCTTTATTCTTGTCTCAGGATTTGGGGCATGCATGCACACACGCCTGGTGTGTTTTGTCAAGCCACCAGATCTGGGACTTGAACTTGCCCAGTTGGTCAAGTGGGATCTAGTTGCCTTAACCATAACACCACAGAGCAGGCCCCTTCATTCCTTTTTATTGTGGAATAATATTCCACTGTGTAGTATACCACATTTCATTTGTCTGTCCATCACTTGATGGACATTGGGTTGTTTCCGCTCTCTCGGCCATTGTGAAGGAGGCTACCATGCAGAGCTGGGCACAGCTTTTCTGTGAACTGGATTTTATTTCTCTTGGATGTATCCTTCAGAGTGGAATTGCTGGGTCATATAGTGACTCCATCTTTAGTATTTTGAGAAACTGCCAAACTGTTTTCCAATGTGGCTGCCTGGGAAAAAAAAAAAAAAAAGACACTTTTGATAGTCTAAAAATAATTGTGCAGTCTACACAATAAGTCAGCAGGGTTTAGTGGAAATTAAACAGGGAATGGGAAGAATCTGGATCTAGTCCCAGCTCTGCCACTAATTAGTTGTTTGACCTTAAGCAACTCATTTGCATTCTCTATGCCCAAGTTTCCTCATTTGTAAAATAAGTGTGTGTTTCTTCGAACAAGCACAACTCTTGAATATAATTATAGCTACTTTAGCTTTGTTTTCCCACTGTCTATGAAACTACTCTGGGGCCTAACATTATGCTTACCCCTGATTAAAACACTTCAGGGGAGCCCGTGCCATCTCTTGACTGCTCTTAGGTAATATGATATCGTCACATTATAGAGGCTTTGGGTCATTTTAAGTCACAAAACGTGGTCATAATGCAGTATTGAAATTTTCCACCTTATATAATTATTAATATTTAAAAATAATAATTTAATTAAATTATTATTATTATTATTTTTGAGAGATTTTTGACACAGTGCGTACACTCACCAGAGAGACAGAGATAGAAAGTGAGAAATCATCCTCTAGGGGAGATGGCTACTCCACCATCCCTTCCCTCTACTCTCCTCTTGGGATTTTGGGCAAGCATGCACATATGTCCAGCATAAGTTTAAGCCACTGGGTCTGGGACTCGAACCTGGTCGGGAGTCCAGCAGCTTAACTATTATGCCATCTGCTGGTCACATTATTATTATTTTGTAATTTGGACAGGGAGAGAGAGGGAAAGTGAGAGAGATGGCCCCCAGGTCTGGGACACAAACCAAGGTTGGCTATGTAGGAGTCCAGTGCCTTAACCACCATGCCACCTGCCGGCCTCATTTATATAATTATTAAAACTCTGAATCTGAGGTAAATTTGAGGCTTCTACCTACCCCAGTCTGAACAAGGATTACTGTTGCTCCTGACCCCTCAAGAGGAGAAGTATCAGGACCAGCAGTTAGCGTAATGTCCTTCCATAGGACAATTTATCTGTGACCTTCGCCATGCCACTTCCAAGTGCCTTTCAGTAGCATTTAATTCCAATGGCCTTGGGCGTGGCCACACAACTAGGTCAGAAAGTTGGAGAGGGCAGAATGCCATTCTGAATGCGGGCTTTCCAGAGCGTGTATGTCTGCCTAGGATTCTGTTGTCTGTCACGACAGTAGCGCATTCTTAATATTTATTCTCTTCCAGTCTGGATTTTAGGAAGATAAGCTATGTGGAGTGAAGTACTTCTGAGGTCTTAGGGTTCATTCAAGCTGCCATCAAGTTATAAGAACAAGAAATAGGTTTCCTTAACCTAAAGTATTGAGATTCAGGGCTGTTTATTGACATAGTAGCCGTGACTCACAGAGAGGCTGGTTTGATGCTGGAGGTGACTCATCATTGAGACTTCTCACTTGTGCTTCCTGATTCTGGCTGTCGTTGACTCTGTTCTCAGCCCCAGTTCATTTGATGACATCTCTTGTCTCCAGTCCAGGTCTGGTCCGTGCGTCAGGCAGTCATCTCTGATAGACAGTATCAAAGATGATGGGAGTCTTATCCTACGCTGCCGCCCATCTTTTTCTGGCTTAGCCTTGGTCCAGAGGAGATGCCTACACATTCTTTTCCAAGATAAACTCTGACCTTATTCATCCAAGCCTGCTCCTTTGACTCTATATTAGCAGGTACCAAACTCACTGCTGGCCTCTAGGTTTTTCAGGCCAGAGTCAGGCACCAGATCATTTGGTGTCTCCCAACTTGAGGAAATGCATATTAAATAGTCCAAGTATCTGCATGTGTTGTCTAGCAAGTCTGTGGCAGCCATGAATGGTGCTGCTCAAATCTCCTGCCCAGGAACCTACTGTGAGGAGCAAAGTTGACTGACAGCCCCATCTGCCACCTCTTCAATTGCAATGTTTACATTAAGACTGCACTTACTCTGCTGGTTCCCAGGCAGTGAGTAAGCACAGTGTAGTAGTACTAGACCATTTCAACCCAGTGGGGAATTCCTGTAATTAGGGTCGCCAAATGAAGGCGACATTTAATTAGATTTGCATTTCAGGTAAATAATTAGTAATTATTTCATATAAGTATGCATAAAATATTTGGGGAATATTTATGCTACAAGTTATTTGTTATTGATTGAAAATTCAGGTTCAACTGGGCATCTTCTATTTCAATTGGTAAATCTACCAATAATGACAATGGTTGCTTAAAAAACGTGCTACTTCGTGGCTGAGAAATACTTAGAGATGCATTGTGATGTGAGGGGCTCTTCTAGTCCAGTCCTTTTCCACTCTTATTTTACAAGTGTCAGACCTGCATGGTGGTTTGAATGTTTATACTATCTCTTCCTGCCAGTTCCCCTTTTATTCTCAAAAGGCATTTCTTCCCAAATCTCTTGCATGTGTAATGCCACCTTGGTTGCTGCTTCTCAGAGGACCAGAATTGGTACACAGTCCTTTAGAATCTGATGAAATTTGTATCTTTATCTCCATTGAACATTTGATTTTAACTCTATCATGTGGATACTAGACTGGATGATTTCTAAATTCCATTCAGCTATATTTTTAATGACTCTAAGTTTATTGTTAGAATCAAAAAGAAAGATCAACCTTCTAAAAATCTCCCAACTTTACTGAATGAAAATGAAAGGAATAAGCCAGGTCACCTTTCTCCTGCACCATAATAGCTACAATTTGCAGACTGTTCTCCAATGAGTGCTTCCCCAGCTGTGAATGCTGACGGGGGAGACGTGGGCCAGGTAACACTCTGCTGTCCTGGTGGAGAGCTGTAGCCTGCCGGCTAGAGAAGCAACCAGCTCTTCTGTAGTCGTACAACTCAGCAAGCTCTACTACTCAATATAGATTCCTCTCCTGGAATCTATATCTAGTCCTGCTGAATACTAGTGTATTGGACCATACTGAGGTCAGAGATGGGAGACAGACAGGTCTACTGTTTTTCCAGGCTCTACTGATTATTCTCCAGTAAGGCTGTCAGGCAAACAGAATGTGCTCTAGCTGGCCATCGTCTTTGTGTTATTGACATTGGTCCTGTGACTAGGACATTTGTCTCATCATTCAATGAGATAATGCTGAAAACAAACCAAAGAAGCAGAAATCAAAGTCTACCATGGAAATGGGAAGTGTTTCCTTGTGGAGGTGTGGCATGTCGAGATGGCCTGGTATTTCTATAGGGTTACGCAGGTTAGGGAAATGGAACTAAGAAGAGACACTAAACCCCGCAAGGCATGTGACCGCCATCACTGCCTGCCCCTTGTAAGGGAAATAACCTCAATGAAGACACGTTAATCAGCAGAACTACCACCTGGGATTGCCTTATAAAGTAGTAATAGTGACTAATACTATAGGAAACAAATGTGATGGAAAGGATATTATTGTTCCAAGTTCCAGATTGACTACTTAGTGTAAATGCTAGAAAGACTGTCAGGAGAAAATATGAACAATTTGGAAGATGGAGATGAGGAGACCCCCAAAAGTTGTGTTCCACATGTGACTGGATTAGGATGCTAAAGCAGTCAGTACAGGGGTTAGCCTCTAAGGAGCTACTTCTTGGGAACCTGTTATTAGGCACAGGGAGAGTATAGTAGACACCATTACTGCCATGCCCAGATCCCTTTTACCTGGCCAGTGCCTCCAGCCTTCAATGGAAACGGACCTAAGGAAGAGAGGCGTACGCTTGTATATCGGATAATGAGCATATAGTGGAACAAGGCTGACAGCCGGTGATTTGTCAAGCCCTGTTGCTGTTGGATCCAACCCATGTTCTCACCTGGATCGAGATAAATTACTTCCCCAGTCTTACTTAAACATCTTCATAGTTCAAGGGCCAGAGTTCCTCTCCAGGAATCTGATGTCCGACTAGCTCTGCAAAGTTTCTCTGTGCTGTTTTGGAGTATGATAGGTCATGGGGGACCACACATCTGATGGTGCTCTTGGGTCTATGATTTCTTCTCAGTAAGTGCTGAACCAGAAACTCTTTTTAAAAAATTGTAGGGCAGGAAATTAAGGAGAAAAAGAGAGAAGTAAGATGTTTGTGGGACATAGAAATGGTTTTTAACTGTTGACGATAATGTGTATAGTATTCTCAACTGGACTGGTCTGAGGTATATTTCATGTTGGGTAAATTCTCTCTACAAGTTAAATGATGTATAGCAATAGTATGTATAAAATAATAATAAAATTAAAATTAAAAAATAATTTAATTTAATTTATAGTTATGATTTTTTAGTTTGCTACAGGGTACATGCAGTCGAGAGAGAGAGACAGACACACACACAGAGAGAGAGAGAGAGAGAGAGAGAGAGAGAGAGAGAGAGAAGGAAAGTGAGAAAGCAGGCAACCAGGTCTAGGACTTGAACTGTGATTGGTTATGTGGGACTCCAGCATCTTAACCACCATGCCACCTGCTGGCCCCTGAACCAGAAACTCTTATGAGGAACATGTCTATGGGTCCTCATTAAATCGACAGAGCCTATTCCCTATAGCTACTAAGGAAAGGATAAAAATGGGAAGAACTGTGAAACTTTCAAACTCTTTGCATTC
Source organism: Tupaia tana (assembly GCA_026018925.1). Classification (NCBI taxonomy): domain Eukaryota; kingdom Metazoa; phylum Chordata; class Mammalia; order Scandentia; family Tupaiidae; genus Tupaia; species Tupaia tana. The sequence continues at coordinate 161,339,654 of JAKSZU010000007.1, read as the reverse complement.
ACATTCTTTAAAGGGAATAGAAAGGTTTCATAGATTAAATTATTAATATTTCTATCACTCTCAATAGCTTAAGCATATTAATGTAAAATCTTTTTATTTTTTATTTATTTTTGGCTCTGTGTTATCGGTTTGTCACATGCTGCTTGGAAAATATTCAGATGCTATTACTTTCAGTAAACAAATGAGAAAATTGAAGTGGAATTTAAATCATGAATTTGTGATTTTTCTGGTGTGGAAAGCATGGGTCTAGATACAGAAGTAGAATAACTTTTACATTGGAGTAATTGTGACCTGTAATTTTAGTTTGAGCTTCACTAATTAGAATTTGTGGACTTGTGTGTGGTAGAGATAAGCTTTGTCAAAATATTACTTCTTGTGTTTCTACAAAACAGCCCGTAAACCTCTCAGGCTTTCAGTAGTTAATGTCAGTTTATCAGTGAGAAAGGAAACAATAGAAAGGAAAATGGAAGGCATTTTACAGACTCAGGATAAGAATGAGAAAATATTACCTTGGGATGAGAAAGGGAGACGCTCCTTTGAATAAAAATCTGGACCTTCCCAATGCTTTTTGATGGATATATTAATGTTATAGAAGTCCCTATCACACTAGGCTACTGATGACTATGCAATCTCTTCTAATTTTTTTTTAATTTAATTTATTTTTTGCCATGCTCTCAGCAGAGGAGACAAAGAGATACAAAGAGGAAGGGAAAGTGAGGAATCCCACCCCACCTCCTGGGACTAGAGCAGTCATGCCACAATCCCTTCTCCTACATTCTTATCTTGGGATTTTGGACATGAATATACATGTGCCCAGGGCCAGCATTTTTCACAGGATGCTGGATCCAGGTCTCTAACCACAGAGTAGGCCATGTGGGATTGAGCTCCTTCATCTCCATACCACCTGCTAGCCTAACCTCCTCTAGTCTTATGATGCCTTACTTGGAATTACAAAAGAAAGATAGCATCTTATAGTTATCTGAGCTTCAGGGCATGTGCAGATTTTCCCCTTAGATTACACATTCTTGCTCAACCACTTACTAGTACACAAGGAACTGACTACATTTCTGTGTTTTAGAAGTTTCTCATCTACAGCAGGGACATAATAGTATAGGCCTCAGAGCATGGTCCAATAGGATTAAACAAATAATAAAACTGCTGGCACACAGTAGGAAGTCACTAATTATACTTTTTTTTGTTTCTTTTTGCTTTTCATTGTTTTCACTTATCTAATATTTTCACTTTTATTGAGAGTTTTAAATAAGTTTAAATGCCACTTGACCATTTCAAAATATTTTGCTAAAAATATGAGTGTTTAGTGTTTAACATCACAGTACTTCTTTTTCTATCATATTCTTTTCAAAATAGTAAAAAATAGTTATTTTTGTGTACTCAACAGTAATTTAAACTTCTAAAAGAAGAGGTAAAAGAATTAGCATTCCCTAAAAAACTATTATGGGACAGTCCCCAGAAAAGATAACTTAATTTTATTACATTTTTTCCTAATTGTTAACTTTATCTATGGGAAAAATCTGACAAGTACAGACAAATTTGGAGGGAAAATGGAAGGCCACCCCCCCCCCCCCATTTCTAGCCTTCTCTATCTGGGCTCTATGTAGCCATTTTCAGAAATTAAATTTATTTACTTGCAATTTTAAAAATTAATATTGTCTTAATTACAAAAATAGTGCATGTTTCATTTTGCTTAAGGAATTTTTGTGCTGTTCAAATTTATTTTATAACAACCAATTTGTTTTCTGCTTGATCCATGACTGTAACTACCTTATATTTTAGATGCTTCTCTTATGAATAGAATATAGCTAAATTATGTTGTGTTGTTCAGTTTTAATTGAAAAATTGTGTTTTTTTAATACTGTTTGTGATTACTACAATATTTGGACCTATTTCTATTAAGCTATTTGATACTCTCCACTTATCCTTCCCCTGCTTCCTTTCCCTTCCATTTTTCTGTTTTGTTTTGGATTGATTGGGTTTCTCTTTCTAGCATTTTGTGCTGCTCAAGTGATTTAAGTGTGTGTATTTTACTTAACATTGTACAAATTTGATCAATAGTTTCATGGACAATTTTGCTCCCTAACTCCCTTTCATCATGTATTATTTTTTAGATTTTTTTTCTTAAACTTGGCTTTATCCTTAAATTAGGTTTCTTCTTCTTCTTCTTTTTTTTACTGTTATTCATTGACCACTTTAAGCATTCATACTTACCAATTTCTCTTGTCCTTACAGATTTTCCATCTGGGGTCGTTTTCCTTCTCTACTAAGCACATCCACCACAGGGAGTTCTGTAGTGTGGATCTGTTGGTAATAAGATCTCTCAGGTTGTACTCTACTGAAAATGTCCTAATTTGGTCTTATTTTTGAAGGACAGTTTTCCTCAGTGTGGAATTCTAGGTTGATAATACACTCTTAACTCATTAAAGATATTGTTTGATTATATTTAGATTTCTCAAAGCTTGTTGTCAACTTATTACCCCTTCTCTTGAGGTGGGGGAGGTAACCTTTGCTGTTTATCTTCAGCTAAGTGTTTCCTTTTGGCCATTCCATTATTGTATTTCTTGTTGTGGAGTTTTGGGGAGTCTCTGGGCTTCCTGAATCTAAGAATGAGATTCTGATAATTTTTAGAATGATTTCAGCCCTCACGTCTTCTGCGTTTGCCTCCTCCCCACTCTCTCTGCTCTCTTGGAGATCTCTGATGGGCTTCTCTTTAGCCTCGAGTTGAACTTCCATACCCTTCTCTGTTAGTTCTTTGCTGCGCCTTACAGCTTGCCAACACTCTTCTTAGTTATGCTTCAGTATCCTAATTAATTGACTATCTAATTTGTATTTTTAATTGTAATTTTTCATTTACATATTAAGTTTACTTTCCCTGAAAATTTTAAATAGAAACTTTTTAACTTTGTAACATTTGTTTACTTACTATTTTTAAGCCTCGTAAGTGTTGTATACTTAGGCCTATCTCTAGTGATTTCAGTATCTACATACTGCAGCTTCTACTCTTCTCCATGTGGAATCTTGCCCCTGACAGTCTCTTTTCCTAGTATGTGAAATTAATGAGAGTTCATGATTTCATACTTCTTGCATCTTAATTTTTAAAATTTTATTTATTCATTCATTTAGTTTTTAATTTGACTGGAGAGAGAGAGAGAGAAAGTGAGAAAGCAAGCCACCAGGTCTAGGACTCGAACTGTGGTTGACCATGTGGGGGTGGGGTGTCCAGTGCCTTAACCACCACACCTGCTGGTCCTCACACCTTAATTTCTGAGAATACGTTGAGTCCTGAGTTTAAGGTGAGTTTACAGTGATAAGAGCTTGCTCTAATCACCTCCTAGGAGCCACATTTTCACAAGACCAACTTACAAAATATTTCTCCTCTGGTTTTCTACCATTGTCTGAGAGAATTTTCAGATCACCCTGGTTTTATGCAAGAGTCTCTAATTGAACCTCTCAAATAACTGGGGCTCAGGCTTTCTCTCTCATACCATCTATGGCCCAAAAGACCAAAAATCTAGGTCTGTAACAAATTTACTAAATAGAAAACAAAAATAGATTGTGCCCACTTTTTGTATTTCCTTTCCTACATCCATTCATTTCCTTCCCTCCTTTTTGCTTTTACTGTTCCCCATAATGCCTCTACTCTCTAGGCTGTATTATTCAACATTGGCTTCTGCCCCAGTGGATGCTGTCACTGGGGAGAGAAAGAATGAATGGCAGGATTTCTTCTCTTTGCTCATTCTTTGCTCAGCTACTATTCTGGGATTCGGGAGTAAGCTACATTCTATGTCTTTTTTTGTTTATTTTTTTTATTTGCTCATTTAGTTTTTATTTTGTTTCTAATTGGCCCATAATAATTGCAGATGTTTATTGGGTACAGTGTGATGTTTCAGTATATATATATATATATATATATATATATATATATATATATATATATATTACAAGAATAAAATCAGGATGTTAGCACATTCATAGTCTCATACATTCATCATTTCACTGAGATGCAAACATTCAAAAATCCTCTCTTTTAGCAGTTTTGAACAATGTCGGTAACCATTGTCAGCCTACTGTGCAATCGTACACTAGAACTTAAGTGAAATGAACCAGGCACAGAAAGACAACTCCTGCATTATCTCAATCATAAGTGGGATCTAGAGAAGTTGAGCTCTTAGAAGGGGAGAGTAGAACAGTAGTTAGCTGGGGAGGGCTAGGGATGGCAGTAGGGAAGAGATTAGTTGACACGTTCTGTGTCTAAGACTTCTGCTGGGTGGCCCTCCTCCCAGAGCCCTAAGCTATTTCTGATCTTTTCTCATACTCTTACCAGTTCTTGACTCTTCAGACCTAGGAGTGAACATGGTGCATCCCTGTGGTCATTTTCTGGATTCTTTCCTGCCCTCTCTGATCCCTTAAACCCTGCCCAACTGTGAGAATTAGTGCCCCCATTAAACACTCTACCTTCCAGTATCTTATCTGTATCCTGTCACCAACCTGGAATGTGTTAACATTGTAATTGTTCCAGTTGAGGGAAATGAGGCTCAGAACTAAGTGTATTTAAAGGAGAGAAACATGGCAGTTTGAGTTGTTTCGACCTGGTTAAAGTGGGATCTCTGTGTCCTTGCACCACTCCAGGTTAAGAGTGGCCAAATAAAAATGCGTGAGAAAGTTGGAAAGCAGAGTGAAGCAGTGCCGAATGTTCCCTGAGATTCCTGGTAGTCAGGACGGCACATGCACAAAGGCGGAGGTGCCTGGTAGGTCACTGCTTGTCTTTGCTGCTCTATGTCATGCTGCTCTTTTTTGTGACTGCTGACTCCTTAGACAGCTAGGTGCTTCAGACCTGCCACCAGGTGTGCACTGCAAACACAGAGTGGTTGAAAGACAGAGGCAAATGCTTCTACTTTCACTGGAAAAATGTCTGGGATGAAAGCCCATGTGGAGGGAGAGAGGCCCAGGACCCACTGCCTTCCATCCTCCCAGCTGAGGCCAGAAATGTAAGTGAGCCCACTGAATACCCTTCAGCCTGTCAGGGTTCAGATCTTCACAGTTACGTGTGTGGCCCCAGGTAAGACTAAGAAGAAATACAGAATCACATCTGGAGAAATAATGTACTTATGTTGTTCTAAGTCACTAAGTTTTGAGATTTATCATTCTATATAACATGCAGAAATGGGTACATGTAACTGTGGTGTTGTTATAATAATGATAATTTTTTTTTTGGCGGGGGAGAGGTTTTTGCTATAGGGCGCATGCACTCGCCAGACAGAGAGACAGAAAGCGAGAAATCACCCCCCCGGGGGGATGGCCGCAATCCCTTCTCCTCTTGGGATCTTGGGCCTGCATGCACACGTGCCCAGCGTGAGTTTTAAGCCACTGGGTCCGTGACACGAACCACGGTGGACTACATGGGAGTCCAGAGACATAGCCATTATGCTAACTGCTGGTCCCAATAATGATAATTTTTAAAAGCCTGAGACATGTGATATTGAGTTTGGGGCTTGGTGATGGGAAGAATTTGCAAGGGTGGCAAAGAGGCTACTATTTGATACTGGTAAGGTCTTGAGGCTGGAGAAAAGGCAATCTATGTTCTGTAGTGACAGAAAAATTGGTAAATGTTGCCCATGGTAAAATGGAAGATAGAAGCTAGTAAGAATTATTGGATCTGTCTAAGGAGGCTTTCAGAAAAAGTGTTCAAAATGCCAATTGGCATCTTTTAGTATCATCTGATCAAATGTGAGAAGGAAGACCATCTAAAAATCGAACTATATAGTTTTCAGAGTTTTGAAGACCAATATTTGGGGGTTGGAAAATAAAATTATCCCTTCTGCCTAGTCTTTTTAGTCTTATAACTTCATCAAAGTAAGTGAGCTGCAAATAAAGTGTTGTCTGCAAGAACTTTTAAGACTTCTGAAAGAGAAAAGGTAGTGTCGATTAAATCCTCTGACCCAAAAATATACTACAAAGCTGTGGTAATCAAAACTGCATGGTACTGGCACAGAAACAGACACATGGACCAATGGAACAGAGTAGAGTCCCCAAAAATAAATTCCCAAACATACAGTCAACTGATTTTTGACAAGGGGTACCAGTGGGAACAGGAAAACTTCTTCAGCAAATGGTGCTGGAAAAACTGGATTTCCACTTGCAGAAAGATGAATCTGAACCCTTACCTCTCACCTTTGACAAAAATCAAGTCAAAGTGGATCAAAGATCTAAATCTAAGATCTCAAACTATAAAACTGCTCCTGGAAAACACTGGGGAAACTCTGGGAGACATTGGGGTAGGGAAAGACTTCTTAAATAAGACCCCCAGAGCACAGTCAATAATCCCCAAACTAGACAAGTGGGATTACATCAGACGAAGAAGTTTCTGCATGGCAAAATACACAGTAATTAGTGTGAATAGACAGCCCTCTGAATGGGAAAATATTTTTGTAAACTATGCGTCAGATAAGGGACTGATAACCTGAATTCACAAGGAATTCAAGCAGCTGTTCCAAAAAAGACGATCAATCCTATTAAAAGATGGGAGAATGAGTTGGAAAAAAACACTCTCTAAAGATGACATATGAATAACTAAAAGGTATGTGAAAAAATGCTCAACATCTCTCATTATAAGGGAAATGCAGATCAAAACAACAATAAGATACCACCTAACCCCAGTCAGAATGACTAAGATTAAAAAAAAACAAAAAACACTAAGTGCTGGCTGGGTGTGGTGAAAGGGGAACTCTCTTACACTGCTGGTGGAAATGTGAATTGGTCCAGCCACTGTGGAGAACAATTTGGAGATTCCTTAAAAATCTACAAGAACTACCATATGATCCAGCAATCCCACTCCTTAGTATCTACCCAAAGGAAAGAATAATACTTAATTGGAAAAGTGCTTGCACATGGATGTTTATTGTGGCACTTTTCACAATTGCTAAGTCTTGGAAACAACCCAAATGCCCATGAACAGATGAATGGATAGAAAAACTGTGGCACATATACTCAATGGAATACTATTCAGCCATTAAAACAAAAACAAAAACAAAAACAAAAACAAAAAACCCTGGCTTTTGACAGGAAGTGGATGAACATGGAAGATTTACTGCTGAGTGAAGCAAGCCAGGCTATGAAGGGAGAGTCATTGTATGTCCCCACTTAATATATACCGAGTGTCCCCACACTCTATGACTGAAACTAATTGACTAAAAGATATAGAAACACAGTATATATATATATATATATATATATGTAAATACCAGATATAGTGTGTGTGTGAAAGAGGAGGGTCTGAGGAAGGGCTTTAGAAGAAAAATAGGGAGGCAAAGCATTAATGGCACCAAGAAATGAGGTATTATGTGTTGAAGATATTTTGTAGTTTTATCAACTGTACTAGGGATAAATGTTCACCTGTTGAAATATCCATTTTGTAAGCCAAATAATAATGTGATTGAATGTATAAAAGAAAATGAAATGAAAAAATAAAAATAAATAAATAAAAAACCCCTGTGATCTGAAACAGAATAAAATCATTCTAAAAATTGTAAGAGTGTTGTACAAATATCCTCACGTGCTCCCCAAGTAGAGCAAGGTCATTTAGGACCCTCTAGACCCAGTCAGGTTGTGGTATAGAGTCCCAGGTGATGGCAATAATCCCAAGTAGCATTAATATTATAGAAGAGCTGTCCAGATTTCTAGCTCCACTCTTGTGTGTGATCTGTTATGTAATGCTCAGTAACAAACACAATCTACTCTTCAGAAGTATTAGTTACTTGAAATGTGATTTAATCCTGGCTCAATCATCTTTAGAATCACAGTTACCAGATCCCAAAGCTCCATTGCATAACTAGAAATATAAGATCTTCCTCATTTTCTTACAGTGAGACATCTTGGGAAGTTCTTACTTCCCAATATCGGTGACATTTTTTTCTCCACATTGAGTGTGAACCTCACTTGAGATGAGATTCACAACCACTATCAGAAGCCAGGGCTCAGGATGCTACTTCTAAATCTGGAAAAGGCATTTTTTTAACCCAAATAGTATACTCCAATTTTAGTTACCAGCATCATCTCTATTACTGATGTGAGAGCACCAGGCAGCTGGCTCTCTGCCTCCTTGCTGGGTCCCAGATTTAGGCAAACCTCCCTCCTCCTGCTGTGCAGAATGAAGGTCGCCTTGCTCTCTGAGGGGCTACGGGTGGTGCAGGCCGCCCGCAGACTTGGAGTGGTGCATGGCTGGAAGGCCGCCATCTTGGAAGGGCTGCCTACTCTGTACTGTCATCTCCATGTACTACTGCCAAGGTGCTGAAACGTGATTCTTGTTGAAGACAGACAGCTGTAGTGATGACAATCCTGGTTTAACAGCATGTTCTCATGTGTGGAAGGGGGAAAAAAGAAAGCTTTTCCCTCTTGTGTTAAACTTAGGAATGTTGCTATCCACCAAGTCATACTATTCAGTATCTACATTCAAATGCCTTTGTTTACCTTACAAATATAAGTGTTGTTTATGAGGCATATCTGGAATAAGATTATTTAAAGCTAGAAAAACGTCCAACTCCAGCAGGAGGCTGTTTCTGAAGTTAGGCCTTATCTAACTGGCATTGAGCATGTCCAGGTTTCTTCCACAGGATGGTGAGTTCCTGCTTAGGGCCCTGCCCCTCAAGTCTGTTTTGCTCGATAGAAGTTTTCAATCTATTTCAAGAGTGTTTCAACCTAACATATATAATCTAATATCTCACTATTAGATTGTATATCTTCCCTATGACAAGGGGAGAAGTTGGGGTCTCTTCGTTTCCTCAGATGACACATTGATCTATATGAAAATTGGCTCTTTCTAAAGAACACTTGAGTTCTCATATCTAAGTAGAATAGATGTGATGTGGTCAGTGTGAAGGAAATAAAAAGTGGCAAAAAAATTATTTCTAGCAGCTCGCTGTCAGTATCAAAATAGATTCATTATTTCACAACACAACACCTGGAAAGATAGTCAAGGCCCACTTAAGTGCTCTGTCCAGTATATGAGCTTAAGATTTTCTATATATGTCTACAGTATAAGAGAAAGAGATTCTGAAAGGATATTTTAAAGGTGAGAATGGAACTGTAAAGATTTTCTGTCATAAAACCTGGAGAGGACTACTCTGTTCCTGAACTGTCAATCTAACATCTACTAAAACGTGTTGGCAGCCATTCCCTCAGAGTTGTCAAACGTGTCATTGATAATAGTTTTGCATCATAGAGGGGAAAGGGGATATTAAGAACTTAATTCTCAACACTTGTCAGTTAGTGGTGTCACCGACAGCTTAGAGCAAGAGCTGGTCTAATTCCTCTGAGCATATAACCGGAGGTCTTGCAAAGAGACGGAGTATGTGAAGGGAGAAAGGCAATGGGTTTTATTCAAAGTCTCTTATGCATTGACTCCATACCTTTCAAGTTTTCCACGCCCTGTGGGACCAAATTCATTATCCACCAGTTCTGTGAGATAGAATGGAGACCCAGAAAGGTCCAGTAAATTTCCACGGGTTCTACATTCATTCATGTCTCCTGGAGTGGGAGCTCAGGTGGAGCTAAGTCTCCAGGCTGTGTTCTTCTCACTGAGTCACCTACTTAATGCATGTCTGGGGACATGAGTGTTTTTTTGTTTTTGTTTATTGGTGTTTTTTCTTGAAGAGGTTTTTGCTATAGGGCACGTGCGCTTGCCAGCCAGACAGACAGAGACAGAGAGACAGGAAGTGAGAAATCACCCCCCAGGGGGGATGGCCACGCCGTAATCCCTTCCCCTCCATTCTCCTCTTGGGATCTTGGGCACGCATGCACATACGCCCGGCGTGAGTTTTAAGCCACCAGGTCCGGGACGCAAACCGCGGTCGACTACATGGGAGTCCAGCGACATAGCCATTATGCTAACTGCTGGCCCCAACATGAGTGTTTTGACAGGCATGAGTGAACTGACTATTCCTCTTCATCAGACTATATGTAAATAATGAATATGATAATTAATATCAGGCAATGAAGTGGTAGCCAAAATCCCTAAATGATGGTCTGATGCTATAAAATATTGAATGCGATGATAGTTTGGGCTATCATGAGTAGGATTGCTGCTGCCAGCAAAACTATTGTTTTATGTCCCACAGAAAATTATTTTTTTAAAAATGTGATGTGTATATTGTAAAGCCCCTGGGCATAAGTACGAGAACACAAACAGCATTTACGTATCTATTATCTATTAACTGACACTGCATTTGCCAGGCATTTGACACAATTAAGCAAATGCTTGACTGAACAGATGGGTCTTCTAAGGATCCCTAAGGGCATGTCTACATTAACTGTGCCAAGGGGGGTTAATGCACCTCCTTGGCATCTGTGTGCATTCCCCATCAGCACATATACCACCGCTTTACGTGGCTGTAAATGGGTCCGTTTTTGTCCCTGAGGACAAAGAGTAAATGGATTGAGCTATTTCCGGTTCCATTTTTGTCTTTTATTTGAAACATGTCCTAACAATAGTGGATTATATCCTGTGATTATTTCTTGTATCCATTTACTTGAAAATGGCCGATGTATTTATTTGGTTTACTAGTGGCATCAAGGAAATCAAATACTTTTCTTAGGAAAAACACATAGACTTTTGATTTATACCTTGGTTTGTATTGTTTCTAATGTCAGGTTATAATAACTAGAGGAAAATAAACCCAACGCATATCTTAACAGTAATAAGGAATGTAACATTCTAATAGCCAACAAAAGAAGTATGTGCCTTGCACCAGGCTTGGTTTCACGGACTCTGAGAAAGAAATAAGCTCAGATACACAGACCTGAATCAAGTTGGTATGGCAGACTCACTTTGCTGTCTGTTGGTTGTACATGCATCTCTCTTAGGAGTGACCATTTAACATCTCAACTAAATTTCTTTTGCCTTGATCAAGTCTGCAAGGTTTCCTTCAAAATCTCTTCTAAAAGGAGAGCAGTTCAGGACCTGGCCTGTGTGCTTTGTTGGTTTGTATGCCAAAGAAAAGGCTGTACCGTGAAACAAAATATTGGGTGTGGTAAGTATTGGGATTAACAATATGCCACAAAGTAGGGACTGTATTCTTTGAATTTGCACTGGTCCACAGCCATGTTGAAATGGGTAGCCTATAATCCTTTATAGCGAATGGGGTTCAGCGCTAAAAAGAAGGTGGCCATGAAAATACAGTGAATGAAACAGGTCATTATATGAGCATAAAATTGAGGGACCAGCAGTTAGCGTAATGGCTATGTCGCTGGACTCCCACATAGTCGACCACGGTTTGCATCCCAGACCTGGTGGCTTGAAACTCAGGCCGGGCGCGTGTGCGTGCATGCCCAAGATCCCGAGAGAAGAATGGAGGAGAAGGGATTGCGGCGTGGCCATCCCCCCTGGGGGGTGATTTCTGTTTTCTTGTTTTCTGTCTCTCTGTCTCCATCTGCCTGGTGAGCGCACGTGCCCTATAGTAAAAACCTATAAAAAAAGAAAAAAAATTGAACAAAAAAATTAAAAAGAAAGAAAAGCTACTTGCTTAACATCATTTCAACCTTGTAAGGCAAACAGATACATACAATGAATGAAATTATTTAATAGTCTTGTCAAATCAGGCATTAGAAATGGAAATTAGGTGGCTTCTATTCCCTCTTTGAAAAAGACTCATTTAGCAAAGTTTTATTAAAATATATATTTGATTTGTTGAGTGGAAGATAATTTTGCACTAGGCAAATCCCTCTATAACTTTTCTTTCTGCAGTCTAGGCATTTATTTCCTTTAGTTACTAAAAAGAAAATAGAAAGGAGAAATGGAAAGAAAAAATCCTTCTGGAATGCTTATGAGTAAATATAATCCTAAAGATTTGCCTGATTGTACTGCCTACATTATTAGCTGTCAGGATAGTGAAATAACAGTAAGATGTATTTCATTTTAAAAGTACATTAAAAATTATACTGTGTATATTTTAATATTTTTTAGTGTTACTTGTTGAAAGAAGACCAAGATTATAACAGAATTATTTTCATTGTTTCTACTTACTGCCCACATTGAAAGGTGTTTTCCATTTTGTGAAGATTTTAGGTTAAACTTTTGGAATTTCTGTTCTAAAGTGAAAAGGAATCTTTATGTTGCTGTATAGTTGTTTCAGAAGTCCGAGGTTTGTGACTCATTCAGTCAAATAGCTGGTTAGTGCTAGCTGTTAGAATTAAAACTGACTCTATAACAACACAGCATCCTGGGATCAGCAGTTAGCGTAATGGCTATGTCACTGGACTCCCATGTAGTCGACTGCGGTTCACGTCCTGGACACAGTGGCTTAAAGTCACGCTGGGCGCGTGTGCGTGTGTGCCCAAGATCCTGAGAGGAGAATGGAAGAGAAGAGTTTGCGGCATGGCCATCCCCCCCCGGGGGGGTGATTTCTCGCTTTATATCTCTCTGTCTCTCTCTGCCTTTCTGGTGAGCACACGTGCCCTATAGCAAAAATCTCTCAAAAACAAAACAAAACACAGTATTCTGAAGTTTTTTTCAATGCTACTTCAGTCCATGTTGAATTTGGCTTTTCATTTTTTTTAATTAGTCAATACATAGAATATATGTAGTAAAATAAGTATTGTGTATTCATATGAACACCCAACTTAACAACTAGAATGTGAGTAATGCGGTTAAATATTATACTTCTCTATCATATTAATTAAAATGTAGTACAAACTAAACTATGTCCCATCACTCTAGAGATATCCACTGTTAACAATTTTGAGTATATCCTTCCGGGTGTGTGTGTGTGTGTATGTATAAGAGAGAAAGAAAGAAACGATTTAATTTTATAAAATACTATCGTGCAATAGATGTCATTTTGCATTTTGCTTTTCTACTCAACAATATTTTATGGATATAATATCTTGTCTAGGCATTTGTATGCATTTATTTTGAAATCAGTATTATAATTACCAGTCTTGTCTATATTTATCTACCTGTGCTAAGTACTTTTATATTGGACTCTGAATCACTCTTCAGTGAGTTGGCCTGGAGCAGCCGTATGAACTGTTCTGGAAGACTAAATGAAATTCAGTTGATTTGTTTTGCCCTGGCTAAACAAAAGACAAGGTGTCACCATGTCAGGCTCCCAGCTGGGACCACAGGTCTGTGCCATCTTTGCAGCTCGATTTTAGGCAGGGCCTTGCTCTGTTGTCCAGACCAACCTTGAGCTTGTGATTCTGCTGCCTTAGCCTCTGCGAGCCCCTACGAGGCACCTCATAAGCACACACTTTCTTGCCTGCTGTTAGGTGAGGTTGGGAGTGGAACCTGGCTTCCCACCCGCTTCCAGCCTGTGGAGCAGTGTCTTAGCAGTGTGTGCCACCGCCACGGCTATGCTTAATTTCAGGTTTTTAAACTTTTTAAGATTTAGCTTGCATATGAGTAGGGCAGATCAGATATCATTGTGGATAGGACTAGAGGATGTGCTGAATAATTGCATCATTATCTAAAATCAAGCAGGTTGAACAAAATGCCTGCAGGGTATTGGTTGATAGCAAGAGACCATCGGATTTCAGCACTTGGTCCTGGCTACCTCAGCCTTTTTGTCATCCATGTAAGCCGATGGTTTAGTCAGCACAACCCACTTGAAAGTGGCTGGTTTGAAAAGAGGTAGAAGGAGTATAACCTTGGAAATCTTTGTCCACCACAGAGAGGTTGACTGAGAGGTCATTTTGTGTAATAATGGTGGACATTTATTTTGAAGAACTATCTGCTATCATTGCACATCCCGGTAGGGAAAGGATAGAAATTAAGTGCTGGAAGACAACATGTGGCATGGTGATTGAGGCGGCTGGATCCCACATATCCAACTGCCTGGTTTCAGTCCAGGACCCGGCAGATAGAAAAGCATACCAGGCATGTGTGTATGTGTGCCTAAAATCCTGAAATGAGAGTAGAAGAGAAAGAACTACAGCCTAGCCATTTGCCTGGGAGCTGCTTTCTCACTTCCCCCCTCTCTTGCTCTCTCCGGAGAGTGTACACATACCCTTTGGCAATTTTTTTTTTTTTAATGAAAATTCAAAGTTTTTTAAAAAGAGATTAAATACTTGACTAAATTAACCTTCATCACCTTAGAATACAACCCACATTCAGTACAGCTATTGCTCAAAATGTAAGTTCCATCAAGTAGGGACTTTTTTTCTTTCATTCTCATCACCCACACGAACAGTTTGCTTATACTAGGTGCCTGATACATATATATTACATGAGTGAATGAAAAAACAGTGGAAAGAATTCAGGCAAAGTGAAAAAGACTCTAGTCCTGTCTGAAGATGCTGTTGTTTTGTTTTGTTTTGTTTTTTAATTTGCCATAGGGCAGGTGTGCTCACCAGAGAGAGAAAGAAAGAAATTGAGAAAGCAGCCCCGAGGGTGGTAGTGACCACAATGCAATAATTTCTCCTCTGTTCTCCTCTCCGAAGTTTGGGCACGCGCACGTGCACACATACACACACACACACACACACACACACACACACTGTGTTTCTCAAGACTCCAGGTCCAGGACTCACATAGCACACTCAGCCATGTAGATCCAGGCGCCTTAACCATCATACCACCAACTGGCCTGATGCTGGTGTTTTGATACTAGCTTATTCTGAATACTCTTGACATTTAATGCTTTTAGCTTTTCTTATTTAACTTATTTTCCTCTTTTGTTTCTTCTGCATTGATTGTCAGTCACTGTGGTCACCCTCCTGGTTTAATGAATTACGGCTACTCAGTTGTTAAAACATGGTGGGCCCAAAACCTATCAATGGCACGTTTTTCTCTTTACATTTTTCCTGGGTAATGTCATCCTCATCTTGGACTTTAACTACCTGTCACACAAACAGATTTTCTAAAATTCTAGCTTTAGCATGAACATTGTTTCCACGTTGTTTCTTGATTCCTTGTAATCAGCACTATCTACCTCAGAGCACAAGCTCAAAACAAATTCTGCTCCCTTTCTCTCTCTGCCCTGAGAGTCCATTTTTCAAAATCACTCATCCTCTACTTTCCACTGCTATTGGCACTTTTAAACCCCAGATCTTTATCAATGAACCATTGCCCTCTTGTTTTCAGCTTTCTTTACTTTTCTTCCGTCCTCTACACTTCTGCCAAGGGGATCATTCTAAAAGACAAGCATGATTACATATCTGATTAAATTTTTAACTAATAAATTTAATTAAGCTTAGCTTTCAAGATACTCTTCAGATCTTCATGCTCTGAATCATGCTTTTGTTGAAAGTCTCGGATGTGGCTCTATTTTTTAAAATATCCTTTGTTCCTGTCAGTAATTTATTTATTCATTTATTCAGTAGTCAAATGTTCATTTTTTTTTTATTCAGCAATCATTAAATGAAAACCTATTATAACCCAGAGGATTTAGCTGGGAGCTAGGGATACAGCAGAGAACAAAACAGTTATAGTCTCTTTCATCACGGAGTTTGCAATCTAGTAAAGAATAGTATAAATAAACATGTTAGGTAATTATAACTATAATAAGGATGTAAAGAAGAATTATAGAATATCTATAACATAAGTGCTCGATGCAGTCTATGAAATGAGGCATACTTTCCCTATAGAAATAAAAGGCTTTCTTTTTTAAAGATGATTTATTTAATTTTATTTATTGTTATTATTATTTAAATTTGCTGTAAGACATGTGTGCTCACCAGAGAAAGACAGAGAGAAAGAGGGAGAGAGAAGGAGAGAGAACGTGAGAAAGTAAGCCAACAGGTCCAGGACTTGAACCATGTTCAGCCATGTGGGAATCCAACACCTTAACCACCACGCCACCTGCTGGCCACAATAAAATGCATTCTTAGTCATAAATAATGAGGAGGATCCATCAATGTACGGAGAGACATCATTATTCCAGGACGGGCAAAGATGGTGAGAAGATACGAAGGTAGGAAGAAGGTATGGTGCCTCCGTAGAGGGGCAAGCAAAGGGGAAGGTGGTCACTCCATCCCACCATGATTGTCTAGGTCTCTGTTCCTATTTCACATACTTTATCCTTCAAGACTTTTGTTAAATGTCACCTCTTCTTCTTGGACCACTCACTTGGGTTTTTATCTTTTCCCTTGTGCTCTTAAATTGCCTGTGAAGACCTTCAATCATAAATGTTTCTTATTTTTCTTGAAAAGAACCATCTGCATTTTCCTGGCTAGCTCAGAGCTCAGAACTAGTGGAAAGTCGATGCATCTTTGTTGGGTGATAGAATTAATGGATGAAAACTGAGCAGCCGTGGCGTATTGCAGCATGGGCACTGAGGAAACAATTATCGAGTAGTATTCTGTGATGATAAAAAAAGTGCTTAATAAATAGTTGCTCATACATTTTGAAGTGATGACAAGATATGATACAAAAATTCATTGGCATTAGAATCATACATGCCCATAGTTTAAACAAGGCATCAGTGTGTCAATCTCTCTGTCACATTTATGATTTATGTTCCCCAAATGTGCAGAATCTCTAAGAATCAAATGATACAGAAGCATGATTTTCATTCCTTCATGAAACTCTACAGAAACTGAAGAAACTCTTCTCTGTGGATCTGCAGGGATTCTGTTATTTCAAGTATAGTTTTGCTCAGCACCTTAGAGACCAACTGCTAAGAAAGAAAGTGTCCTGTCAGAAGAACCTGTCTTCTGATCAAATTGCTCCAGCTGTTGTTGGTAACCTTGCAGGGCATTATCTTACCTACTTTTTAAAAAAAGACTTTGTTTATCCAGAAATTATGTTCTATATCTCACACTAACTTGCCCTACCTTTTGAACTCTTTAGATTTAGAATTTCCTTATCATTTGTAGTGATTTTCTTCATATATATTAACAAATTCTATTAGTAGTCTGCATGCATTCTTGCCATGAATTTCTTATACATGAACAGGACTTTGATTTATGTTTAAAACTCCTTGACCAGGTGCTCTGTTTAAGGAGGGTGTGTTTGTAATTCATCATGGATGACTCTAAAAGCATTTTATAAAAGCATTACCCAGTCTCAGTAGGAAAAAAAAAAATCTAAGGAAAAAAGTCGCCCCACTGCAAAGCTTCAATTTATATTTTCCAGCCTTTACAAATGAAATTTGAAGGTGTTATTTAAAAATGTATATTTTAACTTGTAAGTGCATTTATCTCCTTTACACCGTGTATGGGCTTTCAGTATAAACAATCAGGCTTGACAAAATTTTCGTAGACTTGAGAGTTTTGTGAAATCCTTTGACTCTCTCAAGGTAGCACCAATCATTGACAAAGCTGGCACAGTAACAGCCTATTCAAACTACAAATAAAAGTGTTACTGGTGTAACTTTGGACTATCTGTTTAAAGAGGATGCAATGACTGGAACAGTGGTATGAATTCCCTGTTGGGAAGTGGGATTACAAATAGGCTGTGGAGAGACCAGCAGATGGCATAATGGTTACGTCACTGGACTCCAACATGGTTGCCCGTGGTTTGAATCCTGAAACCAGTGGCTTATAACTCACAATGGGCAAGTGTGTGTGCATGTCCATGATCCGAAAAGGACAATGGAGGAGAAAGGATTGTGGTGTGTCCGTCCCCCCTGGGGGTGATTTCTCTCTTTCTGTCTCTCTGGCTGGTGCACCTGCCTTGTGGGAAAAAAAATCTCTAAGAAAAGCAATAAACAAATAGGCTATGGAGGCAGTTTGTTTACTGATACACTGGGTTTTGAGTCAGTTAAAGTAGTTGGCAGTTAACTATATTTTTAAAAATAGTTAAATTTCTCATAGGTAGGCACAGAATATGCATCTATCTATATATCCTTCCAAATTATTTAAAATTCATCATTCTTCTTCTCTTATTTGTCTTTCATTCAATGAAAGACAGCATCGAGCATCGACTCTACTCAATTATGCTTTACACTAGTTATCAAAATTAATCCTTATAACAATTCTGTGAGGTTGATAATTTTGTGCTCAGTTATAAATGTATAAATTGGAATTAGGAGGTATTTTGGGAAATTACCAAAAGTTACATATTTATGTAGTGGAAAGTGGATCTGTTTTACTAGCAGATTTTCCATGTATCACAAAATCAGAAATTTTGTTACTCTGTATAATAGTTCTTTACTCTATGACAAGTAATTTTTTACATGCTATATAGAACATTACCATTATTGTTACTTAAGATGGGTATTTTTACTCCTTTAATTTTTTTTCCTTTAATTCCTAGAGAGCACATACAAGAGAGAGAAAGAGAGGGAGAAGAGAGAAAGCATCCCTTAATGGGATGTGGGTATGCTGGAATACTTTTTCCTGCATTTCTCGATTCTGTTAGGATTTTGGCCATGCATGTACACACCCAGTGTTTTTCAAGTGGCCTCAGCTGAGATAGAACTGCAATTGGCCATATGGACTCCAACTCCTAATGTATTGTGTTAAACCATTGTACCATAGAATCAGACTTTTTTTTTAATAGATGAGAAAATTGAAGTTATAAATTCTGAAAGCTATTTTTAAATTAGCCTTGCAGAAAAGAGGGAAGGAGGGAGGAAGTGAGGTAGGGAGAGAGGGAGGGAGGGAGAGAGTGAGAGAGAGGGAGGGAATATACTCATATTAGGATTTAAAGATACCCAGCATAGCTAGGGTTTATGTAGGGTATTTGCCATGATCATGATTTAAACGTTAAGAGCAGAAGGAGCGGCCAGCAGGTGGCATGGTGGTTAAAGGTGCTGGACTCCCACATGACCGACCTCAGTTAGAATCCCAGACCTGGTGGCTTGCTTTCTCACTTTCTCTCTCACTCTCTCTCATTCTATCCCTCTATGGTCAAATAAAAATAAATAAATAAATGGATAAAGATAAATAAAATAATTAAAGAAAATTTAAAAAGAGCAGAAGAAACAGGTAAATATATTTGCATTTAAAACTAGTAATCTTTCTAAAACATGGAGACTGATTATAGACTACAATGATGACTGGAATTACAATAACACTAACAAGTTCAGAATTCCAGAAGAAAGAGTGATTTCTGGAACTGTCAAGTTCAGACCTGTTAGTATGATAGGATAGCAGTGGGAATGGTTAAAATGAGTAGATTAAATTTCTTTCTTCTTTCAATAAACATCTGTAAAGAACCTACTATGTACTAGGCATTAATACAGATGCTTGGGATATAACAGTGAATAGAAACAGACAAAATCCTTGTTTTTATTACTTTTATTCTGGGCAATATAGGAAGCCATTAGAGTTTTGTGCAGAGATGTAGCATGACATTCTAATAGAATCATCCTGAGTTCTGTGTTGGGAATATTGAAGTGAGTCTAGAAATAGGAAGAAGAGTTAGGGGGCTCTTTCAGTAATGTAGGTGGACATTGATGGCAGTATAGTGAGAAACTACTGTATGTTGGATTGGTGGTAGATGGTCCATTGCAGAGTAAGGGAAAGGGAGAACTCAAGGATGACACTCAAGATCCTGGCTAGAACAGGTGGATAGATATCAGTGCCATTTACTAAATGAAATATGAAATACTATAAAAGGCACGTTTTAGAGAGGAAAACAATGAATTTTCTTTCAGTCTGAAGTTCCAGTGTATTATCAAAGAATAGACTTACAGGAAGCAGTTGATTTTGTAGGTGTGGACTTCAGAAGGAAGCTTTCAGCTGTCAGTATCATTCAGAAGTAGGTTAGCACTGAGAATAGCTATGGTTGGAATGTCCTCTCCAAAACTGATGTTGAAATGTAATTGCCATGGTGACAGTATTTAGAGGTGGGTCCACTAAGAAGTGATTAGGCAACAAGAGATCAATGCCATTGTTGTGGACTCGATTTACTACAAAACGGCAGTTTCAGCTCCTACTCTAGCTTGTCTTTTTGCTCTTCCATCTTCTGTTGTGGCATGAGGCAGCAAGATGGCACTGGCTGGGGGCCAGTTCCTCGATCTTGGGCTTCTCAGACTCCAAAACTGTGAGAAAATAAATTTTTACTATTTATAAATTAGCCTGTTCATAGTATTCTGTTACAGCAACACACACAGACAGAGACAGAGCTATAAGTGAAACAGCTGGATAATCCTTGGGGGGCAAGGGGGGAGCTAATTACATAATAGAATTGGGACAAAATTGGGACTGATTTATGAGAAATGCCTATGTTTGAAGATTAGGTATATGAGATAGAGCCAGTAAAGAGGACAGAAAATAAATGACCTGAGAGATAGAAGAAAAATAGGAGAATATGGTATCATGAAATTCCAGGGAAAGATATTTTTCAACTGGGCTAATTACCATTTTATCGTATAATAACACAGAAACAAATAAGTGGATTTTGAAACAGAGATATTAGCAATGATATTTCCAGTGGAATGTCGAGATGGAAGATGTTAGCTGGTTGAGGTAACACAGAGGGGATGAAAAAGGGAGGAAAATAATATAGATAACTCTGACTCTGTGAAGGGAAAATAACCAGATTGACTATTGTGTGGGACCCAGGACTTCTTTAAGGTCTGTCAAAACCACAATGTTCTTAGTGTGTCACTCATAAAGAATATACTATTAAATAATTTATACACGAATTTTCCTTTTCAAACTAGGGAGTTTAACATTTGAAGAGAGAATATTATAAATGAAAGAGTAAATGTTTGGGTATCAGATATTTCTGTATTTGAACCCTCCATCCACAATGTTAAGTTATCTTGGGATCTTAGGAAGTTACCTGTTCTCTTTGAGCCTCAATTGCCTAGTTTGTAAAATGGGGGAAATAATATCCCTTTATTGTATAAAATGGATGCATGAAGTAATATATCTAGTGTGCTTAGTCATATACCTGGCACATAGTGAATACACAATAAATAATACCTTTCATTATGATTACAGAACACTGTACTAAATAATACCTCACAGGTGTGATGCTGTCTTATTGATGATTTGCCATTTCTTCTAACCAAGACTCATCTCACTTTGCAGTCATTTTCACTCTGTATTTCCTTACTTTTGGTTTGTATACTTAATACTAATCCAGTTGTTTGGTTTAGTGTAGCATATTGGACTTGCTCAATCTTGAATACCAAAAGTATATATAAAAAAAAAAAACCGGAAACATTAAGATCTACAATCTCTATGAATTTGGCTGCTTTAGATATTTTATATAAATGGATTCATATAATATATGATACTCTGACTTTTTTTTCACTTAGCAAAATATTTTAAAGGATCATCCATGTTGTAGCATGTATCAATACTTTAGCCTTTTTTATTGTTGTTTAATATTCTATTGAATGGATATACCACATTTTGTTTATGTATTCTTCAGTTGAGAGGTGATTCTATTGTTTCTACATTTTGGCTATTATGAATAATGCTACTATGAACATTCATGTGAAAGTTTTTTGTATAGAAAAATTATCTTATTTATCTTGGATAGCTGCCTAGAAATGGAATTATTGTATCAAGTGGTAATTCTGTATGTTTAACTATTTGAGCAACTACCAGACTGTTTTCCAAAGTGGCTACACTATATTATTTTCAACAGCCAGTATGGGGGTTTCAATTTCTGCATATCCTCACCAACACTATTATCTATCTCTATTAGGATAGCCATCCCCTTGACTGTAAAGTGGTATCTCATTGTGGGTTGCATTTACCTGATGACTAATGAAGTTGAGCATCTTTTTACATGCTTGTTGGCCATTTGTCTCACTTCTTTAGAGAGATGTTCATTCAGAGTCTTTCCCCATTTTTAATAAATGACATTGTTTTATTATTGAGTTGTATAGCTCCTTATATATTATATTTATACATTCTAGATGCAAGTTTTTATCAAACATATGATTTGCAAAAATTTTCTCCCATTTCCTGTGTCATCTTTTCACTTTCTTCATGATGTCCCTTTCTATGATCATTTTCTAAAAGAATCTGTAATTGTTACAGGCGACTGAGAATTCATGGACTATTTTTAAGCCAATCCAGCGCAACCCTACACTGTTAACTGTTATTTTCATGATGTAGTAGTGAAATGATGTGCATACAAATGAGGCTGCATTTACAAAATATACAAATGCAGTCAGCACTAGAGCCTTTGTCCTCTTCAAAAACTTTTCACAGCAGCTCTATGGGGGCATGCACAGGTATTTCACATGAGCTAAGGAGTAGGCCCCTTGTGCCCTCTATCCTTGGCCTCCTTGTAATTATGTGCTGTTCAAATGCAATGAAAGGGGAATAGAATTTATCACTGTCAATGCTGCCAGTGTCCTCTATGAAAAATGGCTTCCTACCTACACTTCTGCTTCCCAATTTCTTCCTTACTATTTAATGCAGAAACAAGGAGAGTGCCCATAGTATCTTGATAACTTGTGTCAAGCTTAGTCTCATCTAGATCTCAAGTAGGACTGTAACTCTTACACTAAGTAAATTATTCAAGGTTATTTGAGCAAAAATATAGCAAGGCATTCCATCATCAAAAGCGTATCACAAAAAATATTAATAGCCTCCAGGTGGAGAAACTCTGCAGGCTCCACTTTGTACTGCATTGATCACAGTCTGAGAAACAAGATCCTGAAAGTCAGCACTGGTGTAAATGAGCTTGGAAAGCATCTGCCTTGGACTCAATCAAGAGATAGTAGTTTTGGTTTGGTTTGACTGTTTTAGGAGTTTATGCGGCTGGCTTACATGTGTGTCTCTGTGTTCTTCTGTAAAGCAGCCATCGTGATCCTTTCTAGTCAATGACACAACTGGCTGAAAAGTTGAAGGTTCTGAAAGTTTGGGGAATGAGATGACTTGTTTTTGAAGGCAGAGTAGCCTACTATATATGTATTAGTTCATTTCCACTTCTTGGCTCAGAGTGTGTCAGGGAATATGCCATTTATGGTTAATAAGTGGTACTGATAACACTCGAACTAAGGTCTTAGATTAATAGAAGGTACTTCTAAACCATGGCCATTTTCTCCTCTCTTCTCCCACCCCTTCTCCTTCTTCTCTTCTTTCTCCTTCTTCTTTTTTAAATTTACCGAAGGGCTTATGTACTTATCAGAGAGAGACAGAGAAAGAAAAAGAGGGAGAGGGAGAAAGCACCCTTCCCCCACCACAATTCCTTCTTTTTCATTTCTCCATCCTATCTGAATTTTGGGTACACATACACATATATACCTGGAATGTTTTTCTAGCTACTGGATCCAGGACTCAAACAGCATAATTGGCCATGTGGGATCTGACTCTCTTAACCACTAGGTCATGGGATGTCCAAGCCGTGGTTTTCTTATCTTAAATTTCAGATTAACCAAAGTTTGTTTAGAATACGTCTCAGAATCAGTTTATATGATTTGGTTTTAAATCTATCCAAGCACCATGTTGGTGAAAATAAATAAATATATTATAATAATCAACAATCAAACATTTGAAATTTCTCTTCCAACATCTTTTCTTATCTCATTCAAGTTGATTCTCCACACTTGTGCCAGTGTGATTTTCTGTAAGGGAAATCTGGTCATGCCAGACCTAATGGCACCCAACAATCTCCTCTTGGCTCCTGACAAAGCCCTGCCTCTTCAACATGGCATACACATGCCTCTAAATTCAACAGCTCTCTTTTGCTCTTCAGCCTTCTTTCTGGCTACTCTGGGTCACACGCAAAACACAAAAGCAATGCGAAGCTGTTGTCAAAGGCCTTTGTTTCCCAGCTCCGTTTATTCGGAGATGTGGGCTTCTCTCCATGGATGCTCTTCCTTTTTGCTCTATTGTCTATTTATTTTTTAAGACTCAATGGAAGAGTTATTTCCTCATGAGCCTCTTTTCTGAGTAAGGCATGTTGAGTTTGGTACCCTGTGTTAGCGTACTGCTATACATACATCTCTAACTTGGCACTTACCCTGCCATATTCATTTTCCCTGACAACACATCCATCTTTGCACTGGAAGTTCCAAGGGCAGAGGCAGTCTTACTCTTGTTTCCTCCACACCACGTGTTGTACAGGAACCCCACGAATATGCTAAGTTCTTTGCTAAGCACTTTATATATGTTATGGCATCTAATACAATAACATGAGAAGGGTGGTATTGGCATTTTAATTTTGTTTTTGATTTCGTTTTTGCTTTTGGGTTTTGCTATATGGTCTGTGCAGTTGCCAGAGAAAGAAAGAGAGAAATAAAGTGAGAAGTCACCCCCCAGGGGGGATGGCCATGCTGTAATCCCTTCTCCTCCACCCTCCTCTTGGGATTCTGGGTACACATACACACGTATCTGACATGTTTTTCAAACACTGGTTCTGGGACTTGAACCACACAACTGACTTTGTGGGATCCAGCACCTTAACTTCTACACCACATACTGGCCCTCAATTTTATTTTTAATGAGCAGGCTGAGACTTAGAATAAATCACTGTCCAAGCGCATGGAGCTATCACAAGGCAGACTGCTCTCGTCTGTCGCACTTCTGAGTCAGAGTAGTTGGCATATCTCTATTCTACTTCTCAAATACCATTTCAAACAAAATGTTCAAGTAAAATCTTACTAATTTTATTTGTTCAGCTTAAAATCTGCTCCTTCTCAATCAAAAACTAAGTCTTTGCTGATCTTATTTAAACTTTATTTATTATTATGTTCTTAAAGTTTCTTTCTTCCATGAAGAAGGGAAAGAGAGAGAGACACTCCAACAGGGGCCCCATGTGACAGTTCACCCTCAGTCTCGGACAGTCCTGGATGGTGGGCTCTTGTGTGTCTCCTGTACTCAGGGAGGCCTTCTGATGCAAACCGGGAGCCTCCCATGTGGTCAGCCCTAGCGTTGAGTTACCAGTGTGTGACAGTAGTGCCACCACCTGCCTCCATTCCATTTTAACTTTAAACCACTTTGTCTTCCTCCTTCCCTTCATATCTTGATAGAGATCAGTATGGAATCTCCAACTCCTCTAGTTATTATCATTCATGCCATCCGCAGTTAGTCTAAGATTTGAGTGACCAAACTTGTCAAATATGATTGTTCTTTCTAAGATGACTCTAAACATACATGTGGCAATTCCTCTGCCAGCAATAAACTTTTCATTATTTTAAAAGGATCTTCACGGGAGCCAGCAGTTAGCGTAATGGCTACGTCGCTGAACTCCCATGTAGTCGACTGCGGTTCGCGTCCCGGACCTGGTGGCTTAAAACTCACGCCAGGCGCGTGTGTGTGCGTGCCCAAGATCCCGAGAGAAGAATGGAGGAGAAGGGATTGTGGCGTGACCATCCCCTCTGGGGGGTGATTTCTCGCTTTCTGTCTCTATATCTCTGTCTGTCTGGCGAGCGCATGCGCCCTATAGCAAAAACCTCTCCAAAAAAAAAAAAAAAAAAGGATCTTCACACAACTCAAATGTTACCTTTGTCATGGAACTTTCCAAATTGTTCTCAGCACTTATTAATAGTCGTACACAGATTGTAGTCATGTTAGCATGCTGTGAACAGCTTATCTATAGCTCTTATCAGACTGCATTGATAGGAAATGGTCTTTTCTCCACCCATCTCCAGAATCTTTAATGAGGAAGTCTCTGTGTTTCAGATATATTATCTCTGCAGAGATGTCCTCTTCAGTATCTCCATTTTTAAAAAATGTAGCAAGAACTCAAAATGTATGTAAAAAAAAATCAAATGTAAATATGATGTTTGGCCTTACAGTACATAAATATATAAAAACTCTTGCTAACATTCATTTATTCCATGTAATTTACATAATTGTTATATATAAGATATACCTTTATAACAATTACATATTAGTTTTATATATATATATATATATATATATAAAACTAATATATCTAGTGGGTTTATTTATTAATAGTTTATTCATATCACTTCAACTTAAATTTAGACTCATTGAGGAAAGTTTGTGGCTTATCTGTCCAGGATAGGTATGTGAAGGCATTACCTTGAAAATGTCATATGAGTTTTGGATGAAGAAATGAAAATTTGTTGACATTTTAGTGTATATTCCTTTCGTAAAGTTTAGGCTGCTTCTTCCAAGCAAAACCCTAGAGAGTTTTTTTAAATACCAGAGCACTTTAATTCAATGCTGTTTAGTTAAGAGTTAAAGATTATAAAATTAAGTTGAATTCAGAGTAGTTGACAAAGTGTTGAAATTTTGAAACAAGATCACCAAAATATAAGTATGATTTTCAGTGTAAATGAATAGTTGGCGTACAGGGTGGTCATAATTCTGTACAACGAGGCTATACTCTGTTACTTTGTGAGGGGTAATTTTACTTTCTTTGCACATTAGGTAGAAACTATTAGGCTGAGAAGTTCTAGACCTGATCACACTTTCGAACCTTGGAGGATCCTTTTGACTGTCGCCAAACAACTGTAGTGGATGTTACTTGCTCTAACACAGGGTTTGTTACAGCATAGGGCCGAGCCAAAGCAATACCTTGGGAGTCTTAAAGACTATAGAAAGCTGTTGGAAACAATCAGAACATAGTTGTGAAAAGTAGTTTGATTTCTTTCTCCCTTCTGATAGATTTGCCCTGAGAAGTTCTTTCCCCTTTTCTGCTTGAAAGTCTTGACACTTCTCTTCTTCCCACCTTTCCAGATCTTGTACTTTCCTATTTCAAGACAAACCATTTGTAAACAAAATCCCAGAATAAACATGCCCTCTAAACACATATAAAGTCTACAGGAACCCTGATTTTTTTCATTTAATCAAAATCGTATCTATTGTTTTGGAAAATTAGCTTCAGTACTTACAATTTTAGCTAAAACTGTAGGTTAAAAAAAAAAACAAAACGGTAGGTTAATATTACTAATGAAGGTGGACTTACATGAGAACTTAGACATAACTACCAGTTCCATATATAGGCAGGTTAACTAAAAAGGCTCAAGTCTGATTTGTTTGTTTTTATCACTTAATGAGATTATTCCAATTAAACAACCTTAGATGTCAAAGGGAACCTGTCGGGATCTGCCCCAGACTTAGCTCGATCTAAGAAGCAGCAGAAAGAAAGAGACAAAGAGACAGAGTAGCAGTAGACACAGGCAGCCTGAGCCTAGGTAGCCAAAGCAACTCGTGCCATCCAGACAAACTGGGTGGCTTAACTTATAGGGCAAAGCAACACTACATGTGCGTATTTCATGGCATTCCATAGAAAAGTTGACATGTGACAGACAATAAGAAGCAGGTAACAGATCTACAAGGGCTTAGACATACTGGGATAGGTGTATCTCTTGGCTACCTCCATATCAAAGAGGAATTCCAATAAACTTCTTATCTAGTGGAGAAAAGCCTAGCTGCAGGTATGGGGAGGACACTTTCTTGCAAACATCAAAGGGGTGTTGATAAGGCTAAAGACTTATAGCGGCAGAGCAGAGGTTGGACTTTGCTAACTGGAGTCAGGATGTTTCCTAAATTCTATCAGATGTATCTGTTGGAAGGCTCCTAGAAAATTCCACCCTTTGCTCTGCTTGCAGTAAGGGTCAAGGAAAGGAAAAGCTGCAAAGTTCTGTCAGAGCCAAAACGGACAGGTGATGTTTGCTCAGAGCATGTCCCCACAGCCTCAGGGCCTTTCTCCGAACATGTCCCTACAGGAACCAAATTCAAATGTCTGGTATTCTAGTAAATTCCCTTTGAAGACCTAGAGCTTTCCTTTTGGCCATCTCCCATGTTGAGAACACTGCTGTACTAAGTCATTGCCAGAGGGTGCATGTGCTCCCTACAGGGAAGAAGGAGAGAAGTGCTCTCTAATGGGCTTGGTCAGGCTGCAACCCTATTTTCTTGTTTGATTACATGTCAGTGTTACACTGACTCCTTAAAAAACTTTAATGAAGTCATTTAGGTAAAGGTATACCTATATTTGTGCTATAGGGCTGTTGTTAGAATTATTTAGACACAATACAGAAAATGTTTAATACCATTTTGCCTCGTTGAGTAGTCTCAGTGAAAGTTTTGGTTAAAGTAATAAAATGTCTTTTTTGGAAATTTTTCTCATCTTATTTTTGAGAAGAACTATATTTCTAGATCTGAACCATAATTTTCTTTTACTATGTTATCTTTGGTGGGTAATAAACTATAGGAAAAATTTTGAGAATTCAGTCAGAAGATATAGGTAAGATGCTTCATACATTGTTTTTCCCAGGAAGTGATAAACATATGGCATTTATTTTACTTTTATTTATATGCATAGTTAAATGCATATAGCCAAGCCAAAAGGCTTAGGAAAAATGTGAATTTAAGCAAATGCTATTGGAAAAGCTCTAGTTCAGTACCTAAATAATTAAGTATTAAATCACACACACATTTTCTTTTATGGACTGAGTGTGTGTGTGTGTGTGTGTGCACATGAAAGAAAGAGAAGAACCCTCAACAGGGTCTCCTCACACCACAATCCCCTTTCCTTGGCCCTCCTGTGCCTGGGTGCCCACATGAACACTTTGTGTGTTTTTTGACCAACCCAGGGAGCCAAACCCTAGGATGACCTTATGGCTTCCAGCCTTGCAGGGCACTTGCCTTACTGCTGTTTTATGGCGGCTAGGACTACACTCTATTTTCATCCCTCTCAGGTTCAAAGAAATTGACCCCACTTGTACCTTATTTCTTATACTGTTCACTTGCTCCACAATCCTGTGCCTTTTGTCCTCACAACTTCTTGTTTCTTGTTGCTCAATGACAGCCACTTGTTCAGAATCCTGGATCTCATTTTGGGGGTCCTGCTTTTTACCTGCCACCATGAATAGCCAGATTTTCATTGTCTGGTCCCAACTCTCTGAACAGCTAATCGTTCTGAATTTATCTCTGTGATTCTGATTATGTATTTTACCAGCTATTTTTACTTACTGAGCTGATTCTGCTTTTTCTTTTCAGAAGCGCATTTAATCTGAGTAAGTCTACCATTGTGCATTTGTACAAAGGTGCCAATGTGTGGATACACAACACACATACACATAGACACACACATCTTCCTACTTTCTCAGCCTAGACTTAACACCTAAACAAATGGCATTTTTTTTGTACCATAACAGGTATCAGCACTTAATATCACTAAATTTAGATCCTTGTAGTGCAATATTAACTTTTTAATTGCAAATATGTTTATTAAATAAAGATCTTTGGGGGCCAACAGGTGGCATAATGGTTAAGGCACTGGATTCCCACATGGCTGACCATGGTTTGAGTCCCGCACCCAATGGCTTGAAACTCATGTCAGGTGTGTGTGCGTGTGTGCCCAAAATCCCAGGAGGAGAAGGGATTGAGGTGTGTGCCCTTACCCCTAGAGAGTGGTTTTTCAATTTCTTTCTCTGCCTCTCTCTGTGTCTCTGGAAAAAAATCTCTTTTAAGAAGATCCTTTATATTGGGACCAACAGTTAGCATAATGGCTATGTTGCTGGACTCCCATGTAGTCGATCGCAGTTCCCAGACATGGTGGCTTAAATTTATGCCAGGTGCATATACTTGCATGCCCAAGATCCTGAGAGGAGAATGGAGGAGAAGGGATTGTGGTGTGGCTGTCCCCCCTGGGGGGTGATTTCTCGCTTTCTGTCTCTCTGTCTCTGTCTGTCTGGCGAGTGCACGCGCCCTATAGCAAAAACCTCTCCAAAAAAAAAAAAAAAAAAAAAAAAAAGATCCTTTATATTTATTCATGGAAACTAGTTTGAGATATATCTGTACATAGTACCTAAGATTTGGAACTCTGGGGCACCACAGCTCTGCCACTTATGAGTTGTGAAAACTTTACTAATTTATATCATTTTTCTGTGCTCAGCTTCCTTAGAACACTGGCACATTGTAACTGTTCAACAAGTTAAGGCTATTAATAATATTAGATTACCATATTATATTCATGTAAGTTCTCTTGCTCTAAACAAATTTTATTCTCTAAAAGGGAACTCAGATCGTTATTATTATACTGACACTTAATCTTTTTATTTGACAATATTAAACATGGCAATATGGACTTGGATTATTACCAAGAGGTTCTTGGAATCCAATTAATCAATAAATCAGCTTTGGGGAATTTATAGTCCAAGTGAAGGGAAAAATAGGTGATTACATTATTTCTGCAACTTAGAAAACACCTTGGAAAAATATGTGCAAATATATTATCAAACCATTATTTCTTCATTGTGGTATAACCTACTATTTTTAATTTTTTAGTTATTGTTCACTATGCTTTTTTTTTTATTAATTACTTTATTTATTTTTGTATATACTTTCAATCATATTGTTTGGCTTACAATGAGACCATTTCGATATGTGAACATTTCTCCCCAGACCCGTTGATCGAAATATCTTCAACAGATAACACCACACCTCCCCATCCCGTCAATGCTCTACCTCTGTATCCCTTCTCCAAATGTCTTTCGTTGGGCCCCACTCCTCCACATACACCTCATCTGACATTCACACCCATCTCTTGTGTTTGTTCAACTGTTGGTCAATCAGTTTCAGACATAGAATGCAGACAAACGGTATATGTTAAGTGGGGACATACAATGTCTCTCCTTCATAGCCTGGCTTGCCTCACTCAGCAGTACATCTTCCATATTCTTCCACTTTCTGTCAAAAGCCAGGGCTCTGTTGGTTTTTATGGCTGAGTAGTATTCCATAGAGTATATGTGCCACAGTTTTTCAATCCATTCCTCCATACGGGGGCATCTGGGTTGGTTCCATGACTTAGCAATTGTGAATAGTGCCGCAATAAACATCGATGTGCAAGCACTTTTCCAATGAAGGATTCTTCTGTCTTTTGGGTAGATACCGAGGAGTGGGATCTCTGGATCATATGGCAGATCTATCTGTAGATTTTTGAGGAATCTCCAAATTATTCTCCACAGTGGTTGGACCAATCTACATTCCCACCAGCAGTGTAAAAGAGTTCCCCTTTCACCACACCCCCGCCAACACTTATCATTTTTTGTTTTTTTAATATTAGACAATCTGACTGGGGTTAGGTGGTACCTCATTGTTGTTTTTATCTGCATTTTCCTTACGATGAGGGAGGTTGAACATTTTTTCATATGCCTTTTGGCCATTCGTATGTCATCTTTAGAGAGTGTTTTCTTCATCTCCTTCTCCCATCTTTTAATAGGGTTGCTCATCTTTTTTCCAAACACCTTTTTTAGTTCCTTGTGTATTCTGGTTATCAGTCCCTTATCTGATGCAACATTTACAAAAATATTTTCCCATTCTGAGGGCTGTCGATTCACACTAACTACTGTGTCTTTGGCCATGCAGAAACTTCTTAGTCTGATGTAATCCCACTTGTCTATTTTGTGGACGATGGACTCTGCTTTGAGGGTCTTCTTTAGGAAGTCTTTCCCTACACCAATGTCTCCCAGAGTTTCCCCAGCATTCTCCAGGAGCAGCTTTATAGTTTGAGGTCTTAGATTTAGATCCTTGATCCACCTTGACTTGATTCTTGTCAAAGGAGAGAGGTAGGGGTTCAGATTCATCTTTCTGCAAGTGGAAGTCCAGTTTCTCCAGCACCACTTGCTGAAGAGGCTTTCATTTTCCCACTGGATTGACTGGTACCCCTTGTCAAAGATCAGTTGACTGTATGTTTGGGCACTTATTTCTGGGGACTCTATTCTGTTCCATTGGTCCACATGTCTGTTTCTGTGCCAATACCATGCTGTCTTTATTACCACAGCTTTGTAATATATTTTTGGATCGGGGATTGAGATGCCACCCACTCCATTCTTCTTGTGTAGAAGTGCTTTGGCAATACGGGGTCTTTTATGATTCCAGACAAATTTTAAGATTGTCTTTTCTAGATCTGTGAAGAATGTGTCTGGTACTTTGATTGGCATTGCATTAAATAGGTAGATTAATTTGGGTAAAATTGCCATTTTGATTATATTAACTCTTCCAATCCATGAACATGGGATGTCCTTCCATTTTTTTGTGTCATTTTCAATTTCTTTTTTTACCTTCTCGTAGTTTTCCTTGTGGAGGTCTTTAACTTCTTTGGTTAGATTTATTCCTAAATATCTTATACTTTTAGTGGCTATGGTAAACGGAATAAGTTTTTTCAGTTCTATCTCAGTCTGCCTGTTATTCGTATATAGAAATGCTATCGATTTCTGTATATTGATTTTATATCCTGCAACTTTACTGAATTCATGTATTACTTCCAGTAGTTTTTCCATGGAGACCATTGGGTCTTCTATGTATACAATCATGTCATCTGCAAATAGAGAGAGTTTCACCTCTTCTTTTCCTATTCGAATGCCCTTTATTTTTTCCTCTTTTCTGATTGCGTTGGCGAGGACTTCCAGTACTATATTGAAAAGGAGAGGAGAAAGTGGGCATCCTTGTCTTGTTCCTGTGTTTAGTGGGAAAGCTTTCAGCTTTTCTCCGTTCAGGATGATGTTCGCTATGGGTTTTTCATAGATGGCTTTTATTGTATTGAGAAATGGCCCTTCTATGCTGATTTTGCTAAGAGTCTTGATCATGAAGGGATGTTGTATCTTATCAAATGCTTTTTCTGCGTCAATCGATATGACCATATGGTTTTTGTCTTTCTTCCTATTAATATGGTGTATTACATTTATGGTTTTGCGTATGTTGAACCAACCTTGCATTCCTGGAATAAAGCCTACCTGATCATAGTGTATGATCTTCTGTATAAGTTGTTGAATACGATTTGCTAGTATCTTGTTGAGAATCTTTGAGTCTATGTTCATCAGAGATATTGGTCTATAGTTTTCCTTCCTTGTCCTGTCTTTATCTGTTTTGAGGATGAGGGTGACAGAGGCTTCATAGAATGAATTAGGGAGAGATTCACCCTTTTGGATCTTTAGAAATAATTTGAGCAGAATGGGAGTTAACTCTTCTTTGAAAGTTTTGTAGAATTCAGAGGTGAATCCATCGGGGCCAGGGCTTTTCTTTGTTGGGAGGTTACTTATTACTGATTCAATCTCCTGGCTTGTTATGGGCCTATTCAGACTTTCTATTTCTTCCTGGCTCATTCTTGGTAGATTATATTTGTCCAGGAATTTGTCCATCTCATCCAGATTATCTTGTTTCTTAGCGTATAGATGTTCAAAGTATCCTCTAATGATGTTTTGAATTTCTACTATGTCTGTTGTTATGTTACCAGCCTCATTGCAGATTTGATTCACCTGGTTCCTTTCTCTCTTCTTCTTAATAAGTCTCGCTAGTGGGGTACCAATTTTGTTTATCCTTTCAAAGAACCAGCTTTTGCTTTCACTTACTTTCTGTATAGTACGTTTATTTTCTATTTCATTTATTTCTGCTCGGATCTTTATTATTTCCTTTCTCCTGTAATTTTTTGGATTTTTTTGCTGTTGCTTTTCCAATTCTCTAAGGCTTGATGTTAGGTGATCCATTAGCCTTTTCTCTGTCTTCCTCTTATGTGCACTAATTGCTATGAACTTCCCTCTTATGACTGCTTTGGCAGTGTCCCAAAGATTATGGAAACTTGTATCTTCATTGTCATTGGCTTCCATGAATCTTTTGATTTCGGACTTTATTTCTTCGGTAATAGTGGAGTCATTCAGGAGTAGGTTATTTAGTTTCCATGTTTTTAGGTATTTTTGAGGAATTCTCTTGAAATTAAACTCAAGTTTAATTCCATCATGGTCAGAGAAGATGCTGGAAATAGTTTCTATGCCTCTGAATCTGCAGAGGCTTGCTTTGTGTCCTATGATGTGGTCAATCTTCGAGAAAGTTCCATGTCAGGGTGAGAAAAAACTATATCTTGTGGTTTTTGGGTGGAAAGTTCTATAGATGTCTGTTAAGTCCAATTGATTTATGGTATCATTTAGGTCCTTGATCTCTCTACCTATTTTTTGCTTAGATGATCTGTCCAGAGGGGATAATGCGGTGTTGAGATCTCCAACAATTAGTGTGTTGCAGTCTATCTCCCCTTTCAGATCTAACAATCTTTCCTTCACATATTTGGGTGCTCCTGTGTTAGGAGCATAGATATTAATTAGCGTTATATCTTCTCGATCTATAGAGCCTTTTACTATGATATAGTGCCCTTCTTTGTCTCTTCGGACACTTTTTGTTTTAAAGCCTATTTTGTCAGAAATTAGTATCGCAACTCCAGCTCTTTTTTGGTTCCCAACTGCATGGAAAACCTTTTTCCAACCCTTCACTTTCAGTCTATGTATGTCTTTTTCCATGAGGTGGGTTTCTTGTAGGCAACAGATAGAGGGTTTCTGTTTTTTTTATCCATTCAGCCAGTCTGTGTCTCTTGATTGGAGAATTTAACCCATTAACATTCAATGTTATTATCGATGTTATAGGGTCTGTACCGACATTTAAGTTAGCCATTGTCTTAGTTGCCTGTTATTTCTTTGTTTCTGGCTGTTGCGTCTTTAGTTTTCCTGAAACAGTATTTTCTTCAGGATTTCTTGAAGAGCTGGTCTGCTGTTGGCAAATTCTTTCAGGTTTTGTTTGTCTGAGAAGATTTTAATCTTTTTTTCCCAAATGAAGGATAATCTTGCAGGGTATAATAGTCTTGGCTGAAATTGTTTCTCTCTTAACACTTTCAGTATGTCTTCCCATTCTTTTCTTGCTTGCATTGTTTCTGATGAGAGGTCTGGTGTTAGTCTTATGGGATGGCCTTTGTAAGTTATTTCTCGTTTCTCTCTTGCCAGTTTTAGTATCATGTCTTTTTCTGTGACGTTAGACAGCCTGGCTAAGATGTGCCTTGGGGAAGATCTTCTGGGGTTGATTCTATTTGGGGTCCTTTGTATTTCTTGGGTCCGGATGGTTCGGTGCCTCTCTAGGCTTGGGAAATTTTCTTCCAAGATGTCATGGAATAGATTTTCCATTCCGCTATTAGTTTCTTCACCTTCTGGGATGCCGATTATTCTGATGTTTGGGCGTCTAATAGAGTCTAGTATTTCTCGTATATTATCCTCATGTTTTTTAGTTATTTTCTCGATCTTTTTGTAGTTTTTTTCTAGATCAGAGGTTTTATCTTCTACATCAGAGATTCGATCTTCAGCATGGTCTAATCGGCTCTTAATACTTTCCAGAGAGTTTTTGATTTCTTGTATTATAGACTTTATCTCTAATAGTTCCACCTGATTCTTTCTCAGAGTATCCATTTCTTCTTTCATATCCTGGAAGGACTTCCTAATTTCCTGTAGTTCGTTGTCTCTTTTTTTTTCCAATTCACAGAATTTGGTCACCATGAATGTTCGGAATTCTGTGTCTGTCATTTTGGTAACGTCCTCCATATTTACGAGACATGGAGGGGCATTTTCCTTTGTTGGAGACATATTTTCTTGTTTATTCAGACCTGAGGCTCTTTTTCTACCTTTAGCCATTGGAGGATTACTTCCCTTTTAAAGACTTCTTGGGAGAACTTTTGTCACACGAGAAGGAAGAGTCTTTCCTTTTTGATGGGAATAGCTGTTTGTTGAAGTCTCTCTTCTGTTTTTAACAATGTGTTTTCAGGCAGAGAACTCTACAGAAATGTCTAACAAGCAGAATCTCCTTTTTCAAAGGGGATCAGTACTAGGGAGGATCCCAAAGACACTTACCTTCCTAGGAAATTTCAGATATATGATTCTAGGCCTGTCTAGGCTGTCTGGCACGGTAAAAAATAAGGAGGAGAGGACAATATGCAACGAAAGGAAAGACAATACTGAAAAATAAAGAAAAAGTCGCGCGCCGCGCCCGCAATTTCGCCAGAGGCTTGCAGGACACGCTATTGCCTGCTGGCAGTCCAGGAAGGTCTGGGGGGAGAAGGAGGGCTAGGTGTTAAAAAGAGAATGCAGGGGGATCAAGGGAAAAGAAAAGAGAAAAAAAAAAAACCCGCCTTAAGTAGATCCTGGCTACCTACCTAGAAGGTGGAGTCTGGGGCCTGGGGGTCTGGAAGTGGGGTGGGGGTCAGAGGTGACCCTCCCTCAGTGTCCCTTGCTGGCCAGAGGCTTGCAGGACACGCTATTGCCTGCTGGCAGTCCAGGAAGGTCTAGAAGGTGGAGTCTGGGGCCTGGGGGTCTGGAAGTGGGGTGGGGGTCAGAGGTGACCCTCCCTCAGTGTCCCTTGCTGGCCAGAGGCTTGCAGGACACGCTATTGCCTGCTGGCAGTCCAGGAAGGTCTAGAAGGTGGAGTCTGGGGCCTGGGGGTCTGGAAGTGGGGTGGGGGTCAGAGGTGACCCTCCCTCAGTGTCCCTTGCTGGCCAGAGGCTTGCAGGACACGCTATTGCCTGCTGGCAGTCCAGGAAGGTCTAGAAGGTGGAGTCTGGGGCCTGGGGGTCTGGAAGTGGGGTGGGGGTCAGAGGTGACCCTCCCTCAGTGTCCCTTGCTGGCCAGAGGCTTGCAGGACACGCTATTGCCTGCTGGCAGTCCAGGAAGGTCTGGGGGGAGAAGGAGGGCTAGGTGTTAAAAAGAGAATGCAGGGGGATCAAGGGAAAAGAAAAGAGAAAAAAAAAAACCCGCCTTAAGTAGATCCTGGCTACCTACCTAGAAGGTGGAGTCTGGGGCCTGGGGGTCTGGAAGTGGGTTGGGGGTCAGAGGTGACCCTCCCTCAGTGTCCCTTGCTGGCCAGAGGCTTGCAGGACACGCTATTGCCTGCTGGCAGTCCAGGAAGGTCTAGAAGGTGGAGTCTGGGGCCTGGGGGTCTGGAAGTGGGGTGGGGGTCAGAGGTGACCCTCCCTCAGTGTCCCTTGCTGGCCAGAGGCTTGCAGGACACGCTATTGCCTGCTGGCAGTCCAGGAAGGTCTAGAAGGTGGAGTCTGGGGCCTGGGGGTCTGGAAGTGGGGTGGGGGTCAGAGGTGACCCTCCCTCAGTGTCCCTTGCTGGCCAGAGGCTTGCAGGACACGCTATTGCCTGCTGGCAGTCCAGGAAGGTCTAGAAGGTGGAGTCTGGGGCCTGGGGGTCTGGAAGTGGGGTGGGGGTCAGAGGTGACCCTCCCTCAGTGTCCCTTGCTGGCCAGAGGCTTGCAGGACACGCTATTGCCTGCTGGCAGTCCAGGAAGGTCTGGGGGGAGAAGCTTCACTATGCTTTTTTAAATGGTAATATATACATCATTAATATACATCTAGAAAAACATTTCATTGATTTGGAATTTAAAATATGTAGTTATTAATATTTACTTTATTATATTTAGCTCCATTTGTAAAATAGCTAAGAAAAGAAAGAACAATACAGTGTTTTTATTATTTGATTTAACTTTCACCATTAAGCATGATGAGTTACAGAAACTGCTATGAATCTTGTATGGAAAGATACCAATGAACTCAAATAAAATAATAAAATGCAAAAAAAAGAAGTACAAACCAAAACAAAACAGAAGTAATCCAATAGGAATTACATTATTTGTTTTCAACATTCACCTGGATGGAAATTGGGACACTTTTGTCACCCACTTTTTAACTATTAGGTGCATAATAATGATGTCAAAGAATTCTCTTTTTAAAAATCTGCTGTAGGGGGCCCAGCAGGTGGCATAATGGATGAGGTGCTGGACTCCCACATGGTGGACCACGGTTTGAGTCCCAGACCTGGCGGCTTGAAAATCACACTGGGCGTGTATGTGCCCTCATGCCCAAAATTCCAGGAGGAGATTAGAGGAGAAGGGATTGCTGCATGGCCTGGAGGTGGTTTCTCACAGGAGTCTTTGCTAGATAAATAATAATAGTAAAAAGTTATATTCTTTGTTATATTACAGACAACTGTTTATCCTAGATATAATCTATATTTACATCTAATCCTGTATCTATATTCCTGTATCTCTCTTTTATCTGTATCTCTCCATCTCTCTCTCTTTCTGTCTCTGTAATATATCCATTTGTTTTGGGAGAAAGTAGGGGCGGTGGACCTTTCCAGAACTACCATTAGACATTTCTGACAATCTAAAACTTTATCAATAGTTGAGGTTATCTTTTATTTTTCCCAAGTTTATATAAAATATCCTAGTACATTTTAATTAATGCATGTTTTTTCTTGTCAATGAATTCCTGGTCCATGTTATTTCTCTGCTAGGATAGCAGGTTGTTTGGATTTTTCTATTTGATTTGCCATTCTTTATGACTCAAGATAGCAATCTGGTATTAATGATATGAATTGCATCTATCTTATTCCAGTTTGCAGTTTGTTTTCATTTCTTGGAGTCATTTCATCATGATCACCTCTTAATTCTAAATAGTAAACTTTATCAATCATTTTTTTAAATTTATTTTTGTGCTTTCAGAAATCTTTTTTTAAAAAACTCTGTTTCTATTCCAGTTTCATAAATATACCCTCCTATATTTTACTCAAAGTAGAGGCTTTTCTTTTACATGTAAGGATTTAACTTAACAGATTGATTTCTGTGAAAATGAGAGATAGGAGTGTAATTTTATTTATTTTTCCCTCTATATATGACCAATATTTTCAGCACCATTTATTGAAATATTAAAAAGTTCTCAAAATACAATAAAAAGCTGAGTCATAAATCAAGTTTCCATCAATGTGTGGATTTGATTATGGCCTTTTATGCTCCTATAGTAGATTTTATTTTATTTTTTCCTGCCTCAACACTGCATGGTCTTTTTTTCCAATCTTATTATAAATCTTGGTATTTGGTAACGCAAATTTCCTACTTAGGTCTTTTTGTGTTGGATATTCTTGGATCTCGGTTATTCCATATATATTTTACATTTTTATTGTCATCCTCTACCAAATAAAACACATACGTTTATGTATTAATTCTTATCATACTAAAATCGATAGATCAGTTTGGAAAGAGTTAATTAATACATTGACTGCTATTTATAAAGATAGCTTTTATGTCCCTTTTCATATCGGATGATACTAGCATACAAGAACTGAAATCGAGTTTGCCTATGCTGATTATGTAACTCAGAAACAAGCTGAACCTGTTCAGTAGTTCTAACATTAGTATATTACTTTTTGTTTTCTATGCAATCATATTTTGTCATAGTAATGAGAGCTTATGACATTCTTTCCAATTCTTTTAGTTACCTCTTTTTCTCATGCTCTTGACAGGGTCTTACCACCCAGTGGTCTTCTCTCCTACCAGCCTTCCAGCCAGCCAGAATCAGGGCCAACATACCCAGTGTGTTCAGGTCAACCAGGATCCTAACTCAGAGCCTTCTCATATGGCTCCAGGATTCTGCAGCTCTGCCCTACTGCCTGTGGCAGTGCTGTGCGGCCATGTCTAAGAATTTTTAGAACTTGGTTTAATAAAGTTTCTTTATGTTAAAGGAACCTCTTCAATATTCAGCATTAAAATGTGTGTGTGTGTGTGTGTGTGTGTGTGTGTGTATTTGTATTTGTATCTTATATCTACATACATACACATAGGTAGGGAGTTACCAATTTCCCTCTTCATTTCTAGTTTTCCTTTTGGTCTTCAAAATGTTCTAATTATCGGGTTAGATGGCAGTGCAGTAATTACACAGGGCTCTTCAATGAGACTTCCGTGGGAAAGCTCCAGGTTTGGATCCAGAAACCACCCTGAACATGCAAGTGCCCATGACCCAGGGCCAGCTGAAGCTGGGGATGGATTGTGGCATGAAGACCCCATTGGAGATGTTCTCCCTCACTGCCTCTCTCTGGAGAATGCACACATCCTCTGGCAAGATTTCTTCTTTTAATTTCTTGCTACTAATTCATGTTTTCAATGTTTAATTTTAACTTCTTTAAGCATATCAGGATATCTTTTAATTCTCTATGTCTAAAATGCCATTACCTAAAGTATTTGCACATCAGAGTTTGCCAGCTTTTAAAATTTTTATACATTTTTAAATTGCAGTATTACATACAAACAGAAAAGCACAACTATGAAAAATGCACAGACGGCTGAATTTTTAAGCTCGATCCACACTTGTAACCAGCACCCAGAACAAGAAATGAGAGTTGGTGGCATCACTGAGACCTCGTGTCCTCTTCTAGGCACTAGTCACTCTCTCCCTAAGGGAACTACTTTTCTCACTGCTACAGCAGAGGCTAATTTTGCCTATTTTTATATGGTAATGACTCTTTTGCTTCTGGGTATTTTCTCTTTTATAATATTTGCAAGATTCTTCTATCATGCTTGCTGCAGTTCAGATTCACTCATTTTCCAGCTAAGAGTATTTTATGGTGTGTGTTGAATTCCGTTCTATTGCCGATGGATGTTTGCATTGTTTCTGTAGTTTGTGATGATTCTAAACAGTGTTGCTATTTGTATATGTCTTTTGGCGAATTTATATATGTAGTTTTAATGGGTAAACCCTGGAAGTAGAATTACTGGGACACAGGGACTACACATTCTTAGCTTTACTAGATATACTTTAGGTTTTCCAAAGTGGCTGAAGCAAGTCACACACCCATCACTGTCATGTGAGAGTTCCCGTTGCTCCACAACCTCACCAATGCTTACTGCTTTCCACCTGACTATTATTTATTTATTTAACAAGCTATTTTCCATGCTGCAGTGGTTGGGGGAACCAGAATCTACGTGGCCAACTATGTCTGAGTTCCGTCCCCAGGGGTCCAAAAAACTCACCAGGCATGTGTGTGTGTGTGTGCATGCTTGAAATCTTGAGAAAAGAAGAAAAAGGATTGTCGTGTGATCACACTCATTAGGGGGTAACTTCTTCATCTCCCTCTCGCTCTGTGTCTCTCTGGTGAGCATACGAACACTCTGGCAATAAAAATAAGTTGTCTATTAGAAAACATTGAGAGGTATTTGTACATACCTCACATCCAGTCTGCTGACTGCTTTAAATTCTGGCACTTGTTCTGGGGAACACTGTATGTATGTGTGTGTGAGTGTGTGTGTGTGGGTTAGAGAGAGACTTTTTTCTTTTTTTTTTTTTTTCTTCTCTCTCTGATTTCTGAAAGTTGTTTTACGGAGGTCAGGCAGGAATCCAGACCTCTGTTCTATTAGAAACGGAAGCTTAAATTTATCCTCTAACTGACTTCAATAGGGCCTCAAACTCACCAGGACTAATCCAGTGACATTTCTTTTTCTTTTTCTTTTTTTTCCTACTTGTGTCTTAGACTTTAACTAACAGTAACTTTTCTCAAAGTCATTCACTCCTTCCTTCTTGAGACATTCCTGTCCCTTATCTCTCATGGTTTTCTTTTCTCTACTATTACTTGACAAACTTTTTCTACTGCTGCTTTTCCACAATTAATCACTAAATTCTGGACTGTATCATTCCTCATATGTTCACTATCTCGTCCTGCTCCAAGTTTTTAAATAGTCTATATGGTAGTGACACGCAGACATCTATATCAAGCACAGATCTGTTCATTGAACTCCAGATCTTTTATCCAACAGCTTACAACATTCTCACTTGGATATTTCATAATCTTGTCAAATTTTTTATTTCCAAAAGGGAATTCTTGATTTTCTCTAGTTTCCTAGTTTAGGGCCTTACATGTATTTTGTCCCTTTCAGCAACACTTTGGCTTTTTTTGATCCTCTGGTTCTCTGTAAGATATTGCCTACACAGATTGGCTTCTTCCTCAAATAGCTCCCAAATCTGTGATCTCTGTTTTATTATTAAGATTGTTTTCTTGATAGCAGTTCTCAGAGCCTGACTTCTTTAGTTCATTATATCTTCTCTTAAATATTCCAGGTTAAGCTGCATGGGAGAAAGCTTTATATAGGTTGTCAGCATGGTTGTAACACGAGTGCTTGTCATGGTTAGCACCTTGTTTGAACTTTCTTGGGTGGATATTGCTTTTTTCTATTAAGTCCTCTGCATGGTGCAGTAAAGAGTGTCAAAGTCTTAGCAATTTGGAGGGTAGAATAGAAGCAGGAAAACTGAAAATTATATAAATGTGATTTTCTTGGAGAATCTTTCTGTCTAAAATGCATTCCATAGTCGGTCCTGGCTTACTTCAGAGACCTAGGTCTTGTCTATGATGACATTTTATTCGGAATACATAGGAATTGATGCTCCTTGAATTCAGTTCAAAGAGTATTGGAAAAATCTCAGTATTGCCTTATGTAAGCCTATGCTGGCTAAATGAGAGCTGGGGTGGAGATGTGGATTCTACTTATTAATAAATACTCTTGTGTAAAAGCATTTGCATTATGTACTTAGATTGAAACTGAATTTCAGAATTGACAAAGTGTCAGAGATAATGTGTGCATTGCCGGGTCAAAGACAAATTCAAAATAACTTTTTCTTATTTGAGTCATAAGAAGTCTTTCATTGAAATTTAATGTTTGAACTGAATGGAAATTAGCAAAGTTTAATTTATTAGCATATTTGCAATATAGCTCAATTTTGTAGAAGATGAACATTCATTCGTTTGAATGACCGAGAGAAATAGTTAATCTTTGTAAAACTTTTAAAGTTTTTGCTTGTGTAAAAAATGTACTTCTAATGCAATTAAGTTATTTGATTTCAATTTGCATTTTGCTGAGAGGAGGTAGAGAAAGGAGGGGATGAAGATGAGGTAGGGTGGAGCAGTTTTTTTCCTATCGAGGGTATTGAAAAAGAGAAGCTATACCACTGATATTAACACATCATTTGAGCCCCTTTTGGAAAATTACCTTCAACCATTAAACCTGTTTGTTTCTAAGTGCCTGCTTTGTTGGAAAAAAGAAATAATAGCTGTTCTTTCATCTACTTTGGGAACACTATTGGAGAAGTTAACTAGAGAAAAGCAAAACACAAAAGTTTTTTACAAGTCAGTATTCGTATATTAAATGCACAGTTAATTATATTTGTTCTAAAACAATTTCTTCAGCCGTGAACTTATCATTTAGAAAATTCAGCCTTATTTACAATCTGTCCTTACAAACATTCTTTATTTTAAAGAAAAGTCATTTTTTTTTTGAAAATCTTCAGAGAGGTTTATGTGAGGATGATCACATTTAATATAACATTAATGCTTTGTTCAAATCAGCCACTTCTTTCCAAGTTATTGGTGGGTTAGTGTACAAACAACTTATCTGTCCAGGTAGTAAGAAGATAACGATAATAAATCTCTGGTTTTAAAAAACCCTGGATTAAAGTACTAATTAGAAAGCTATAGAAGCTGTCCAGTTACATTGTAATAGTTTGACTGACATGACATGCAAACACAGTATACAAATTTTATAATACATCTATTATTAAGATATCTGAAAGAATTCAGATTTCCAAGCTTAAATGAGAATCTGAAGCTCAGTCAAGCAAAGAAAGAATGATATTAAATAAAAGATTATAATAACTTAAATAGTATTAAATTATTGCTCTATTATTATCAGTTTCTTACATCGTGTTGTGTTAATCATGAACTAATTTATAATAATTCACATATTATTACATTTTAATATAGAGAACATCACATGTAGAATTGTCTTTGTGATTGGACAGTGATTAAAAGGATTATTATTATCAAATAAAATTGTAGCAAAATTATTGTTTTTATTTTCATAAAAGAGTATGTTTTTAGTTACTTACTAAAACAACAGAAACTCTTCCTTTACACAGGGAGAATACACTAACCTGCCTATTTTA
The DNA here is from genome assembly GCA_026018925.1 of Tupaia tana. Classification (NCBI taxonomy): domain Eukaryota; kingdom Metazoa; phylum Chordata; class Mammalia; order Scandentia; family Tupaiidae; genus Tupaia; species Tupaia tana. The sequence goes on along the minus strand of JAKSZU010000007.1, from coordinate 161,296,303 downwards.
TTCCTTACTGGTTTTTGGCATAGTAATACTTACTGCAAGAATTTGGTGAATAAATGGACTTGCACGATCATTTTAATCAACTGGACACAGACATGGGTAGATTCTCCTAGAAGTATACCTTTGTTTATGAGAGCTGCTCCCAAATAATCTGTGGAACCCTTCTGACACTGTTGGTATCAAACATGAGCATGCACTTGCATACACATATGCATGCATGAGTTTTGTATTTCCTTTTAAAAATTGTGCTTGATGGTATATGTGCTTGCTGGAGAGAGAAAGAGAAAGAGAAAAAAACAGAGAGAGAGAGCACCCCCCCAGGGGGTTTGGGCAAGCTGCAATCCCTTCTTCACCATTCTCTTGAACAATTCTCTTGGTATTTTGGGCAAGCCCACACACATGTGCTTAGATTGTTTCTCAAGCCACCAGGTCTTGGATTCAAACCACACAATAGGCCATGTGGGATCCAGCTGCCTTAACTACCATGTCACTGGATAGCCCACACATGTGAGTTTTTTGCATGCCTGCAAAAATGTATCCAATCTGAGCTATATAATATCGTTATCTTTTTAAACAAACATGATGATTTAGGATTAGATTTAGGTAATTTGTAATAATAGCAGAAATCAGATTAATTTATTTTTAGCAACTTAAAATATGCTCCAGGATAGATAGAAAAAGACAAAATTCTTTGTGGGAAAATATGCCTAACGTAATATAATGGATTGAGCTCAGAATTTTAGAATTTATAAACATTCTAGTTTAGCCTTTTCATTTTAAAAAATGAAAAACTGGGTTACAGAAGAACAGATGGTTATTTCAAAGGCCACCTTTCTTTTATTTTTTTTCCCCTATTTTTTCTCTCCTATCACTTTATCCTTTCTTTTATAGCGTGTGAGAGTTAATTTCATGTGTTAACTTGGCAGGGCTAAGGGATGCCCAGATAGCTGGTAAAACATTATTTCTGGATGTGTCTGGGAGGGTGTTTGATTCAGCACTCTGAGTAAAGAAGATTCACCTTCAGCAGCATGGGACTGCATCATTCAATCCTTTGACAGCCAAAATAGAACAAAGGGGTAGAGGAAGGGCAAATTTTTTCTCTTCTTGCGCTGGGACATCCATCTTCTGAATTACACTGCTGGCTGTTTCTTTTCACGAGCTTGCAGCTGGCAGCATCTCTGGCTTGCAGCTTGGAACTAACTTCTTAGCCTCCACACTCTCTGAGCCAATTCTTGTAATCAATTTTTCTCTGTCTCTCTATCTCAAGTATAAATATATGTAAAACACTGGCTGATATACAACTCTAAGCCCAATATGTTATCTCATTCATTTGTTCACCCATTGTTGTACCATTCTATGTCCATTTCTACTACAATGTAAGTTCTGTGAAGGTGGAATCTTATCCATGTATCCTTAGTGCTTGAGCAATATTCAGCAAAAAAGGTGTATTTTATTTAGAAATGCAGAATGAGTGAACTATTCATTAATCTAACTTGCCCTTAACTTTTTATGGTACTCGACTTCTTTCCGGATCGCTTTCGAGACAGTCTTCTGACAGATGTTACTATTGAATGTTAATTCAAAATGTAAACTTCTCTTTGCAGAACCATTTTGTTTTCCTACTGCATGATCTTCTGCTACAGTGACTTGTCATTATTTTTAAAAGAAGAAATGCTAGTAGAATTTGTTAGGGTAAAGGAAAAAATACAGAATAAGAACCAATGTTAATTGGGACAAGCAGGTGGCATAGCATTTACATCCCACATGGCCTACTGTGGTTTGAGTCCTGGACTAGGCGATTTAAAACTCATGCTGGGGGGACCAGCAGTTAGCGTAATGGCTATGTCGCTGGACTCCCATGTAGTCGACCACGGTTTGAGTCCCAGACCCAGTGGCTTAAACTCACGCTGGGCATGTGTGCCTGTGTGCCCAAGATCCCGAGAGGAGAATGGAGGAGAAGGGATTGCAGCATGACCATCCCCCCAGGGGATGATTTCTCACTTTTTGTCTCTCTTTCTGGCAAGCACAGGTACCCTATGGCAAAAGCCTCTCAAAAAAAAGAAAACAAACAAACAAACAAAAAAAAACAAAAACAAAAACCTCAAAACTCATGCTGGGCATGTGTGCATGCATGCCCAAGAGGAGAAGAGGTTGAGGCATGGCCATTTCCTCTGGGGGTTGATTTCTCAATTTTTGTCTTTATTTGTCTCCAGTGAGCACACATGCCCTATAGCAAAAATCTCTCTCTAAAAAAAAAAAAGAAGAAAGAAAAGAACTAATACTAGTAGTCAAACACCTCTACTACATAAAGAAAATTACATGTTGTTGTTGTTTTTCTTTGCTATTAGTTTAGAGAATAGGCATTTTCAGGTTAAAAAAAAAAAAAAAAAAACCCTCAGATTCAGATCTCGGCTTTGAGAAATCCTGTCTGTGTGACTTTGGGCAAGTTTCCTTGGTATAGTAGGGCTAATAATGACTTTAAAGGATTGTTTTGATAATTTTATAGAATGTTTACAAAGCACAATATTACACTCACAGGTGGCAACTCAATTTTCTTATTTTTGTAATGAGCAACAATAAAAGGGTATTATTTGTCCTTACCATCTGAAGGCATGATAAATTAGGCAACATAAACAACTGTACACAACTATACTACATGATAGAGTTGAAATTTTATCTCTAAATAATTCCACTCTCTAAATCGACCTTCTATTATGAGAATAATGTTTTACCACCTAATATAAAAGATGGAAGTATTTATAGAAATGGGACGCCATTTCGTTTCAGCTAGTCGGATTTGATATGGTAAATGTTTGGTGACCAATATATTCAAACCTGGCCTGCTACTAAGACACTCCATAGTTGCCATTGATGAATTTTGATATACGAATTGTGAGGATACACATATGTGCATGCACATTTAATGTTGGGTCTCCATATGTGCTTAACCATTTAATGTTCTTCTATTATATTTAAAATATGTTGGAGGGCCAGCAGTAATTAAGATGGATTCCCATGTTCTGGACCCAGTACCTTGAAACTCACACTGGGCAAATGTTGTATGTATGCCCAAAATTTTGAGAGGAGGATGGAGGAGAAGGGATGGCCGCATGGCCACCCCTTCTGGGGCGGGTGTGAGGGGTGGATGATTTCTCACTCTCTGTCTTTCTGTGTCTCCCTATGGCAAAAATCTCTAAAAAAATTTTTTTAACATTGTGAAATTGGAATGTAAATTGTACTTAGTTACTTGAATGTTATTAGTGATATTGCACAGTAATAGCTTCAGAAAAATGTTTTTTCTTCTCTCTAATCTTTTATTTTTAGTTAAATTCATTCATTTTCAGAATGCATTGTATGTCTTATTTATGATATCCTAGATAAACCTGGTATTTTTCTTCAAAGATTATTTCAGGCAATTTAGAGATTGGTTTTAGTCCATATCAAAAGAGGGAGGTATGTTATGCACTATTTGCTACCACTTTTTAAAAGAAAAGACAAGTAAGAATCCTCATCAATCTTCCTGTCCCTACAGTTCATTATAATACTTTTCAGTTTTGTTCACTCGTGGCACATGTATTCATTTTTAAATTGCAATTTGAATCCTTCATACTAAATCATTTTGATAGCATATTTTTTCCCCCTTTGGAGATTAAAGAACACAACTCTTGACTTAGTTTGAAGCAAATAATGTTCTTAATGAGAAGATGAACTCAGCCACAGTGTTTCTTTGATTCTTTTGGGTACCAGCATGTTAATTAGGAATGAGTCAAAGGTAGCAGGAAAAGCTGAAACCCAATTTAATTACATTTCCTGGAAATAATAGGCGTCGGTAACTGACACACTGTATTCTCTCAGATAGGCATTAAGAACAGTTTTGTATTATTAGTAAGAATTTAAGACCACTCAAGTAATAGTTTAACTTGCATTAGGTAGATCTTTCCAGGTTTACTCTCTATTGAAGCATGGCAGAATAACATTCTTCCAGAATTTATCTAATGCCTTTGAAACTCTTTCAGAAAAAGTAAAAACTTTTGTAGTTAAAATGACAAGGAATTGAGCATAAGCATGTGGATTAATAAATAAGAACGGTATCTTATTTTTACAATAGTTAGAAAAATAATCTTGAAATATTTAAACACTCTAAAGGTAGCATTTATATATGGCTTAAACAGGTGCTAATATACATATGTCCTCGTATGTCCTATCATTGCATACGCTCTGGATTGCATCTGAGGAGGCTAACTAAGGTTTAGTATCATCAATGAAAGCTTTTTATATTTAATGTATTTAATACTATCTAGTTCAGTGTCCTTAATTTCATTTTTCCTCTATTTCTCGGCCCTCTATACTGTTATTAATAATTTAGGAGAAAATTATGAAAAAATTTACATTACTTCTCTTTTTTATTTTTTGGAGAGGTTTTCTCTATAGGGCGCGTGCGCTCGCCAGACAGACAGAGAGAGACAGAGAGACAGAAAGCGAGAAATCACCCCCCAGGGGGGATGGTCACGCCGCAACCCCTTCTCCTCCATTCTCCTCTGGGGATCTTGGGCACGCACGCACACACGCCTGGCATGAGTTTTAAGCCACCGGGTCCGGGATGTGAACTGCGGTTGACTACATGGGAGTCCAGCGACATAGCCATTACGCTAACTGCTGGTCCTACATTACTTCTCTTTTGAAATAGCTCTCCCAAGCCCCCACGTACACATCAATTTGATACTCTAATGACAGTTTGCTTCTATCTGTAAACTTATTTATCCTCCCAGAAGCTCAACGCTTCTTTCCCGCAGAAATAGTTCTTATTCAATATTATCTTCAACATTAGCCAATAAATCTCAAGTCCTTGTGGGATTTGGTTACAAATTCAGTGATGAAAAGATGCATTGTAAAGAGTGAATGGAGGGGGTGGCAGGTGGCATGGTGGTTAAGGGCGCTAGACTCCCACATGGCCACCACAGCTCAAGTCCTGGACCTGGTAGATTGCTTTCTCAGTTTGCCCCTCTCTCTCTCACTCTGTCCTTCTCTGGTCAAATTTAAATAAATAAATAAAGTTAGATCAAATAAGCCTTAGAAAACAAAGAGCAAATGGACATACAATGCATGATTGCATACCTAAATAACATAGAAAATTCAAGATTGCCCAAAGTAATATATGTGCTATGACTCCAAAAATATAATAAATACTGGAGATTGGTACAAAAAATAAAGCTATTCTTTTAGTCAAAAATCTAATTTCTTTCCTGGAATAATATAAAAAGCATTAGTTCTTTTAAAATTTTTTTAAATCTTTTTTTCCCTTTATATACTTACGTGTTACATTCTATCACTATCTGTCATTACAGTATACCATATGAGTTTACCCATCGTGAATACACTGCATATTCTGTATAAAAAAGTGTTTTACACTAAATGAGCCTTACACTGGAGATTAATATTTTAAATAATGGGTTATTATTTGAGACCCAATTTCAAATCTTTCAGAAAACTTCTCTATGCAGTTACCTGTCTGCTTGCTACAGTGATAATCCTTTTTAACTTTGTTTTGAAATATCACTCAAGCAATCTGTATTGAATTGCACAAGTTTCAAGGAGTGATATGACTGTGGAAAGACTAAATATTCAAAAAGAACTTACTTCTACTTTAGAGATTAGAGAAATATGACATATTTAGAGCATTCTTCAAAATCATGGCAAAAGTAGAACACAAGAGCTAATCAGCACAAACTTGGCTAACATTGCATGAGCTTCGTTATGTTTTAGGTAAAGCTATGTTGGCCTACTACAAGATATTTAGGTTCAAAGAAAATGTCCAGAAATAACTCATTTTTCTTTCTTTTTTAGTCACGTGTTCCTTCAATTCAGTTTCTTTATTCTCTAAGCCATTTATTATGAATTATTAAGTGTGAGTCATTAATTGAAACTCGGATTCCAAAGATGGAAACAGGAATTTCAGTCATTTATCTCTATTTTTAAATTATTCAGTGGGAGAAAAACTAATTTCGGTCTATAGATATCTCTCTCTCTCTCTCTCTCTATATATATATATATATATATATATGTGTGTGTATATATATATATATATATATATATATATACACACCCACACACACACAAACACACACATATATATATGTATGTGTATATACACACACACACATACACACACACACACACACATATATAGAAGGTCTTCAAAGAGTTAATAGAAATGCATATAATTAAAAAAACTATTCATGTATTTAAAAAACATTTTTGGATCAAAATGAACTTGTACTTTAATTCTGTTTTCCCACAAACTTTATGATGGTCCCTGGGTATATGTGTAAAACTGCAAAAGATTTTATGTGTGTGTGTGTGTGTGTATATATATAATACTATATATAAAATGTATAAAATACGTATTTTTATATATGACCTAAAAATAAATATTACCCTATTTTTAAAATATGTATTCCTTGAAACTTAATTTTCCAGTCATGGTTGTTTATGATATGTCCAGTACATATAAGTTTCGTACTAGATATGAGTCCTTACCCATAAAAAATAATAATTGCCTTTGAAAGTTTATACTTGGTTACTTGGAAGATATTATATAAAATACGAGTGATAGCATGAATAAGCTGTAGATAGGAATATAAGCTGGAAGTCAGCATGAGAAAGATGAAAGCCCAGTATTTCTACTCTTTGCACCAAGAAAATCTTAACATGACTAAGTGCAATAAAATAAAAGAGCAAATTTATTGTAGTTCTAGAAATACATAAAAAGATGCCATTGACAGAAGAAAATTGTGGGAAAACTCTTAAAAAATACAATGCACAGTTACTCATTTTGGGAAGATAATAAGTGAGAAAAACCACATGCCGAAGCATATTTAGCATGGTACTAAGTAAAAGTGAGCTGGCCAGTGGCGTGGTGAAGACAGCTGGATCCCACATGGCTAACTGCATGGTTCGAGCCCTGGACCAGCACAGGCCAGCTGCATGTACATGTGTGCCCCAAATCCCAAGAGGAGAATGGAAGAGAAAGGACTGCAGCCTGGCCAGCCCCCTCCTCCCCAGGGTGCTTTCTCAAGGCTTTTCCTTCTCTCCCCCAGCCCCAGGACATATACCCTATAGCAAACTTGAAAAAAGAAAAAAGTAAAAGTAATTCCCAAAATAGTACAGTTCAGAGACAACATATACCAAAAGAATCTAGAGGTCCAAGACCAGTAGTCAGAATATTTAATGAGGACGACTCTGACAGACAGCGGGGCCTGCACTCACCTGGTCAGGAGCAGCAAGCAGCTGTTGTGTTTACCCCGAGGTTCAGTTTTGTGGAAACTGCTTTCAAAATGTGAACCACTGTCTGAGAAGGGTTTTGAAAATAAATATCAGAGCTTAAGAAGGAAGCAGAAAAAAGTCAAAGTAACTGCAGATTACAACAAAGATAGAAAAATTAATTTAGGAAAGAGGGACCCTGTTTCTGCCATTGGTGTCTTTGTAAAGCCTGTAGTGTCACGTAGAGGGATGCATATCTTCCGTGGAAGGGCTACAACATTAGCACTGGCCCCTAGCTGCCCTACGACCCCTGGCAGGGACAGAGTTACTACACACCTAAGTCAGACTAATTCATATTCTTTTGAGGCCCCACGGTTACCTGTCATTATAGTCCCTAACGAACTTTGTTCATTGAAACTAGATAATTTAATAAGTGATATGAAAAGACAGCAAATCAACAACTAATATTCAAGGGGAAAAAATCAACACCACAAAAATCAAGGCACCCAATTTAGCAAATGAGACTTAGTTTAAAAACATGTGTAGGATATGACGTTGGTCTTTTGTTTTTAGAAGTGTTTGCCTTAAGGGTGCATGCACTCACTATATATATATAGAGAGAGAATGAGTGAGAGGGAAAGTGAGAAGGCCCCCCCAGGGGGGGAGTTCCATGCTGCAGCCTCTTCTCATGCTCCCAGTGTGAGTTTCAAGTTGCTGTGTCTGGGACTTGAACCACAGTTGGCCGTGTGAGAGTCTAATCATGTAACCACTATGCTATCTGCTGGTCCCTGTAATTGGTCTTTACCAGAGAATTCCAGACTTTCAGTGGTCTAAAACACTAGTGTCACTAGGGTACAGACTTGTTGCTCAATAACCAAATGCCTTAAACTGTGATTTATGAGAATAAAGATGTACTTAGCTCATAGTTTTGGAGGTCTAAGGTAAGGGCCACATCTGGTGAGGGTGTTCTTGTTGGTGAGGTCCTGCAGTGACCCAGGACATTGTATGGAAAAAGCAGAGCTTGTCTGTGTGTCTGTCTCTGTATGTATGTGTGTGTCTGTGTGTCTCCTACTCCCACACATGTCTAATTGTGGGGACCACGCCTTTGCTCTTAATCTCCTCTCACAGGCCCACCTTTCAACAACATAGTTGGATTAAGTTTTCACCCTCTTACTCCTGTCACAACCAAATCTCAACATACATGTTTTTTGGGGAAGCAACTCAAACCATAGTAGCCCCTAAGGTTTCTGACCTTTGTCATCTTCATTCTGGATCTCAGACCAATGGAGCAGTCATTATCTGCAAGTTCAGTCACAATTTCTGAGGAAAAGAGAGAGGCTCAGATCGTTCTTGGATTTTTAAGGTTTCCACCTAAATATTTCATGTGCCATTCGACCTACATTTTGTTGCATAGAAACAGCTTTGTGGCAAAAGTATGCAGCCTTATTTGATTTAATTCTCTTTCTTTGTGGCATACCCTAGTGCATCATGGAGATTGACAAGTTAAAGAATTTATCTCCCACATTTTCTTATACTGTTTTTATCCCCGCGGTATAGGTATCACCTAGAAGACTCATCTGTCCAAAATTCAGAAGGCACAAGACAAGCCATATTCATAATCCTGTTCCCAGAGATGATCATGAATGAACTTTTTCATGTGAGCATGAAAGAGAGAGAGAAGGAGATACCCATAACAGGGCTCCGACACTGTGACCAGGGCTGGCTAGAGTCTGGGGATGGTTCACCATGGGACTTCCTGACTGGAACTGGGGAACTTTGCATGTGAGACTACCTTGGAGAGTGTCTTTGTGAATAAGTGAATTAAATACTTTAATTTCAAGTACATTTAGTAATTACACAGAAAAATCTCTTTCTGATAGAAAATAGTAATAGTAGTGAATATTGAGTATGTAACAGCAAGTTTATTTTAAAGAATATCAATGATTATGCTTGCAGATCGAAATCTATAGCAACAAAACTATTTCAAACATAAAATCATAATCTTGTAAAATTACATTGTTTTAATCCATAATTTCATTTTGCTCTCTAATTTTTTTCTTTATTTATCTTACAATCAATCACTTACAGCATACAAAATGAATTTTACCAACATGAATACACTTTATTTTAGTCCAAAGATATTATCAGACACATTATCAACAGGTAATTTTCCATTTCTGTGTCCCTTAAATGTTTTGCTTCCTTTATCTCCTTGATTCTCTCCCTCCCACCCCTCCCCCATTTCCCATCCTCCTCCCACACTGTTTCTAGTATCCAAAGTTGTTCTCCACGATTTTACACCTTCCAGTCTTTCATTTCTGCTATTAGAGTGCAGACATTCGGTATATATTAAGTGGGGACGTACAATGCCTCTCTTTTATATTCTGGCTTGCCTCACTTAGCATTACATTTCCATATTTGTCCACTTTCTATCAAATGCCAGGGTCTTGTTGCTATTTATGACTTAGTATTCCATAGTGTATATGTCTTACACTTTTTTAATCCAGTCATCTGTTCTTGGACATTTGGGTTGATTCCATGTCTTAGCAAATAGAATAATGCCACAACAAACATGGATATGCAAATATTTTTCCAACTAAGTGTATTCCTATCCTTTTGGAATGAAATTGCTGGATCACTTTGTGATTCTATTTGTGCCTTTAAGAACCTCCATATTGTTCTTCACAGTGGCAGGAGTAAATTACATCTCCACTGCAGCCTTGCCAGCCTTACCATTCTTTGTTATTTTAATCTTGGCCATCCTGACTGGGGTTAGGTGGTATCTCATTGTGATTTTGATTTGCATCTATCTCTCTTTTTTTTTTTTTTTTTTTTTTTGGAGAGGTTTTTGCTATAGGGTGCGTGCGCTCGCCAGACAGAGAGACATAGAGACAGAAAGCAAGAAATCACACTCCAGAGGGGATGGTCATGCTGCAATCCCTTCTCCTCCATTATCCTCTCTGGATCTTGGGCACGCATGCACACGCGCCCAGCGTGAGTTTTAAGCCACTGGGTCTGGGACTCGAACCACGGTCGACTACATGGGAGTCCAGCAACATAGCCATTATGCTAACTGCTGGTTCCCGCATCTATCTCTCTTATGATAAGGTACATTGAGCATTTTTTATATACTTTTTGGCTGTTCATGTCTTTCTTGTAGAATTGTCTGTTCAGCTTATTTGCCCATCTTTTAATTGGACTAAATATTTTTTTGCAGGTAAACTTCTTGAGTTCCCTCTGTATTTTGCTTACCAGTCTCTTATCTGAGGGAAAGTTTGCAAGTATGTTATCCCATTCTGAGGGTTAATTCTTCACTCTAATTATTGTTTCCTTTGCGGTGCAGAAGAATTTTGCTAATTTGAGATAAGCAAACACAGACTGAAGGGAAAAACATAGACTGAAGTTTCAGTCACTGATTCTGCCACTTTATAGTTGTTTGAACTTGGTCATTAATGACCTTTGTGTTCTTTAATTTCCCTACTTGCAAACAGTAACAATACCTAGTTTACTGGATTGTTTCATAGACTAAAATTAGAAATTACTCTAAGCTAAGTAATATGATGAGAATTGTCCCTGGCAAATTGAAAAACACTATAAGGTTACCTTTATTATCTTCAACCAGTGTCCAGCAGAAAGAATACAACGCAAACATTAGACAATGCAAACTTCTGAGATACCAATTACAAAATCAGATATAGTTAAGTATTCTCTTTCTCATTTCTGACCTTAGAAATATTTAAAATTCTAATCTCATATGTAGAATCAGCAGGCTAGTACATCATTGTTCTGATTTAAATTGTGCTTCTAAGTGATTTTAGCTGTGATATTTGAAGCAGCTTATACAAAAATAGATTTAAAAGTCACAAGCATTTTTGATAAGCTGTGATACATGTTTTCCAGTATTATTTTTGAATATATTACTGAGAATGCCTCAGGAAGATTATGAAATATCCCCATGCATATAGTGCCAATTAGAATATAATACAAAAAGCATCTTTAGCTGAGAGATGTTGCACATATATCTCCACAGTACTTGGCAATATCAGAACCTGAATGCTATAAGCCTTTATCGAGGTGTATGCAAGCTTAGATCTCTCAGATAACTAAAGTCAATAAACTCATATTAAAAATTATATAGTAGAGACTGTGCCTAATTCAAGGAGTATGGAAGTATTTCCTTACCTTAAACAGCCTTGCCCTGTTTGGTTAAATGTATTTCTGAACTTGCTATTAAAAATTATCCTCTATGGGGACCAACAGTTAGCGTAATGGCTATGTTGCTGAACTCCCATGTAGTAGATCACGGTTTGCGTCCTGGACCTGGTGGCTTAAACTCACGCTGGGCGTGTGTGCATGCGTGCCCAAGATCCCAAGAGGAGAATGGAGTATCCTCCCTAGGGGGTGATTTCTCGCTTTCTCTCTCTCTGTTTTTCTGGCAGGCATGCGCACCCTACAGCAAAAATGTTTCCAAAAAAAAAAAAAAATCCTATATTTTGAATGATTTTACTTCTGCTAAGGAAGAAGAAAGTAGAAGAGTGTACCAATCCAGAAAGTAAGATAACTTACAATATCATAGTTTCCTAAAATCTCTCAAACAACTAAGGCCACACACACACACACACACACACACACACACATACACACACCAGAAATAATCAAAATTCAGTAAGTGAGAAGCCCTCTTGGAAAGAACCAAATCTTCTTTTAACTCTGAAAGAGCAGAGAGTGGGAGAGCCACTGTTGGGGAGGGCAAGAAAAAATAGAAGACTTTTTACAGGTTAGTGAGGGCTGGATAATCATTTATTCACAGTTGCTAAGATAAGGAATCCACAATGCCCAACAACTAGTGATTAGATTAAAAATGTGGCCCATATGCACTGTGGAATATTACTTTGCCTTAAAGAACAAAGAGACTCTATCATTTGATACATAGTGGATAAATCCAGAAGATTTGATGCTAAGTGAAATAACCTAGACTAGACTATGACAGACAAACACTGTATGTCTTCACCCAATATGTTGGGTTGTTGGAAAAGTCAGGATATATCTTTCTGCTTTTCTATGCAAAAATGTGTTCATGGGACCAGCAATTGGCATAATGGCTATGTTGCTGGATTCCCATGTAGTCAACCACTGTTCGAGACCCAGATCTGGTGGCTGGGCACGTGTGCGTGTGTGCCCAAGATCCCGAGAGGAGAACGGGGGAGAAGGGATTGTGTCATGGCCATCTCACCAGGTGGTGATTTCTTGCTTTCTGTCTGTCTATCTGTCTGTCTGTCTGTCTGTCTCTCTCTGTCTGTCTTTCTGGTGAGTGCACATGTCCTATAGCAAAAACCTCCCCCCCCCAAAAAAAAAAAAAAAAAAAAAAGCATTCATGACTTTTCTGATGACCCAATATATCAACATCTGCACTCCATGGCAGAAATGGAAAGTTTCAAAGACATAATAGTAGGGAAGACAAATGTAGATAGTAGAGACTATGGGAGAGGCTCAGCAAAGAAATTGTGTGATGGACACCAGAATGTAAGCTTCATTGTTGAAAACAAGGTATATGGTAATATCCTTGATTCAATGGCCATACACTGCATGCATGCTTTAAAAAATACATTGTGTGCCATAAAGACATATGAAAATTAAATGTAAATAAGAAAGTATTAAACAAAAAATCAGGATCAGGGGTACACTTAAGGCAGTAGTGTCTGAGGGACCAGGAAGAAGTCATCTGGACTGGTAAAGTTTCTACCTCTTGGCACAGATGCTGGCCAGTGTTACAGTTGGCGAAAACTCCCAAAGCCATTCAGATCTGATATACCCACTTTTATTTGTGTCTATTATACTTGAATGAACAGTTGAACACTATCCTACACTGTAATGTCTTTCTTTCTTATTGCCATGGGTTATATTTAAATCTTCACTTAGTGATAAAGTAAGCACCATGACCTCAGGGATTGCCGTCCTTCATATACTTGTTCAACAACCAATTGGTCATACGTTTTGTCTCTCCATTTCAAAAGACAATCTTCCTTTTGAGTGTCCGCTTACATTCCATTTTCGGATCCGACTAACTCTCCAATTCTCCATGCATGCAAATTTATCAGTTTATAAATAAGTATGTGTATGTCTATAATAGTCATAATAGATAATGATCCATAAATAAATAATGGTGATAATGGTAACTAATCCATTTCCATTTTGAGCTACTTCATCTGCCTTCCAACATTATGATTTATACTTCATAACAGTTACTTTTTCCAGAGTAATGGTTCACCCGCATTCCAGATGAATCATTCTGTAGATAAATACGAAAGACTGTAGGTTCTCTAATATCAAGGAAGCATTTCTTCACAATTTTACAAGATTTGTGTACCTATTATTATTACATATATTATTATTATTATTATATGATCACATAAATAATTATAAGCTACAATAGATTTGCACGTGAGTGGAGAACCAGAGATTTATTCAGACCAGAAAATGAAACTTTATTGAAATTATATGTGCCTACCTTCATTAAGAAGCATTTCATGTGTTTTTAAAATTGTAATAATAAGGGAACCAGCAGTTAGCGTAATGGCTATGTCGCTGGACTCCCACGTAGTCGACCGCGGTTCGTGTCCCGGACCCGGTGGCTTAAAACTCACGCCGGGCGCGTGTGCGTGCGTGCCCAAGATCCCGAGAGAACGGAGGAGAAGGGATTGCGGCGTGACCATCCCCCCTGGGGGGTGATTTCTCGCTTTCTGTCTCTGTCTCTCTCTGTCTGTCTGGCGAGCACACACGCCCTATAGTGAAAACCTCTCCCCCCCAAAAAAATTGTAATAATAAAATAACTATGGAACATTTACTCATTATGGCATATATACTTCAAGGCAGCATCTTTTAAGGTAAAAGCACTGCTTTTTAACTTTGGTTCTGTCGTACTGTTTGTTAGCTTTAGCAATTATTTTATGATCGTAATAATAGCCTCGTCTATAAGATTGTGGTGTGATAAGGAATGTAAATGAATGCAGTATGTATTCTCTGAGCACTGTGTCTGTTAAGGATGTACTGTTACTAATCAGAAAGTTCTTTATAATAAACCTGTGCTTTGCTTCTTTTTGTTTTATTGTATATGCTTGCTAGAGTTTCCAGAATGCCAGGCAACAATGGTGATTAAGTATATTCCCTTTTCAACAAAACAGTGTAGGTATTTAAAGCAATTATCATACTCCACCTAAGTATCTTTTTCTCTCCAAGATGATTACCTGCCATATTCTCCCCAGTGTTTTCCACAGTCCTCATTACCTAGGTTCTCTCACTGGACTTATGAACAAATTCTAGAAGTATTGAAAAATAGTTATTGAATGCCCCTAGGGTGAATTCCTCAAATACAAGATTTTATTAACTAAATAAAAATTCATAATGCATAGGACTATTTTAACATTTTTCTTTTATATTTCTAAAACATTTACTTGATTAGTTTAGGTTTTGTCTTCATAAAGGACATTCTAGATTTTAAAAGATAAGAATTGTGAGCTAGCCTTAAAAAGAACTGAAATTTCTCCATTAGAAATTAAACATTTGGGGATCAGCAGTTGGTGTAATGGTCATGTCACTGGACTCCCATGAAGTTGACTGCAGTTTGAGTCCCAGACTCAGTGGCTTAAACTCACACCAGGCGTGTGCGTGTGCATGCCCAAGATCCTGAGAGGAGAATGGGAGAAGGGATTGTGGTGTAGCCATCTCCCCTCAGGGGTGATTTCTCACTTTCTGTCTCTCTGTCTCTCTCTGTCTTTCTGGTGAGTGCATGTGCCCTATAGCAGAAACCTCTCCAAAAAAAAAGAAAAGAAAAGAAATAAAACATTTGTGCTTTCATAAAAACTTCTAGCAGCCTATATGATTCATATAAAATATTTAATTTTTAAAAATTTCATCAGGGTTTAAAGATTTTATTCGTGAAATAGGTATTATCGGCTTTTACTTAGCCAGAAACTTTTATTAGTGCCAGTGATATCATAAAATTGTCTCTCTTGGGCCATCCTCATAGCTTAGTGCCCGAGGGAGCTAGATCCCACATAGTTGGCCATGGTTTGAATCCTGGCCCCAGCCTGTAAAACATGCCAGGTATGTGGGCATATATGCCCCAACAGGATGGAGAAATGGAGGAGAAGGGGAGCAGTGTGATCACGTGCTGTGGGGCGGGGAGCTTTCCTCCTCCCTTTCTCTCTCTCTCTCTGGAGAGTGCATGTGCCCTTTCACAATGAAAAAATATGTATGTGGAAAAAGGATTCGTCTTTACGGAGCCAATATCAAGCTCATTTCATTTTGTGTCCTTTTATTTTTATTTTCTGTTTTTTAAAAAGTTTACTTATTTCTTCCATGAGAGAGAGAGAGAAGGCCTCCCCAACAGGGTCTTGAAACCGTAATCCACCCACAGCTTCAACGCTGGCTCAGGCGTGTCCATGCAGGCCCACTCAGGGAGGTCTCCCATGTGAACCTGGAGCCTTCCCGTGTGACTGAGCCTTGCAGAGCATCACGTTTTACTGCTGCTCCGTGGTCCAGCCCTCATGTGTGCTTTTTAACTTCTTGTTCATTTTTTCCTTTTAACACATTTTCGTTGATTATTTAAAATTATACATTTATGGAATACAGATCTGTACTTTTGAGGAATGAATGATATATCTTCCAAGTCTTCCCTTTTTCTGGATATCCATTCATGTTTGAATGTTGTTACTGACATGTAGCCAAAATAATTCAAATGGCTCATGCCAAGGAAAAAAATACACATCCCCAGACACACCTCGATCCTCACAATTATACTAAAAGAATAAAGCAAAATGTGAATACGATGGCTGTTTGAGTTACTGGAGCAATTTTACTATATCCTGATACACAAATATTATATGCTATTTGTAAAATAAAGAATCCTGAGCAGGTTAAGTTTTACACAATAAAAAATAAACATAGAAATGAAAGTATGTATACTAATAAATTCCCCTGTGAAACACTAAATTTCTTGTTACTGGTAAAATGAAGCATTTATTTCTATTACTTGTATTCTTATTACATTTCAGCAATGTGTCTCATTGTTCATTAGCTCAGATCTCAGGTCAGTTCCCCACGCCTGGGCTGTGGTGATCTGGCCCATCTCAGGTGTGTGAGGTCTGGAGTTCAGACTGAAATTTTACAGATGGTTTAAATATCAGTTCAATTTTCAGACCCTCTGCTGTACTTATTGGGTCTGGACAAAGCATGTGTGCACCACACCTTAGAGTTCTCGTAGGTTTTTTGTTTTCTTTTGTTTTCTTGTTAAAAATCATTTTATTTAACCATATTTATTTTAATTTGACCAGAGAGGGACTGTGTGTGTGTGTGTGTGTGTGTGTGTGTGAGAGAGAGAGAGAGAGAGAGAGAAAGCCACCAGGTCTGGGACTCGAACCATGGTCAGCCATGTGGGAGTCTAGTGCCCCCAACCACCATGCCACCTGCCAGCCCTGGGTTCTCATAGGTTTCTATGCAGAATTCTGGATTCTCTTTTCAGGCGTTCCTCCTATGGGACCTTTCCCACACACCCTGGTCTATTTTGCTCTTTCCCACTATTCTCTTAAACCAAAAGATCTGGATTTTTTGGTCAAAGTTTTAGCTGCAAATATTGGGTCACTATTTTTTTTTCGGGGAGGGGCTAGATATTTTTGCTATAGGGCATGTGTGCTACCTGGAGAGACAAAGAGACAGAAAGTGAGAAATCACTTCCAATAAGGGATGGCCATGCTGTAATCCTTTCTCCTCCATTCTCCTCTCAGGATTTTGGGCATGTGTGCACGTGCCCTCCCATGTGAGTTTTAAGCTACTGGATCCAGGACTTGAACCATGGTCGACTACATGGGAGTCCAACAACATAACCATTACACCATGTGCTGCTCCCTTGGGCTACTCTTTATCCTAGGGCAAAGCCATGAGAGAAGAGCAAACACAAATCATGCAGAAGGCTCTGTGTTGCTGGGTTTCTTCTTTCCAAGTTTTGATCCATTGCCGCATGTATCTACTTTTCCTTCTCCGAGTCTTCAAGTAATTCTCTTTTGTAATTTATCCAAACTTTCTTTTTTTTTTTTTTAATTTTATTTTTCTCAGATTAATTAAATTCATTTTACATAAAGTTCCCATTATGATGTATACAATATACATATATGTATATAGTTTTCAACAGAGAACTCTACTTTTTTTGGTGTTAAATGATTCCTCCTTTTGCCCCCCACGCCCACTCTCTATCACCCTCTCCTGACCACCCACTCCCCTCCCTTACAGCCTCTGGCATCCACATCTATCCTTTCCGCCATCATATCACCGGATCCCTCTCCCTCTGTCAGAGTGCCGATAATGTTATCATTATTTTTTTTTTTCCATTGGACATCTTTACAGTGTACAGCATGGACCCTTCCAGCATGAGTACAGTTCACACTAGCCAAGACAATGATACCCCCACATACATCATCTTCAACAGACCACCCTTCACCCCTGTGTCCATCAATCGTGATGATCGTTCCCTGAGCTGCCCTCCATCACTCACTCCCATTACCTCCCCCGTGCTGTCTCCAGCATCCGCAGCTGCCATCCCTGCGACCATACCCTCCAGATCTTTCACCCCTTTTTTTTCTTTCCTTTTTCAATTATGAGCTCATAAAGTTTTCCACAATAGGAAACATAGGTTCTATTCAGGGTTGGGTCAAGGGTGGGTCTCGTGCAGCTCCGCAGTTGTAGGTGAGTCTCTATGGAATAGTTTCAGGAACGCAGTTCTGGTAGGCAGAGATGGTTATCAGCCGATGCAGCACAGCATCCATCCTGTGATTACCGAGAATGGTGTTGTGGGGATCTGCAGCGTGAGAGTCATCCTCGAGTATCTGGTTTCCTTAAGAATGGTAGAATGGTTCTTGTTTTTCCCTGAGGTAATGCAGGGCTGGTACCATCGCCTTCTCACTGCCCATAGGCAGTGAAAATCCTCCTATACAGTACATTTCTCAATTGGTTTAAGACATCCAAGGTTTCCCTCTGCTGCTTATATTTGCAAGATCTTAATCCCTGTTTTCGGCCTAAGTTTGCTGCTCGCAACCGCCGATCACGCACAGGCCCGGCGGTCACGGGCAGGCTCGTTGGCCACGCCCGGGCGCAGGCCCGGCAGCCATGCGCGGGCCCGGTGGCCACGCGTGGGCGCATGCCCGGCGACCACGCACAGGGCCGGCGGTCACATGCAGGCCCAGCGGCCACGCACGGGCGCAGGCCCGGCGGCCACACACAGGACCGGCGGCCATGCTCAGGCCTGGCGGACACTCGCCAACCTGGGGGCCATGCACAGGCCTGGCGGCCACGCACAGGCACAGGCCCGGTGGCCACTCGCAGGCCCGGGAGCCACACACAGGCCCAGCGGCCACACGCCGGCCCAGCGACCACGCTCCAGCCCGGGAGCCATGTGTAGGCGCAGGCCCGGCGGCCACGCATAGGAGCGGGCCCGGCAGCCACACTCAGACCCGGCAGCCACTCGCCAGTCCGGGGGCCACACGTGTGCCCAGCGGCCACTCGCAGGCCTGGCGGCCATGCGCCGACCCGGCGGTCACGTGCTGGCCCGACGGCCACACGTCAGGCCCGAGCGCGCGCAACCACGCTCAGGCCCAGCGGCAACACTCGGGCCCGGCAGCCACGCGCGGGCCCAGCGGGCACACGCCAGCCCCCAAGCACGCGAATGCGCGCGGGACCCAGCGCCACCTCGGGTTCGCCTGCCCGGTCAGAGCGCTGCCGGGCGGCGTCGGTGTCGAGCGCGGGACACACCCAGCGCTGGAGAGGCAGCAGGGGCTGGGCGGCCTCGACTGCGGAACGCGAAGCAGAGGCGCCGCGCGTCCAGAGGCGGGCGGCCCCGGTCCCGCTCCGGCCCAGAGGCGGGCGGCCCCGGTCTCGCTCCGGCCCAGAGGCGGGCGGCCCAGCGCGCTGGCCCCGGTTCCGCGCAGGCCCAGGGGCGGGCGGCCCCGGTCCCGCTCCGGCCCAGAGGCGGGCGGCCCCGGTCCCGCGCGGGCCCAGAGGCGGGCGGCCCCGGTCCCGCGCGGGCCCAGAGGCGGGCGGCCCAGAGGCGGGCGGCCCCGGTCCCGCGCGGGCCCAGAGGCGGGCGGCCCCGATCCCGCGCGGGCCCAGAGGCGGGCAGCCCCACGCGCTGGCCCTGGTCCCGCGCGCCCAGAGGCGGGCGGCCCCGGTCCCGTGCGGGCCCAGAGGCGGGCGGCCCCGGTCCCGCGCGGGCCCAGAGGCGGGCGGCCCCGGTCCCGCGCGGGCCCAGAGGCGGGCGGCCCAGCGCGCTGGCCCCGGTTCCGCGCGGGCCCAGAGGCGGGCGGCCCCGTCCCGCGCCGGCCCAGAGGCGGGCGGCCCCGGTTCCGCGCAGGCCCAGAGGCGGGCAGCCCCACGCGCTGGCCCTGGTCCCGCGCGCCCAGAGGCGGGCGGCCCCGGTCCCGCGCGGGCCCAGAGGCGGGCGGCCCCGGTCCCGCGCGGGCCCAGAGGCGGGCGGCCCCGGTCCCGCGCGGGCCCAGAGGCGGGCGGCCCAGAGGCGGGCGGCCCCGGTCCCGCGCGGGCCCAGAGGCGGGCGGCCCAGCGCGCTGGCCCCAGTTCCGCGCGGGCCCAGAGGCGGGCGGCCCCGGTCCCGCGCAGGCCCAGAGGCGGGCGGCCCAGCGCGCTGGCCCCGGTTCTGCGCAGGCCCAGAGGCGGGCGGCCCCGGTCCCGCGCGGGCCCAGAGGCGGGCGGCCCCGGTTCCGCGCAGGCCCAGAGGCGGGCAGCCCCACGTGCTGGCCCCGGTCCCGCGCGCCCAGAGGCGGGCGGCCCCAGTCCCGCGCAGGCCCAGAGGCGGGCGGCCCCGGTTCCCTTGCGGGCCTAGAGGCGGGCGGCCCCTGTCCCGCGCGGGCTCAGAGGCGGGCGGCTCAGCGCGCTGGCCCCGGTTCCGCGCAGGCCCAGGGGCGGGCGGCCCCGGTCCAAACTTTCAAATCATAACCAGTGAGAGGGAAGAGTCCTATGTCATCAAGGCAGAATCTGAACTTTTGTATGGTGTACATTTTTGAAAAGTACAAATTTCCTCTCTCTATTGAGAACTGAAGGATTTGTCACCCATGTCTTGACAGGTGCCATGTTTATAAACTTCCTCAAGGTGTGTCTGACGATGGAGGGCATAGGCCTCTGCACCGTGCTGGGTCCTGTACCAACCTGAACACACACGGCAATGAATTGGCACCAATTAGGTTAGCGTGCCTTAAGGTTTCCCAGATGCTTGGTTGAAAGGAAGGTTGGGAAATTTGCTTTTGTGTTTGCTATTTAAAATCACCCATATCTATTATTTTTGAATTTGAGCAGCTGCTATCTTTTCTAAAAATTGAAGAAACACATCTGCCTAAGAAAGCTAAACAACAAAAAGTTTCCCATTAGAGTAAATGTTTAGAAAACAGATGAAATCCTGTTGCTGCTACAGTGCTGCCAGGTAGTTCATTCGACTGTTCTTTTAACTTGAAAATAATGTTACTTACCTGACACACCTTCTATGCTTTATACTTTATTTCTAAGAGGTGAAAAAGATAATGAACCACCTATGAGTTGAGTGCCTAATCTTGAAGAGGTAACCACCATGATCAAATGCAAATTAATAACTAGATTTCTGAGGAGGTATTTTCGATTTGCTTGCTGATGGGAGTAGGTCTGCCGTCCTGAGTATGGATCCCGTTGTCAAACACTTGGAGCCAGCAAAATATTTTAGAACACACAGCAGTAACACTGAGTATTGATTGCATTATTCATGTTCATTCCCAGGATGAGATGAGGAGAAAATCATAGCATCAATAAATACAGGGTATGTTTCTATTTTAGTAATCCTCTGAAGATCAGCCTGCAAGTCTGTAACAATTTTCTCATTAATTCTCCTTTTATTTATATGTTATGTCCCTTGTGTTAGGTAAGTGGATGTGTAATTGATTTTAGTTTACTGTTAGAACACCACACAAAGACTGCTCTGCTTTTCTCATTCAGAGAACTTTTATTTTCATCTATTTTATAGTTTATTGAGGCTCATGGTCTTAAATATATTATATACAAAAAAGTTTTAATTGTTGGAATCAAAATGACAATAACCTTATTATATTTCTTAGAAATGATGATGAAATAAAGGGATTTTATTTTCCGGGAAAATAACACTTCATAAAAGAAATTTCAAAATATAAATACTATAATAGTTACAAATAAAATGTATCTAGAATAAATGAGAGATTTCTAACTTTTCAAGGATTCCTTTCTTCCTAAAATATAGTTCTTAATTATTTCCTAAAGAAAATAAATACTATTAACAGTGAAATATCCTTATCAAGAAAAATAATGAGGTCTGTAGGCTTCTGTATTCATTTGTTAGGGCTACCACAGTAAAGTACCACATGTGGACCATCTTATTACAGAAGTGTATTGTCTTACTCCAGCCTTCTGAGGGCTGGTGGTCTAGATGAGGGTATCAGCAAGATGGGTTCCTTCTGAAAGGGCTCTAAACTAGAAGCTGTTCCCTACCTAATGTTTAGGTTCCGGTGGCTGCTGGTGATCTTTGGCATTCCTTGGCAATCTCTGCTGCCATAATCAAATTGTGTTCTTCCAGTATGCATGCCTCAGTTTCCAGATTTTCTCTTACATGAGGACACCAGTCACGTGAGTAAAGGGACCTTCCTAATGACCTCATTTTAACCTGATTACTTCTGACAGACCCTATCAGGTCACATTCTGAGGTCCTGGGGTTTAAGATGTCAACACATCACTTTCTTTCATCTTTTATTTATTTAGTTTTATAGGTTTTTGCCAAAGGGTATGTGCACTCACCAGAGAGAGACAGAGAGAAATGGGAAATCACCCCCTGGGGAGATGGCCACGGTACAATCCCTTCTTCTCCAGTTTCCTCTTGGGATTTTGGGCACACACACCAAGGATGATTTCAAGCAACTGGGCCCGAGAGTTGAATTGTGGTGGGCCATGTGGGAGTTGAGCATTTTAACCACTATGCCACCTGCTGGCCCCAACATATCATTTTTTTGAGAAATTCTAAGCTTAAAGTTTTTCATTGTGTTCTGAGTTAACAGCTGACATGATTCTTATTGTAAGATGATAATGGAATAATGAAAGTCCAAAGTCTTGAGTTCAGAGCTATTTCTCTGAACTTTGTCTTATCCAAGAACCTTATGTCTAAAAAGCCAAAAGTCATGAAAGATATTCTTATCAAAATGCAGACTTTGTAATGTAGAACAGAAAATATTTCTTTATGAAAGGAAAGTACATTTGAAGATCAAATAAAACATGAAATGTTACTACTAGAATATAAAGATTATTATTATATAGAAGCCTGTCCAAAACGGTTCTGATTATTCTTTGTGCAGCTAAAGTCTATGGACATTTTCAGGGTGTATACTTATTTGCCATTAAAACTTGTAATTTTCAAAACTTCCATACATTTTAATTCTTCTTGATAACATGATTAATTGCTCTACTTATTAAAATTGTAAAGGTTTGAGGTGTTTATACTGAAATTAAAACAAGATTTTATTAAACTGAATAGAAAATGTAATATCAACCATATCAGGAGTTGTGGTTCTCTGCTGCTGGTGTAAACCCGCATGCCCATCCTTGTCTCTGACTATAACCAAAACCCTTGGCAAAATACCTAGAAAAAGTACCTGAGGTGCTGTTGAAGTAAATTGGGTATCATTTGTATTTTTTAGAGTTTTTATCATAAATGGATGCTAAACTTTGTCAATGCTTAGTCTTCATCTATGTATTTTGATTGGAGAACTTGGTTCATTTACACTTATTATAACTATTGATAGGTAAGGACATATTACTACCATTTTGTTAATTGTTTTCTAACTGTCTTATAGTTTTTTTTGTTCTACTTTCTCTTTTATCTTCCTTTGTGGTTTGATGGCTTCTTGAAATAGTATACTTTAAATTCTTTTCTTTATCTTCTGTATATATAGGATATGTTTTTTCTGTATGGTTAGTATAAGGCTTACCTGAAATATATTAGAGTTATAATCTATTTTATGTTGATAAGAACTGAATTCAGACTACATACAAAAACTCTACCATCTAACCTCTCTTCCTACATTTGATGTTATTCACATCAGTTTACCTCTTCTATATATTATGTATTAATTATACAATTATTATAGCTCCAGTTATTTGGCATACTTTTGTCTTTTTATGTTAATACAAGAGATTTTTGCATAACCATTATAGTATGAGAGTATTCCAATTTGAATATTTTCACCTTCATAGTGTGTTTTATAATTTCATATGTGTTATGTCATTAGTTAATATCCTTTCTTTTAAACTTAAATAACTCTAGAATTTCTTTGTTTTTTGAACTGTATTTATTTTTATTTATTTATTTTAATTTGACTGGAGAGAGACAGAGTGATAGAGAGAGAAGGCAGGGGGGAGTGAGAAAGCAAGCCACCATGTCCAGGAATTGAACCATGGTTGGCCATGTTGGAGTCCAGTTGCCCTTAACCACCACGCCACCTACAGGCCCAATAACTCTAGAATTTCTTGTAAGGCAGGTCTAGTAGTGATGAACTGTCACAGCTGGTTTGTCCAGGAGAGACTTGTTGGACATTTACTAAGAAGGACTTCAGCTTTTCTGACTTTAACAAAGTTAAATTAGAAACTAACAGTAATACAGTATCTACAAAAATGAAAATATTTGGAAAAATCCAAATATCTACCTATTTAAACACTCATGAGCCAAAATTAAAAGGAAACATGATATTAGAAGTGTTCTGAAATTAATGGCAAAAAAACCAAAAAAGAAAACAAAAAACCCTGTCAAAATTCACTGGATACAGGTAAATTAGTTTATAGACAAAAAGTTTAAATACTGTCTTTAATGTTTCCAAAGTCAGTGACCTAAGAATCCGTATTAAGAAGCTAGTAAGATAAAAATGAACCGAAATAAGTGGAAGGAAGGAAATAAGAAAGGGCATAAATCAATGGGGTAAAGAAAGAAAAAAACAAGCGCGTAGATAATAGATGCATTTAACAGCGCCAAGAGTCTGTTCTTTCAAAAGAGCAACTAAATTCACACATCCCCAAAAAACTGACCAAACTATAAAGAAAGAGAACACAAATCAATCATATTATAAATATAAACAAGGTTATCACAACTGAGACAATGAGTGGAGTATCTTCATGAAAATAGTTTTGACCTCATGGGCTGGATATTTTTAGGTATAAAGACCCCAGAGCATGTTTTCTCAGCATTTAATTTGTAATTTCTTACAAATATCCTTATATTTGTTTTTTTATATTCTCTTAAAAATGTTACTTACAGAACCAACAAATTAACATTTATCATGATATTTGG
Source organism: Tupaia tana (assembly GCA_026018925.1). NCBI lineage: Eukaryota > Metazoa > Chordata > Mammalia > Scandentia > Tupaiidae > Tupaia > Tupaia tana. Next base: position 161,271,663 of record JAKSZU010000007.1, on the reverse strand, counting down.
AGGGTTTATTGCCATTTTTCCTCCCACAGGTCGACTCAATAGGTTTATAAATTTGAATATCACTGTACAGCTCTCAACTGTCTCCTTTGAATGGTTTGCTGGTTTAAAATATGAATAATGTGCATCCATATCATTTTATTTTTGCCCTAAAAACTGAAAACACCTACTTAAGAGTAATGTCAGCATTAAAGCAGGTGATACATGTTTGGAATGCCTCATCTCCTCTCTGTTATATGCTCTCACTTAATTGTCTCTAAGACCCTTCAAAAGCTGAACTGGGGACCAGCAGTTAGCGTAATGGCTATTTCGCTGGACTCCCATGTAGTCGACCACGGTTTGAGTCCCGGACCCGGTGGCTTAAACTCACGCTGGGTGCATGTGCATGCGTACCCAAGATCCCGAGAGGAGAACGTAGGAGAAGTGATTGCAGCATGGCCATCTCCCCTGGGGGGTGATTTCTCGCTTTCTGTCTCTCTCTCTCTCTCTCTCTGTCTGTCTGGCAAGCACATGTGCCCTATAGCAAAAAAAACAAACAAACAAACAAACAAACAAACAAACAAAAAAAAACCTCTCTCAAAAAAATAAAAAAAGCTGAACTGCATCCAACTCCTGATATTTGTTCTTAGAGAGAAAAATCATTAGGAATTCTCTGTCTCTCTCTGAGAAACTGGAATGGATTACTGTGGGTATCACCTGGACATACACTGTTTCCCACTCGCGTATCTGGCTTCCCTCGATCTTCTTGCTCCCAGAGTGGCTTCTGTCCAAGGCTGGTCTCTGACGAATGAGTACCTCCCCTGTAATGAGTTACAGAATGTAAGCAGCTGAGCTGAGGAACTCAATTAGTCGATTATAAAATCCTGTGAGGGTCTGAGGAGACTAAATGCCTACACGTACTCAGCTTGTGTGGGGGGATACAATGGCGTCCAGCAGCGTGTAGAGGTGTGATTCCACTGGTCACCGTCGTCAGTGCCTTCGCTAAGTCAACTAAACCGGGGGACTGCTCGCTGGACCTGTGGGTGACCTCTTGCGAAGAGGTAAGGCTTATGTGTGCGCCCTCTCAGGTTTGCGGTACTGCATAACAATTAGAAGTGAATTTGGTGGATTTTTATTTACTCTTTCCTCATGGAAAAGGCGTATCTTCTCCTCCCACCGAATGACTTATATTGGCGAATTACAGCATGACCAGTAGGAAATGGATAGAATTATTTTAAGTTTATGCATGTGTTTAAAAACTAGTGCTTACAGAGTGTTGAATGGAGTCAGGTCTTCCATTTTGAAAAGCAAACATTCATTGAATAACTGTCAACCTTTAAGTATTGTGCCATTCCTATGATTTTTTCACTGTATAACAAAGTGTAGTTCCTTTTTGCCTATTTTTTCACTCCTCCATGGGATAATGGTAAATGTACTTGAATGCTAGAACTTCTTGAGAACTCAAAATGCCCCTACCTGAAAAGAGCAAAGTTCAGCTTGCTCCCTTTTGTATTAATCTTTGAAGATGAACCAATCCTGTTGACCTAGCTGCAAATGGTTGGGTCAATGATTCATGCAGCTGTCAGGATAATTGCATATCAGCTCACCAACAGAAAGAGACTGACCTACTCCAAATTGTGAAGTAAACACTTTCCAAATGTGGTAGTCCATGCCGAGTAGTGAGTGCCACTATGAATTGTAACTAAAAAGAGAGAACGTGCCGTCTAAGCCTGTTCCTTTGTGTGCTGTTTGTATTTCAGTTTTCTAGAATGCAAACAATTAGTCTCACAACTTCTTGAACCCAGGAAAACTGGATGAGTGAGAGAGAGATTTTCCATGCTACCTTGTGTTACTTTATTCTGTAGGTAAGGCAGGCTTCCTGGGAGTATTATATCCTTAGACTAGTTGCATTTGTGCTTATCTGCCCATCTCATGGTGGTTTCCTTTGTATGTAGAATTGTTTCTTGTCCACCTAAAAATAATTGGTTTTCATATTAAAGATTCTGTGCTATTTAGCATTGTTATTCTAACTGGAGTCAGATGAGAAATTGGGAATAATTAAAAAAACATTTGAGGCTAAGAGCCCTCATGGAAACTCAGATTCTGATATTTTTACTGCACAGTGTGAGGAATCTGAGTGACTTGATCGGGATAATCGGATAGGTGCCAGCTAGTGAGTAACGGTGCATGGTAACCTTTATTGAACACTTAGGTGTGCGCCAGTCACTGTACCGAAAGCTCTGTATTCAATAAACATAATCCCCTCCACAGGCTTTAGAAGTGGTACTATTTTTATCTAAGACAGGCATGCAAACTTGCCCATGGCCTTAATTGCAGTAACATGGCACCAAGTGTGCTAATCCTCACGCTGACAAACTTCAAAGCCTATAATCCTAATGATGCCAGTATTCTTCAAATATGTTCATGCATTATCTTTATCAGAAGCAACTGAAGAGGTCATTAGAAATATAGATTTCTAGATTTCTACTAACTATCACACATTAAGAATTCTATTCTCTGTTTCCATCAGAAATTATAGATACTTAATGAGGATCCCAGGTGATTTTTGACACAGATTCGTAGTAAAGTTGGTAGGTTCTAGACAATGAGGTGAGTAATCAAAGCTGAGAAGCGAAGCTTAAATGGAAACTGCTGGATAAGCCTGAGAAATAAAAACGAGAGCTATTTTCACAGGAGTATGGCCACATAGGAAAATTACTTGGAGATGTTTAAAAATCACCCACATCAGGACCAGCAGATGGCATAATGATTATGTCACTAGACTCCCACATAGTCGACCATGGTTCAAGCCATGGACGTGGCATCCTAAAATTCATACTGTGTGCATGTGTGCCCAAAATTCTGAGAGAATGGAGAAGGGTTTGCAGCATAGCTATGCTTCGGGGGGTGATTTCTCTCTTTCTGTCTCTGTCTCTCTGGGAAATGCAGACTCATTACATCCTGGCCCTACACAGCACTACTTTAGAAAGGCTCCCTGGATGACTTTTTAGTGAGAAACTAGGTTGTTCACTAGCATAAAACTTAACTACTTTTGGAAATATATTAAATGTGAATTTTCAAAGAAAAGCTTTGAGATTTTTGCTACAGGGCATTTGTGCCCACAGCAGAGAGTGGGAAAGTGAGAAATCATCTCCGGGGGGAATGGTCACGTCTCAATCCCTACTCCTCTATTCTCTTCTTGGGATTTTGGGCATGCAGTCACATGCACCTGGCATGCTTTTCAAACTGTAGGGTCCAGGACTCTAACTGCAGAGTGGGCCATGTGGGATCCAGTGCCTTAACCACCGTGCCACCTTGTGACCTGAATTTTCAAAAAATATTAAAGCAACCTCTGTAGTTTTCCTGTAGCAGTAGGTACTTGGAGGTCTTAGAAAGGGCTACCAGACTGTTTCTCGTATTTGTGGCACTTTACATCATATATAATTCATGCATATCAGATCATCTTATTGTATTTGCCAAAACAGTATTAGTAAATGATGATAACATAAGCTTTTTCTCCTGACTTTTGAATTTATAAGAATGATTTCTAATTTATATTACTGCACGAAGATTCCCACTATAATTCCTGGTTATTGCTCCTACTTTGTAGCAGATGGTATATTTTACAAACTAAAAATTCAGGTTATGTAGATAGATTGATCTAAGATTTTTAGGGTAGTTCAGCCTTAGCACTTCAGCAAAAGCACTACATGGTCTCAAATCAATCTAGTTGTTTTAATTTGTGGAGGATGCATATACACATCAGAGAGAGACACATGGAGAAAGGGACAGACAGCACTCTCCAGTGGGACATAGTGATGTCACCATCCATTCCCCCATGAACCTGGCATGTTTTCCAAGGTGCCAGGGCTGCAATTTGAACTGCAGCCATCCATGTGGGATCCGGCTCCCTTAACCACTAGGCTACTGGATTGGCCCTTGAGTCAACTTATAGACTTCGATCTTGGAAATGCACTTCTATAGGCTTTCAGATGAGCCATCCGGCTTGATTTCAATTTACCAAACTATTCCCTTTCCTTTATCTAGAATTTATAAAAAAACTTTTATGTAGTTTGAAAATTCTATATCCCTATCATGATGGACAGAGGTGAAAGTAGGGAACATTAAATTAAGGCAATGTGTACTTTTAAAAAGTAGTTTGATTTGAAAACTCAGTATTAAAAAATTAAATAAATTAAAAGATTAAATAAATATGTTTCCAATGATTCAAGATACTTTGGCTCTCATGTACTTAAAGGTCTACTAGGTACTTGGTTCATTGATTCCCTTCTTAGAAAACTGCAAAAACTCTTAAGGAAATAAAAATCTCTTTTTAGATAAATATTTCTTTACATACTTAATGCAATATGATTATGAATGGAAGAGTATTAATAGGCTTTTTTTTTACTCCAGGAACTTGGAATATTTGTTCCTTATTTTCCTGAAAAGTATGTTGTTAACTGAAATTGGCTGTAATTGCTTTACTTGCAAAGCAGATAATAAAATGTGGAGTCTTAGAATGTTGATATTTTCAAATGACTAGAATCTAGAGAACTCATGCAGTTTTTAACTTTATTAAATATGGCAGCATTATTGCACCTTTTTCATAGAAGCACTGTGAATAGATTCTCCCTCAAGGAAAATTGGTCTTTCTCTGTAGACAGTCATTATCACCCCAGAGTGACTGCTCGTAACAAATGCTCTTGCGAATCTGGTCACTAAGTTGGCTTTTGCTGTAGACCGAGGACTAACGATACCCAGGTTATCTGCTGACTTGCAATTTTTCCTGGAGATGTATGAAATTCTCTGTGATTAAATTGCGGTTGGAATTGCTTTCACATAAATATTTGGAAGTTTACTTTGCAGAGGAAAAGGTGGTAACAAACCTCATATTTCCAGAGCTGAAGATGACATCAGAGTCCATTTTTTAAATTTGCTAACTAGAAAAATTAAGCACGGTTCTTTTTTGTAAAACCTGTTTTTTCAAAAGCAAAGAAATAAACCACTTGAGTAAATCTTCCTAGGAAAATATCCATCAATTAATATAGTATCCAAATGTTTTTCTCTACTTTTTAATAATGCTATTTATAGAATAAATTTCTTTGGGTAATTTTCAAAATACATCAGCCGCTGCTTGGCTATTTCAAGGTGCTATATGTTGAATATTTTCAACCAATTTTAGTTCTTTGGAAGAATTCCAAGAGGAATAAGGCATTATTCCGTGATCTTGATATAGTTGTTTTAGTAGGGCCTTTTTATATAATGTGTATTTTACTAGAGTACGCAGATGTATCAATGTTTTTATTTTGTTTTGACTGAGAGAGGGAAAAAGAAAGAGAGAGACAGGGACCTCCCACAGGGTCTTGCCACACTGTGATACCTTTCCCCAGCCTTCTGTCCAGCCAGGATCCTGGGTGCACTCACAGGCTTACCTGGTGTGTTCACGCCACTGTGGGCTCCGAACCCTGGGCCTCCCATGTGGGTCCATACTACACAGTGATGCCTAACCGCTCACGCCATGCAGCAGAGCCAGGATAGGTATTTTTGATGACATCTTGCCACCTTGCATTCTCTTGCCCCACCTCCTCACTAACTGGGTCTGCAGGCGTGTACCTCTGATCCTGGGCCATTTGGGCTGAGCCAGGACCCAAACCTGGGCCTCCTTGTGCCTTAGCCACTATGCAGTGGTGTCCTCCTACCCTCACTGTCCTCCCGCTTGCACCAACACATCTGGGCTTCCCTGTTCTTCTCAGTAAACACCTGCAAACTACTCTTCAGATGCCCTAGTTTTGTAGGGCCCTTTACTTTTCATCAGTGGGGACATACTTCTAGGAGACCATTGCCTCTGACTGGAGACTAAATCAAATTGGAAGTTATGTATAATTTAGGCTGGTCATTTTGGTTGTTAAATGAACTGAGTAAGGGCCCAACAGATGGTATAATGGTTATGTTGTTGGACTCACATGTAGCTGAGAGTGGTTAAAGTTCCAGAACTGGTGGCTTAAAACTTATGCAGGGTGAGTGTGCTTGCATGTCCAAGATCCCAAAGGAGAATGGAGGAGAAGGGATTGTGGTGTGGCCATCCCACCTGGGGGGTGATTTCTCGCTTTCTCTCTCTCTGGCAAGTGCACATACCTTGTGAAGATACTTAAATGAAATTCCTGACTTTAAATACATACGTACATAAAATATAGCTAATTTTTATTCTTATATCTCAGGAGTAGATTTAAGCACATTATTTGCAGTAGTAAATTTATTTTCACTGCAACACAATGATTCAGGTGGGTTCATTCTAATCTCTATTTTTATTATTGTGTGTGTGTGTATGTGTGTAATGCTTAATAAATTCTAATGATAGAAAATGTATAAATGTAGGAAAAAAATATGCAGATAAGCGTGTACGTCCCAGCTATCTCCCACCTACTCATTCCCTATCTCCCTTTATAGCTTGGGGACAACTGAGCGTGGGGCTTTTTGAAGGAATGAGTCCTTGGAACATTTTCTGATTTTCTTGGGAAAATCATCTGCTAAGACTTCTCTGTCTGAGAGATTTTTGTATATTTATAAATATATTTCTTCATATGTGGTTTTATTATGACTGTTCGTTGTGGTTTATTTTCTTTTCTTTTGAAAAATTAACCCAAGAATAGAGGCTGTTTTGCTTTTGACATTCCCAAGTGCAAGGAAATTTTTCTGTACACTATTGCTATCAATTTCTAAGTTTATTAGTACTATTCCTAATCTCTTCTAATCGTGATATATACTTTATTTTAGGGTATAAAGTCATTTTTCATAAATATTGAATAGAAACTTGGAAAAGTGTACTGTTTTCAGAATCTAAATTTTGTATTCATCAGATCCATCTAATAGGTTATACTAATTCCCACTCCCACATCTTGCTGTACTCATTGCTCACAAGCTAAATATCTTTTATATCACTTACCAATAAGTTCTGCCTTTCTGCTTCATGAATGAGACAAAGAGAACCTTGCTTTTGCAAATTTATTTTGAATAGTGTTTTCATTATGTAACATTGGTATTCTTTTATACTTTTATCCCAGTCATACCTATTCTAATACAGTTTAATACCTCCTGCTTTATTGGTTTTCTATTCCAGCAAAATAAATCATATCAGACTTTATTTTTTGCAAGGTTCTGTGCACAGGAGTTTGAGCTTGTCTCAGCAAGAGAAGGAACCTTCTCTGGCCTCAGATGGCCCCTCTCTGAGGGGCAGGGCAACTTGAGACTGGCTGGTGGAGAGGGTCCTCTTCTGGGAGTCTAGTGTCTTGTGTGTGATCTCTAGGGTCTCACTGTCCAGCACACCAGCCCACGTGTTCACCAGACAGCATGCAGCGTGTTCGAAGACTCATACGTCTTGTACTGCGTGCTCCATAGAAATAACTGGCGCTAGCACTGCATTGCTTTAGTCAAGTCTGTTGTCTCAAACATGTCTGAAACCAGTTCAGATGCCGAAGGAGAGGGAGGTTACCCTCCAGTGATTGTGGGGAAGAGCTTCAAAGTCATTGCAAAAACTGTGTCGCTTGGGAAGAGTGGAGGACTGTGGCTCTTACATTAAGCCACACCGGTTTTCCTTGCATTTACATCATTTGCCTGTATTCATTACTCATGAGCTAAGAATATTCAATATCACTTGCCTATTTTTCAGTCTTCAAGATTTCTTACATACAGTATTGTTTTAGGTATCCTATACGCAGAAGAAATTGGCTTTGTTTTATGATACAAACTAAATCTCTCTTCTTGCTTTAAATATGAGAGTTAAACTCTTTACATTTGCCCACGATGCAGATGTTATTTGTCATACTTGTTGCCATTTTTTTTGGTTGTCTTTTAAGTGTTAAGGCCAGCTAGTGGCACAGCAGTAAGACCGTGCTCTTTGACACTAGACTTGCGTGGGAAGGTCCCCGGTTCCCACCCTGGGGCCTCCCTGCGCACCCTGGGGGCCTGTGCATGGGCTGTGCCTTACACTGGCTGAGTCTGGGGATGGAGTTCCTATTGGGTCCAAGGACGTGCATTTTGTTCTTACTCAGGTACCATTCTTGTAACCTTACTGATAACCCTTGTCCTTATATTTTGCTTTTTTTTTTTCATGGAAAAGATGTCACAAAAGTTATTTTGTTTTTCATATTCTATATGTTATATTTCCTCTCTGTTCTATTATTAAATTTTTCACTCTTTCTCTTCTAGGTACTTTAAAAAGCAGATCAGAAATTCTGTTACATGTTCATGTTATTTTAAAAAAACTCATTTTTTTAGTGTTTGCATTTATTGCTACCAGGAGAGTGTCTTTCCATTTATTACTTTGATATTCAAGAATAAAACATCCATGCTTCTGTTTATTTCACTTTACTGTTATTTTTTCTTCTTTATAACTTTATTACTTCTGAATAGATATCACCTATGCGCTCCGTGAGGTGATTTTACATTTATTTCTTTCTTACATCTCTACTATGACAGTTTATTCCCTTATGTTTTTCAATAGAACTCATCCTCACCAAACAGAATGAATAAGCTGCAGACACTCTTTTATATTTTTTAAATAAATAGGTAATGAATATTGTGAAGTTTGTCAAACTTCTTCCGCTCCTCCTGGCCCATAGAAACTGAGAAGATACATTGGCGAGTTTTGAGCTGCTAAGCGTGTATCTGTTCAGCAGTAGAAAATAAATACATTCTCTCTGCCTGACTTCTTCACTTGTAAATGAGAAAAATAGCAGTATATGCCTTATGAAGTTGATTGTTGTGAATATTGTATGAGGAAATCAATACAAACTTGGGAACTGCTTAGCACTGCATAACCCTGGATCAAGGAAACACCATATAAATAATAGATTTAAATGTGAAGAACTTAGTCTTTCATAATTTATTCTAAAACCTTTAATGCTTTGTTTTCACACTTTTTGTTTATAATCTCCTTGATCTTTCTGTAGCATTTGAGGCAAGGGCCCATTTTTCCCTTTCTCTCTCCCTTCCTTTGTCTACCTGTCTGTTCTCTCCCTCTGGCTGTCTCCCATCCTTCCTTTCTAATATGAAGAATCAATTGTGCCAGTACTATTAGTTGAGAATTCTATCATTTCCTCAGTGACCTGAAATACTATCTTTTTCATAAGTGAAATACTTATCCAAATGGGTCTATTTCTCTCTTACGCTCCACTGTCTTTTTTTCCCCCCTCCCTTTCTTGTAGCAGTAACTGAGCCATTAGTCTCAGTCTTATTCTCTGGTAGGAAAAATGCCATCATCTTACTCTTCATCAGGCATTTCCTCATTATTACTTTTCTAATGGAGGGATAAGCCACACATATTAAAGTATATTAATTAAGATAGTGTAAGGGGGATTGGTGATCATTTCTGTGTGTGTAAGGGCGGCCTTGTGCAGGCCAAGGTGCAGAACGTTTCCATTATGCTGTCTCCTGTCCAAGTTTGTAAAGTCCCTTCCTGTCACAGAGGTCACCATTATTTGGATTTCAGAAACGTGAATTTGTCTTCCCTGTTCTTTCTAATTTGGGTTTTGTTTGTACTTTTGTATTTTGCTCAACACTGTTTTTGAGATCTATCTGTTTTTGTGTATAGCAGGAGTTAGTTTATTTATTTATTTTTTCAAGCTGCAGATGGACACGGCCCTGTGTGACCGTACTGCAGTTGCAAATCCATTTGCGTGTTAGTAGGTATTTAGTTCGGTTCAAATTTTTGTCAGTTTTGAAAAAATGCCATTATCAACATTCTCTTACAGGTTTTTTGTGGTCGTTGATGTATGTAGGTATTTATCTTTAACATATACAGAAATGGACAATAAATGAGTCATAAAATAGGCTATGTTGAACCAGAAACTTCAAAATGATTGTCTGCAATTTCATAATTTTACACTCTTACTAGCAATGTATGACAATTCCAGTTTGTTCTTATTTACATGACTACTTAATATAGTAAGTAATTTTATTTTAATCATTCGATTTACTTTTAGCCAATCACTCTCTCGTTATAGATTTTCATTTCTTTTCCATGAGAGCAAAAGCATATGCTCTTTATATATTTATTGGACATTTGAATATATCTTTTTAAAAATACATCTATTTTATTCCTTCCATGAAAAAGAGGCAAACAGGCACCCCACCCCAGGATCTTTACACCATTATGCACCCCTGGCCTCAGATGGCTGGATCACGGGCACACCCTGCTCCCTTCTGCCCCCTGGACTTGGGAAGGTCCTAGGATGTAAACCAGGACCTTTTCCATGTGGCTCCAGTTGTAGTATCACTGTCCTACCACCTGGTCTCTGAATATATTCTTAAAAAATATCTTTGTAAGTGTATTTCCCATTGATTGAGTGGTTTTTACTGATTTGTAATTTATTGCATGTGAATATATACTTATGTATTAATACTTCTATAAATATATACATTGTGTATCATATATAGCCCTTAAATCACATATAACTTATAATTTTTAAGCCCATTTTATTTTATTTTATTTATTCAATTACTATGTATCACTTAGCTTGTAAAGTGAATTTTCCAACATGGATATATCACACCAGTCCAGTTGGGAATACGATATAAATTATCATCAACAGATAATAATCCATTTCTGTATCCCATCATATAGTTTATAATTTAATAAAATTTATAATTTGTATATCATTCGTAAATATAATGTAAGACACATAGAATTTTTTTCTTTTTTTCTTTTTAATTTATTAATTTACATTCATTCACTGAGCATCATCACAGTATACAAAATGTAATTTCCCATCCAGAATATACTGTATAGTGGCTTAATCATATGTGTTATCTTCGATAATTTTCCATTTCTAGTTTCATATATATGTATATGTATATATATTTTCTCCCTATTTCTCACCATCTGCCATAGAATTTTATAAAAGTGGTTTCACACAAAAAAAGGTTAAAAGTCATTGGTGCATGTAATTAGCATGTACTGAGTGTGTGGTGACTCACGACACATTTGTTGGCCTGAGATGTGCCGGGCTTTTTGCAAGGCACTGAGAAGAAAGCGACGAACATAAAAGGAATTCCCGACGTTATGGAGTTTATGGAGCCTGAGATGGTGACATAAACAAACAACTACATTAGGACTTAATGAACTTAAGCAATCACAAAAATATATAGGCTGTTACTAGACCGATGAATAGGCTAATGTATCCTACCCAAGGGGGTCAGGTGACATGTCCCTGAAGAAGTGTCACTTTACCCCAAAGGAAAACAAGACCCCACACTCAAATTCTGTGTGGTCTAGTAGAAAAGGCAGACGTTACAGATAGTTACAATACTGTGTGCTTCAGTGTTGTGACAGCAGGAGTCTGTGTCATGCACACACACAGAAAGGACACCTAACCAGTCTGGTTAGAAATCTTACTAGAAGAAATGATATGACTTTGAATATTTTGTCCTATCCTGTTTCCTTAACTTGCCAATTAAGATTTTTTAAATAAGAAGGAAATCATGGTACTAAGCTTTAGGTATGTACTGTCTTTATGGTACGTGCATACCTAACAGCAACAGAAGTGAAGCCTGTTCTCGGGCACTATGGCCACACTATGGCCGACCTGTCGGACTTCGTGAAGGTGAATCTACAACTAGACAGACCAGTGGACAAACAGGTCCTGCTGAAGCAATCTGAACTCAGATAATATTAATTTTAATGAAACAGATTGATTTACTCTGAGATTTTGACATAGCTTGCCTTTGTTTGGGTCAGTGTCATTGTCAATTTTTGAACAAGGACAGCATTTTTATATTTAAGAGTCCCTATTTTAATTCTACTCAAAATGTTATATGCACCAAGCACACAAGATAAATTAGGGCCCAAATTAATTGCTGGGTAATGCACATCATTACCTTTGTCCACACAGGAACACATCATCAAAAACAGCTGCAATTTTGCTTTCTTAATGTCTAACATGATTAATTATACTTTTGTGACTTGAAAAAGGAAATTATTTGCTGTTATGGAAATGTGACATTATTGGAGAGTTAGGACTATGCTCTTTTCTTTCATCTGGAAATTCTTTAATTCAGTAATGCCAATTGAGAGCAGCTTTCAGAGAGGGCTTTCCTGCCTGCTAAACTTTGTTTTACACCAAGCAGAGTGCTCATTTCTGAGAGCAATATTTTCATTATATGAAATTTCAAATAATAATGTGTTTTCATCTTGTCATGTACCAGAATACAGTTAAAGTGGAATTAATTTTATATGAAGAGAGTCTTCTTGTTCAGAATGAGTAGAACCATCTCTTCAAGTTAACAGTATTTTGAAAGTATCAATTTCTTGAAGAGTAAGATATTTTTGTTCTAGGCCTATGAAATAGCAGGTAGAAATATAAATAAAATATGTGTTCCCATTTTTTTTTTTAAGAGATTTTTGCCATAGGGCATGTGCACTCACTGGAGAGACAGAAGGATAGAAAGTAAGAAATCACTCCATGCTGTAATCCCTTCTCCTCCAGTCTCTTCTCGAGATCTTGGGCACGCATGCACACACGCCCAGCATGAGTTTCAAATTGCTGGGTCCAAGACTTGAACCACTGTCGACTACATGGGAGCCCAGTGGCGTAACCATTATGCCATCTGCTGGTCCCCATGTTCCTAATTTTAAGTGTCTATTCTTCAACTGAAACTGGTAAAATAACAGGCTTACAACATAATTATGACTTTGCTGTTACTTCTGTTTTCTGTATGCTTTAGTTTTGAAAGTGCTACTATCTACTTAAAGGATTTATAAGTCTTGCTGATAAATGATTTTTTATTATTCAATGTCAAATAATTTCTTATGCCGAAATAAGTGCCAATGGTTTATATTGGTTTTGCTTGAGTTAGTTCCAATCTGAGTAAGCATAATGATATTATTCAGGAAAACTGATCTGAATAAAGACAGCTTTCTGTTTGCCATATCTGGGTCTATGTACCTGCTATGGTTTGAATGTGTTCCCCAAAGTTTATGTGTTGAAATCCTAATCCCCAAATTCATGTGTTGATGGTTTGGAGATAGGGCATTTAGGGAAGTAATTACAGTAAGGTAAGGTCACCAGAGGGGGTTCCCTGGCAGGACTGGCAGTATAGGAGGTAAGGGAGAGAGCCTTCTGTTGAGCTCTTGCTCTGCCTCACCATGTGCTGCTGCTCACTGTGTTGTAATGGAGGTGGAAGGCCCTGTGGACCCTAGATTGTTGGCCTTGAACTTCCCATCCTCCAGAATTGTGGAACAAATTATTTTCCTTTATAAGTAAAACTGCTTACTACTTAGTTTAGTCTGAACTGCGTGATGCAGTTTAGGGTATTGAGCATTCAAGAGTAAGAACTATCAAGAGGTATTTCCGTATTCTTGGAGCAAGATTCATCCTTTCATTATAATGAGTGGATGCTGTGGAAAGCACAGGAAAAGACCTGCGACCTTCTGCAGCCAGCAGAGTGCTTCTGCTGTGTAGCTGATGCATAAGTCAGAGGGTCCCAGGAGTGATAGATCCAAGCTCGGAGGAGAAAGTTAACATAAGTAAAAGTGAAGAAATACTTACTTCATCATCTGCACAGCAATGCATTGTTCGCTGAGAAGATAATGATTGTTTGGTAAGGAGGCCACACCTAGAAACAATATTCAGAATGGTTACAGGCAGGGACAGAGCACCCACTGCTGGGGCGTCCAATTCATGCTCAGCCCCTTACGGCCTCAAGCCGCTGTCTAGAGAGGCCAGTGTGTATATCAGCAATCGTTGTTCTATTTAACATAAGGGTCATGTCCGTCTAAGTTATACATGAACCATAAACCCAAATGGTTGGTTCCCTCACCGATGTTATATATCTGTATTCTGACACATGGAAGGCATTCAGTAAATAGTTATTTGGTGAATAAACAGCTTATATCAGCTTTCGGTACATGAGATTTTATATGTACAGCTCTTGAACTTTAGTTTCATATTCTTCGTTTCAAAATTTAATGAAATATTCCATTAACCTACACACCATTTCCATTTCTTAGTTTCACAGGATATATAGACTGTGTCCACGCAGTATTGCTTGAATATACTTTAAGCCGTTATTTTTTAACTTCAGCTCACCAAAAATGCCCTTTCTTATTCTTCCCCCCAAATTCTATTTATCTTTAAACTAAAAACCTCACATTCTCTTCCTACCACTGTGGGCCACTCACTTCTGAATGAGGCATTGTAATAACACTAATATGGGGGTGAGAGCACTTTGACACATAGTACTTTCCTTTCACTTCACTTTAATTCTGATTATCCACTTCAGTAAAATGATATGAAGCGTGTGTGTGTGTGTGTGTGTGTATACACACGCACATCCTCATGTGTATTTGTTCTGGGCACCTTACTTCCACAGAATTTGTTGCCATCCATATAATAGTGGATGCATATGGTTCTCTACTATTTGTCTGCTCTGTCCTGCAAGTTCCACCAGGATAGCAATTTTTGTGGTGCTCTCTCTTGTAAAGGATTGAATTAAGTGTTTAGAATGAACCTGGCATGTGGGCAACACACAAAATATCTTTACTGAAAAAAAAATGGTCTGAGATCTCCTGCCTAAACAGCTCTTATAAATGAGATCCTCCAAAGCGACTCGATGCCCATATGTGGTCACACTGTTTGCAGTGAGGACCTAATTGTTGTTATAACCGATGTCACTGCACTGCAAAATTTAACTAACCTTTTTGCTTTAAGAAAGCCCACAGCTGAGCATTTTTCTGTTATAAAGCCACTTAATTCTAGAGGTAAAATGGAGTTTGATTTATGCCACAATTTTTATTCTTTTTTTTTTTGAGAGAGAGGTTTTTGCTATAGGGCACATGCAAGACAGACAGAGAGAGACAGACAGAAAGCGAGAAATCACCCCCCCAGGGGGATGGCCATGCCGCAATCCCTTCTCCTCCATTCTCCTCTCGGGATCTTGGGCATGCACGCACACGCGCCTGGCGTGAGTTTAAGCCACCGGGTCCGGGACTCGAACCGCGGTTGACTGCATGGGAGTCCAGCAACATAGTCATTACGCTAACTGCTGGTCCCACAATTTTTATTCTTAAAATGTGAAGGGAGAGTCATTCATATTATTCATATTGCTCCTATAAAGTGGACTTCTTTTCAGGTTTCTTTTTACAGTAGTGGCTAGCCATTCTAATTTGTCAAATTTATGTAAAATATAATGCATAAATAATATATATATTTACAGTTTCAAGACAATTCAAGAAAATACAGGCAAATTTGATAGAACTTTAACTGAAGAGGGCTTCTGAAGTGTGAGCCTTGGAGTGTCATATTTACTAGACCCTCTGAGACCTTCTTGATGTTTGGATAATTATAAGATGATGGTTGTTCAAATCAAGGTAGAAGTGCGTTTAGAGTGGCTTCCCTTCAGTAAAGACGTGAACAAGGAAGGCAGGAAGTGTATAATTAAGCGTACGATGGGGGCGATTGGTTTTATATTTGACTCATACCATTTCATGAACAACTTTAGACTTTGTACACTCTGTTAGCCATGAACCATCAGTATTGACTGACAGAAAATTTAGTCATTTTGAGTTTAACCATCTTAGCTAAAGTTGATGTCTAGGCTCACGTCATTGCAAATACATACGCAAAACCCAGGCTGCTGTGGAGGCCTCTACAACATATTTATGTTGGACTCTAAACCTCTTTGCTCCTGTTAGGACCACTGTATATGCCAGAATATGTTTTAAAACTTGGAAAAAAAAAAAAAAAAGTAACCCAATTTATGTGTTTCCAAAGATCTTTTTCTCTAGAACTTAGAATTTGGGCCTTGCTTAGCCTCTTTTTCCCAGAGAATTGGGGTGGTTAATAAATTAACATTTGCCTGTCCTGCCACTTAAGCGTCTACTGAAAGTGGACATTTTCAAAGCAATTTTTATTGAGCACTGCTTTTTTTTTTTTTTTTTTTTAGATTAAGTGGGGCATTTAAAAAAATCCTATTTCAAAAGTACTGGCCATTTCTAAAGATTTTAATGAAAATACAGAATCAAAATGACAGCCATTGCTTTTTCCCTTTGCCAAATATCCCCCCCCTCAAATTTCCATGTCTGATCAGCCTAATATAAATATAACTCACAATCAAGTTTGAAGAATGTATAGCACCCTAAGACTATTCATTTTTGACATTGAGATAGTCTATATTGTTTGACGTTACTTTAGCATCAGATTCTGTTATTATGTTGAGCTAAATTAAGTTATTTCTTAAGTTAAGAAATAATGATTATGTATATATTTCAAATGTAATTTTTTAGATTTTCCTGATAAAATTGTATCTTTGTGTGTGAGTGTGCTACTTTATATCTTAACTTTTCTGACAAGTTTTAGACCAAACCTGGAGTTTTTCTTTGATGTCACTTATTTTCACTTTGAGCTAAGTCTTTGCTTTTTCAGGTATGCCAGTGACAAAAGCATCATAAAACAAGGTTTTCCCATAATAAATATAAATAATAAGTAACCATAAGTAATTTTTTAATATTATCTTATTTCTTTTTTATCTTTTGTGATTTGTTTTACAAAATTCAGATATCGCAACTTGTCTGCAATAGATTTTCCTTAGGGTCTTTTAGTTTCTCATAGACTGTTGTGATGATTTGAGGAGTTTTCACAGCACACATACATATTTTGTGATTTTATATGTCTCAATGCGCACCATCTTTGCTATAAAATATCTTTAACTTTTATCATTAGTTATTCCAGTGTATCTTGTAATGTTCAATAGCCATGCATAAAACATCTGATGATTATGCTGTTTGAAATCTAGCTTCAAAGATTGCAATTTAAATAATTAGGAAATTGGTAAAATATGTTTTCTTGCATATCATTTAATTTTTTTCTCACAACTACTAAAACACAGTTCTGTAAAGTACTGTAATTGATTGCCACCAACAATATACCAAGTGTCACTTCTGATTCTATTAAAACAGATTTCAGTTAGTGCCTCTAATAAAATATTCTTATGTGCAGATTCCGTGCAACCACAATGTTTACTTTGATAGAATGAGACAAGTGATACCAGTATATTGTCTATTGGATCTGATGTACAATAAATCAGATGAAAGCTTAGCTCTTATGCCATGCTGCAGAAAAATGACAACCAAATTTGGAGAGTCTTAGACTTCATGAAAAATTGATGTTGTTCCTAGATTTAAACATATGAAAATAAATGTTTTAATAAGCCTTGACCATGATTTGCAATTTTTCTTAAAGGTTTTTGCCATAGGGTATATACACTTGCCAGGGAGAGGCAGAGAGAGAAAATGAGAAGAAAAGTGATACATCACCCCCTCTGGGGGGGATGGGCATATCATATTCCTTTTCCTTCATTCTCTTCTTGAGTCTTTGGGCAATATGTACACGTGCCTGGTGTGATTTTTTTTCAAGCTGCCCAGTATGTATGAATGAAAAATAACATGCTTTTGTCTTCCAAGAGAAGCCAAGGATTATTTTTATTTTCCAACTTTCCAAAGACAATTCTTTAAGTAACCCAGCCAATCAAAAAATGAAGATTAAGTGGGAAGAGGCAAACATGATATATTTTAATTATAAGCATTCATTTAAGATCTAATAGTGCTAAATTATTGGTTCAGACCATCTTTATACAGACAGAATTCTTAATTGGATTAAAACATCAGTTTCCAGAGTGGATACCACACTTTGACTTGTGAAAGGTCTCTAATAATTCAAAACTGGGTTAAAATCATTAAGAAAAATATAAGTCTCAAAATATAACTTTGAGGAAATCAGACATAAATGCTATGATATAATGTATATCTGAATAAAATATTTTTTTGTATATTGGTGTCTTCTATTTTCTATTCTGCCCTTTACCTACTTTTTATAAATTCACTCATTTAATTCTTCTCTGAGAAAGAGAAAGAGACACAGAAAGAGGGACCCTCCCAATAGGGTCTTCACAATGGGATGGTTTCATGGGCACTTGTGTGCACCTGACCTGCTCAGGGAGGTCCTAGGACATGAACCCAGGACCTTTTCCACGTGGGTGCATTTGTGTTACCTCTGCGCCACCACTTGGTCTTATTCTGCCCTTTAACTTGATGTATATCTGGAAAGAGGAGAAGATATGCCATGCTAGCTTCTCTTTCCCACCTTCCATATCACAGCGTTTCTGGTGGTGGTCAGTGTTAGACACGGACTGCCATGTCTCAGCACACACAGCCCTCGGTGGCCAATCTGTAGTACCTTTCTTTTTTTTCTCTTTAGGTTATTATAAAATGAGCACTCGTAAGCCAGTTCAACAGATACTTTGTTTTCTCAAGTTTCTTTTAGGCCAATATTTTTTTGAAGAAGCTAGGATGATTTGCATAACTTCAAAAACCTATTGTTCCTATTAACCTTTGCCAATTACTATCTGTTATCTAGAGAAAAAAACATGCTTGTATCTGTAAGCTAGAATCTCTACTTGGTGCATCTGAAATAGTTCGCTGCAGGATTTCATTGCTTTCTGGGCTCAGTGGCTGAGGTGGAGGCCCACCTGAGATACTGAGTTAGAGACAGGCAGTCACCGTTTGAAGTGCTTTGCTTAGCACACAGGGCATTTCTCAATTGGCTTCAGAGTCTCTTAGACCATCTGGGCACAGGCCTAGGCAGAATTCTAAGATGTCCCCCAAGATTCTCTACCCCCCTTACAGTCCTAGAACTGTGAGGATGATGAATGTCATTCCTGTGATTAGATTATGTTATATTCCATAGGTAGACATTAGGAAGATTATCTGGGTGAGTCTAAGTTCACTTCTACATGCACTGTGCAGGAGCAGAGTTTTGTCCTCCTGGTTCCAGAAAGAGAAGCTGGAGAGTTTTGAAGCATGAGAGTCTAACACAAAGAAGCTTTTGGTTGTTGAGATGAGGAAGCCATATAGCAAAAACAACACTTAAAAACGGAAATTAATCCCTGGTCCATAGCTAGCAAGGCAATTGGGGCCTCAGTCCTACAAGTACAAAATCATTTCTATCAACAACCTCAACAAACTGTCAAGTGGATCTTTCCCTAGGCCCAGATGAGAAAGTAGGGGCTATGACTTGACCTCAGCTTGAAAGATTCTGCACAAAGGTCCAGTTAAATGGGGGCAGTCTGGGGAACCACAGAAACTGAGATGGTGCCTTTGTATTGTAAGCTGCTTAATCTGTTCTAGTAGTTAAAAAGGTGGTACAGGCCTCAGGTAGTAGTGTGCCTTACACCATGGTTCCCACTAGCTCTCTCATGGTCCTCATGTAGTCAAGCAGTATCTTTAGCTTATAGGACTGAGTTTAATAATTTTTAAAGTTAAAATGAGGGGAAAAAAAAAACAAAACACAAGTCCTTTTATCAACAACTACTACGGATCAAGTTAA
The DNA here is from genome assembly GCA_026018925.1 of Tupaia tana. Lineage (NCBI taxonomy): Eukaryota > Metazoa > Chordata > Mammalia > Scandentia > Tupaiidae > Tupaia > Tupaia tana. The sequence goes on along the minus strand of JAKSZU010000007.1, from coordinate 161,252,311 downwards.
ATTTACATGAGGGAGAAGGCTAGCAAACTACCTGGTTTGTAGACTAACTCCAAAGCCCAACACACACAGCACCCCAGGAAAAATGGTTGGGTCTTCCATTCCTTGGTGTCATGAAAAGTTCTAAAGCATCTAGAAAGCAGGTATTCATTGTACATTTCAAGATAGCAGTATTTCAGCTGCAAAATAGCCATCAGATTTTATGTGGTTTGATTTCTTATACCAGTTTTGGAAAAATTGTAACATCTTTTCAAAGACTGCCTCAGTTTCACTTTTTCCTTTCTCCGTCTGGCGCTGTAACTTCCGAGATGGTTGCAATGGAGTCCCTCGTTCTTATTCTTGTTTTTTTTTTATTTTTTAACTTATCTTGTCTATGCTTTATTCTGATTATATCTTTCTCTTATTTACCATTTAAACAATTGATCTGTATCTAGTTGGCTGTTAAATCCATCCATTAAGCCCTTAATTTTCAGTTATGAACTGATTATGCATAGCTATTGGTTTTCCATAGAAAGAAAAATACGTCATGAGTTTCCCAATGACTCAATATTTTAAAAATCTGAATTTTAAATCTGTATTATTTGGATTCTCTGTGGATCTGTTCTATTCTGTTATTTCTCGTATGTTTGCATGATAATTTTAGCTTGTTATGTGTGCACGCTTTTTTTAATGTCAACTTTTTAAGATAAATGTAGATGTCAACTATTATTATGTCTCTCTAGGGTAGATTTAGTTTTTATTCTTGAAGGTGAGTTTTCCTAATCCAGTCAGAGAGATTGAAATGATTCAAAGCTGAATTTATTTTCTGGATAGCACTGTTGGCTTTTGATTTCCAGTATAGCTTTAGCATCACCTGTTGGAATTCAAACTCAAAAGCTGGCAGGAAGATTGCCAACCCGTCTACATGCGTTTCAGCAGCCATAACCTCCATTTATTCCCCTTAGTTTCACCAGGTCGTTAATCTCTCAAAACCTCTCCTGTGATTTTCACTTCCCAGTTGTGTCTTTCTGAACTGTCAGAAGGTCCTAGAAGAAATGCACTTCAAATCTTATCTTACATCTCTGATTCTCCTTCTGATCCTTACACTTCAGCGTTGAATCTTAGGAAAGATATTTTTAAAACTTTTTATAGGTTTTCTAGGTTGTTATTAAAAGGAATATTATTTAAACTGTTTAATATATCAGAAGCAAAATTGGCCTAATTTGTGCTCTTTCAATAAAACGTATAGGGACCAGCAGTTAGCGTAATGGCTCTGTCGCTGGACTCCCATGTAGTCGACCAAGGTTTGTGTCCCGGACCCGGTGGCTTAAAACTCACTCTGGGCACGTGTGCGTGTGTGCCCAAGATCCCGAGAGGAGAATGGGGGAGAAGGGATTGCGGCATGGCCATCCCCCCTGGGGGGTGATTTCTCGCTTTCTGTCTCTGTCTCTCTCTGTCTGGCGAGCTCACGCGCCCTATAGCAAAAACCTCTCAAAAAAAAAAAAAAAAAAAACACAAACAAACAAACAAACAAAAGTATATATAAATATATATATAATGTATAATGTATATATAACATGTATATTTATTGTATATATAACATATATATAATGTGTGTGTGTGTGTATATATATATATATATACACACACACACACATATACATATATTTTGCATAAACCACTTTTCATCATAAGTTTGAGGAAAGTGCCATAAACTTAAAGTTCAGTGTTCTCCTAGTTCATATACACATTTATGACAGAATGATAGAATTCATAAGGTTGCTTATCTGAAATCCTTATTCTTTGAACACATTGACCTTAGGATAGTTGGAATAGATTTAAAAGGAATATAACTTGTTGATTTAGAAATCTTGGAGTTAATAATACCTGATTATTTTATGTCAAATTTATTTACTACTTTGAGTGCATTTTTACTTATTTTTTATTGTAATTTTTCTTAAATTTATCTCTAGATTTAGACATTTTGCATTGGTAATTTTCAGTACAGCACACATTGGAAAGAAAGGCAAGAATTTTATTGTTTTCTGACTTAGTAATATACCAGAACATTTTGGATATTTAAATTCTCAAATAGGAAGTAATGTTTAGTCCACTCTTGCAGATTTAAATATGTGATTGGTGACTCTCTGTAGTGTTACCTAAAGCAAGTTTTGAAAGTTAAAAATTACATGTTAGAGAAAATACTGAGGATGCTTAAAAAAAAATTTGACAACTTTATTAACATTCAGCATTTAAATATTAAGTAAAAGCTCACATTCAATAATTTTTGAAAGAGTTTGATTTATTGGTAACAATATTGAATACGGGGGAATTCTATATGATTTTATAATATTAAATCATGAGTTCATGCCTGTCTGCTGTCACAATGTATTTTTTATTTGAAATTTAAGTTGATATACTCTCAAGTTTCTGACAGGCTGAATTGTGTTGGGAATCATCTTTTCCTATTTAATATAGCATGTCAAATATATATGTCCATAAATATTTATTCACATGTATAAATTATATTTTCCAAGAATTCTTTAGTAAGATTATATGTGTAAAAAATGTTAATACTAGAACCCTTTCTGAGATGTAGGAGAGAGCCACTCTGAATTGTATTATAAATAATTCTTTCTGTATGTATATATATATATATATACACACACACACACACACACACATATATATGTGTGTATATATATATACACCCACACACGCTCACACATATATATATACACACACACTCACACACATATATATAAATATGTGTGTGTGTATATATGTGTGTGTGTGTGTGTATATATATATATATATATATATATATATATATATATATTTAGGCTCAGAACACAATACTATATATAGTACATGTGTTTTTAAAAAAACACAGGGAACCAGCAGTTAGCGTAATGGCTATGTTGCTGGACTCCCACGTAGTCGACTGCGGTTTGCGTCCTGGACCCAGTGGCTTAAAACTCACGCCGGGTGCGTGTGCTTTCGTGCCCAAGATCCCGAGAGGAAAATGGAGGAGGAGGGATTGCGGTGTGACCATCCCCCCTGGGGGGTGATTCCTCGCTTTCTGTCTCTCTGTCTCTCTCTGTCTGCCTGGTGAGCGCACGCGCCCTATAGCGAAAACCTCTCCAAAAAAAAAAAAAAAAAAAAGAAATAAAAAAACACACACAAAAATCATAGGATTTCACTTTCATTTTTGGTATTTTAAGTGTAAATTGGTATGTTTCTGTTGAACACCAAGAATAGTGTAAAACATTAAAAGTACTTTATTTGGGGACTAGCAGATGGAGTAATGATTGCATCACTAGACTCCCACATAGTCAGCCACAGTTCTAGTCCCGGACCTGGTGGCTTAAAACTCATGCCACGTGTGTGTGTGTGTGTGTGTGTGTGTGTATGTGTGTGTATGTGTGTACCAAAATTCCAAGAGAAAATGGAAGAGAAGGGATTGTAGCCTGGCTACCCACGCCCGAAGAATGATTTTTTGCTTTCTGTCTCTCTGTCTCTCCAGTGAGTGCACACACCCTATAGCAAAAATCTCTAAGAAAGAAAAATAGTACTTTGGTCTATGAAAACAAATTTTTAAAAATTTTGTCTTTTTTATTTTCATCTAGAAAATAAAACAAATCTTGGCTATAGGCTAGAGATTTTTTTTCTGTATATTCTGTATCATGAATTAAAAAAAAATACAAAAGAAATTGGTCATGGGTTATAAATATATTCCCTAATTCTACCAGAACCCATGGTTAATTGTATTTGTCATTTGCCAACTTTTCATAAGAATGTTTCATGAAAATGCTAGCTATGGAAGAAATAGTTATATAACTTAAAAATGACATTTGATTATCATAACTTCTATTAAGATAAAAAAACATAATGTGAAAACACTTATCTTCCTTTTGAGAAATAATTGTATTAGTAGGCTGATGCTAATCCGTGAACTTTGATCAACCATGTTACAAACATTACTCCCAGTCCAAATAGAAAAATGTCATTAGAAAAAAAATAAAAATGAGGCTCATTCTGGTGGTATTCTGTTACATATTCATGTTTATGCAAAGAAAATTAAACCTGAAGATAGAAATACGTATGGAAATAGAGGAGTTCAACGAACCATAAAACGAGAATTTTGAAATTCCCTAGAGATGCTGTGACATTAGATTGCTTTGAAATCTTATTCATTATAAAAATAGAACCTTTTTTTTTAAGGTAGGTGTTGGCTTTAATTTTGATTCCAAAGTACAAATTTATAACATTTTATGCTCTTACATGCTAAAACTTATTTAAAATTTGTATTTATATAAAACTGGTTACATATAAAACTAGGTGCATTTCTTCAGAAAGGCAATTTTTTTTTAAAAAACAGCTTTGAGGTGTAGTTGGTATAATTGTGTGTAGTTCTTCATACAGTCTGATGAGTTTGGGCCAACATCTGTGATAACATCATTGAATCCAGGTCATAGACATCTCCGACAGTTCAGACTCCTTGTGTCCCTTTTCTGTTCCTCTCTCCCTTTCTTCCTTTCTCCTCTTCCCTTCCTCCATTGTTTTGTTTATTTGTTTTGGTTAGAAAATTTGAGATGTACCCTCTTGACAGATGTCAAAGAGCACAATTATCACATTTCCAACGACAGACCCTGTGCTGTGGAGGTGTTCTGTTCCGCTTTTTCATGGAGAGCGAACTGTGTGTTCATTCTCATGGAACAGCAAGTCCCCATCCATACAGACAGACAGCATCTATTGGCCACTATTAGATTCTCTGCTTCTGTGGATTTTCGACACTACGGCTCATGATATATGGAGACGTATGGAGCCTGCTTTTTAATCCCCAACCAAAATATCAGATAAAATCCAAATCCCCTTCCATAATTGTATACAACAGGGAAATTATGAAAATCACTGGAGGATTCTAAAACAGTGAGTTACATCCAGATGGGTCACCTTGGCAGCTGTGGTGGATGATAGCTGTGAGAGAAATAAGACAAAGGCAGATCGTTGGTGGGAATGTGTTAGGAATGTAGCTCTCAGCAGCAGCTATGGATATAACTGCAATTAGGATTAAGAGCTCTGTTTATGTGTACCTGGTCTGTGCTAGGCTCTGCATTACTAGGTTCATCTAGTGCCTCATGACACCAAGGACAGACCTGTGAAGATGATGCTAATACTATATTTAGTCCTGACACTTGGCAAAGCAGACACAAAGAGGGGGTCAAATGTGCAAGGATCTGCTCCCCCCCACCAAGGGGAAGTGCCTGTGTGATAGAGAATAGGGAGGGATCCAGAGAAAGCTGAGCAAGTCTTCGGACCCTGTGGTAAGACTAACCCAGAGCACAGGGAAAAGGGAGAGAAGCGTGGGTGAAAGTAAACTGGGCTGCCATGGACTCGTAGTTGGCTCTGTCTAGGCTGTCACGGAGTGCAGAGAGAAGTCAGTAGACATGGTGTCCCCTTTGTCCCAGGAACAGGCCTTGCTTGTTATGGCTGCCCTACTCTGGGAGCCCAGCCTGACGGAAGGTGGAGGTAGGTTCCAGAACAAAGCCCTGTTCGTTGCTCTTCCTGGAGTCGCAGGTGTGTGAGAGGCATTGTCGGAGTCAGAACCAGCCACGTAATATGTTGGACCACAGCAAGGCCCTTGTGAGAACGCTGTTAGGATTTCAGTGTGGCCCCAGCAGAGCATGAAACCAAGCATGGTTTCTACGCACACGCTCTGTGCGACTGCTCAGGCCCCACGCCCGCAAAACCAGCTCTGCTTGGAGCCCACAACCCCACTCACCAAAGGAACAAAAACTAGCATTAAAGGTTTAACTAGCTGATGGGCTGGCTCCGTGGTGCTGCATTGGCCCTGCTCAGATGGGGCTGGGTCCAAGTGGAAGGTCACGGTTCGGTTCCTGTGGACCTATAAATGATGCCTGCCCTCCTGGCTGGCAGGAAGGGTTGGTGGAAGAGATCACAGCGTGAGACCCCGTGGAAGGTGCTTGATTCTCTCTGTGTCTTAGGAAATAATGACGTAAACTTTTTAATATCCAAGTGATGCAAAGGAAAAGAAAGATTAGATAGCTGAGAGCACTGTCTCCTCAGGAGTGCAGGGATTTATACATTTATATTTTACTTCCCTGCACCTTTTTTTGGAGAGGTTTTTGCTACAGTGCACGTGCACTCGCCAGAGAGACAGAGAGAGATAGAGAGACAGAAAGCAGGAAATCACCCCCCCCCCCCCCCCAGGGAGGATGGCCACGCTATAATCCCTTCTCCTCCATTCTCCTCTTGGGATCTTGGGCACGCACGCACATGCACCCGACGTGAGTTTAAGCCAACGGGTCTGGGACTCTAACCACGGTCGACTACATGGGAGTCCAGTGACATAGCCATTACGCTAATTGCTGGTCCCCTTCCCTGCAAATATTTAAAGAGGATGGATTCCAAAGTCCTTGAGTTGAAACTGGTTGAACTTGGGGAGTGATTTACAGTATAGGTCAAGGGATATTTTTTGTGAAGGATGCGGTTTGCAGTTGCTGCGTAACACGCATTGGTATCCATGACCAATTAGATCATTCAGGAAGAGAAACAGGTTGGAGGTGGAGATCCTGAGAACAACTTTGGATGTGCTGATTTCAAAGTGCACCAGGACACTGAGCTGAAGATCTGGAGGGCTCAGCTGGGCGCCTGAGTCAGAGCTTGGGAGAGAGGCCTGGGCAGAAATGAACACACACCTCAGCAGTGCCAGTTTACTGACCCATCTGGAATCAGGGATGTACAAATTCAAAACAGTTTATTTTTATCTAGTTACTGCTTTTGAGAAAAAGTCCCAAAAGCAAAAGAGTAGCCCCTCAGCTGTCAGCTGAGAGCTGACCTTGCACTAGCAGCTGGGCCAGGGTGTTCTGCTGAACAAAACCGACTCGCAGACCAAGGTCAGACAAGGCCGTTCTGTGACAGTGATGGAGTGGGATGCAAACAAGACCCATCCACAACCACAGTCGAGCACAGATGACCATAATACTGTCCTTGTTGCAAAAATAACCAGACACCCCCCTCTCCAGGCGGCCGTGAGTGCTGCTACATGTCTCTGGGCTGATCCCAACTCCAGCCCTGCTCTGTGTTCTCTGTCTCCTGCCTTACATATCTGTAGCACACTGGTTCACAGAGCAGCTCACACCTGTCATGTCTTCCAGTCCAGAGCAAAGCCAGCTCTTCCTGACACAGGGAATGTTGCTGGGATATGTCCTATAGCCTCGTGCTCTGGTGTGTGGTTGCTGGCACTTCCTGCTAGGGTGCAGGGCTTCGGTAACCTGCTTCAACTACAGTTACCTTCCAGGTGGTCCAAAGCAAAGCTCTCACTGGGCCAAAATGTGGCCTCTGAGGACCCAACTGGTGCCTCTCTCATACACTCTGTCACCAGGTGCCTCCTATTGTCCACTGTCTCTGCTTGAATATTCAGAGGGACAGACCAGCCTAGGAAGTGCTGTCATTCTCATCTTCTTTTCCTACTCTCTGCGTGTGTCTTCATGCACCAAATTTCAGAGACTAGAGCCCCTTCTGTGTTATTAATAGTGATGGAAGAAACATGTAGTTCCCCTGTGGGGAAAGGACGGGATAGAGGCAGTCACACCGTACTCTAAGTGCTGTCCATTACAGTAGCCACTATGTGCGTATTAAAATTAATTAAAGCAAATAGATTTCAGTCTCTCAATCTCACCACTAGTTGTATTTCTTTTCTTAATGTGGACTGGGAGTCAACCGTATGGTCAGTCATGGGGATCTGGCTCTATTAACCACTAGACTATAGGCTAGTCCTACACTAGATGTGTTTAATTTTCTAGATGAAACCAATTCCAAGATGCAGTGTCATTTTTTGGGAGACAGAGTTATGGGCACTAAGAAGCTTTATTAACCTGGTGAGGGTTAGCACATGCCCTCATGAGATGATCAAGGCCAAGGCACAGTTGAACATTGGGATCAAATTTTTTACTGGCTTTAGTTTTCGTCACTCTGTAGCATTCATCTTATTGTATATAAAACACGATGAAGCCCAATTTTAGCACTGAGAAAGTATGTGTGCTTTGCGAATTTGTGTAGGATTCTAGACAGTAGGATTAGAGAGCAGGTGAGGACAATGTCCTCAGTGGGGACATTGAAGGGCCAAGCCAGGGTTTCTCAAGGTGAGAAATTCTTGTTAAGAAATTTTATGTAGGGACCAGCAGGTAGTATAGTGGTTAAGGTGTTAGACTCCCACATGGTCGTCCATGGTTCAGGCCCCAGATCTGGCAGCTTGAAAATCATGCTGGGCATGTGTGTGTGCATGCCCAAAATCCCAGGAGAAGGGATAGTGGTGTGGCCCTCCCCACTCAGGGATGTTTTCTCATTTTCTCTCTCACTATCTCTTTTTGGTGAGTGTACATGCCCTTTGGCAAAAAAAAAGAAAAGTGTAAACATTTTTATTTTTTTATTGTATATGTGATCTATACTAAGTTTTTATTTTTAACTAGCAATCTAGTTGCTTCCCTAACATGCGTATAAAACCTAAAGAATTACTTAAAAATTTATTAAAATTCTCCCAAGAAACAGATAATATGTAATTATCTGTTTTTATGTGGCCTTAAATATGCAGAAGTAATAAGACAAAACATGCAGAGATGAGGGCATTACTTTATAAATGAATAGTGAAGAAAGTAGAAAAAAAGAACCCTGTTGTGGGGTGATGTGTGGGTTCCTGCTGCCAGTTTCACTGGGAGGGCTTTGTAAGAGGGAGGATCCGGACAGTGGGAGTGAGTTAGAATGCTTCCAGGGTCATCAAACACTGGCTTCTCTTCATGCAGTCAATGTCTTTCAAATCCTGCATGCTGGTGTTTTATATAGAACTGTTATTACTATTTTAATAGCAACTTCCTAAAACAATGTATTTAGAAAACAGACATTATCGTTTAAAACCACCATTATAATATGTTGAAAATAACAAATTTTTATTCTAAGTTGACAGTATCATATTCAGAGAATGTATTAATTCATTGTATTAAAAACACTGGTATGGAAATTCCTAATGAAAACCAAAATGAGTACATTTCATCTTGGCTATGGGTGCTTCATAAATGATGGTTGTTATTTCAGTGAACTGGTGTCAAAGAACAACAACCAAGAAATTAAATAGAAGAAAGTCAAAAGAAAATAATTTGGTTTGGAAAATAAAATAAGCATCTATTTCTGGTATAAAAGAGAAGACTGCTCTTACCCAAAAGCACATTCACTTAATTTTGCATGCTTGTTTTCTTTTCTACATCAGGACATACTTGACTTACATTTGCATAATGAGGACGTATTTTGTCTATAGGCACCATCAGTCTTTCTGTCTTGATGCTGATGTCACTAATTTTCAGGTAAAATATGAGTCTTTTCTCTGTGTCCCACATTCTATGGCTGTATAATACATCTTTGTTCAAAGTAAAAATCCTATTGATAAATTTTCATTGCAGATGGAATGTACAGAGTTGACTTAAGTGCAAAAATGCATGTATTTAAATATTCCCTTGTTAGGTATGTTTATTCAGTGGTAACAGAAAATTTGGCAAGAATGGAATCGATACAACAAACCACTGAAGCAAATTTAATGCAAGAGTCCACTTTACAGCATGATTGCTACAAAGCTTTTTTTTTAATAGAATACTTAATTTTATTATTTTTTTAAAATTTGCTATAGGGCACATGCACTCATCAGAAGGAGAAAGAGGGAAAGTGAAAAATCAAGCCACCAGACCCAGGACTCAAACCATGGTCAGCCATGTAGGAGTCCAGCACCTTGCCATGTGTTGCCCCCAACTACAAAGGCTTTTTAAACAAAAAAAAAGTATATTAACTTATTTTTTTGAATGATATTTTATTACAAATGACTAGGTATTTTTAAAAACTTGCACAAGTTGAAAAAAATCACACTATACAAAAGCAATATAGTTAAGTGAAGAACATTAGTGGCTTCTCCTAAATCTATAATTCAAGATAATGTTTTATCAAATTTTTCTCTTGGTGCCCCTGGTACCACCGTAACAGAAAATACCGAGCTTATCCCTCTTTTTCTGTTGTAATCTTTAGACAGAGTCTCCTAAGCCCTTCTGTGAAAGATTAAATTTTTCTTATAACATCTCAACTTTCTTCCCTTTTAATACCAAACAATTGATGCAAATCCTTTTCCTGATTGTCATTAAGACTTTTAATACTATACTCATGTCTACATTTCTTGATGAATCAATTTTTAAGGTTTTCTGACTATTCATGATAGATGAGAGAAGGGTGCCTCTCGTCAGATTCTTCCAACCTTTTAAAATTCTCTCAGCCACACTCTATAACTCCCTGTTAAAAAAAATTAAAAAGTCTTTTGTACTATAGGCTTCTCTTCTGTGATATCTATACATTCATTTAAAAAATAATAGTGTTGGGACCAGCAGATGACCTAATGTTTACATTGCTGGACTCCCATGTAGTCAACTATAATTTGAGTCTGGGACCCAGTGGCTTAAAACTCATGCCAGGCATGTGTGTGTGTATGCCTAAAATCCTGAGAGGAGAATGGAGGAGAAGGGATTGTGGCGTGGCCATCCCCAGTGTGTGTGTGGGGGGGGGGGGGGTGGGGGGGGGAGATAGAGGGGATAGTGATTTCTTACTTTCTGTCTCTCTCTCTCTCTCCAGCGTGTGCATACATATAGAAAAAATCTCTCTCTCAAAAAAAAAAAAAAATAGGTGTTAATAACATAAAACAATTTTTACAGTAGATGCAGAGTTATTTGACCCATAGAGAAAAATATATTCTATTACTATTAAGTATATTCTAATATCTTCCTAATATATCCTTTTTAAAAATAATTATTTGTTTAATTTCATTATTATTATTACTTTAATTTGTTATAGGACACATGTGCTCACCAGAGAGAGAGAGAGAAAGTGAGAAAGCAAAATGTCAGGTCTGGGACTTCAACCATGGTCAGCCTTGTGGGACTCGAGTGCCTTAACCGTGCCACCTGCTGTCCCCACTAATACATTGTGATACCCTTAAACATAGAATTCTCACACAGACTGCAGTAGTCTTTGAATGAGGTGTCTTTAACACATCAGTGCAACAGAAGAGAGTCAATCACCAGGTTAAACTTCACACCAGCCTCTGTGACTTCAGTCTATGAAATACACCATTAAATACAACAGACACTGAATGAAGTAGAAGCTGAACAAATATTTGTGAACTAAAATTAAACTCTACAGAATCAAAGTGTCACAATGATTCGAGACTCTTCAGAGCATAGTGATTTGTGATTCAAGGCAGGATTGTAACAGACAAATAACCCTTATCTTCACTTTACATTGCAGCAGAATGAGTTTGCTGGGATTCAGACCCCCATTCTTTTAGTGGGAGGGGCTGTGCCAAACTCAGATTCCCACAGGAGCAGAGGTATCCTCCTCACCCCCTCCCCCAGAGGAACTCCAACTTGTCACAGGCAACACACTGTCAGGGACTGTGCAGCTGCCTTTCGGAGACAATCACTGGAATTATTTATGCCTAACTTCAGCCAGCAGTGAGTGTGTCTATGACTCAGATGTCACTTCATCAGAGCTTTCCAGTTCACCTATAGTTCTTCATGGGAGCAATTGGCTTCTTCTCTCCTTGCTCTGCTTGGAAAGTGTCCCCCCAGAGCCCACTTTTCTGTCATGGAAGGTATCTTGAGATTTGAAGCACAGTCCATAGTGACTGTGAAGTGACAGTCTGGTATGAGGGACTCGAAGTAGGCTGTGGGTTTGAATTCTGGCTACACCACTAAACTGAGAAAGTTTCAGAATTTCTCCGTGCTTTGGTCTCCTCATCTGTAAGATGAGGATAATATGCCTACTTCATAGGGTCAGTCTCCTAATTTGTTACGACATGTGATTTGCTTATCAGAATTCTATCAGTTTTGGTAGAAGTTTATTATTGTTATATTTGCTATTTTTTAAGGGGGTTTGCCATGGAGGGTTTGCTCTTGCCAGGGAGAGGAAAAGTGAGAAATCATCCTTTGGAGGGATGGCCATACTGCAGTCCCTTCTCCATTCTCCTCTCGGGATTTTTGGCATGCAAGCACACACATAAGCCCGGCATGATTTTCAAGTCATTGGGTCTAGGACTCAAACCACAGTTGACCATGTGAATGTTTAGTACCTTAGCCACCAAACCACCTGCTGGCACCTCCCTTCTATGATTATTATATCAATATTGAATACTTTTATTAGATTTGGTCAATTGCTTCAATTTCGTGTATGTTTCTTTTCTCAGGAAATTTTCCAATTTTTTTCCTTCTCTTTTGATGGAAATAGCATCTTCCCATTACAGTCGTCAAGCTATTCATCCAGATCTGATCACTACATACAGATAACATTTCTTTGCTTTCTTTCAAGGAACAATGGTTAACACTTGAAGTGTCGCCCAGGGTCAAATGCAACTTTTAGATACCTAAGTAATTTGTGTTTCTTTTTGTTGTTTTATTTTTAAAATGTACTCATTTCCTCTAGGAGGGAGTGTAAGAAAGAGAGGCATCCTCAACAGGGTCCTCACGCAGTGACCTTCCCCCAACCTTGCCACCAGCCAGTACCACAGGCACATGTGCTGGTGCGCCCCGTGTGCAGGCAGACCTAGGACGGTGACCCAGGGCCTCCCACGTGGCTTCCAGCATCAGGCAACAGTGCTGCTACCACACGTGTCTCTGGGTTTGAGGCCTGGACCTGGCAGCTTGAAAAATCACAGTGTGTGTGTGCTGGCCTGTACCCAAAATCCCAGGAGGAGATAGATTGTGGTGTGACCATCCCCTGGAGGGGGTGATATCTCTCTTTCTTTCTCTCTGTCTCTCTCCAGAAAGCTTTTGTGCCCTATGGCAGAAACCTAAAAAGAAAAAAAAAAAAAAGGGCTTGTGGGCATTGTTAACTTTATTCATTTTATTTACCTCTCTTTGCATAAAACCAGATAGATATTACTTTTGGCAACCTATATTCATTATTTAAATTCTCTGTTCATCAAGAAAAATAATTTTAAAACGCTAACAGTGCAATATGTTTCTGGCTTGTTTCCAGTCAATAAATTGTTAGCAACTAATTTTTTAAAATAATTATTTATTTATTTAATTCCATTATGTTATTATTTTAAAATTTGACCAGAGAGAGACAGAGAGAAAGAGAAAGGGAAAGGAAGAAAGCAAGCCTCCAGGTCTGGGATTCAAATCGTGGTCAGCCATGGGGGAATCCAGTACCTTCAACCACCATGCCCACCTGCTGTATGCAATTCATTTTTAAATCCATCAGTTATTTTTCTGTAATATAACTCAATTCTGCATTTTTTTTTTCTGGCCCAGAAAATCACGTTTCTCTTTAAAAGAACTATAGTAACTTAGCTGATGAATTTTCAGGTTATAAAATTTAAATATTATGAACACTCCTGGAAATTTACAAACAATACTAATAAGGATGAAATCTCACTAGCTGGAAATAGGTACAGTTAACATTTTGATAAAGTTCATTTCTGTCTTATTTATTAACATTTTTAAAAGCCTATTAAGACTATATTGGATTGATCTGCTTCTATTAATTAGCACTCGAGCATTTTATTTCTCTACTTCATTAAAAATATTTCATAACAATTTCTAAAAAGGACATTTTGTCCCATTGTGTGTAAATTCCCATCATCTTTTGTTGCATATGTAGGTAGCTGCCAAAATTTTTTTTAGAAACTAGACATACCCATGAATAATAGAGGGGTTAATGGATTGTATCTCAATAATCAGATCATTACATGTATTCATTAAATAATATTTATTTAGCTTAGCAGTAAGCGCATAGAATTATTTCTTCACAATGTTTCAAGACAGCAAGAAAAGAACACGAAATGATCAGCAACCGCTTACAAGAGTCTCCCTTACTTATCCCCATGGAAATGTACTGATACCCAAACTCAGTGTCAGCATTTAGTGAATCTTGTTGAAAGTAAGGCTGGGCCAGGCAGTGGCATGTTTGTCAAGGCAGCTGGATCCCACATGGCCAACTATACGGTTCAAGTACCAGACCCAGCAGCTTGAAAACATGCCAAATGTATGCGTACATGTACCAAAAATCCCGAAAGGAGAATGGATAAAGGATTGCAGTCTCACTATCACCCAGAAAGGGTGATTTTCACTTTCTCTGTCACTTTCTGGCAAGTACATGTGCACTATGGCAAAACTAAACAATAATAAAATTTTTAAAAATTTAAAAAAGAAAGAAAGGCCCAGCACTGGAAATCCTCACACATACTGTATGAACTTTCCTGGGATATATACTTTAATAAATAAGATATTCAATCTATTAAGACACATCAGTATATAATTCATTCAGCTTACCAGATATACCTCTCTTCAGTATATTCCATACCTTTTTAATGCTCTTGGTTGCTACTGTCTAGTTCATAATGTTTTTTCATCTTTTTTATTAAATTAGAACTTAGTATTATTAAATACAAAATGTTTCTTTTTGCCAAAAATTGAGATAAAAGTGAAATATACTATTTTAGAACTCCCTCAAATTTTACCTATTTTTACACATTTAACTTTTATGAATATGTTCATAGAATTTCCATGATATTGTATCAGTTGTGGTATTTTATATTAGTAGCCAAAATCATGAAAAATGAAGCAGCTCTTTATTTATTTACATATGGTAGATAAAAAAAAAATATGTAGGCTCTCAGAATTTCTATAACTTGTCTAGGTCCCACAATAAGTAAACTATATAGTTTGGATTTATGCTTAGGTATCTGCTTTAAATCTTTTGCAGTTAACCAATATGCCACTGCTTCTTAGTCTCCTGTCATTATTTATGCATCGCCCTGTCCCTGACTGTGTCTGATAGGAAGGACCAGCATCTTACACAGCTTTAAGGACTTGTTGCATGTGGCCTGGTTTGAATAGGCGCTTCATAAATGTTACTGCCTTTCAGTTGTTAAACAAGCAAAACTGACCTTTCTGTGCTTTATGTTCAAAGGTTAAAGAGAATAACAGTGCTATTAATCCAGACAGACAGTCAAGTTACTCCATGAGTCCAATCTTGCTGGATAACAGACGTGGAATGTGTTGTGTGATCTGAGCGGACAGATACTATGCATCTTAACAGAGCCTAACTGTGGAATGAGAGGAAAAACTCTCCAGCCACATACCTGAAATTTATAAAGACTGTTTTACAAATGGCTGGATAGTTTATAAATTTTAGGAATGAAACATAAAAATTGGTCTTTAAAAAACAATTTTATCAAAAAAAAAAAGGATGGAAAATATACTGTAGCAACAAACCGTAGGCTGTTTCTCTATGATGAAAATGCCTGTCGGAGGATGGAAAGACCATATACAGAAGCCAGAGGAGATTTGCTGAACCAAAAGTCAAACACAGACGTAAAACTCTCCTGTCGAGAGTGCGGACTAAGCAAGAGGGAGAGAATACTAAGAAAGGATTTAGAATCTTTATCCAGAAAGGTAACCTGACTCTCTGAGGTGAAAGAGGGACGGATGGAATCGTGGAAGGAGACAGGTGTACGGGACCGGTGTGGGTGCCCAGTAGCAGTGCGCGCTCAGATGAAGCTGGGTGTGTGTGAGAGATCACGGGTTTGTGCTGTGATTCTGGAAGCTGGGAAGGCCGTGGGTGTCAAGGCATGAGACCCTATTGAGGATGCTGGTCTTCTCTCGCTGGTGAGCATATGTGTCTCCTGGCAATTAAAGAAAAACCAATTGATAGGTGCAAACAGGGGGCTTGCTAGTACTTGATGTTTGTGTGGGAGAGCTGCGTCCCTGTCCCTAGCGTCTGGCGTGTATATAGTGCTGTCACGGCAACGGAAGGACAAGAGTTAACACAGAGTACTTTTGGCCACTGGAACGGATTCAAAGTTAGACTGAAGCCAGACTGTAACAAAAGTAGGAGCATCTTTATGAAGTAAGATAAAAGCAGCCTTGGTTTGTTTGTTTGTTTTGTTTTGGAGAGGTTTTTGCTATAGAGCGCGTGTGCTCGCCAGACAGACAGAGAGAGACAGAGAGACAGAAAGCGAGAAATCACACCCCCGGGGGGGATGGCCACACTGTAATCCCTTCTCCTCCATTCTCCTCTTGGGATCTTGGGCATGCACGCACACGTGCCCGGTGTGAGTTTTAAGCCACTGGGTCCGGGACACGAACCACAGTCGACTACGTGGGAGTCCAGCAACATAGCCATTACGCCAACTGCTGGTCCCAAGCAGCCTTGGTTTTAACAACTCTTAGATCTTCTCTCCTTGGACACTGCCTATCTGTGTAGTTGAGGAGCAAGTTCTCTTTCCCGGTGCTCTCAGATTTCTTCATGCTCACTAAATGCCTGTTGCTTCAGGATGTGAAATCAGAACAGAGAGAAATCCAAAAGCACAAACTTGTCACCCTGAAATGTAACCTGATACTGAGCGTGACATTAACCCTGCTGTGGCCTGAATGCTCAGGATCTCTCAGAATTGTCATCACCCCCTTGGTGCCATGGTAGAAGGTGGGCCTTCGGGAGGTGATTAGGTCATGGGGCAGGGCACTCTTAAATGGGATGAGCGCCAGTGAAAGTGACCAGAGAACTTCGTCCTCGGGCTATGTGAGGTAGGAGTGATAAGATGGCTGTCCCCGAGGAAGCTGGGCCTTGGGGCTTGCCGTTCGGTCTTAGGGGCACTTTGCCTGGATTTCCCAGTCCCTCTCCAGAGCTGTAAGAAGTAAAGTTCTGTTGTTTCAAAGTCACCCAATTTGTGCTCTTTTGTTATAGACAAACTCTTTCCCTAAATAAATCCTTATGGAAAACTGTAAGCCAGATTCTAAATAAAGTGCCAGTGTAACTCTCTCCCTAAGCATAAGGTTAAAAAGGCTTTGAGTCCGGTGTCCCATTTGCAAGATGGAGCTAATGTGAATGACAGAACGTGCAGTCAAAATGTGTCAGCGAGATTGATGTGCCATTGCTTTTAAGCTACATCTATGATAAAATTTCACTAATTTTGAAATATTAATCATTTCATGGCACTGCTGAAACTTAAAGAGTTAAATAAAATTAGTCAATTTCATTAGGTTTGAGTGGTTCCAGGAATGTATTTCCCCCCCAAATACCTTATGAAACACTTAGGATAAAGTAACATTGTAAAAACAGTAATAAATACCTGCATGGAGATGAGGGAAGTATGGACATGACTGGCCCTGTTTGCCCCAGCTGTACATGTCTGGAGCCACCAAAGAACAGACAGTGACACTTACGATGCCGTCACTTGTACGAATTGGACCATCTTCGTTTTTGCCATAGGCCTGCATTTCTATCATGGTAGAGCTGCAATTAGTATTGAAAATGCTTGAGTAAACATGATTTAGGAATTCAGCCCTTGGACGCTCAGCAATCAAAACAACTGCTGTAGCTCTTACTCATCATCTTTGAACACAGAAGGTTCTTGTTTTGAATGGAGATGATTGAGTTTGATGTTTTCAATCAGAAATACCTTTAATTAATAAGTCAGAATTTTTATGAAAAGGAAATATATATGCAGTTTAGTGCAATTTCAATTACAGGAGACATTTTAGACCAGCATTACCTGCGATTGTTGAAATTTTCTTGATGCACGCATCTTCCTTTGATATCGATAAAACACCTTTGGCAACTATTTGCAATACAATACAACTGCATGGTTTCAGTCTTAAATATCAAGATTCTTATTTATTTTTCTGCTTCTGATTTGGATTGAAGCAGTACATGGTAGATAATCATTTTGAAAATAATTTGAAGTTAAAACTGTAAAAGTTTCTTATATATTTTATACCTTGAGTATATTTTATTTTCCCTCGATGTGTGGGAACTGAATGCCAAATTAGGAAGAAATTACTACTCCCAAACCTACACACAGATGCAATAAAACAGAGGTTTTAAAATTGATTTTAGAATATTTATGGAGGACAAACTGAAAAAGAATAATGTAAAGTATCATTAAATATTTCCTCTACCAGAAAACTAAAAATATTATATATTGTTTTTGTTTTCTCTTTGAGAAACTGCTGAACTTCATGTTTCTAACAGCTAGTATGTAACTCTGTGTTTCTAGACATTGCCACACTTTGTAATCTGTAGTTCCTGAGGCGATATCAAAGTGGACAAATGGTAAACCTAATCAGATATGACTCTAAAACAATGTTGCACAAGATAAGCGAAGTGTATTTTCGGTGTCGATGCAATCCGTCCGCAGCTTCCACAACACTAAGTACTTCCCTATGTCATATACCATTTTTCTATGAGAAAAGTACTATTAAGTTGTCAGGAAAGTCATGATGTATTTTTCTGTGTTTTTCAATGCAAAAACTGCATCATGACTTTCCTAATGACCCAGTAGTTTCTGAAGGAAATTTTTCATAATTCTCAGGAATGTTATTAGAGTCAGCAAACAGTTCCAAGTAACGATGAATATTCATTGGAAGTAAAATAGCAGAATTGCAAATCTAGGGGAAAACATATCTAAACAGCCTATCAATTCAACTGTATAACCTAGAGCACTTTAAATACAAGGCATTTCGTGGACATGTGACTGTTATAGACACAGTAGAAGTTTATGGATTTTTTAACTGATGGAAACATGGCTAAATGGCTTATTGTCAATTAATCTGAAAATGAGAATTTCATTTTGTTGAAATGTACTAAAATTGTACATTTGAACAAAAAATGTACAAACACAAGAAAATTAAATGTGCAGATGAATACCACTAAGCAGCTTGAAGATAACCCTTGATATACTGAGTCTTATATGTTATAAGTGTTTATTGAAACATACAACATTTTTGTTGCCCACAGAAAGAGTATATAGTGAGTACTGTTCATACCTTTAAAAATGTTTCATTGTGGGACCAATAGTTAGCGTAATGGCTATGTCTCTGGACTCCCATGTAGTCGGCCGCGGTTTGCCTCCCGGACCTGGTGGCTTAAAACTCATGCCGGGTGCATGTGCGTGCGTGCCCCAGATCCCGAGAGGAGAATGGAAGAGAAGGGATTGCGGCATGGCCATCCCCACTGGGGGGTGATTTCTCGCTTTCTGTCTCTCTGTCTCTCTCTGTCTGTCTGGTGAGCACATGCACCCTATAGCAAAAAAAAAAAAAAAAAAAAAAAAAAAAGTTTCATTGTGATCGGTTTGCAGAAGTCTAACAATGTTTCCCTGGACATAATATACAAGATTAATTCTTGTATAGTCTTGGATTAAGTGAGAAAATGACTTAAAAGAGTAATTGAACTGAAATTTATCTTCAGGCACAATGGAGTTATTGGCACCGGAAATTGGACAAAATAGATGAAGCAATTTTTATTCGAGCAGAACAGGACTGCAATCCCTCAGAGGAAGGAAACTTACCCAGTGAGGGCCTTGATTATCTTGCTCTCTGCCTACAGACAAGCCGTAAAACAGAGGTGGACTCTGAGCAACAGAGGGCAGCTCCACTACCCCAAGGCGGAAGTCAGAACGCTGAGGGGGCAGCAGTTCAGAGATTTTTCTCTTCATCTCAGTAACAGAAAATTAGAAAAATAAAAAGTACAACTATTAACATCCTATGCCACTAATATTTTTGAAAATTTGCAATGGAAACTTCTAGAACTGGATCCCACATGGCTGACTGCTGTTCAGATATCCCCCTCCTGCCCCAGTGACTTAAAAGCACTGATCATGTGCATGTGCATGCCCCAAGACCTGAAGGGATGGAGAAATAGAGGGAAATGAACTGAGGCAATCACCACACCCCAGTGGGGCTTCTCTCTCTCTCTTTCTCTCTCTCCTTCCTAGATAGATCATAAATCCCACATGAAGCTTGAGTTACAAGCAATGTTCCCTAAGAAGTAGCTTCCTCCTCTGTGTACACAGAAGTAGGCATTTGCTCTGTTTTCTTTCGATTAACCAGGTTTGAGATGACCTATTTCTGGATCTCCAAGTTCGTGTTACTTATATCATTACTATCATCAGTTTTCTCCCATTTATTGATAATTCTACTACTTACTCTTGAGCTGGTCTCTTTACTGGTTCGGTGTGAATTTCTGAACACTGTATTTATCTATTTATTTAGAAAGAGGTTTTTGCATGCCAGAGGGACAAAGTGAGAAAGCACCCCCCGGGGCGATGGCCATGCCACAGTCCCTTCTTCTCCATTCTCCTCTCAAGATCTTGGGCACGCACGTACACACACCCAGCCTGAGTTTTAAGCCTCTGAGTATGGGACTCAAACCGCAGTCGACTATGTAGGAGTCCAGTGATGTAGCCATTACGTCATCTGCTGGTTCCCTGAACACTTTAAATTAGTCAGTTACCGACTTCCAAACCTGTCCTCCCAGTCCCGCCTTACCGTGGGGAGTGTGTCTAATGACACTGCCTATAATCTGTGTAACCTGAAAATATTAATAGCATGCCTGAGTGAGGACTCCCAAGGCTTTACACCTTTTCTCTTGTGACCGGTTTCTCTTTATTTCCTATTTTTTATTGATACTACAGGCCTCATGAATATTTTCTGTATGAATTAATTATGGACACCAGACCTAACTCAGTTTCCTCTGCCCTCATTTTCTATTACTTTCCTGTTTTATCTTTATTTCTCCCATTATCTACTCTTCCTGCTTGAGACATCCTTATTTTCGAAATAGAAAACAGATTGTACCGATGCACAGACTTAGATTGTAATCTGGTAGGTGATGGGAGGGGACACTGGCCACAGCCGACCTTGACAACCATTTGGTCCCTGCAGAAAACATGCCTGGCCGTGGCTGGGAGGTCTGGTTGAAGTCGAGAATTGCCTGCTGCTGTTGGTGCGTCTGTCAGAGACGCATGGCTGCAGGTTCTCAGCGCTGCTCACTTGGTCTTCCCTGCTGTGGACTTAACCCTTCCCACACTGCTTTCTCCCATGGACGTCAGAGGCCCTCGCGGGCCTGTTGGAAGTCTTCCTTGGCGCCGGAGTCGCAAGTGTCGCAGGGTATAAAGCGAACTGTTTTCAGAGTCATCCTAGCAGGGTGGCTCAGAGGGCTGATGAGTTTCCGAATGCTTTAAAAGCATGTAGTTATTACAGCTGGTGTTGAGGAGAGATGCCAAGTCAGTAGGCCAGCTCTTTAGTCTGAACCACTTTCACGAGAAGTGTGAGGCACCTTTAGCTCACAGGAATGAGCTGTAACTAGGGGGACGTAAAACGAGACTGAACGAGCTGTAACTAGGGGGACGTAAAACGAGACTGATTTCCCGTGAAAGCCTCCTCTGTCCCGCTCTGCTCTGCAGCAGGACTCTGACCATTAAAGTTCAGACGATCGTAACTTATAACACAAAACAAATCTGTCTTGGATCTTAACTCAGAATTCCTACCCAATTTCTTTTCTTTTTTTTCTTTCTTTTTTTTTTCTTTTGAGAGGTTTTTTGCTATAGGGCGCGTGCGCTCGCCAGACAGACAGAGAGAGACATAGAGACAGAAAGCGAGAAATCACCCCCCAGGGAGGATGGTCACGCCGCAATCCCTTCTCCTCCATTCTCCTCTCGGGATCTTGGGCACGCACGCACACGTGCCCGGCGTGAGTTGTAAGCCACCGGGTCCGAGACGCGAACCGCGGTTGACTACGTGGGAGTCCAGCGACATAGCCATTACGCTAACTGCTGGTTCCCCCAATTTCTTAAGCAGATACTCTTCCTGTTCCTGATTCCTCATTGAAACGTGGAGTTACGAAGAGTTAGCAGCAGGAGTAAAACCGTGCGTGTCATCTTCGCGTTTGATGAATATTACTGGGTGTTGTTGAAGATGGAGGGTATCGATTGAAACATGTAGGGTTGGGCCCCAAGGACATATTATTAAATAGCATATTGTTAGCCAGAGTCAGACTTGGATTCGGTAGTCTGGGTGTTACCAGTGACCCAGAATTTGTACATGGAAGTGTTAAGGGACATGCCCCGTGTTTTCCCAGTGGGGCCATGACAGGGAAGGTGGGAAGAGGACTCCAAGCAGAGTGGGTCAGACGCCTGAGCCCTTCTGAAGCTCTTCCAGTGAGGCAGCCTTGGAAGGCAGAAACAAAAGGCAATAAAAGAGAAAGAGGGGAAGTGTGATTCCTCCCAGGCTGTCTGGCTCACATGGCCCTTTCTCAGTCCTCTGCCTGGAAAAGAGAGGGTTTCCTTTAGAGTAGGGGTGTAGTTCCAGGTCTGGGCCCCACCCTCACATCCGAACTGTGAGAGAATGCTAAAACGCATTCCTCTTACTGAGCTGCAATGTTGCATCTGATAATCTCTATCTTCTGCTCTTCCCAGCTTTGAGTAACCACTATTCTGCACACTACTGCATTCTTTTTCCGGAATGCTCTACTTCTGTGAGGGCAACATTTTACTGTCTATAGATCAGTGAGGATATGTGGCATTTCTGTGCCTGTTTAGTTTCACTTAATATCCTCTAGGCCTATATAGGCTACTTCAGTTAAAAGTCATTCACTTGGGGGACAGCAGGTGGCTGGATCTCACATGGTCAGCTTCCTATTTCGAGTCTTCGACCTGGAAGTCTGAAAAACATGCCAGGGGAAGCCAGCAGGTGGTGTACTGGTTCAGGCACCGGACTCCCATATGGCTAACCATGGTTCAAATCGTAGACCTAGCAGCTTGAAAATCCCACCAGGCACACATGTGTGCATGCCCAAAATCACGAGAATGGAGAAGGGATTGTGGTGTTACCATCCCCTTTGTGGGGTGACTTCTCACTTTCCCTCCCTCTGTGTCTCTTTGTCTCTTTGTGGAGAACACACACGCCTATGGCAAAAATCTTTAAACCAAAAAAAAAAAAGAAGAAGAAGAAAAACATGTCAGGTATGTGTGCATGAGTGCCCCCTAATCCCAAGAGGATAGTGGAGGAGAGGGATTGTGGCATAAACATCCCTTCCAGGGGGGTAGGGGTGATTTCTCACTTTTCCCCTTTCTGTCTCTCTCTTTAGAGTGCATGTGCCTTATAACAAATTTTTAAAAAAGAAAAACGTAATATACTGAGGCCAGCCAGTGGCCTGGTGGTTAAGGTGGCTGGATCTCACATGACTGACTGCGTGGTTTGAGTCCGAGACCCAGCAACTTGAAAAATGCTAGGCACATGTGCGTACATGCCCAAAATCCCCAAAATAGAAAGGAGGAGAAGGATGGACATTCTCTTGGGTGTGCTTTATCACTTTCCCTCTTCCTCTTCCTCTCTGTCTTTCTCTGGCATGCTCACATGCCCTATAGCAATTTCAATAATTTACTGTACATTTCAATTGGTTAAAAAGATAATTTTGGATATTCCAAACACAAAGTAATGATAAATGTCTAAGATGATGAATGTTTTTATCCCGCAAAATCACTCTACAATACATGGTATGGAAATACTGAAAAAAAATCACACTGTACCACAAACATAGTTACAATTATATTGTGCCAATTAGAAATAGTAGAAATAAATAAATGAAAAAAGTAGTGAGAGGAAAGTGAGGAATGTAGTCGTGAAACTCAACTACATATGGGTTATCCTACATTGCATTTTTCCACTCTCCACCTGTGGTCAGTTTCCCATAGTTCTCTGGTGATTGCTCTTCCCGTTACGTCCTGAGAGTTGAGTTCCAGTAACTAGGAAAGACATGCTCTAGGGGTCTTTCTCCATCGTGTCTAACAAAGCTGCCAACCCCCAAATAAATGAACAAAATGCAATAGGAGTTGTATAGACCAGTAATATAGACAAGCATGTAATAATATTGGATGGCATTGAGAAAATTAAATGGGGAAAAGTAGGCCTGAATTTTTACAGAGTGCCACAGGCAAAGGTGAACTCCACATGAAGGAAGATCTAGATGTATTCTATAAATCTGCAAGTACTATGATAATGTAAGAGATTCATTGTATCATACATAGAGTAGAAAGAGATCTCTATGTACCACAAAAAACATGTCATAAGACAAAAATGCATTTGAATATATCAAAATTAAGAGTTTCTGTTTTTAAAAAAAGACATGTTATGCACAGAATTATCAGAAAATAATACTTTTGAAAATTTTGCTATAGGGCATGTACACCAGAGAGAGATAAAGAAAGCACCTCTAGCCAGGGAAGGCCATGTTGCAGTCCCTTCTACTCCCTTCGCTTGAGATTTTGGACAAACATGTGCCTGGTATGTTTTTCAAGCCACTGGGTCCAGAACTCAAATCACACAGTAAGCCATGTGGGATCCAGCTGCCTCAACCATCACACCACAGGCTGACCTGAAAATAACATCTTTAGAGAAAATATTGTTATTATCTAAAACTGAGTAAAGAGACTTCTAAGAATTGACTAAAAAAAAAGATGAGAACCCCGATAGACAAATATAGAATAAATAGTTAGCAAAAGAACCCCAGAAAGCTAAAAATCATGTGAAGAGATGCTAAAATTCATTTATAATCAAAGCTAGACAAAATAAAATACTGGATATTACTTTATTAAACTGGCAAAGATTAGACATGTGAAGAACTTAAGTTTGTGAGAGCTCCATGCTCGATGACAAAGGGGGTTGGAGCAGCCATCTTGAAAAGCAATCTGGCAAGATTTAGTCAAATTAAGGATCTGCATGATTTATCCCATTACTGAAAGGAATTCTGACACTGGCCTATATAAGGACTCATTAAGGGGTATCCAGTGTGACATTGGAGAATTGCAGTCAGTCTGTCCATTTTCAAGAGAATATCAATTATACATGGAACATGTGAAAAATGGATTATTATGCAGTGGTAAGGAGCAGATTCAATGTATTCATATAACAGGAATGTATTTGAAATAAAGATATATCTATATAAATAACAAGGTTTAGTTTTACATATTAGTATAGCTCTATCTTCTGTAAAATGTTTATATAAATGTTTTATATATGTGTATATGTTTTATATATGTTTATATATATGTGTAAATGTTATATATATGTGTATATATATACACATATATATAAAACATAGCATATACTGAGTTTATCCTAAAAATATTACCTATAAATACAAAATATTCAAATCATTAGAATTTTTGCCTTTGGGAATATAGGAACATGGGAACCAGGAATGAAAAGAATAGAAAAAACACGTACAGAAATACCTTAATAAAATAAGAAAATTGCACATCGTTTTATGCTTTTCTTTGAATTCTGAAGTAGTTTTCTCAACTCTCAATATGTAAAGGTTTTTTAAAATCACAAAAATTTACAACAAAAGCAATGTTCTTGTCATATGAAAGTATAGTATTTTGGAAGAGACGGTAAAAATGGGTGATTTACTTTGCTCAGGAAACTTCTGCTAATCTTTACTAGAAATTTTTAAATCTGTGTCTCGACAAATAGAAAGTTCACTATTATCATAAGAGGAGACATTACAGAAAGAATATCCAGGATTTGTTCCTGTTTTGTAGCTTTTTTATATTTCAAACTAAATTGCTGATGTTCTGCTGACTGGACCCAGGGAACAAAAACAGGACACACTTCTAGAAGTTTGCATAAGGCATTTGCATGAAAAAGGACCAAAATAGTTCCAGTAAAAATTCAGGAGTCTGGAACCAGCCAGTAGAGTAATTGTTACATCCCTGGGCTCTCAACTGCAGTTCGAGTCCTAGACCCAGCAGCTTCAAACTCACACTGTGTGTGTGTGTGTGTGTGTGTGTGTGTGTGTGTGCGCCCAAGAGGAGAGTGGAGGAGGGAGGAGTGGAGGAGAAGGGATTGCAGTGTGGCCATCCCCCTAGGTGGGGTGATTTCTTGCTTTCTGTCTCTCTATTTTTCTCTGTCCCTTGGGTGAGCACATGGGCCCTATAGCAAACATCTCTCTTAAGAAAAGAGAAAAAAATCCAGGGGCCTTCAGCTTACTAAATTTTCCAGAGACCCAGTATATGGGGCCAGAGAGGTATCTTCTCTCAGGCAGAGGATAAATTCTTATATCTAGTTCCTCTTTTTTTCATTTTTCTCTCTTTTCTTGCCTTTCTGTGGGTTATTTGGAGGCAGGTTCCATCTTGGTTCCGTTAGGGTGTGACTAGGTGTATCTTTTGCGAACTCTCCATCACTGTTGTTCTGTAGTAACCGTAAGTGTGACTCTTAATAATCTTGGTGACATTTACCACTTCAAGAGAAATGTGGGCTCTTCACTGCCATTTATGTACCTTTCCCTTTCTTGTTTTTAAACATTAATGTGTTGAGTATCAGTTGGTGTTAAAGCATATATTTCAATAATCAAATGTGACTTTAAAACTTATGAGGAAAGGAGAATCTATCATGTATATTTTATTTCTATTCTTTCTATTTTCCTTCTTGATGTTCAAAGTTAACTTTCTTATTTACATTCAGTCATTGTACTTCTTTATAGTGTATGATATGGTTTTCAAAGTTAGCTTTTTTATTGTATCTTTTCTGTTTGAAGAACATCCTGTAGCCAGTCTTCCTATTAGGTCTCCTAGTGACAATTCTTATAGAATTCCTTCACTGAAGAATTTTTGTATTCCCCCTCCATCATGGAAAACTCCTTTTTTCCCCTAATACTTGAAAAATATCGCACTACAGGGAGCAGCAGATGGCATAATGGTTATGTCACTGGACTCCCACATAGTTAACCATAGTTCGAGTCCTGGACCCAGAGACTTAAAACTTACGCCAGGTGTGTGCGTGTGTTTGCCCAAAATTCAACAGAGGAGAATGGAGGAGAAGGGATTGCAACGTAGCCATCCACCCTGGGGGGCTGATTTCTAGCCTCCATGGTAATAAAAAGAATTTTACTGTCATTTCAATTGATACTTTTCTGAGTAATATAGTTTCTCTATTTTTAAGACTTTTTTCCCTGTCTTCAGCTTTTAAAAAAAAAAACAACAAAACAAAACAAAAAAAAAAAAAAAACACTTTATTTATTTATTTTTTAAAATTTTGACCAGAGAGAGAAAGAGAGAAAGGAAGAAAGTAAACTGCCCATCAGGTTCAGGGCTCGAACTGTGGTTGACCATGTAGGAGTCCAGCACCCTTACCCACCACACCACCTGCCGGCCCCTTGTCTTCAGCTTTTAAAAGTGTAGTTATAATTTGCCTTATCAATAACTATGAATTTCTCAAGTCTGTCTCTTTACAGTTTCTCTTAGAACTGTAGATAAGTATTTTCTACAATCACTATTCAAATAACCTTCAGCCCACGTCTCATCCTCCTCCCTCTTTGGGACTCCTGTGATACAAATATTAGATCTTAACTTATTTACTGGATCTTGAGGCTCTGTTCACTTGCTATGCCCTTCTATTTTGCTTGTTTATTTTTTTCCTATCAGATGAGCTCTATTTTTAGTTCACTAATTTTTATTCTTTGTCATTTTGACTTTATTGAAAATTCCATGGAATTTTTTTTTTTTTTTGAGAGGTTTTAGCTATAGGGCGTGTGCGCTCGCCAGACAGAGAGAAACATAGAGACAGAAAGTGAGAAATCACCCCCCCCCCCCCAGAGGGGATGGTCACGCCACAATCCCTTCTCCTCCATTCTCCTCTCGGGATCTTGGGCACGCACGCACATGCGCCCGGCGTGAGTTTTAAACCACCGGGTCCAGGATGCAAATTGCGGTCGACTACGTGGGAGTCCAGCAACATAGCCATTACGCTAACTGCTGGTTCCCAAAATTCCATGGAACTTTTATTTTTGTTTTATTATCTTGGATAAAAAGCCAGAAATGGGATTATTAGGTAATATGGAGGCTGTATTTTATTTTTTGAAGAATCTACGCACTGTTTTCCATAGTAGCTGCACCATTTTACGTTTCCACCAACAACACATCAAGTGCGCGATTTCTTCACCGCCTCACCTGACCCTTACTCATTTGATAACAGCTATTCTAACAGGAGTGAGGTGTTATCTCATTGTGGATTTGAATGGCTTTCCCCAACAGGTAGTCATATTGGGCATGTTTTATACACCTGGTTGACATCTGTATGTCTTCTTTAAAGAATCTCTTACTATTTACAAAAATTAATTAGGGCCTGCTCTGTAGCCTACTGTTTAAGAGATCCCAGATCACACATGGCCAACTGCAGTTTGAATCCTGGTCTGGGCGGCTTGAAAACCATGCTAGGAGCTTGTGCCGGGGTGTCCAGAATCCCGACAGGATGGAAAAGTGGAGGAGAGGATGGTGGTGTGACCGCGCCCCCCTGGGGGATGCTTTTTGTTTCTCTCTAATGAATGCATGCCTCCTCTGGCAATGAATAAATAATAACTCTAACTGAATTAAGGACTTAAATGGACCACCAGAAACTTAAATTACACTTCTTTGCTGAAATTTCCTATTTTTTCACTTGTTTTAATACGATGCGATTTGGAAGTCAAGTCCTTTTTATGGTGGCTACTTTAAAGTCTTGGTCCGATAACCCCAGCATCCAATTAATCTTCTCATTAGTGTTGATTTTGTTTTTTCATTTCAGTTGTGATTATCTTGATTATTAGATTCTATGGGGGATGGCAAATTGTAATCTATACTCTTTTGCCCTTATCTGAGGAGACTCGGTCTTAACTTACATCCTTCATTTTATCAGGCTCACACTATTTAGGGTTAGCGGGTGGGACTTGGCCTACTGTGTTGTGATATGTTTCCAACGACAGGCTCATTTTCAGCCCTGGCAATGTTACTTTATCCTGCTCAGTTTGCTGCTTCTATTACTCCTCCTGGTCCCTGCTGGTGCTGCCTGGGAGGGCAGAGGGTTTTCTCTGGTCAGGCTGCTGCTGGCTGGGTAGGAAAGATGGGGGAATGGTCCCTGTAGCCTCTGGGCACTTGAGCAGGCACCGGGGCCT
This sequence comes from Tupaia tana, assembly GCA_026018925.1. Lineage (NCBI taxonomy): Eukaryota > Metazoa > Chordata > Mammalia > Scandentia > Tupaiidae > Tupaia > Tupaia tana. Next base: position 161,223,517 of record JAKSZU010000007.1, on the reverse strand, counting down.
GTGAGGACAAAGAGTTTACCCAGATCCTTCTGTTGGTTGTGGTTGGGTTCCTTTGGCTTGTCCTGCTAACCTATTAGGTACTTTTTGGCAGATGAGGAGATTCTTGAGCACAAGAGGAAAAGAGGCTTTCTGACAGGGTCACTGTTGTCACTGGATCCACTTTTTCTAGTCCCACAAGACCTTGCCAGCATCTCTCAGTGGGAGAGGAGGGTCTTGGCCCATAGGACATGCTTATGACGCTGCATACCGTGACCCACCTCCGAATCCCTTGACAGAAAATGGAAGGGACAGGTCTGGCTATGATGGAGAATGCTCCCCCCTGGCACTTACTTTGGGATCTCAAGTAGATTCCCTCACCCCAGAGGTAGTGGTTTCTTCTGAGGTTTTGGAAGGATTCCCTTTCAATCTGGCAGAAGGATAGCTTTCCTCGCTAGGTGAGGAGTTGAGGTAGGGAGGCCTGATAGATAGTCTTCTCTTTGTTGGGGGAATAATAGGATGCAGTGCTGCTCTGGTGTTACTCCAGTCCTAGAGCTCCAAACCAGCTTGGCGTCTTGCCATCTTTAGGAGTTCTCCTTTGGTTTTATCTTGTGTTGTTTCTAGGGTTTATAGTTGTGATTAGTGATATGGAGCAGGAGGGGGAACAAAAAGTTTCCGTCCTCTTTCTGAATTAGAAGTCTTTGATTTACTTCTTTTTTCTTAAATTTGCTATAGGACACGTGTTCACCAGGGAGACAAGGAGAGAGAGACAGAGAGAGAAAGGGGCAGAGAAGGGGAAAGTGAGAAAGCACCCCTCCTGGGGGATAGCCACACTGCCCTCCCTTTTAATCTGCCCCCCTCTCAGGATTTGGAGCACACACGCCTGAGTACCTGCATGTTTTCCAAGCTACAGGTCATGAGCCTCGTGCGATCCAGCACCTTGGCCACCATGCCCCCGTGACCCTGACTGAGTTTTTAAAATTAAACAACTGCTTGTTATTTCTAACAGTTTATTTTTGTAGGATTTCAGTTCATCTATCCATCATTTAAAAGTAAATAGTATTTGCTAAGTGGTTACATATATGAATTCTGTGTTTAGTATCTTATTTACCTTATTTATATTTGATAATTTGTTGTATTCTTATCTTAAACTGGAGGAAAAATGTAACTCAGACATGCAGGTTTCTTAATTGTACTTAGCTAGTAAACAGAAGAGCAAGAATTCAAGCTCTAATTGGACATACTCCTAATACCATTGCCTCTCTTGGCATTACATAGCCTCTTCTGTGAAAACGGTATGCATAGTTGGATCTTTCCTTTGCTAACATATGATGTAGTTAGATCTCCTTTATGTTTTTTAAATAAAATATTGAATGATGCTACTATTGCCCAATTCCCACAGACAAGGTTAATCACAACACAAACTTTGCTAGGGTAATATTTTTAATACTACTCATGTGTTTATGCTAGTGGCATGTTCTTTTTTGAGTCTAGCATGACTGAGCCAGTTACTAGAGGGACTCACATTCTTATTTCCCAGCATGCATCTAACAATCCACACCTTTTGACATCTGTGTGTCTCTGTGAATATGTTAGAAAAATGAAAACCTAGGGAACCAGCAGTTAGCGTAATGGCTATGTTGCTGGACTCCCACGTAGTCGACTGTGGTTCGCGTCCCAGACCCGGTGGCTTAAAACTCATGCCGGGCGTGTGTGTGTGCATGCCCAAGATCCCGAGAGGAGAATGGAGGAGAAGGGATTGCGGTGTGACCATCCCCCCTGGGGGGTGATTTCTCGCTTTCTGTCTCTATGTCTCTCTCTGTCTGTCTGGCGAGTGCACACGCCATATAGTGAAAATCTCTCCAAAAAAAAAAAAGAAAAATGAAAACCTACTTGCTAATCTTATAACATATTTCGTGGCTATATTTAACTACTTTTTTAGAACCATACTTATTGTTACCCAAACTCAAACTAGTCTTATAATATACTTACAAACACCTAAGGATTCTTGACATTTGGTGTTCATTAAAAATAGCAGAGACCCTTCCACCTGTACTAATTATTCAAAGCTGTAAGTGAATCATTGTATACTGTAGAGATTGTCTATTAGAAGTACCAGATCTCCTGAAGGACCATTAGTATTTAAAGGAAGTATCATAAACAAGGTTCTCTGTTTTTTTCTCGCACTTAAAAAATACACATACCATATTGTGTAGTGCAAAATAATCTTTGGAGACTGTTAATAGTGTGCATTTCTAGGGATTCCACTCCCAGCCAAGATAGGAGGAAAACAGGGGCCGGGTTTATCCTCTCGACTGGAAGAATTAAAAAATAGAGAAAAGTACATGGCGTAATGATTTTTAAGCCATGGAACATCAGGTGATAAAGAAGAGTAATCCTTAAAGTACAGAAGCCCAGCAAGGGTAAGGGGAACAGCTCCCAGCCCCCTGCCTTGAGAGGTTTCCCAGGCTGTGGTACCGGGAGCAGGGGCCTCGGAAAAGCCTGGCTGACTCAGCTGAAGTGATGGAGTGAGTGTCCAGGGAGTGATGGCAAATCCAATTCACAGGGCAGAGAAGAGGAAAGGTGTCGGCGTTACAGAGGACCCCGAAACGGTCTTCTCTTCAGCACTTTATTTCCCCAGGTTATCTTTCAGAAGTTCCTCCCCTCCCCGCTTCCTCCCAGGGCCTTTTAAAGGGCCCTTAGCCAATCAGCGCATTGTCCACGTGTACGGAAGCCAATCCTCGAATGAGGATTGGTCGCATGTTGTGTTCCCGTGCTCTCCACGCTCTCCTCCCTTCCACTTCCTCAAAGTTGTTCACCTTCTGGGCAGACTTCGGGCTTCCGCTGGCGCCATCTTAGGGGCGCGCTGGAGAGGCGATGGGCGGGGCGCGCCACGGAAAGGAGAGGGTTTCACAGAGAACTTCAGGCCCCTTGAACAGTGAGTAGGATACCGATGAGCTAACCCTACCTGAGATGAGCGAAGCACCACGTAAGAGAGCTGAAGGAAGCAGTACCCAACACTCGCACAAAGCTAAAAACAGGCTCTTTTTTCATCCTTGGAGGTGGAAAAATCTCATAAATAATGAAACAGCAGGGAGAATACACCAAAACCTCTTGCCTAGCTTTGAGAAATACTTAGTCCTAGGCTAATTGCTGCCCTAGACCTGCATAATAAATCTTAAAATCAAAACAAATAAGATCATTTTGTTTTGAAGCAACTTGAAAGCTTCCACCAAAAGAATTCTTAAGAGTATTTATGGGAATATAGAACATCTAAAATCCACAAAAGTGTGTAATGTGCAGCATCTAATTAAATAATTCCACACGTGAAGAGAAGCCGATGAATACTCCCCTTCATGAGGAGAAAAATCAATTAAAATAAATGCAGAATTGATCATGCTTAGCAGACAGGAATTTACATGTGTGTGTGTGTTTGTGTACTTAAATATATATTTGTCATAATTGTATTTCATGTGCTTAGTAAACTAGAGGAAAGATTAGACATACTAAGTAGAGATGTAGAATGTATATAAAATTCAAATCAAACTGCTAGTGATAAAAACTACAATGTCAGAGTTAAAGTTCAATGAATGGAATTACCAGCTATTTAGATGCTGTGCAAAAAATGTGAGTAAACTTGATGGTAAAACAATTAGAAATAATATGCAAAGCAAAAGACTAAAAATAGGTAACTATATAGATCCTCATTGAATGGTGGTAGTTTAGAAGGTCTGAAGACCCTGAAGTAGAGAAGATAAAGGAGGAGGGACGCATGAAAAGTTTGAAGGAATGACTGTGTGTTTCTGAAGTTGAAGAAAACTGTATAATCACGGAAGCTCAGTGGACCTTAAGTAAAAGATACGACAGACGTTGTAGCTAGTCCATCAAATAAATTCCTTCAGTTCAAGGAGAACATTTTAAAACATGGTAAATAGGGTCTATTAGTTTGCTATGGTTGTCAGGACAAAGTGCCATGGAGGGCCTGAACAGTGGAAGAGGCAGGAGTGAGCTCAGGGTGTGGGCAGGCTGGTTTCATCCTGAGCTTTTCTAAGCCTTGGTTCATTGGTGGATACCTTCTGCCTGTGTTGTCCCATGGTCTTCCCTCTCTGTGTGTCTGTGTTCAAATTTCTTCTTCTCATGGGGACACCAGTCACTGGATCAGGGCCCACCCTGATGATCTCGATCCACCCTCATTACATCTTTGAACAGCCGATCTTGGATCAGTTGTGGTGTGGTAGTTGGCATGGCCAAATCCCACATGACCAACCGCGTAGTTCAAGTACTGGACTCAGTGATTTGAAAAACGTGTGTGGGGGAGCCAGAGATGGTATAATGGTTAAGTTGCTGGACTTCCACATAGTCAACCATGGTTTGAGTCCTGGACTCAGTGGCTTAAAACTCACACTGGGTGTTTATGTACTCAAAATCCCAAGAGGAGGGAACCAGCAGTTAGCATAATGGCTATGTTGCTGGACTCCCACGTAGTCGACCGCGGTTTGCGTCCCGGACCCGGTGGCTTAAAACTCACGCCGGGCGTGTGTGCGTGCGTGCCCAAGATCCCGAGAGGAGAATGGAGGAGAAGGGATTGTGGCATGGCCATCCCCCCTGGGGGGTGATTTCTCGCTTTCTTTCTCTCTGTCTCTCTTTCTCTCTCTCTCTCTGTCTGGCAAGCGCACGTGTCCTATAGTGAAAACCTCTCAAAAAAAAAAAAAAAAAAATCCCAAGAGGAGAATGGAGAAGAGAGTGCATCGTGGCCAAACCCCCAGAGTCTTTCTCTGGCAGGAAGAGAGATACTTTCTGTCTCTCTCTCTCTCTCTGGCGAGCACACACACACCCTATAGCAAAAATCTCTCTCTCTCGAAAAAAATTGTACTGAGGGGATCAACAGGTGGCATAGTGGTTGAGGTGCTAGATTCCCACATGGCTAAACAACGGTTCGAGTGCTGGACCAGGTGGCTTGAAATTTACACCAGTCATGGGTGCATGAGTTCCCAAAATCCCAAGAGGAGAAAGGAGGAGAGATTTCTGGGCTCCCCTTGGAGGGGCAGGGGGTAGATTTCTTGCTTTCTGTCTCTCTGGTGAGCACACACACCCTATAGCAAAAAATCTCTCAAAAAGACAAAAAAAATGTAGAGCCTGTGTGTATTCATATGTGCTCATAATTCTTAAGGGAGAAAAGGAGGAGAAGGTATTGTGGTGTAGTCATCCCCTTGGGGTGATGCTTTCTCACTTTCTCTCTCTCTCTCTCTCTCTCTCTCTCTCTCTTGGAGAGGTTTTTGCAATAGGGCACGTGTGCTTGCCAGAAAGACAGAGAGAGACAGAGATATAGAAAGTGAGAAATCACCCCCCGGGGGGGGATGTCCATGCCGCAATCCCTTTTCTCCTCCATTCTTCTCTCGGGATCTTGGGCACGCACACACACATGCCTGGCGTGAGTTTAAGCCACCGGGTCCAGCACTCGAACCGCAGTGGGCTACATAGGAGTTCAGTGACATAGTCATTACGCTAACTGCTGGTCCCTCTGGTCTCTCTTTACTGAGCATATGTACCCTCTACAAATTAAAAAAAAAAAAAAATGCTGTCTTTAAATGCAGTCACATTTTTAGATACTGGAAGTCAGAATGGTAGCATACAAATTTTGTGGACCACAATTCAGCTTAGTATACGGGGAAGAAATCTTAAACAACCAGAATAACATAGGTGTTACAACACAGGAACCAAAGTCAGAGGACAAATATGGCAAACTAGAGTCAATGCAAGCAAGGGCGTGGTGGAGCACGCCTTTAAAAAGGACTGGCTGCCGGTACATAACATACGGAATGGATCTCAGAATAATTACAGTGAGTGAAATAAGCCATAAAAAATAAAAAAAAACTCTATGATCGCATTAACTTAAAATTCGAGAAGATACAAACAAACATGTAGTGAGGAAAACAGATCCGTGGTTGCCTGGGAACAACAGATGGACGAGAAAGCCTAGAAAGAGGAATTAAGTAGGCGGGCAGAAACTCAGGGTTAATAGATATGTTTGGTAGTGAAAAATAACGTCAAGGATATAGATGCCAAAGTCATAAAATTAAACTGTTTATTTGCAGAGGTTTTAGCTTTAGGGCGCATGCAGTGGCCATAGAGAGGGAGAGACAGAGACAGAGGGAAAGTGAGAAGTCACCCCCAGGGCAGACGGCCATGCTGCAATCCCTTCTTCTCCATTCTCCTTTTGGGATCTTGGGCATGTACTCATATGTGCCTGGCATGAGTTTCAAGCCACTGTGTCCAGGAGTCAAACTGCGGTCGGCCATGTGGGAGTCTGGTGACATAACTGCTATGCCACGTGCTGCCCTCGAAATCAAACACTTTAAATTGGCAGAGTTAATTTTTGTGGGTCATAAACACATGTTAGTTCAGTGGCTGACAGAGTGGCTGGTTAACACACTGGATTCCCACATGGCTGACCTGGTTTGAGTCCCTGAAAAAAGAAAAAAAAAAAAAAAAAAGGCACTTTAGTTTCCTTTCAAGAGAAAAAAATTTGCAACCCCATTTGACCACATATCCTATATACCAAATTGAGAAAGTTAAATATTATTTGTAGAATTATCCATCTCATACTTAATCTTGAAAAGCTCCAGCAATTTCTAATCACGAGCATCTGTGTACAGGTGGTAGTTAACGTAGCTGATGTGATACGTTTAGGAAGCCCTGAGAACAACGTTAACAACAATTACACTCCTCATGCTAATAGAACATTCATGTTTGATGTTTAAATAATTTCATTATCAAGATGAATAATAGGATTGACTTTGACAACTTTCTTAATTACTGATTTTGACAGGAAGCCAATGCTAATTAGAATTTCATAGTTAAAAAATGAATACAGTGTTTGTAATCAGCCAAACATCCCTCGATTAAATCAAGGTTCTAATATTGCCCAAGTTGTCATTTTAATTACTGCATAATATATGTAGAAAAATAAGTACTTATGCTAATTTTAAAATATGACTTTTCAACAGACTAATTCACATGAATTTTTGGTAGTCTACTGCAATTTCTGCTACCTGTGACAGAGAATTAAAAAGTATTCTTAGCTTTTCAGTTATATATAGTTTCTAAAGATAAGACTTTTTTTTTTTTCTCTTTTTTAATTGCCAGAGGGTATATGTGCTAGACAGAGAGATGGAGTGAGAAAGAAAGGATCCCCCAGAGGGGTGTGGTCACAGCTCACCTCCTCCTTCTCCATTTTACCATCCTGTTGGGATTTGAGGGATGCTTGCACATGCACCTGGCATGTTTTTCAAGCCACTGGGGCCAGAATTTGAACCGTGGTTGGCCATGTGGGATCTGGTGCCTTTAGCCACTAGGCTATGAGGTTTTTCCAAAAGGTTAATCTTATTATTTTAGAAATATTAGTGTTGTACCTTTCTATGAAAGTAGAAACAGTAAAATAACCAAAACTAAACCAAAAACTTTGGTTGCGGTCTCCCACGTTAGACCACGTGGCACAGGGGATGTTGGAGTTTCCAGTCCTCACCCCTTCCCCAGCCAGCTGTTGGCCCTCAGGTTTCTAGTTAACTTCACATTGTTGAGCCTGATCTTTGTTTTTAAAGGAACTGCTTGAGGGAAACCACTCCAGACTGTCTGGGATGTTCATGCCAACAGCTAGGCAATATTTGATTGCCCCTTGATATGATTAAAAATGGGAGTATTTCCCTTAAGGGGCCCCAAACAAAGCAAATATAAATAAACCTCTGTCCAGGAGCACTTTGTCTGTCATTGGGATTGTACTTGTTATATGGAAAGCTAGGCCGTAACTAGCATGCCCCTCAAAAAAAAAAAAAAAAAATGTGACTTGCCCTTAGGGTTAGACCTAAGATTCTTTCAAGTGTTTAAAGAAATACTGTATTAGTTGTCCTTCTGTAATCTTAGGTGGGGTCTGGGCAATTTTGAACATATGTTTATGTATCAGAATTAATGCTTTGGACCAAGTAGAAAAATCAATACAAAAAAAGTCAATACAAAAACTTAAGCTGAATGCCACCTGGCTTTCTCAGGGACACACTGATGCTTTATGGGACTGTCTCAGCTAGGAATGTGGAGACAGACCGAAGTCAGTAGTGCAAGTTGCCCTCGTTCTGGTGGTAGGAGTCCTGAAGGTGGTATCCTCTGTTGAATGCTGCATAAGACAAGTTGAATGGGATTGGTCCCAGCCCATGTGAGTCAGACAAAGCACAGTCTGAGTGGGTGATAGTTGGTACATCTGTGAGAAAACCGATCCGTGGTTATATGGCGTAGAAATGAGGCTTGGCTATTACTGGGAGATAACGCTCCACAAGTCTCTCATCTCTGTGTGACTTGTATCATGTTGTGTTTTCGAACTGTCTTTTCAGGGATACTCATATAGCAAATAACATTAGAAGATACGGTGTCTCCATGCCAGAGGGCACGTGGGTTTCCTGAGAAGTTTAATAAAGATAATGCATCCTTCCAAGGCAGAGGTGAGGCAGGTTTGCAAGCACCCTGATTTAAGAGATTGGAGGTTTCTGGTAACACTGTTCCCTGAGTAATAAATTCCTGTGTCTCTTAGCCAGGAGTCTCATGTCCCTTGTCAGCATTATGAAACTGGGTCAGGGTGGCTATGAATTTTGCAAGCAGGGCAAAAATCTCAGACAGTTCACACTTTTGGCAACCTTCCCACATTCTGTAATCAAGGCATTAATAACTGAGGACCAAAATGATGATTTGTTACAGAGAGAAACAAAAGTGTCCAGGAAGCAGTCAGCCATTTCTATTTAGTCAGCCGTTGTTTCGTGTCACTTCCTAAATACACTGCCTTTCAGGAATCCGAGCACATTTTGGAAAGACAAAAGTCCTTGAAATGTTTGGATATTTCCACTTCCTAAACATTCAGTCATCTCAGTAAGTCCCTGTAAGTCCCAGCATGGGAGGGATTGAGATTCATCGTTGTATGTATCTGCCATGACTCTGCAGGGGCCTTTTCTCTGGAGATCTAGCCATCTTTTTAGTCAGTTCAAGATGTGAAAACTGGTTTAGATCTGAACTGGAAGAAAGCATGTGACTTTCAATTGGAGTGGCTACCAACTGTTTGGCCTCCTTTTTTGGGGGTAGATTAAGCAGTTCTCTTCCGGCTGCTTGTCTGTTTTGTCTCTAGGGAAGCCATATTCTATGAAACATTCCCAGGGATCTCCAAGGCTCAGTCACCTACCTTCAGCTCAGACCTTGATGTTCTTTGCAGCAACTGCAGACATCATCTTGGGGGTAAGGGCTAATGTTATTGAGCCTTTATGTCATGCCCTTTGCTATCCATTTGGTCAGTTCTGTAGTGACGTCTCTTACCATTAGCTCTGGCCTACAGAGAGTACCCAGTACTTTGCTTTTCAATAATGCCAGTACCTCTCTTATCCAAGTGTCTTCAAGGCCTCCCAGGAATCATAGTCCTTGGTGGGTTCTGGATGTTCTGTGATATATCCACAACAACATGGTAAATTTTGTATTTCGAATGTTTCTTCAACTTGCCACTATAGTGCTATTGCTTCTACTTAGTGTGGACAGCTGCTTTCTGTAAACTTCCCAGGGCTTGTGTAGTCAAGTGATCGCACTGCATTCTGGCTTCTTTACAAGGGGTTGGTTCTCTTATCACAAGAGATTGCTCCCATGTTGATAAAATTTGCCACATTTATGCTGCCCCTCCTGACCTAGCCCTCACCAGAGCCTCTCTCTCCTGCTGTTACATGTTACTGAGTCCTTCAGATCCTTTAAGGTGTAGCGCATCCATCCTGCAGCTGACAGAACACCATATTCACCAGTTAATTCTGCGACTTCCCTGTTACTGATCTTATGACCAGGAGCGGAAGAGATACATGTGAAGGGAGAAATGTTGTTTCAAGAGGCAGAAACTTGGGCCACTGCTGAAGATTCTAGAAGTCTGAGATTTCAAGATTTTCAAATGCATCTATCCCAATTTCTCAAGGTCAAGTCTCAGATATTCCAGCTCTTTGGAATCAGGACCCTTGTGCTGAGTAGCAGACTTCCAAGTCTGAGAACTCAGCTCCATTGCTGTCACAGGGGATTTGTGATAGAGCCTTCCAGTTTTGAGTCAGCCTGGAATTAAAGAGATGCAAACTACAGTGAGGGCAGGAGGTAGGAGTCAGGGTTGTCCTGAAGGCTGGGAGGGACTGTAGGAGATGGATTTTGAGTACAGGCTTCTGAGGGAAGGGCCTGGTCATTGGAGTCCATGATTAATAGAGTTATAGCGAATTATAGCATGTAAATGTATTTCTTGTCCAAATTTTGTAGCTGTAAAATTTGGGGAAGTAAGAGGGAAGGTTATTGAGATCTAGTCAATCGCGGGAGAGAGAGCGTAGTGGAGGGGGCCCAGTCCGTTGTCAGATATTGAACTACTCAGTGTAATAATTTTGTCCCAAAATGAAGAGAAAGAGTAAGGTAAAATTAAAGCACCAGTCAGGTTCCAGATACTGGTCCAGCAGGAACAAAGAAGAAGCTCTCTCTCTCTCTTTCCAGCTCCACTCCTCTCCCCTTCTCCTGTTCCGCCTGCAGGTATGGCCCCGCCCTGGCTTCTCTCTTAGTTCTTGGTTTCTGTACTATGCTTTGAAGAGCAAACATCCAGCTCATGAGATACATAGGAATCAACAAAGAAATTAGCTATATTATGTATAAGTCATGACTGAATTATTAATATAATATATTGGGCAGGTAAGAGATCTAAAAAAATCTGTGATTCTTAATTGTTGCCAATTTAGTGTGCAAATTGCACACTTAAGAAAAACTGAGATGAGGTTACAGTAAATCCAGGATCAATAGTGACTCAGGCATTAAAGGAAAAATACATTAGGATCAAGATGAATGATGATAACTATGAATGTTTATTTCTAAGCGTATTATTAGTAGAATACAGTGGATATGGACCCTAGAAAACATGTGTGAGAGAAAGCAAAAGACTCTAAGGGAACAATAACTTAATTTATTGTTCATTTATTCACATATTTAAGATAATTAAATGGAATCCCTTATTTGATCAAGAGTAGGATGTGGATAATAGTGCTTTCAGATAAACAAGATACATGTTTAAATAATATTAGCAATTAAAATGAACAAAATGTTCATATTAAAACCAAGAGAGTTAGACGTGTATTTCCTTTATTCTTTTATTGACTTTCCCTCAGGAAAAAAAAAAAAAAAAAACAGAAAACAAAAAAACAACTAAGAGCCATAAAGTCAGTAATTGCTTGAGCATTTCCTTTTCATGTCATAAGGGCTGTTGAATTCTTAGCAATTGGATTACCTTTTTGAAACTCATATAATACGAATATAAAGATGATTGTTTTTCTTCCCTTCTGAAGATACATTCACTAACCCCATGTTGTTCATTTATGTGACTATTCTCATAAAGCAATTTCCTCTAAACTATTTTTTAATTTTAGTTGAAGGATTTCCTAATAAGACTCTAGAATCTGGTATAAGTTTAGAAAAAGAGTATATGACACATACAGAAAATTACCCACTTTCAGAAAGACATCAGAGTGAATTATTTTCTTTTGAAAAGATAATGTCTAATTATAGAAGAAAAATGGGAATGTTGTAAATTTCACGCTGAAGAAACGTGGAACCTGACATTATGCAACATCGTCAATGGTTAGTGAATGTCTCTACAGAGAACCTGTCCTTGGTAATATACATCATAAACTTTCATCAGAAGCACCAGCCTGGGGGCTACTGATGTCCGATTAACACTGGTGGATTAGGTTAGATAAGAGCGGAATTGCCGACAAGTGTTTAGACAGGGGATATATTCTGAAGGGGCCTAACAGGATATTCTGCTGTTTCTATCTGGAGTATGAGAAGGAGCAATCAGGAAGCTTCCAAGGTTTTGGGCCTGAGCAACTGTGTGAGAGGGATGGACGTATGATGAACTGCTCCATGAGTAAGAGAAACACAAAGAAAAAGAGAGAGAAATATAAACTTACTCAAAAGGGGGCATGTGATATAACATCACCAGTAATGATGTTATTGGGTATTGACACTTCAGTTTACCCCCAACCATAGCCAGCTCCAGATCGTGGCACGCTGTGGCCAGCATACTCAGAGAGGTCTCTAGACTGAAACCCAGAACCTTCCCATGTGAGACAATCTGCTGCACTACTGTCTGATCCCCTCCTTTCATAGATCTTCAATAATTTTATTTTGTATTTGTGTCTCTAGTGTATCTATATTATGTCTAAACGTTAAGTGATGTGAGAAATAAAATTGACTCTTTTTTAGTAAAATACAACCCTAACTTTTATTTGATACTTCTTCCTTCTAAGATATGCATAACACATTATTATAAAAATTATTCTAGTACAACATACAGAAAAATGCATAAGTCATAAGTGTACAGTTCTGATGTTTCACTCAAGGAACACGTTAATGCAACCAAGACTCAGTTGGAACCCAAACTATAGCTTCATCAGTGTTGCCAATTGTATTATGTTTTCTTCTTTTTCTGATGATTAATGAAATGAAACACATTTCCATGTTTATCTTCCATTTAGGTAACTGCTTTTGTGCAATGTTTGTGCATATATACAAACACACACACACATCTTTATGCACAGAGACACAGATGAAAGTGTACAATCTCTTTGGATATATGTATGTGTTGCAGATATTTCCTCAAAATGGTGTGATTTGCTTTTATTTTTTTTTTAACTAATGTATGTTGATAACTATCCATCTACTAAATGTAATCGAGCTTATCAATTTATTTTTTCTTTAGGATTACTCATTTTTCTTTCCTAATTAAAATCCCCTTTTACCCCCAGGGCATAAAGATCTCCTCCTCTGCTTTCTTCTACAGATTTATTGTTGTAGAGTTTACATTTATATTTGCAATACACAGAGAATCAATATTGTGTGTGGCATGAGGAAATAGACAACACACCATATAGACAGTCAATTGTCCATGCACTCTTTATTTGAAAGCATTCTTTCCCTCCCTTCAGTTGAGTGGCATCTTCTTACATGCAAATACAGGTGTGCTATGGTTTGCCAGGGTGAAATGTGATTGTTATTGTGACAGTATAGAGAGTACGGAAACTAAATCTGATTATGGTATTTAGGATGGGTTCTTTGGGAGGTAATTAGGATTAAAGTCATCAGAGCCAAGCCCCCATGATTGAATATGTGACTGGTGACTTTATAGGAATGCGGAGAGACCCAGCTGACACGTATTCATGTCCTCTCAGCGTGTGACTCCCTGTGCCACATTAGGAGTCTGCAGTGACCCCAGCAGCAAAAAGGACCTCACCACACGTGGACCCGTGGCCTTAGACCTCCACAACCGTGAGTTAAAAAAACCGTTTATTCTTTATAAATTGCTCTGGCTGCAGTTACAGCAACAGAAACATAGACAGATGCGTTTTGCCTATTCTTGTTCTTTGTTCTGTTTATCTGTTCGCCTGCCAATATACCATGTTTCAACCAGTGTGGCTTTGATTGATTTTTGTATCTGGTAGTTAAGTTTTCTGAGATTGTTTCTGGTAGTTAAGTTTTCTGAGATTGTTTTGGCTGTCTTAGGTCACTTGCATCGCTATTCATATTTGAAAATAAGCATCAAATTTAAATATTACTGGACATTTTGTTGTAAATACGGTGAATTGTTACTAGATAGGGGAGCTGAGTCGTGCTGTGTGAAATACTTGTTTCTTTGGGTCTGGATCTCTCAGGTTAGAGACCCACACTAAGACACAGAATGAAAATCCATAGACATATGTAAGTAGGAAAAGAGTTTTTCATCGGAAAGTAAAGATTTTTGACAGAGAAGAAATACACCTCCATGCCAGGAAGGTGTGTGAGTGGGCAGGTGTTAGAGGAAAACTGCAGCTGGGAATGGAGTTCGGTGTTGCCTTTCCCCGGGGTCTTGTCGTGGATATCTAGGAGAGGAGGTCTGTCATTGAAGCTGGTTCCTTTGTTTGAATTCACTGACTGTTACCTGTGCTTGAGGATGTCTCCTCAGATAAGGAATCTGATTATCGATTACACATGCCTCGTGTGGACTTTGAAGGTGTGAGCATCCACCTAGGGACTGCTCTGGCCCTGTCTGTTTATTGCCCCGAGTGGGAATTGGGATGTTGACCAGGCATGTCAGTGAGACGCCTCTCCTCTCTGGGCACCAGGGAGTTTAGCTGTGGGCTGTCGCTGCGGTCCCTGGTAACAGTGGCTGATGTCTCACATATCCCTTTGGTTGGCTTATTGGGACGCCCTGTTCATAGCGTGTCTATAACAGCATCTACAGACAAAGTTTGACGTAAACTGACATCTTCCTAAGTTTGAGTCTTCTAGTTTGTCTCATGGAATATTCTTTTATTTATATCCTATTTAATTTTTCTCCATTGAGTGTTGTCATTTTTAGTGTAGCAATATTGCATATTTTGCTTTTATAGTAATTCTTACATTTTACTCTTTAAACTATTGTATGATATATGAATGATTATTTCTTTAATGTAACTATTTACTCAGTTTTTTGTGTTTTCAGAAGTGTTTTTATATCACCTGCATTGTGAATGTTATTTTCATGGGGTCTGACAATCTAGGTGGGCAGATATGTAAGCATTTGGGGATGGCATTAAACCCATTTATTGAATTCTTGATTTTGATACAGGATCTTTATTTATTTATTTATTTATTTATTTTAGAAATTCTGTTTGGCTTTTTGTGAATGCCAGTTCTTTGGAGAAATGGTTTATATTGTTACCTATTTTGCCAATCTTATTTTTCACTTCTTTGACTTCTTAATCCTAGTATTTTCAAGGTTTTTGTCTAACAACTCAATATGTGGATCACCTGTGGGACTATTTCCATTTCCAGTTTTATGGTTAACTTTTGTTTTTGTTGTGGTCTTAGTTTGCTTGGCAATTTTTAAATTAATAGCCAGACGTAATGATTAGAAAGTATGAGGGCTCTGGATGATGGACATTCCTCTAAAGAGAGTGTATGATCCATGAAATATGGGTTGAGTTGATTTGAGTCTGATTTGCAGTTTTAGGCAATCCCGATTGACTTTGCTGCAGTATATTAAGAGAGAGCTCTCAGGAGAGCCCTCTTTCTCTAATCTTTCTCTGCTCAAATCCTGATGCCTCAATGGTTGACGAATGTCTGTGTTTTTTGTTGTTGTCATTATTGTTTATCTTATTTTTTAAATGTCTCACTATGTCATGAACTTCTTCCTTTAGCCTCTTACGTAGCTGGGACCACAGGCCATGTCACTATGGCCAGCTTTTAGGGTGGGCCCTAATCTAGCCTGGGCTTCCATGTGGTCCTGGCCTACTGAGCTGCAGCATCTGTCAGTGACTACTGGCTGGGCCTTCATTTGTATTTATGCAGATTTTCTGGTTGTGTTGGTAGAGGAATTGGTCTCCCGGAAGTGACTCAAACTCCCTATATAATATATTGTTAAACATCAGAAGCAAGAAAGCAAATTCTGTAGAAGTAGATTAAAATAGCACTGGGGTATCTTTTATCATGAGGCGTATGTGAACACTGAAAATGAGTGTAAGTGTATATATTTGTTCTTTTACAATGTAATGGAAAAATGTATTTAGTGAGGACAATACATTTTGTTTTAACCTATCAAATATAGCTTTAAATAGTATGTAATGTTTTAGAGTGATATTTTCTATTTTCTATTACGAAATATCGTGAGTTCTTTTTTGGTTTCTTTGTTTAAATAAAGGTTAATGAGAGTTATCATAGCCCTCTGGAGATCATGCTGGTGATCTTTGGTTTTCCTTGGAGAAAAAGGACTCTGTGTTTCTGATAGTTTTAGCTAATAGATTTTGAGTCATGGACAGTTGAGTTCATTACAAGGTTGATTTCTTAATAATATGTGAATTTGAACCCTATGCCAACATTTTCAGAAGGTAAGTGTTTGGAAATGGAATGAATCTGAAACATGTAGGAATATTGCCAGTTCTTATTTTCTCCGTCATGGTAAGTGCCTCGTCTAAAGAGTTTCCTCACAGTAAGTGCCTCGTATAGAGTTTCCTCACGGTAAGTTTCCTCACGGTAAGTGCCTCGTATAAAGAGTTTCCTCACGGTAAGTGCCTCGTATAGAGTTTCCTCACGGTAAGTGCCTCGTATAAAGGGTTTCCACAATAAAGATACCTTTTTGGGGGGACCAGCAGATGACGTAATAGTTACATTGCTGGACTCCCATATGGTCAGCCATGGTTCGAGTCCCAGACCTGGCAGCTCAAAACTCATGCTGGGCACATGAGCATGCATGCCAAAATTCTGAGAGGAGAGTGAAGTAGGAATTGTATATACATACAAATGCATATGTATGTTGTATATACATGTGTGTAGAAATATATTGTGTACATTGTGGCTATTTTAATTTCAATGATGCAAATATCAACATTAAGAAATATGCTTTCAGAATATTTAGTGTTTATAAAAGTTAGTGGCAGAAAAATTTTGTTGATTATTTTTAAACTATCTTTATTTATTATTAAATTATGTTTTGTAATCTGTTTTAAAATAGCTCTAGAAGTTTTCAACATTTGATGGAAGAGCATAAAATTAAATAATATGTTTTAATTGCTTTCAATCATTCTTTTAAGTATAATTTCTGTTGGGTTTACAAGTAATGTTAAATTTAATGAAAACTTCCTTGACTACATAAGATTTGGGACATTAAAAACTTTAGTCAATAATAATTTATGCAGTGAATAAAAACACAAGTAACCTTTACTTATTAGGAGATCTTTTTTATTTTTTTTCCCTCTCTTAGATGAGAGAATTGCTTTGATGGATTTCCAAAATGCACAGTAGTTATAGAAGCACATTAGGTCGTGATAGATAAATGAGAATTCTAGTACACGTACATTTGAATGGAATAGATAATTTTATATCCAGGGTTTGCAGGAGAAAATGGCTGATGGTGGGAATTTTTGGAAGATGTTATTACATCATTACCATAATTACTAAAAGCTGAACTATATAATGATTAAGAGCTTAAAATCAGGGATGAGATTGCTCTGGCTTAAATCCCAGTCATATCACTAATACCGTTAATGAAGCGCATGGCTGTGAAAAAGTAAGTGTTGTCTCTGTTTCCTCATCTTTACAACCGAGGAAGGAATGATAACAATGGATAGGGTTGAGGCTAGGATTAAAATGCTGTCCATGAGGTGCTTTGAACAGCGCTACATACATTTCAGCTATTGTTACTGTAGCAATCAAATACTGAAATAACTTATGAGAGGAACAGGGAACTTACATTTGTATCTGATTCAGAAGAAATAACAAACTTTCTTTAATTATTATTATGACTGAAACTTCATTTTGAAAAAGGTGCTGAAAAGAAACATTTGTAATAACTCACAGAACCATAGTGTTTACCTTTTAAAATGTTAAGATTTTTGTCATATTGATGAGGCTATTTTTCTTTTCTAATTATTTTATATGGGGTATTTCTCTGTTAAGGGAGTTGATGGCTTCACAATTGGATGGAAATAGAATAGTTATTTTGCCTTTTTTTTTTTTTTTAACAAGAAATTCATACAGGCTCCTCTGAACTTTTGACTGTCTCTGTCAATCTTTGGGCACTTTCTTGTTTTTGTCATATCATGATATTCCAGACTAACCATATACTATCCCCGCTCTACCCCTTGGAATAGAAGAAGCCCTGTTTCCTATAAGGAGCGAATGGTATTTGGAGACAGATATGTGGGTATTCGTAATCTTGGCCTTTCCTCTTTTCTTCTTTACCATTGTATTCATGATAGCATGTGCACTCTGTTAATCAGAATTATCTGCTAAAACCATGAGATGAAAACACAATTCCCAACCCCACTATTATTTACAACTTTCGGTGGGAAATTCAGATATGAATTTCCTGTATGTGTTTTCCCATGCACATTAGACCATCTGATGCCGTTATGGGGACACCTCTGTTACAAACTTTATTTTTGCTAGACCTCACCAGTTTTTTTTGTGAAAATTTCAGACTCCCTATTAGTCTACATTTTTGAGGGCTGTCAACATTCTCATTTGGTTCCACTTGAAGTTTTAGAAGTGTTTTCTTTCCTCTGTTCCCACCCTGCCTTGATACATCTTTATCGTTTCCCTCAGATACAGAGTTCTCTCTTCCCTGAAGAAGAAACATGCATCCCTTGAGTAATTCATATTTCAATTAGAAAGAGATTTGCTGTATAACTTATTATTACATTGACCCTAATTTAAAGGAATGAATATATAAATTCATATTTCAATTAGAAAGAGATTTGCTGTATAACTTATTATTACATTGACCCTAATTTTAAGGAATGAATATATATATATGTGTGTGTGTGTGTGTGTGTGTGTGTGTGTGTATATATATATATATATATATATATATATACATATGTAAGAAACTTGAAAAATTCCTTTCTCTTTCTCCCATGATTTTTGAATTAAAACATTGAGCCACTGACATATTTATGAGACTATTTTTTAACCTGGATCAGCCCAATAAGCTCCTGCCCTTAAAGTATTTCAGGCATAAAGAAGCCACTCTGTCCTTAGTGGTGTGGACACTGAGCATGAGCCCTGAAATCTCACTCCCTTTATCTTCTCCAAGCTGAATGAAGGGGGGAGAATGATGGAGACATCAAGTAGAAAATGGAAATTCTGATGATTTGGAGTCGTCTGTTTTGGTCAATGCTAGGGGTTCCTTTTTTTCCTTACTGCATTTACTAATACACTCTTTTTATAAGTATTTAGAAATTTATTTTCCCTATCATTTTCAATCAACACTGTTGTAATTTAAAACCCTAAATAGGGCCTTGATTTCAGAATATAAAGAATTCTACAAGAGGAGGTATAGCAAGGAAAGCCCAGTGGTCATATAATCACATGTTACCGAGAAAAATAGCATTGTTTTCTTATGGCCTGTAGAAGGTTTATCATGTAGTATGTGTAATCTCAATTCACGGTCCTACAGAATTTACCACGCCGTCCCTTTCCATGTCATCTATCTTTTGTTTGGTCTCTGTCAGAATAGTCATTAATTCTGCTTCCAAACATCTGTCACTCACTTTAATCTAGACAATATGCTTTGTGCTAGGGAACAATTGTTGGCAAGATGTATTTCCTTTGCTCAAAGATTATTTGGTCTACTCTTGAAGGAGAGACAGTCCATTAAAATGCAACACCGTGAAAGCTGATGAGGAAACTTGCAGGGGTGGTGGAAATCTTTTATATCTTCACTGGGTAGTGCAGATATAAACATTTGCCAAGACTCAGAAATTCACAGAGAAAATTGAAGCCTTTTACTGTACGTCATTTGTGCCTGCCTGAAGAATGCATCATTATGCAATGCAGTAGTAGTAAATGGTAACAAAATACGCACTTGCATGATTTTCCAGTTTTATACCAATTCCATCATAGTTTCACTTTATACCACCCCACTGACTTCTAGTTTGCTGTACAATTGTATTTCCTTCTTTATTTTCCCCTCCTTAGGTTTCTTTCCTGTGGCTTTCACCAAATCCTAGCTACAGACTTACATTTGATCTAATGTTTTAGAGGGCCATGAAACTTGAGTGTCACAGTTTTCTCAGCTGACTCTACAATATGTTTCACTGCAAAGCATAAAATATACTAAAAAGTATAACTAGGAGAAGCCAGGTACAATGAGCAAATGGTTTGGGGAAATACTACAGGGAAATATTGATAAGAGTAACCAGTAAATTAAGACTCTGAAGAAATAAGACAGAGACAAACTATGTGACATACACACACACACGCGCGCGCGCGCGCACACACACACACACACATACACACCCTTATTTTGCATTTTAACTTCACCTTAGGCTTTCTGCATTTTTGTTTTTGATCTGTTCAACAGAAATCCTTTTATTTGTCTTTAATTCTTCTTGATCTTCATTCAGTAAAGGAAATATGTAACGCAGAATAAAATAGAGTAAGTCCAAGTTAAAACTAGAGCCACTTCGTCACCATCTGGAAGAGTGGCCCAGTCCATAACCTGCACAGTTACAGCTGACTGCTTTTTGATGTGAAGCTAGAACCTCACACCAGGAAGTGATTTAATATGCATGAAAGTGATATTCATATATCTCGAGGAAAGCATCTTCCTTTATTCACTGTGTATATTTCTTTAATGGAAACTAAGAAAAAGAGTACACAATATTTAAATATTTATTTGCAAATAAGATTTAGATGCAGATTTTAACTTTTCAATTTTTTTTTTTTTTTTTTTTTTTGGTGGGGGGAGAGTTTTTTGCTATAGGGTGTGTGCACTCACCAGAAAGACAGAGACAGAGAGACAGAAAGCGAGAAATCACCCCCGGGGGGGATGGCCATGCCGCAATCCCTTCTCCTCCATTCTCCTCTTGGGATCTTGGGCACACATGCACAGGCACATGCACCCGGTGTGAGTTTAAGCCACCGGGTCTGAGACACCATGGCGGACTACATGGGAGTTCAGCAATGTAGACATTACGCCAATTGCTGGTCCCAACTTTTCAATTCTTAACAGGTTTTTTTTTAAGTGCCAGAACTTAAATCTTAATTTGAGTTATTAAAACATCATTGATATTTTTAATGCGATTTGAATAAAGTATTTCATATTTTTATTATATTTCTCTAGCATATTTTCTGAACATATAATTCATTTTTCAGAAAAGTATTACTTCAAGAAAGCCATCTGTGGGACTTGTTAGAACTTTTTAAGTAAGTTAAATAAGATGGGAATTTTTTTAAATAAAGGCTGCATTGAATTGGCAAGCCCAGGCCTTCCTGTTCTCTCTGCCAATATCAGTCTTTGCTTTAAGAAGTTCCACATCCTAGGCTGTCAAAATTTAGAAGAATGACAAGGCAAATGAATCTGGATTTTCCGTTCACCCCAGATAGCACCTGACTTGGGAAGCATCTGATAGATATAGGTGTGTAAGAATAGCTTTTGAAAGATGTTTTCCTTCCTTATAGGCAGGGATCCTGAAATTGAAACTTGTCCCAAAAAGAACTGTGATGCTTTCAATATTCTCTTTTTTGGTATACTTTAAAATAAATTTCAACAAAACAGTATGATTTATAAACTCTTTTTGAGTATTATCACTCATCTTCTATTCCTTTGTTTTTGATTTCTAAAGAGAAAAATATGTGGCTTATCAGAGAAGAGTCCTATATTTCAGCTGGACTCACAAAATTTATCTATTAAGTAATTGGTTAAATCAGATTTGCTTATGTGTCAACTGTTATTGGTGTTCACTGAAAGTATCTTTATTAAGAAAAATGCAAAGTTCAGCCAGCAGGTGGCGTCTTGTGTAAAGCACTGGACTCCCGCGTGGTCGGTCACTGTTTGAGTACCAGACTTGGTGGCTTGCTTTCTTACTTTCCCTCTCTTTTCCTCTCTCTGTCCGTCTCTCTCTGGTGAGCATATGTGCTCTACAGCAAACCTTAAAAAAATAACAAATAAAATGTATAAGTAATTTTAAAAAAGAAAATCCAAAGTAATATCATCAAACTACAATAGATTTTTCTCCCTTAAATAGCTATTAAATAGAAAGAAAGATAGAGGTTTTCGAAAGAATAAATACTGTGCTGGAATCGGGCCTGTGGTCTAGCGATTAAAGGGAACCAGATCCCTATACACATGTGTATATGCACACATGTATACTTTTTAAACATAATTTAAAGAGAGAGACTTCACCTAAAATTTTTTAATTACTTTGCAATTTACAATCATTAAATAAATATAAAATTAAAATGCAACTAAATTCCTATTATTTTGGTTGCCTTGTTTCAAAAAATATGTTAATATTTATTTTTTAAAAATGAAATATTTTGCCTGAGGCCAGCAGTTGGTGTACTGATTATGTCACCGGACTCCTATGTAGTTGACTACCATTTGAGTCGTAGACCCAGTGGCTTAAAACTCACACTGGGTGCATGCGTGTGTGCCCAAAATTCTAAGGGGAGAATGGAGGTGAAGGGATTGTGATTTGGCCATACCCCCTTGGGGGGATTTCTCATTTTCTCTCTCTGTTTCTCCATTGAGCTCACATGCCCCATAGCAAAAATCTCGCTTAATTTTTTTAAATGTTATCTAAAATTCACTACTTTGAAATTTAGGAATAATTTACTCAAAAATAAAATTTATTTCTAAAATACTTATATGTAAGAATGAGTCACTAGCTTAATAAAAGATGAGCAAAATCACTGTCTTGAAGTACAATTATGCCACCAATATCTAAAAATGCTGCAAAAGAAAAGATGAAACTGACACACCAAAGAATTCTCTGATGCATGGAAGGGAGAAAATGTAAAATTGCAAATGAGAAGTAAAATTATGAAAAATATATCTTCTCTTCTCTTTGTAAGTATTAATAATTTACCTGAATGTGTCTCTTGCAGCAGAACCTATTAGAATAGTATGTGATGTCAGTTAACTTTCAATGTCAAGTCCTATCTTTTAGAATTAAAAAAAAGAAAAGAAAAATGATCAATGAAGATGTGACATGCTTTTAAATAGCCAACGATTGTTTGTTATATTGTTTCACTTCTAAATGAATAGGCTAGGGAAGGGACCAGCAGTTGGCGTAATGGCTATGTCGCTGGATTCCCACGTAGTTGACTGCGGTTCGAGTCCCGGACCCAGTGGCTTAAACATGCTGGGCGCCTGTGCGTGTGTGCCCAGGATCCCCAGAGGAGAATGGAGGAAAAGGGATTGTGGCGTGGCCATGCCCCCTGGGGGGTGATTTCTCGCTTTCTGTCTCTCTGTCTCTCTCTGTCTTTCTGGCGAGCGCACGTGCCCTATAGGAAAAAAACCTCTACCGAAAAAAGGCTAGGGAAGCATCTCTCAGGGTAAGTTGTCATTGGCTGAAAGAGCGACACAGTAGCAGAGAAACTAGTAAAGTGCTGTGTGATTGTTACAACTGAATGCCTGTTGAATGAAAAATCAGTAAAGCACATCATTGTCCTGCCACTTTTCAGTAACACAGTAACCTGTCAAATTAGAGATTTAGCTGCAAGCAGTAACTTAGTATCTAATCTCCAAGTAGATTTGCAATTGTGGCGGACTTAGACTTGTTTGCTAGCTTCCATTCAGTGGGAGTCCCAAGTTAGCTCTGTGGGAGCTGTGTTTTGTTTGTTTGTGTGTGTGTGTCTGTAAATACTTAGCAACAACAAAAAAGTGCTGCCGGTATCGAATGTCGAGTACATATTTAATATCTCTTCATTTATTCTAGAATAACTGTGTTAACATGTGTTCAGATAGTGCTAAAGCAATAGTGTTTAAAATGGCTTGTGCCTTAGCACAAAACAAGGCAGATACGCCAACCTGTATGAGAAGTCATTGTATTCTATGCTGCCACACACTGGCTGATTTAAAAAAAAAAAAAAGAAAAATCCAATTTCAGTTAAGAGTATTTTTAATGAAAGTGAATGATACTGAATTTTATTAAATGTGGGTCCTTGTTATTATATGCCTATTTTCTAATGAATTTTGGAATTTAATTGCCACGTCATAACTGTAGATATTAAAAGCACGTTATTAAATAGATGTTGATGTACCTATGCATCTGCGGAACCACCACCACCCTCAAGTCACCGGGCAGATTTTTCAGCCTTGAAGCCCCCCGCTCCGCTCCATCCCACCTGTCCTGCTCCCTGTCTCCTGCAAACCACTGAGTTGCTTCGCCACAGTTTAGTTTGCATTTTCTTTTTGTTTCGTTTTTCAATTTTCCAGAGGGTTTATATAATCACCAGACAAAGAGAGGGGAAAATTACCCCCACAGTGGGGCATAATCATGCTGCAATCTCTTCTCCCCCATTTCTCCATCCCTCTGGGGCTTGGGGCACCCCCAGCACACACCGTGCATGTCTTTCAAGCTGACCAGTAGGCCAGGGGTCGGCCCCTAGTTTGTATTTTCTGCAATTTTATAGAGAGGAAAACTATAGTCTGTGCTTTTTTAATTACTTATTTTATTGTTATTATTTTAAAATTTGCTATAGGGCATGTGTACTCACCAGAAAGAGACAGAGAGAGAGGGGGAGCGTGAGAAAGCAAGTCACCAGGTCCAGGACTCAAATTGTGGCCGGCTGTATGGGAGTCTAGCGCCTCGACCTCCACACCACCTGCTGGCTCCCTAGCCTCTGCTTTTTTATCTTGATTATTTTGCACTGCATAATTATTTTTATATTTATCCATGTGGTTATATGTATCAACATTTCATCCCATCTTATGGCTAAATACTATTCCATTAAATGATTGTACCGCAATTTGTTTATCCATGTACCTATAATGGATATTTGATTATTTTTTAATATTTGCCGTTACAATAAAGGTATTACGAAAGTTCGTATAAAGGATTGGATCGAACATATGTTTTTGTGTTTTCTGGATAAATATCTAGAAGTAGGATAGCTGAGTCACATGGCAGATGTACGCTTAACTGTTTAGGAAACTGCCAGAATGTTCTGTGAAGGGACTGTAGAAGGTTGAATCCTCACTAGCAAGTTAAAGTTCTAATGATGCAGCCTCACCTACACTGGGTATGTTTGGGTATATGTAATATGTAGGAAAAATACCTAAAATGATCTGAAATGACCACTGAAACACTTGACTTGAATACCATGTGAGGGGCCAGCAGGTGACATGGAGGATAAGGTGCTGGGTCCTACCTGGCCAACTCCTCAAGTCGAGTCCTGAACCCAGTGACTTGAAAATCATGCTGGGCGTATATGCATAAGTGTCCCAAACCTCAAGAGGAGAATGAAGGAGAAGGGACTACAGTGTGACCCTCTGCCCTAGAGGGTGATTTCTCTCTGTGTGTATCTCTGGCAAGTGCACATACCCTAAAGCAAAAAATATACGTATGTCTTATGAGTGTCTATATGTATTTCAAATAAAGCATCATATTAACCATACTGGCAGATACAAGATGTCAGCTATCTTCTATTAAACCAGATGTTAAAGAGACTTGCAAAAACTGTGAATCAATGCCAGTCTTCTCATTGTTTTGTTTCTCTTGTCAAGTGTAGTTTGTTTTTTATAAAATATGTTCTTATTTTAACATGTGGCAGGTTTATTCTTGCTGGTTTTTTTTTGTTTTTGTTTCCTTCTAGTTTTAGATATAAGGTACATGTGCTTGCTGGAGAGAGACAGAGAGAGAGAGACGGAAAGTGAGAAATCATTCCGGGGGGAGAGGAGTCCTGCCACAATCCCCTTTTCCTCCATTCTCCTCTCAGAATTTTAGGCATGCATGCACATGTGCCCAATATGATTTTCAAGCTCCCCAGTGGGGGACTCAAATCGTAGAATCCAGCACCTTAACCACCACGCCATCTGCTGGTCCTTGTCCCACTGTTTTAAATAAATTAATATTAAACATTTTCTCAGTTCAAAGGTCTAATGTAATATTAATGGAGATACTCCATATAAACAAAATATTTGGGGGCATACTAATTTCTTTAAGTGCAAAATACTCTAAGACCAACAAGTTTGATAAACACTAATTTAAAACCTCTAACAAAACCCTGTGGCATAGAGAGATCATTACCTGCCTCTGCTCACAAGGCAATTCTCAGGTCAATCAAGGAATTTGTCCAGTGTTGGCTGGAATCTGGCACAGACTGAATATCGCTCAAGATTTTTACTTAGGGAGTGGTTTTGAAGAGGAATAGAAAGTTGAAAGCATAAAGGAAAAGTAAAAATAGATTTAAAAAAAGATATATTAGCATCTGAATCTCACAAGAAGAGGGCAAATAATGAGATTATATTATTAGACCTTTATTTTGAAATGTAAAGTACTTGTGGTAAATGCCTGAACTTTCGGGAATAATAGACAGCGTAATGGTTACATCACGGGACTCCCACATAGATGACTGCCATTCAAGTCCCGAACCTGGCAGGTTGAAACTCATGCTGGGGTGCGTGCATGCGTGCCCAAAGTCCTGTGAGGAGAACTGAGGAGCAGGGATTGCTGCATGGCCATTCCCCTCCGGGGGTGCAGAGCTGCTTTCTTGCTTTCTGTCTCTCTGGTGAGCTCACGTGCGTGCTCTAGAGCAAAAATCTCTCTTAAAAAAACAAAAAGTCCGAACCTTCTAAACCTGTACTTATCCTCTTGTATTTTCTGGAAGATTATATTTTTATTGCTTTGATTTTGGTTTCAAATTTTTTTTGTTGTTTTATATTTTTTAGGCTATGTCTTCAAATTTTCATTGAGCGAAGTTCAGACACGATCATTTTTGAAGCTCACGATGGCTTCAGGGAATTATACGGGGTCTTTTCTTTCCTATTACTCGGTCATTTCCTCTGTCCATTTTGCTGTATTTTTTTTTAAGTACTCTTCTTTCATTTTGCACACCCTTGTGAGTTTTCCAAGGACTCCCTCTAACAGGTGTCTGGGGAATTGTAAATCCCTCCTCCTAACTCCACCCTCCAGCGTTATTCATTTTTCCGATGACCTTAAATCATTTTCTACTGTCTCAATATTCACCGCTCTCAGCTGGGGGCTCCTGATGTGCTGTTAATACTCGGTTTAAAGGTCCAGCCAGGCTTGTGCAGGGAGATGGAGAGCTTTGCGCAGTCATATGAAAGGCCGAGATTCTCTCCTAGGTCGGCCTGGACGTGCCGGCTGTGCCTGTGTGCACCTGTGGCCTCACTGGCTGGGAGGCTGACGAGGGGGTTACAGTACACTCAGACTTTGTCACGGGTCTCTCTCTCTCTTTTCTTTCTCCCACGAAATAAAGAAAAAAAACATTAAAAATGACTTTGTTAAAATAATGATGAACTGTTTTCTGTCCACCACGGGTATATGTATGAGGAGTCTTCACAAAGTTCACGAGAAAAGCATATTATGAAAAAAATAATGCATATGTTTGAAAATATTCTGGCACCAAAATAAACTCCTATTTTCCACAAACTTTTTGAAGTTCTCTTATACTTCGAGGCATGTTTTTAGATGATGTGCATTTCTGAAATATATACAATTTCAGGGTGACTTTTTAATGATCATAAATGTTGCCATTTGTGAATTACATCATTCATTATGCATATGTTTTGAAAAAGTTTTATTAAAGGATGTTTCATTCAAAATATGTATTGAATTTTCACTGAATGCCAGGCACTAGATCAAACTTTGGAGAAGCAGTAGTATACATGGCAGACAAGGTCTCCACTTTGAAAGAGCTTGCATTCAGATAAGCATAGACAAACTAATTAACTTAGCAAAAACTTTAATGAAATGAATAGGGACTTTGCAGATGGTAGTATATATCACCATAAAGGTAAAACAGGAAACATGATGTGGCCAAATGACAGTAAGTTGTTGTATAGACAAGACAAGGGGAGGACTGGAGTTACAGGCATCAAAACATCAAAGAGTTTGCAGTTTAAACCATTGAATCATAGTTGTCTACAGCAAACACATTAGACTTACTCTATAGGAACAAGTCAAAATGAAGAAGGGGTGGAAATGGAAATGAACAAGTATGTTCATGTGAGCTTTCACTTTTTTTTCTTACAAAGTGTTTCATTTATTTCTTCTGAGACAGAAAGAGAGAGAGAGAGAGGGAGAGAGAGAGAGAGAGAGAGGAGAAACAGCACCCCTAACAAGGTCCTGATGCCGTGATCCACCCTCTAAATCCTGGGCACATGAATGTCCTGTGTACTCAGGGAGGTCTCCAGGTGCAAACCCAGAACCTTTTCATGAGATCAGCCTTACTGTGTCATGACTTACTGCTAGGCCACCTTCTGGCCCCTGGCCTTTGCTTATTTTTCTTTGTATATTGACACTACTAGGGATTTATGATAATTACATTCATGTCTTGGAGATAATGTTTTCTATTAAGTTTTAGTAAATACATGCAACAGTAAGCTTATTGTGAGAGTTTATTAATTTTTTTAGTATTATTACAATTCATTATCAACACTCATCTTTCAATAAAATTAATTTACTTCTCTGAAAAACAAGGAAAGGAGATGAAAATATATAGAGTTTATAATTGGTGATCCTAGGACACATTTCTT
Organism: Tupaia tana; assembly: GCA_026018925.1. Lineage (NCBI taxonomy): Eukaryota > Metazoa > Chordata > Mammalia > Scandentia > Tupaiidae > Tupaia > Tupaia tana. The sequence continues at coordinate 161,195,493 of JAKSZU010000007.1, read as the reverse complement.
GCAATATTAAGCTTAAGCTTCAAGTTCTGTTCAATTCTTCAGTGAGTGTGAGCATTTTAAATGTACTTATCACTTGAAAACATTCCACATTTTCTTTTTATTTTTAATGTAGTTACCATGGTTACCATAGCTCTTTCTTGATATTTTGCTTCAAAAAAGGAGCCATGTCATTTTAGACAGATATGGTGGGGAATGTTGTTTCTTAATCTCCTTGTATCTTCTTCTCTTTATAATTATGGTGATATAATGCATTAATTTTAAAATTCTGACTATACTAATATAATGCCCCCTTATCTTGGTTAGGGATTTGTGATATGTCTCAGCTCTCCTTGTTTCTCGTTACTATAATGCGAATACTGAACAGATACCCTATTTTACCACTTAAGCAATAGTCATTCTGTTGTAGTTCTGGGGTGTGAACTTGATTAACTGTGTGAGTTAGAGATCTGGAGTTAAGCTACATATAATGAGTGGCTGTATAAGTTATTGGCAAAGTTTGAAGCAAAGGTGACAACTATAGCTAGAATATTCTGGATATGTAAGAGTCGAATTGTTTAATTTTCTGTGTCTTCAAATCTAAACTGAAGCTTTAAAACATATTCTATTATAAAATTGTCATCTGAATACATTGTCCATTTAAGCTGGTTTTGGCTAAATTTTTAACCCCTCACCTTTTTATTAAAGAAAACCTAGTGTAGAAGAGATTGGCTATTTGATTGTCCAAAATATGTTTTTATCCTTAAAAAAAAAATGAAACTTGATATTATATAGAATGGCAATATCCCAGTTTCTCTAGGACGTAAGAATTACTAGCGAGCTCTAAAAGGAGCTGAGTTGGCAGGGAAACCTTTGTAAAAGGTGTTGGCCAGGGCTGACTCTAGCTCAGTACTTCAGAGCAGGGCATAGAAAGCTCCATCCCGGGACCAGCAGTTAGCGTAATGGCTATGTCACTGGACTCCCACGTAGTTGACCGCGGTTCGAATCCCAGACCCGGTGGCTTAAACTCACGCTGGGGCGCGTGCGTGCCCAAGATCCCGAGAGGAGAATGGAGGAGAAGGTATTGTGGAGTGGCCATCACACCCTGTGGGGGTGTGTGTGTGTGTGTGTGATTTCTCGCTTTCTATCTCTCTGTCTTTCTCTGTCTGGCTGGTGAGCGCACACGCCCTATAGCAAAAACCTTTCCAAAAAAAGGAAAAAAAAAAAAAAAAACAAAGCTCCATTCCAGGTGGTCAACCTTGACTCAAATCCTTGCTCCTGTCCCTTGAAAAACAAAGGATAGAAAAATGGAGGAAAAAGGGATGAGAGGGAGGGAAAAAGGGATGGATGGAAGAAGGAAGGGAAGGAGGGAGGGAGGAAGGGGGGGAAGGGGGAGAGAGAGAGAGAGAGAGAGAGAGAGAGAGAGAGAGAGAGAGAGAGAATGAATGTGAACTATCTCTGGCAATACAGAAAACGTTTTAGCCCACTGTAAGTGCATCTTTTTTGCTATTTTCCCTTTCTAATTACATACATCCCCTCGGTAATAGCCTTGTGACTCAGGGGAACAGGATCTTTGAGCTAAGGATAGCCAAGTTTAAAAGAGGAAAGAATGAGCTTCTGATATAATTCTGGAGCCTTCACAGCAGCCCTCTACTACCTAATTCTGGATTTTATGGTATGTAGAATAAAATAAATCTTTTCTATGCTGCTTAAAGTAGGCTTTCTGTTACATGCTACCCAACATTCTTCCTAACTCATGTGCCCTGTGTCATGAAGCCAGTTGTATCATGCGCACAATTTTACATTCAGCACCTGCTATTAATATCAATAGTTCTCTATGAGCTTTGTTTTATGTCTGAGCTACCTTGAATGTTTTCATTAGCCCTTCAGAACAACTCTGTGAAATATTCTTGTCTCCACTGTGAAGATGAAAGAACTGAGCATGACAGTGATTATATATTTTGAGGTCACATGCTTTGGAGTGACAGAATTGCACTTGCATCCACCCAGCCTGATCCAGAGGCCACATTTCTGCCTGATGGCTGTAGATACCTTCTACTTCTAGACAGCTCTAAACCTGTGACTAAAATAGGGCTCCCAAGGGAAATTTATGGGAGACTATTTGTAACTTAAGAGAGCTAGGTAAAAGCTGAATGAACAAGTTCACAATCATATGTAATTTTATTCAACAACTATTTAATCCAGTAGTTCAATTAAATGTTTTGATATTTAAAATATTGTGCTTCAACTGAGTGTCTGCACTCTATAACTGAAACTGATTGACTAAAAGATATAGAAACACAGTAAATGGATGTAAATACCAGATATAGTGTGTGTGAAAAAGTAGAGTCTGAGGAAGAATATTTAGAAGAAAATTAGGGAGGCAAAGCATTACTGGGACAAAGAAATGTGGTATTATCTGGTGAAGATATTTTTATAGTTTTATCAACTGGATTAGGGAGAAATATTCACATGTAGGAATATTTACTTTGTAAGCTAAATAAATGGTGGAATGTATAAAAGAAAATGAAATTTAAAAAAATTGTGCTTCAAGCAAAGACGTTGGTGATACACAAATAGGTGAAAAGTTCTTCTCCTAACAGGCTTAGCATTCATCATCTACAGATCAAAATAGGAGAGTGAAATTTAGCTTCAAGTAGATCAAAACTGAAAGCAAATATTAACATTTTATATGAAGAGACAAAATCCTTGAAAATCATCTGCCCATCTGTGGATACAAGGGAGATGGGTTCTATACCCTCAGAAATACATGTCAGGTACTGAGTAAACTCTGTCTACTGAAAAATAGGCTAAGCTTAGTGCAGGAATGATCGTATTTAATTCAGACAACATTATGACAAGGGTGTGACATTTTCTCCATTTTATAGATGGAGACATTGAGAACTAAAGAGGTATTAGATAACTCGATGTATTCTCAGACTCCGAGAGCAGTATCTCTATCTTGTTTCATGTTATATTATTTCCCCTAAAACAGTGTCTGCCACATGGTAAATATTCAATAATATTGGTTTTGAATAAATATTCCACATCTGGGAAAGGATAGAACTAGATCTAAAACAGCTTGTCTTTCTCTGCAGTGCAACTTCTAAATTACTTTTCAATGGGATTTAAATTGGAAAGAAATTGAAAATAGGTTTCAGAAGAGCTAGCCAGTTTATCTATACTTTAAAAAATATATAATTATCATGAATATATGTTTATTCTAGAGGAAGAATCCTTGACAACTAGCAGAAAATCAGAAATTTTAATGTGAAGTTAATGCGAAGCAAATTATATGCACACAGATACATATACACATACATGCAATATTTTTGTTATTATTCTAAACTCATCAAAAGAGGGTACATATGAAGATATATTTGTAATCTTGTACCTCTCCTTTGATTCTACATTCTTTGACAGGAAAATCCGTTAACATAGAATACATACCACAGGGATAATTCAGTTGTATATCAGTAAGCACAAATCATTTGCTCAAACACCAAGCTTATAATTTAGTATAATTTAAAAATCATATTTGTTAATTGAAATTTATGAGATAAAGAAATGGGTTATTATCTATTGATAATTCTATAGTAGTGTTAATTGGACAGGTGAGAAATGTATACATGTTAAAATATTCACTTTGCAAGCTAAGTAACATGTGGTTGAATGAATAAAGGAAATTGAAATAAAAAATCAAAGGAAAAGAGTAAAATATCACTTTTTAGTCCTCAAAAAAAGAAATATAATAGTTGTACAAATGTAAGAGGTACAGTGTAGTTTTTCAATATATAAATACAATGTATAATGATCCAATCAGGATGATAAACACCTTCTCAAGTATTTATCATTACTTTGTACTGGGAACATTTAAAATCTTGTCTTCTAACCATTTCAAAATATGTACTAAACTGTCATCAATTTTACTCAGCTATAGGATTCTAAACCTAATTCCACATATGTCATTCATGTGTTTGTTAACCCAATTCTCCTTATTCTCCCTACTTCCTTCCTCTTGCCAGCGTTTGGTATACACAGTTCCACCCTTCAGTTCTATGTAATGGGATCTCTGATCTTCCACTCAATGAGTGTAGATATGCAGATATGCAATATTTGTCTTTCAGTCCCAGCATATTTCACTTAGTATAATTTCCTCCTGTTTTTCATGTTTCCTCTAATTACAAAATTTTATCCTTTTTTTATGTTGAGTGATATTACATCCTAAATGTGTGTGTGTGTGTGTATGTGTGTGTGTGTGTGTATACATATACCTACTTGTATGTATTTTATTTTTATTTCCAGGGAGTGTATGTGCTTCATTTTTTTCTTTTAATTACCAGGGTGTGTATGTGCTTGAGAGAGACACAGAGAAATAGGATCATCTCTCTGCAGTAATTTTTTTCCTCTGCATCTTCATCCCACCAGGATTTGGGGCATGTGCATGCATGTGCATAGAATGTTTTTCAAGCTGGAAGGTCCAGAATTTGAACTCTTGTTAGTCATATGGGATCTGCAATGCTTAACTGCTGCATTATGGGGCAGAGTCTACACCACATTTTTTTATTCATTCATTCATGATGTGCATGTAGCTTGATTACCTATCTTAACTATTGTGAATTGTGTTGCAATGAATATGAAAGTACAGATATCTCTCTTGCATACTGATTTCCTTTTCTTTGGGTATGTATCTAGTAGCAGGATTGATGGATCACAGGATAGTTCTATTTTTATTTTTTGAGGAACTGCCCATTCTGGCATTCTGGTCCATTATGTAGCTAATAACAAAAAAATATCTGAGTCTGCATAATTTATAAAAACAGGGTTTTTAAATTTTATTTTATTTCTTTTTTTGTTTGTTTGTTTTGGTATTAGTTTGGTGAGCTGAAGAACAAGGGCTGCATCTAGTGAGGGCCTTCTGGCTGCATCACAGCCTGGTAGTGAGCAGGAGTACATCCAACAGTGACCACATGTCTCTGTCCTGGTTTCCTTCCCTCTTATTATAAACGTAGCTTCTGGGATCTCCACCCTGACGATATTAATCCTAATCTCCTTTCAGAGTCCCTACTTTTCAACACCATAGATGGATTAGGTTTTCATCCTCTTAATTTCATCACAACCAAATCTTAACACATGAGTATTGGTGAGAGATTAAAACCATGGGACTGCCATACTGTTTTTGTAATGGCTATACACATTTCCATGTTCATAAATAGCACACAAGAGTTTCCTTTCTCCACAGCCACACTGGCCCTTTGCTATTTATGTATGTATTTTTATAGTACTCTTTCTAATTGGGATAGGGTGATACAGCTTTGATTTGCATTTCCCTATTGATTAGTGATGTTGAGCATTTTTTTAATGTACCTGTTAGTCTTGTGTATGTCTTCTCTTGAGAACTATCTGTTTGGATTGATTGCCTACTTGTTAATAAGATGGTGATACTCATGCTGATTTACTGATGTGTTGTTTGAGTTTCTTATAGCATCTGTTTATTAATACCTTGTCAGATATATAATTCACAAATAGTTTCCCCCATTCTATAGGTTGTCTCTTCAATCCATTGGAAATTGTTTTCTTTGCTATGCAGAAGCTTTTTAGTTTTATGTAACTCTATTTATCTAATTTCTCTCTTGTCCTTTTTTAAAATGAAATTATTTACAAACTACTTTTAAAAAGTTCACGTAGAAAGAATCCTCCCAAACCCATTTTACAAGGCCGACCTCACCCTAATCCCCATAGCAGACAAGGACACAAAATAACAAAAACTACAGACCAGTATTACTGAGGAACATAGATGAAAAATTCCTACAATAAGTTATTGGCAAATGTTGTTCAACATCATATCAAAAAGATTGTGCACCATGATCAAGTAGGATTTATCTGTGGGTCGTAAGATTGGATGAACAAACATAAATCAAGAAATGTGATACATCACATCAACAGAATAAAAAATAAAATTTATATAAATTGATGAAGAAACAAACATCGAATAAAATGACATCTTTTGTGATAGAAATTCTCAGCAAATTAGATATAATAAGGCACATATCTCTACATAACAAAGGCCATATAGGCAGATCCATGGCTAACTCATATTGAATGAGAAAAGTTGAAAGATTTTTCTCTAAGAACTACTACTTCTGTTTAGCATAGTACTAGAAGGCTTAGCCAAAACAATTAGGCAAAAGAACAAAAGGTGTCTACATCAGGAGGGAGGGGGTAAAATTGTCCCAATTTGAGAATGACATGATCATGTAAAAATAAAAATCCCAAAGACTCCATCAATAAACTCATTTTTTTTTTTGAGAGAGAGAGAGTGAGAGAGATTTTTGTTATAGGGCAAGTGTGCTTGCCAGAAAGAGAGAGACAGAGTGACAGAAAGTGAGAAATTATCCCCCTGCGGGGGATGGCCATGCTGCAGTTCATTTTCTTTCATTCTTCTCTCAGGATTTTGGGCACACACTCACATGCATCCAGCGTGAGTTTTAAGCCACTGGGTCTGGGCCTTGAACCATGGTCGACTATGTGGGAGTCCATCAACGTAACAATTATGCCATCTGCTGGTCTTCCAATAAACCTCTTGTAACTGAGAAACTGAGTACAATTTCAAGATACAAAATTACCAAAAAAAAAAAAAAAAAAAAAAAAAAAAAAGGATTTTTATCTGAATATAAAAGAAATACAATCAATAAGAGCCAACTTAGTAGAACATTTATTTTGTATCTTTTCTAATTCTCCAAACTGAAACTGCTTATCTCTTTGGATAGTCCCTATGAAAGCACTTGTTCAAACTGATTCTCTATCATTTTAATAATGAGTGTGAATTAATGTAAGATTTCTCTGAGAATGGATGGAAGAAGTGTTGGTTGAATTAGCCAGATAATTGCCTTTTTAAAGTAGTTTTCCATTTGCCTATATATTTTAAAGTATTTTTCCATTTACCTATATATTTAACACCTGTTGGGCAGCTATGCTCTTCATATGTAAAGAAATATTTTAATCGTTAAACAAATTATCTGATTGTCATGTTAAAATAGAAAAATAAATCAGTTCTTCTCTGTCCTTTTATTTTATCACCTCAATTAGCTTTTTAGACATTTTTTAAAATTGCTCCATGAAATTTTACCATATATATGTATAATATATGCACACACATATATAATATATGCACACACACACATAGTGATTTACTACATGTATAATAAAAAGAATAAACTTCATAATAAATAAATACATACATACACACATACTTTCTTTTCTTCCCTTCCCCAAGATCAGTTTCCATGTCCTTGGACATAATACTGCTCCTATTGAGAATGCTTGAGATAAATGATTATATGTGCAGTGCCATTAGTAAGACCTTTATAATAAAGGTTTTTTAAAAAATTCTGTAGACTTGGAGCCAGCATGGTGGTTAAGGGCACTTGACTCCCAAGTGGCCAACCATGGTTTGAGTCCTGGACTTTGTGGCTTGCTTTCTCACTTTCCCTCCCTCTCTCACACTCTTTCTCTCTCTGGTCAAATTAAAATAAATAAAGTTAAATAAAATAATTCTTTTTAAAAAATTCTGTAGACTCAATGAGACTTGATTTATTATTTAGTTGTAATACTGGAACTGAGCTTTAGAGTTTTTATAATATATGTGTGCAAAAGTTTTGGCCCTACCACCTTCGGCAACTAAAGCTTAGTTCTTCGTCCCTAAGTGTAGATTGGTTTTATGACTTACTTCTAATAAATGGAATATAGCAGAAGGGACAATGAATAGCTTATTAGATTAGGTCTCTAACGGCATTCTGCCTCCTTTCCCTTTTTTTGGATCACTAGCATGAGGAAAAGACACCAGTCATGTGGCAGGAAAACTCAAGAAACCTGAGAGAAAGGCCCCCAAGGCAGGGAGCTGGGGCCACCTGCTAACAGTCATTCGGAAGCAAATCCTCGAGCAGTAGGCATGCCTTCAGGCTAGTGTAGACCCCAGCAATATTTCAATTACAGCCTCACAGGAACCCCTTATTTGGAACCACCCAGCTCAGACTGCAGAAAGTCCCTCCCAGAATTAACACCCACAAAAACTAGGAGAATGAACGTCTGTTGATTTAGATTACTAAATTTTGTGGCAATTTTTGTATAAATAGAAATTGATAATTAGTATGCCATGTTTAGTGATTTTATACATATTTGGTTTTCTTCTGACATGTTATGTTCATTGTGGAAATTGATTCTATTAAATTGTATTATTGTGTTTAAATACTACCAGCCAACTACCTCTTCCAAAGTTCTAACTTTCTGTGTTCAAGGATTCTGCAACTACCTTAGGTTTTAAAGATCTGGTTATAACTAAAATTAATTTTCTACTTGTACATGACTTAGAGTTTAAAAATGCTTTAATATGCATTACCATATTTGAAGCTTAAATAATGCTGAAAGTAGCATTAATCATGTTTTCCTATTTTATAAAAGAAAAAAAAGACTCAGAGTTATTAAATATTACATTTCCAGAGGCTCACAGCAGGTCATGCAGTACCAGGCTTTGATTCCAAAATAGTGTTCTTTCCAAGGTATCCTTTTGACTATTAATCATTCCCAAAATATGGCATGTGAAGATGAAAGAAATGGATGGCATGACTATATTGCTGCTAATAAAAACTACCTATCCCAGCCTATAGAATATGTATTTGTGGTATGCCCAGTTTTGGCAAATTATTAAATGACTCTGTGTGCATGTGTGTATGTAAATACATATCTCTCCCCCCACATCTCCCTCAAGGACTTAATTTTTTTTTCCCCGAGAGGTTTTTGCTACAGGGCGTGTGCACTCGCCAGAAAGACAGGGAGAGACAGAGAGACAGAAGGTGAGAAATCATCCCCTAGGGAGGATGGCCACATGGCAACCCCTTCTTCTCCATTCTCCTCTCAGGATCTTAGGCACGCATGCACACACGCCTGGCGTGAGTTTAAGCCACCGGGTCCAGGACTAGAACCACGGTCAACTGCATGGGAGTTCAGCGACATAGCCATTATATTAACTGCTGGTCATGGGACTTAATTTTAAGAAGAACCTGGGGCTGAATCAAATGCCAGGCCAACTTCTCTTATTCAGTTAGGGATAAGCATCAGTTTGAACACAACATGGGAAGAAAGGCACATTTTGTCCGCTCACTCCTTTGGCTTGTAGAAGCTTTCCACCCCTCCATGTATTATTTTTGTACTTTAGTTGTATATTTAGTTGGAAATCGGTACAGCTTTTTACATGGAGTTATTGGGATACTTTTGAGAGTACTTGCTATTTGATTAGTAAATAGATAACTTTTTTTAATTTAGTGAGTTTTGACAGTATGACTTTGGAAAAATTACTTGAACTTCAATAATTCTTTATAATGAATTTTAATTTTAATCACATTGCAAAGGTACTGCTTTGATGGACTTCTTTGGAAATGTGAAAATAGCATCATATTAACTTCAAAAACAATGGAGTCTAGGTATTGTAACAGACTCTTAAATGTACCAAATATGTTTCCTGCATATTTTAAAGAGAATCAGCCTAAAAAATATTACAAATGTTTTCTGAATGTTATTACATGGAATTTTTCTGGGAGAATCTAGAAAGTGAGCTGGATAAATACAGTATATCTCACTGAGAATAGTGTCTACCAAACAGAAACACAGTGTAACAGCGAAGGACAGAGGGTTAGCTGACAGACTCAGTGGGTTTGAAACCTAACTCTGCCATTTGTTACATGTGTCAGAGACTCTGGACAGGTCGCTTAAATTCTTTGTGCCTTCGTTCAAGGTATTTCTTAGCCACTAAATTTTGTCGTATATTAACAATCGCAATTTCTAATTGGTGACCATGTTTTCCTTGCATTATTATTATTATTATTATTATTATTGATTTTTATTGATATTAATTATGTTAAATGTAAGTACTTAGCAAATACCTGGTACAATTAAGTAGTCAATATTCAGTGTCATTAAAAACAGCATGAATGGGCCAGCAGATGACACAGCAGTTATGTCGCTGGACTCCCAGATGGCCGATCACAGTTCAAGTCGCAGACTTGATGGCTTAAACTCATGCCAGGAACATGTGCATGCATGTCCAGGATCTCAGGAGGACAATGGAGAAGAGATTGTGGTATGGCTGTCCTGCCTGGGCAGCATTTCTCACTTTCCCTTTTGCACCTGCCTCTCTCTCTCTTTCTCTCTTTCTCTTTCTCTTTTTTTCCTCAGCAAGTGCACACACCCTAAGGCAAAAACCTCCAAAAAAAAAAAAAAGAAAAAGGGCATGAAGTATTCATGTGACCTTATCCTAGAGGCACGGCCCATGCATACTAAGATTTCTATTAGGATTTTTTTTTTTATAACGAATTGGTATTTTATATTTCCAAGTCTTCTCTGGAAATTTTCCTTTCCCTTTAAGCAATACAGCTTAAAGTAAAAGGTGATTTAATATTTCTAGTAAATTAAATAAAAAATCTTTCCCCCTCCTTTTTTTTTTTTTAACAAGAAGGATTTTGTTCCTAAGTTGTTTATATTGAGGACATTAGTTAGTGGGATTTATCATTACTTGTTCATGAACTTTTGGAAAGAAAACAAAACATCGACACAAGCCTTGACATAAGGTATTTCCTTAGCCCTTTTATAATACAAGATGCCTTTTTAAAATTCTGTTCTCCATCTGTGCCATGAAAAATGAAATCCTTGGGGATCCCACTGTATTTAAATGTTGTGTTGTATATATATATCTTAGGTTAATGCAAAGTGAATCCTCCTACTTGCTGAGATATTTTAAATTTACTATGTTTTTCTGACTTAGAAATCACTCATACATTTGGGGATTTGAAAAATGTTTATATTGGAAGATATGGAGGTTTTCATATCATCTTTTGGTATTTTTTGGGGGTCATGATCTGCCTTGTTTCAGTAACAGTCATCATTGCGTTGAATCAGCCGTATTTCTCTGTCCATCGTGTTTGTGTTATACTTTACAATTTAAAAAAAAATATTAAATGACATAGAAATCTTGAAATAGACACTATATTTAACCTCACAGTTAAATGTTGTCCTTTTATTTAGTGAGACACTGATGGAACCATTACTTAAATTTAAGTCTTGTTCTAAACCCAGTGATGTTGATACTATTAATATGTGGTAAATTAAGAGTTGATCCAATCTCTTTACTCCTCTTTCAATAATACATACCTGCCCTTTTGCTAAGATTACATGATGAATGGAACATAAGTATTACTGACCACATGACTTGCTTTGACCAATAGATAGGAGATTTGATGGCAGCAGAGACTTGGCTACAGTGTGTGGTCCTGACGGCTCTCTTGCATGGGTGACACCAGCATGAGCAGAAGTTGCCCAGCTAGCCCACTGCTCAAAGAGGCTGAGTAGACAGATGGAGCAGATCCTGATGCAAAATAAAACACAGAGCCAGGTTGAGCCCAATCTGAGACAAAGTTATTCAACTATCTGATTCATAGGCACCCAATGGTGTTTTCTGATGCTTCATTATATAGTATTATTGTGACAGTAACTGACTGACACTCTAAGTGTGTTACAAGGATGAGTCAAGTATTCAGAAAACAGATGATGGAGAAATGATGAAGTTAAATACAGAATCTATACCCTTGTGTTATTTAAAATACAGTTCATAAAAACATGCCAATGTAATATTTTCCCACTGAAACCACTGAATAATGACAACATTTCAGGTATAATCAACTGGTGATGAGCCTTAGCATCACATCAATTCACCATTCCCAATGGACAAATTTTTCCCAGATGCAATGAAATGAAACTTTTTTCTCAGCTTTTTATTTCTTTCTCCCAAGAGTGAGACAACTAAAAGCAGAGACACAGCCAACCCAATAGGGTCCTGGTGCTGTGCTCCCGCCCCCAGCCTGTGTGACCCAGGATGTTGGGCACATGGGTGCCCAGCACACTCAGGGAGGTCTCTGGACAGAATCCTAAACCTCCCAGGTTGTTCAGGGTCATAATATATAGTGCCCTACCATTGCCCCACTGCCTGCCCCCCAAAATACAATTTAACCAAAAACACACTAGACATTCACATATGAAAATTTAAGTTATATTTCTCCTTTGAGCTCTTTTGTATTCACTTTTAACGTGTTTCTTACTGTGTTTTTGTCATAGAATAATGTAAAACACTGAGAAATATACTGAGACCTTTCCCAGTTCATTTTATACATATACATATACACAAATTATTGGGTTGTCAGAAAAGTCATGATGCATTTTTGAGTAGAAAAATTACATCATGTCTTTTCCGATGACTCAGTACTTTATATAATAGTAGAGTATTTGTGGATTCACTGAGTCTTCTAAAGATCTAAATTAAGAATGATGATTTCAGGCACGGCGCTATAGCCTATTGATTAAGAGACCCATATCCCACATGGCTGACCATGGTTTGAATGCTGGCCATGGTAGCTTCAAAAACTTACCAGACATGTGCAAGCACAGCCAAAATTCGGACAGGACAGAGAAATGGAGGAGAAGGGATTGTAGCATTACCATACCGCTTTGGGTGGTACTTCCTCTCTTCCTCCTTTCTCTTTTTCTCCATTTTCCCATCTCTTTCTCGTAGGTGCATACATTAAATTAAAATTACATTAAATTTAATTACATTAAATTTAAAGATAAAAGAACATTAGTTTTAGATCTTAGATTGCCAAATCACAATTATAGAATCTACCATGGAACTGTTTTAAAAAGAGATTTCCACTCCCTGTAACTTATGAATTAAAATATACAAATATATTTTAAGTTTGTTCCATAATATTTATGACAACAATTTACAAAAGGTATTTTTGTACTCATTATCAATGTTTGAACATTTTGTGTTTTTTGGAATTTTCCATCTCTTCAACTGGTGATGATTAGAATGTAAGAGTAGTATATTCTTTATATCTTTTTCCTCCCTCTGAATCTTTTTGATATTTTTATTTATTTTATTTTAATTTTTTTGAGAGAGATTTTTGCTATAAGGTGTGTGCATTTGCCAGAGAGACAGGGAGACAAAAAGCAAGACATCACCCCCCGGGGCATGGCCATGCCACAATCCCTTCTCCTCTCGGGATCTTCAGCACACATATACACATGCCTGGCCTGAGTTTCAAGCTACCAGGTCCAGAACTCAAACCGCAGTCAGCCATGTTGGAGGCCAGCGCCTTAAGCACTACGTCACCTGCTGTTCCCTTGAATCTTTATAAACATTTCATTTGTTTGGGGGACTATCTCATTGCATTTGGGGAAGAATTTTGGAGATTACGAGCTTCAGGTATACATTCTACTTTCTTTTCAATGAATATTATTTTGATAAAGTATGAAATCACACTATCATCATAAATTTTAATGGAAGAAAATAGAAAATATTTATATTTAGTAAGTCATCTTCTTATAGTATATGAAACGAATGCATGACATAAATAATTCTTGTTTTTTGTAAAAGATTTATAAATATTTTCCATGATAAATAAGAATTTTGGGTAGAAAAGCTTCTTAAATTTTACAAATTTGGGGATAAGATATTTACATTTGAAAATGAACTGTTTCAGCTGAGGTTGGAGACAGTTATTTTTAAAACTTTCTTCCTAAATATGTACATTAAAATTGACAGATTGTACATTTTGATTTTCTGGATACTTCTAGAAATGATTCTTTAAAAAGGATGATTCATGAATAACATTTCCCCAGGGGGCCATTTTGGAAATATTAGCAGGTGCTTTTTGCTTGTCTTGGTAACTGACCAGTGTTACTTATATGAACTGGTACGCTGGAGGTCACGCAAAAATGTAATATTCTTAAAGAAAATATTTAGAATCAATCAAAATGTTGCAATAATGAAAATGGCCATTTTAGTATGCAGTAGGGTAAGGAGGGGTTCCCCAGTCCCCAGGCCTCAGACCAGTGCCAATCTGTGACCTGTTGGGGGCCAGGTGGCAGACAGGTATCAGTCTGCCCAGCCATGCCACAAGGGGTGTGAGCTAGTGAGGCTTCATCTATGTTTTCAGCCACTCCCCATGGCTCACATTGCCACCTGGTGTCCTTCCCCTGTCAGATCAACCCCAGTATTGGATTCTTATGGGAATCCAAACCCTATTGTTATGCAATTGTTTCATTGTATGTATTTCAATGTGGTAATGGTGGATGTGGTGCTTTGGTCATTCTGGGACTAACCCCCCTCCAGTCCTCACCTTCTCCATCCCACCCTTGTCTGTGGAGAGATTGTCTTCCATACAGGAAGTCCCAGATGCCGAGAAGTTTGAGGACTGCTGGGCTTAGGTGTCACTCCTGTATGGTAGTTGGAATCCCACATGCACTTCATTATACTTCCTGCTATAGTAGGACCCAAGAACTAATATCATCAAATATGTCCTCATTTAATAAAATTTACTTTCCTTTGATCTTCCTGAATATTAAAGATATATTAGGAGACTACAAAAAGTTAGTGGAAAATAAAGCCCATGTTTATGGGGACCAGCAGGTGGCATGGTGCTGGACTCCGCTTGCATGCCCCAAATCCCAAGAGAATGGAAGAGAAGGGACTGAAGTGTGGCCACCCCCCTAGGGAGATTTCTTACTTTTCCTCTCACTGTCTCAGTCTCTCTGGCAAGTGTGTGTGACCTATGGCAAAAACCTAAAAGAAAAAAAAAAGTATACATTTATGTTGAAGCAAAAACATTTGAAATCCATGTAGAGTTTTTTTTTTTTTTTTTTTCTAATACACATTGTTTATGAACATTTTTAAGACCCCTCATGCTCTACTGATGTTGGGGGGAGTGTTCTACAAGTACCTATTCATTCTATATTATCTATTATTTCAAATTGGTTAATAGAGCTGTTCAAATTGTTCAGATTTTTACTGAATGTCTAAACTTATTCTTCTCCTTGAAAGAGAAGGTTTAAGATGTAATTATAATTATTTATTTATTTATTTTACCTTTGCGTTCTACCAGTTCATGTAGAGGGGACTTCAAAACATTTGTAGAAAAATGTTTATTTTGCTGCAAAAAGTTTTGAAATTCATGCATATTTTTTTCATAATATACATTTTACATTAACTTTTTGAAGACATCTCCCTGTGGTTAGAATGTTTTCTTAAAACATTGACAGTTTTTCACGTTATAATGCTCTTCTTTCAGTACTATTCCTGTCATCAAAGTCTATTTTGTTTAATAGTAGATGTGTAGTCATTCCAGAGTTCTTTTCACTTAGTTGTTACATACTATATTTTTGTTCCTCTTACATGTACATCTTTCTATTTATATTCAATCTAGAATTATCTTTTTATTAGAATGTTCTAGAATATTTATATTTAACATGGTTGAAATTAACATTTTATTAATTGTTGGTGTTTTTGTCTCTGTTTTCTATTTATTCTTTTGATTTAGTGAGTATGTATTTGCCATGCAGCTTATTTTTTTAAGAAAAGGGAGTTGACAAATATTGTATAAATTCAAGCAGGAAAACAGTATACTAAGAGAAATAAGCCAGATATATAAAAACAAATACTGCATCATATCATTTATTTGTGGAATCTAAAAATATAAAACTCATAGAAAAAATGTTTTATCATTCCATTTTATCCACAGTATTGGCTTACTGTTTATCTCTTTTCCAATGATGTAATGCATGCCTTCATATCACAATGATTAGGCGCTCTCACACCTGTGCCCTGCAAATTTGACATTTGAGACCCACCACAGCAACATCGTCATCATCATTCATTGTGAACCAGAAAAAAGTGATAATGAACTTGAACTTAAAGAAACCAACTTAAGACGTGTCACATATTCTTACTTATCATTTCAACACATCAGAGGTGACAGAGAAGAAAAATTGTTTTTAAATTACCCTATCTGTACTTCGGGATTTTTGGGTCACTGATACAATTAGCAGTGGCGCAGATAATGCTCTAAATTGGATATAAGATTGTGGTTTCATGGTGGATAAACTTTCACTAACGAAAAAATACCAGGCAGTCATGACACCTTTCCAAGATGTGATAATTTTATCTGCAATTGAGAGGAAAAAGATCTAATGTGGTACAATTGGAGGGATAACTGGAGAAAAATGAAAGTCATTTCTGTTAAGACACTCATGACAAGAGGTTACAGGCTTTTTGATATGTTTGTTTCGTGTTTCTTTGACTCTGCAATAATTTTCACCTTTTTTTTTTTTCTTTTTTCTTTTTTGGAGAGTTTTTTTGCTATAAGGCGTGTGTGCTCGCCAGAGAGACAGAGAGACAGAAAGCGAGAAATCACCCCCCAGGGGGGATGGCCACACCAGAATTCCTTCTCCTCCATTCTCCTCTCAGGATCTTGGGCACGCACATACACTCACGCCCAGCATGAGTTTAAGCCACTGGGTCTGGGACTCACTCGAACCGTGGTCGGCTACATGGGAGTCCAATGACATAGCCATTATGCTATGTCAATTGCTGGTCACACCTGTTTTTCTTAAATTACATGATCCATCTAAGGAAAATAGCACATACCCATGAGTGATGCTGACTGACTTTCGTGGTATATTTTCCCCCAACCGATTGATGCTGGATCTCTAAAGAATAAGCCAGTTATCTCAGAATATCTTAATTAGCAATATATATTATCCGAAAAATTTTCTCTATGTTTCTGATAAACTTGACACTTAATGAGGATTAAATTTTATGCTGCAGAAGGAGAAATAAAATAGTCACAGAGAGAAAATTGTTAGTAGTAGCAAGTTCAGATTCACAATCCTGCTAAAGAAAGGAAATTTCTGAGAAGATGATCAAAATATAAACACTGTAGAGAAATCACATGCAGTGATCTTTGGATTTAGTGTTTAATAAGCCATTGAAGAGAGAGAGAGGTAATGACTCCAGGGGCATGATTATCAGAGTAATATGGATTCATGAGACTTCCATAGCTCCTGTAGAAGTATTTGACTAAGAAACAGTTTATTCAGTAAATTCATGAAGGTGATATAAAAAATATGGCTAATAAGAGCTATATCACCTGACATCAGCACAATATGAGGGGTTTTAAAGTGGCGAAAGGGTTAAGTGATTCAGAGGAGGTCTGTGCAAATAGAAGAATGTAAAGGGAAAGGATAAAACCAAAGATGGGCCCAGGGCCATGTGCAGTGATTAGACAGTACCTAGGCTGGAGGCTATGTGGCCAGCTTTTGGTTTGGATCTATTAAAAAAAAAAAATTCATACAATTTAATTTAGTGGAGTTTAATTAAGCAAAAAACACAGTTCAAATCAGGGACCCCAGATTGGCTTCCAAGGAACTCCAGAAAGCTTTATGGTTGAGCATATTTATGTTCTGGAAAGGGAAAGTGACACAAAAGTGAGGAAATGAGGTAAAGAAATAATAGGATTGGTTACAGTTTGATGTTTGCTTGCATTAACACAGTTTAAAGGGTGGGTGTTCTGTAATTGACTGAAGTGTGACTACTATGATTAGCTGTAACTTAATAACTTGCTAGGGAATCAGACCTCTAAGTGGGTCACAGTTTGCTTAAAGAAACTAAACCAGGAGGGACAAGCTGTTGTTGTAATGGCTATGTCGCTGGACTCCCATGTAGGCGATTGTGGTTCAAGTCCCAGACCCAGTGGCTTAAACTCACACCAGGCGCATGTGCGTGCGTGCCCAAGATCTCAAGAGGAGAAATGGGGAGAAGGGATTGCGGTGTGGCCATCCCCTCTGGGGGGTCATGTCTTGCTTTCTGTCTCTGTCTCTTTCTGTCAAGCACACGTGCCCTGTAGCAAAAACGTCTCCATTAAAAAAAAAAAAAAAAAAAAAAAAAAAAAAAAAACCCTGAAACTAAACCAGGAGGCTATCTCAGGTCAACACACTTTAATAGGACCTTAGGTCGACTTAAAAACATGGCAACCTCAAGCATGGAGACTCAGGGTCCAGAAGAGCTGGAGGGTTGGAGAAAAGAGATTATGGCGTAATGAGACCCTGTTGAGGATGCTTGTCTCTTCTGCTCACGCTTGAGCACGTGAACTTTATCATTAAAAACAAAACAAAACAAAATAATACACGCAAGATACAACAGTAAGAGGGACTCTTTGAAGAAACAAAGAGATAGGGACGTGGGAAGAGATAGAAGATTCATAACTAGTTTCTAAGGAGGGAAGGCACATAGGGGAAGGGAAGGGATCAGAGTATGTTGTGGGAATAGACCTAAAACAGAGGGTCCACAGCTGAAAGCCAATGTTCATTGCGGAAGCAAGAGATCTCTGCATAGCTGAGTGCAGTATAGAATTCAACTTTATTCATGGAGATGAAGTTGTAATGAATAAATTACTTTAGAAATGTAGCAACACTCTGGCTTTTGGGAGAAAGCTCAGTATTTTCCTTACTTTATGCCTTTTAGTTGTTATTGTTGTTGTTCCTTTGGAGGTTAAATGATTGGAGCAAAATGAAAGTCATTCCCTTTACTCTAGAGTCAATGCAAATAGCAAGATTGCCTTGGCCTATTCAAAGCAGTTTCCTAAGAATCGCAGAACTCCTGAAAAGCACAGAGAAAAGACTCATCAGCCACACTTCCTTTCTGCTATTCTATTCAGACTGAATTTCCGAATTTTGAAAAATTAAACTGAAATCAACAAAATCCCACAGGCCATGTATTATTATGTTTATTTTTTTACATGTTCGTGACAGTAATTGATCTCCCAATGAATGCACTGCCGGCAACTGTGTGTTCATGCTGGAGAACGCATTCCCCCTGATGTCTGCAGAAAGGGTGCAATTTGTCCTCCTAGAATAGCAGATTTTGAGAAGCTATCACAAGGCACAAAGGACATTCAGATTCCTATTGCAAGGTTAAATGACATTTAATTTGCATTTGCACTTCAAGGTTTCTTGATATGCTGGTGAGCGTTTTGAAACAGGTCTAGGATCTTTTAAAAATAGAAAGCCTTGCTGAAGCTTCTCCCCAGCTCCACCCCGTCATTATCAGAGTAGAAGGTAACATATATTGTGCATTGTAGCTTCACGTTTTTCACTGGGCTAACTGACATTAGGTTCCACTTCCTTCCTTTTGCCTGTGGAGACTCAACCTCATGCATCTACTCTCCTGCCCCCTTTTACTTCAATATACAATTAGGAGTTTGTCTCAGAACTGTGAGATATTGATCCCTCCATAAGAAATCTTAGAACTGGCAGCAGCCCTTGCATGGAGTTTACGACCTAGCTGATACATTTTATTTTAATTCTCAGAGGGCAGCGCTCTCTGCTGGAGAGAGACAGAGAGAGGGAGAAGTCACTTGTGCTGCAATCTCTTCTCCATTTCTCCATCCTGTTGGGATTTGGGGTGCACACACGCACCAGGTGTGGTTTTTAAACCTTGGGGACAGGACTTCAACCTTGGTGGACCATATGGGGTCTAGCTAAGGGTCTGCCCTAACGGATACATTTTAAACCTGTGATTTAATTAAGGCTGTATTAAAAAATGGATCAGGAGTGTTCGGTATAAATCAGAAACCTTTTAACTTAAACAGAAAAGATATTGCTTTGAAAAGTACCTTTGACAACTAGTGGCTTTGACGACCGAAGGTAAAGCTCTGTAAAACAAATAAACAGCCTTAAGTTATTCTTTTTCAAGAATAACTTAACAAGCATTGTTTAACCAACTTGCAGATGTGACAGCCCCAGAAAGTACACATTCCCAAAAAGTTTTTGAACAAATAAAACCTCAAAACAAGTTGCCCTTGAGAAATGACTTCTCGAGATGGTGGCTGGTCACCAGCCCTTTGCTCCTTTCTACTTCCTGGTTCTCCCTCAGGACATTTGGCAGCCTTTTCCTCGGGCTTGTCCTGAGCCTGAGTCTTAGTACCTAATAAGGGAATAATGAAACTTAGCAACCTCCAGGAAGATGGTCCACCCCATAGTACTCAGCCAAGGAGGACCTGGGGGAGACTTGTGCACAGGGGGGCTAAATTGCTTGTTATAACTGTTTTGGACGTGCCTGCCCATCTGACACCCGATCTTGCAAGACCGCCATTAAAGAGTGGCTTCCCTGTGGCTCATGTCACCCTGTCCGTGCTTTGGCAATGGACTGGTGAGTGTGTTTCTTACGGCTGGAAACCCAACTCAGATAGGAAGGAACGGAGGGAAGGCACAGCAAATATCCTGCCACAGGGGTCGTCTTCTCAGGATGCCCAATGTCCTGACTCAGAATGATCTAGTGGATCCCAAAACACCAAGGCCCTCAGCAGGGTTCAGTGTCCTGCAGCAGGTTTATTCTCACCTGTTTCCCAAGTACAGTGCTCACCATGTACTGGTGGCTGCTCTAAGCACTTTACATATTTTAGCTTACTTAAGCCTCATAATAATCCAAGGAGCTGGAGAACGTTATATCCATTTTATCATCATTTTACATTTGAAGACAGTGTGGCAGAAAGCATAAGTAACTAATGAAGGCACAAAGCCAGAAAGTGGCCTGGCCTCTCACTGTGATGTCACCCCTCCGACTGATGTTTGCGGTCCAGCAGACAAGTTCAAGGAGAGGGAGTCTCTGCCCACCTCGTGTTCCTGAGTGGGAGGTGGTGTTCTGCTTTCCACATGTCTTTGGTGTCCCTCAAGTTGGGAGTTTGGATGCTGTTAGCCAACCACGTTCCCTATGAGAATCTACTGCCTGATGATCTGAGGTGGAGCTGAGGTGTTGATGGTAAGCTGGGGAGTGCCTGCAAATATTGCTTTTTGGTGAGCTTTTTCATTACCTAGTGCAATGTAATAATAATAGAAATAAAGTGTGCAATAAATGCAATGTACTTGAATTGTCCCCACACCCTCATCAGCCGTGGAAACGTATCTCCCACAGATCCGCTCCCTGGTGTCAAAAACATTGGGGATTGCTGGGAACCAGCAGTTAGCGTAATGGCTATGTCGTTGGACTCCCACGTAGTCGACCGCAGTTCGCGTCTCGGACTCGGTGGCTTAAAACTCACGCCGGCGCATGTGCGTGTGTGCCTAAGATCCCGAGAGGAGAATGGAGGAGAAGGGATTGCGGCGTGGTCATCCCCCCTGGGGGGTGATTTCTCGCTTTCTGTCTCTCTGTCTCTCTCTGTCTGTCTGGCGAGTGCACACGCCCTATATCGAAAACCTCTCCAAAAAAAAAAAAAAAAAAAAAGTTGGGGATTGCTGCTCCTGACCATAGAAGCTCATCTTGTCAGAGTCTTCAGAAAGTTAATAGAAAATACATATTATGAAAATACTTTGCATGGATTTCAATTTTTTTTTTGCACCAAACATAAGCTCATGCTTCAATTTCATTTTTGGTGAACTTCTTGAAGTCCCTTATATGTTTGAAAATTGCTAAAAGAGTATGTTTTCAGTGCTTTTACCACATAAACAAATGGGAAGTAATGCATATTAACAAAGTAACTCTACATAGCCACTCCACTATGTGTGCATATTTCAAAATAGTGTATTTTACATAGTAACTAAATAAAACTTACATTTGTCACTCTAAAAGTATAAGTAAATAAAAATTTTAAAAATTTTTAGAAAGATTGAAAAGCTTTATCAACATAATAGTACAGCTCAAAAATATCTTAATAAGGCCAGCAGGTGGTTTGGTGGTTAAGGTGTTGGATCCCACAAGGCTGTCTTCGTAGTTAGAGTCCTGGATCCAGTAGACTGAAAAGCACACTGGATATGTGTATGTGTGTGTGTGTGTGTGTGTGTGTGTGCCCCAAATCCTGAGAGGAGAATGGAAGAGAAGGGACTGCAACATGGCTGCCTCCTTGGCACGTGATTTCTCACTTTCTCTCTCTGCCTCTCTAGTGAGCACATGTGCCCTATGGCAAAACTAAAAACTAAAATAAAAATAATAAAAATAAATGTGTGGGGTGTGTGTGTGTGTGTATGTATAAGTTATTGTGTGTATATATATATGTATATAAAATTATTCACATGTATACATATAAAATCATTCACTATTATTTTTATTAACATATTTATATATATGTTCTATTTGCTATGAAAGTGATTGATTAATTCAATAAACAACCTCTTGAGAGAGCAAATGTAGATTTGAGAAGCTATAATCAAAATCTTTCAAAAATGTGTCATCAAGCCTCTGACCATGTAGACAGTGAAAATGTTTGAATGCATTTTGCTAAATTCTAAAAGCAACACATGTTTACAATGACATCTTCTACTTTTATGAGTGATTTTCAGAATATTTTGTAAAAACTGAGTGAGACAACATAATTCTTTTTTTTTTTTTTTTTTTTTTTGAGAGGTTTTTTTCGCTATAGGGCGTGTGCGCTCGCCAGACAGACAGAGAGAGACAGAGAGACAGAAAGCGAGAAATCACCCCCCAGAGGGGATGGTCACGCCACAATCCCTTCTCCTCCATTCTCCTCTCAGGATCTTGGGCACGCACGCACACGCGCCCAGCATGAGTTTTAAGCCACCAGGTCCGAGATGCGAACCGCGGTTGACTATGTGGGAGTCCAGCGACATAGCCATTACGCTAACTGCTGGTTCCCAACATAATTCTTATAATCTACCAAAATCTGTCACAGTCAATGTCCACATTAATGAAGTAACAGGTATGCTATTTATTTATCATTACATGTGATGGGAGTAGTTGTGTCAAAGTTATGTCCCTTCAAGCTTGGGGACATCTCTATGTGTAAAATGTTGCTTGCTTTTTTATAGAGCTTAAATTTCTTCTTTCCTCTTCCCAACATAATTTGTCTTTATGTGGAGAGTCTGTGTGCTATTCCTTTTATTTAATATTTTTTAATTGCCAGAGGGCGTGAGCACTTGCTGGAGAGAGAGACAGAGAGACAGAGAGACAGAGAGAGAGAGAGAGATAGAAAACGAATCCCCCAGTGGGCTGTGGTCATGCTGCAATAATTTTTCCTCCATTGCTTATCCTGTCAAGAATTGGGACGTCCATGCATATACGTGCAGTGTGCTTCTCAAGCCACCGGGGCTGGGTTTGAACCACGGTCAGCCATATCGGATCTGTCTCCCCATTCACTATGCTTAGCCAGTGTGATATGAGGCCAGCCTCCGTGTGCTATTAGGAGTTGGCATAAGGCCTGGGTTTAATATGTGGAGCATGATATCATCCGTATTCTATCCTCTTGGTTGTAGTGCTTCAGGACTAATTGACCTAAGTTCGCCCAGTCAGACTGAATCTGAAAATTTACTTTCACCAAGATGCTTTATCTAGTTGGATACAAAGGGAACTAACCCAAGAAGGAAGGAAAGAAAATCCTGGTAAACCAGGAATTGAGTCTGTAATCAGATGATGTCATACCCACCTTACCAAACTACATGAAGAGATAACACCCGTGCTGGGCTTTTCTGCATTATATAATCTCAATAAATTATACTTGTGGTTATGGATAATTGATGAGATACGGGTTTTCTTTAACTTATAACTGAAAAATTTTAATTGAATTTGAACATTGAAAACAACACACAGGCCTACATGTTTAATGTGACAAGAGTTGGTTTATTAAAGGACCAAAGACCTATTTCCCGTGATAGAGCTTATCAACAGGCAGTTATGGGCAGCTAGAAAATGGCACCAGGCATTCCAGGGGGGAATACAGCAGTTGTGCATTACGGAAAAGGGAATATGCTAGCCAGAAGGTGCCATAGACCTCTCTGGGGTTGGGGGAAATGTGGACGAGTTACGGAGAATTATGAACAAGAGCAATTTAGCTTAACTGCTAAGTTTGAGGGTTACAGCTTGCTCTGTATTGACTTTTACAATAAC
Organism: Tupaia tana; assembly: GCA_026018925.1. Taxonomy (NCBI): domain Eukaryota; kingdom Metazoa; phylum Chordata; class Mammalia; order Scandentia; family Tupaiidae; genus Tupaia; species Tupaia tana. The sequence continues at coordinate 161,171,744 of JAKSZU010000007.1, read as the reverse complement.
AGGAATATTATGACTGTATCAGACAGTTCAGATTGTGTAGCAAGTAGGTCTAAGCCTGATAGTTGTTAGGCATGGCTTTGTAGTTCTACTGCTCTCCGATAACTAAATGTAACTGTGACAGTAAGGCCTAACACTAACGCATGTGAGTAGGTGAAGGCTTGAGGTTTTGCCGGCTCCCCTTGTGGTTTTATCTCCCTTTACTACTGAACAACAAATATCCCTCTAAGTTAGCTGTTAGCCAATGAAATAAGCATTACTAATCTATTTGGAAAAAGAATTGACCACATGGTACAGCCTGACCTCTGTCATACTTCTTTACCTTATTATCACAGGGCCCTATAAGCGAGATTAGAAAGTAGTGTCAGCCAGTGGTGAGACAAGCATCTGATTCCCAGTTCTGAGGGGAACAAAGATGATCTCCCTGGCCCCAGAGTTTTTGAGCATGTGGTCCTGGAGGTTTCTCACTGCACTCACACGTGCCCATAACAATGCAGAATTGCTACGGGCAGCCCACTGGCTGGCTGTGGACGAACTTATGCCTCGTGTGTTCAACCACGTAGATTTTTTTTTTTTTTTTTGAGAGGTTTTTGCTATAGGGCGCGTGCGCTCGCCAGACAGACAGAGAGAGACAGAGAGATAGAAAGCAAGAAATCACCCCCCAGGGGGGATAGCCCCTCCGCAATCCCTTCTCCTCCATTCTCCTCTCGGGATCTTGGGCACGCATGCACACGCGCCCGGCGTGAGTTTAAGCCACCGGGTCCGAGACTCGAACCGCGGTCGACTTTGTGGGAGTCCAGCGACACAGCCATTACGCTAACTGCTGGTCCCCAACCACATAGATTTGAGTCCCATCTCTGCAATTAGCTTTTGTGACTTTGTAAGTCTCTTAAACACTGAGCACGTTTTATCTTTCGTAAAATGAGAATATTAAAAACAATAGTGTTATCAGATGTTTTGAGAATTATTTAATGCATTTAAAGAGCCTAGTGAAGGGCCAGATAAAGATTTCAATTAAAGATAGTTATTATTTCTTTTCTCTACTTAGAAATTATTCTCCATGAATCAGTCAGTGTAGTTTCTTAAGGCACTTGATGCTTTTGTGCTCATTGGCAAGAAAAATCACATGCAAATCATGCCCAGCTGTGCCTTATTTTTTACTCAGTTGATAGAGATATTTGCCCTACAAGATATCACAGTGTGTAAGGATCTTCACCAAGTAAAACTGTGATGTTAACACTGAACTGTCAGAGCAATGAATCAGAATAAATTTCTTTGTATTAATAATATACCCTAGAATGCCTAATAGACTCTGGAATCTAAGTATGTAGATAAGATTAAAACATGCGTTTTTAGCAATATATTTGTAAAATTCAACAAGCAGTATTGGAAATAAGGCCTATTTGAACAAGGCCCTGGAATTTGATAGAAAGTGGTCAGATACGGAGGATATATTGCTGAGTGAAGTAAGCCAGGATATGAAAGAAAGATATTGTATGTATCCACTCAATATATACCGACTATCAGCATTCTATGATAGTGAAAAAAAATTGGAGGACATAAAGCAGTGAAGGTACTTAATGAGAATAGGACAGTGTGGAATGGGGGAAGTGAAGAGAAGAGGATAGAGAAAGATAACAAATGAACAATAGAGAGGCAGGTCATTAGTGAGAAACAGATATGGCTTATTAACTGTTGATGTTGACATGTATAGTATTCTCAACTGGTTTTGTCTGAGAAGTATTTCATGATGGGCAAAGTATTTGTACAAGCAACATGAGAAATAGCGATGGACTGTCTTAAAAAATAATTAGAATAATAATAATGATTGGGGAAAACATAGAAAAGATATTGAATGTTGAAGCGGCGAGATTAATGTCTCTGTACTGACTGACAAGCATGGCATTCCCTTTTGAAAAAGTAATGTAATACAATGTAAAGTTATATGTAATTCAATGTAATATAAAGAAGAATATGATGATAATAAAAAAAAAAAGAAATAAGGCCTATTTGGAAAAACTAAGTAAATAAAATATTTTACAAACTGTAACAACAAATAAAAGGTCATTAGAATCTTAGGAAAATTTAGAAATATTGGGTCATTGGGAAAGTCATGATGTGTTTTTGTATAGGAAAAACAGAAAAATACATCATGACTTTTCCAATGAGCCAATATATAAGAAAAACTTTGTTATACTTACATTGTAAAAATTGGCAAAAGGAATAAACAGGTATCTCATCAAAAGAAAAATGTATAGGACTAAAAACAAAAAGTGTGGTCGCAATGCTAGGCTATTAAAACAGTTTTTGTGTATAAAAAACTGATAGAAACATTAAAGTGCTGTTTCTAAAAGTTTTTCTTTCTTTTTTTCTGTTTAAAGATTTTTTCTTTTGCTATAGGGTATGCGCACTGGCCTGAGAAAAAGGGACAGATAGAGAGAGAGAGAGTGAGAAACCACCCCTGTGAGGGGATGGTCACACCTCAATTCCTTTTCCTCTTGGGGTTCTGGGCATGCACATTTATGTACCTGGCATGATTTTCAAGCCACAGGGCTCAGGATCTAAATCACAAGGGCCCTGTGGGAGTCCAGAAACTTTACTATACCAGATGTTGGTCCTAAAAGTTTTCTTTTTTTCAATTCTGGAAAGGCTATGATTATTTCTCACTTATTTGTGGGCATGTAAATAGGTAGGGTCTCTATAGAGTAAAATTTGATAGAATTCATACTTCCACCTATAAGATCATAATGAACTATTTAAAGTAGGAGAAAAAAAATGTATGTATATTCTTTACTTCATTACTTATGATGAAAAATAGTATACTCCATAAAAATGTTTAATACAATTGTTCATTGGATTAGATCATACACTTCCAATGGAATGATTAGTAGCCATTAAAGATGTTTTGAATTAATGCAATATATAGATAGATGGGGATAGAGGTATATAGGTGTATATATATATATATATATATATTTCTTTTTCTTTACTTTTTTTTCTAAAGAGAGTTTTGGTATTGGGCACATGTGCTTGCCAGAGAGACAGAGAGAGACAAAAAGTCGAAATCACCCAAAAAGGGGTTGGCCACATTGCAATCCCTTCACCTACATTCTCCTCTTGGGGTTTTGAGCATGCATACACCTGCACCCAGCATGCGCTTCAAGACACCAGATCTCAGACTAGAACTGCAGTCCGCTTTGTGGGAATCCAGTAACTTAACCACTATGCCACCTGCTGGCTCCTTGAATTATATTATTGGCAAGTAAAAGACATCTGATATGATAAATAAAAAGGCAATATTCACCACATTCTTACATTCTTAATGCTGATTCACATGCGTGCATGTGTGTATGTCTTTGCACTGCCAGCCCAGCATCTACTGTATGTCAGTTCATTTGTTCTAGACCAAGCATGATTATTGTATCATCCTTCATACCAACTGAATCAGAAACTGTGAAGTGACTCAAATCTGACTGAGGACACTCCAGGGAAACTCTTGGGGAGCTTAAGCAGAAGGATCCCTTACTCCTAAGGGAGACCTTTAGATACCACTGCACTTTTATAGTCCTATAAGAAAAAAGCCAAGGTTATGGACTACCAACTCTCTGAGAGTGTCACTTTTGGGTCCCTTCTACATCTGGACTCTGCACCCTCATTATGTAATCTCATTGTTAATTATATGCCAGTGTAGCTTAATGAATACTATATATTTTATCATAAATCTCACAATTCATCTATGTACAAAAATATTAAATAAAATCCCCCAAATCATCTATATTCTAGAGTTAATTATTTTATCTATGTGGAGATGTTATCATACTTTGAGTTGGGATTTTCATTTTCATTATTTTTTGGAGAACTTGACTTTTTCACACTATTTTTTACTGAAATTCTTTTTTCCTTTTTAAAATAAAGCAAAAATGTTTGTTACTCTTCTGTGAATTTATTTTGTTGGTTCTCATGTTCCATATGGCTGATGATGCACATTGGTTAAAAACTTAACGCTTTTGAAGCACATTGATGAGAAATTAAACATTATACCATTCTCTAATTCTGTTTAATTTCTGAAAATTTTCGTAATAAAAATTTTAAAGAGTAGGTAAAAAATTATTTTCACTTTCTTTAGATACTATCCTGTATTTTTCTTAACAATAATAATACAAATAATCTGAACACTTAAAGTTCCAAAGCAATCCTTTTTTAGATTACAATTAATATTTTCAATAGAAACCTTTCATTTGGCCTTCTATTATTACTTTCTTATACATATTGCAAAATTGGTTATTAAAAATAGCAAATATCTACTGCTGAAATTTTTTTCTTCACTTTATAGGATCTTCTCAGCTGTCCAGTCATTTAAGTTCTACAAATATCCTGCCTCTAGCTATCTCTTCAGTATGAAATTGGTGTTCTTAGGTTTCATGAACCTGTGAATAGAACAAGTCTTAACCTTTTGTTAAGAGGAAATGAAGAGTATTTTCTGATAATGCCTTTAAAAATTACCCATGATTTTGACCAAAAGAAAGTCTGTCTGACTTCTCTGCCATTGTCTCTGTTGTCTTCATCTCTAATATAATTAGAGATTATGATGGACTCTGATCACAGTTTTTATTTGCTTTTGCCATAGGTAGCATAGAGCCCTTTTCTACCTATGTTTTCTTGTTTCCTAAAGTGTATAGCAGACTCTTAATTACACCCAGTACTCCTGAGATCAAGCTGTAAAAGTTTATAGGAGTTAATGGAACTCTTAGGGAGAACAGATTGGAAATAATTACATAACACAGAGTAACTCCAACCTGCTACCTGATGGGACAATTTCAGAGCCTTCTGGTCCAGACCCACACTTGAAAGTTCTGAGAACACTTTCCATTCTTATCTTTGAACTTCTTGCTTATATGGCTGGTCCCAGATCTATTTCACCATCAGAAGTGCTTGAGCATGTTTCATATATCAGAGTTTAAATTGCATTGGTATCTAGAAGTGCTAACAATTACCTCTGTATATCATTTCAAGATGAAAATTCAGTGTCAGGCACCAGGAACACAGTTGAGACTGGGAAGGTCAGTGGATCAGTCACCTCCATAGATCCTTCTCCAAGCATAAAACGTTTAGAGAAATCAGCCAAAGCGAAATCTATTTTTTCTTTTTTTTTGGTCCCTTCTATCAGCCAGTCACTTAGACCCCATCCAGAGAAGCTTGTCTCACTCACTCAGATCCTAGAAGGTAGTAAAGCCTAGAGATGATCTTCCCTGAATCGTGAAACAGCCATGTTTTGGGGGAGTTGATTTGAGCTTGGAAAGGAATCTTCTGAGTTCACAATCTTCATCAGCACCCCAAAGCCCCTCAAAATATATAGAATATGTATGTTAAAAAAAGAAAAGATGCAGCAGAAGTGCAGTTTCACCCTGAGAGCTGAGGGCTTTCTCAGCTCCTTGTCCACGGGCTGCCTTCCTTCACCCAGTTGGATCTTCCTAGACTCTGCCATGGAAATCCCGAAGCACAGTGGTGCAATGCTATTAGCGGTTTATTTTTCAAAGTTAAAATAACACCAAGAATGCTATGTTATTCTTGCCCATGTTGAGCTGCTTCAAACCCAATCACTGTGGATATTGATGGGGTTCTTCAAAATGAGGTGACGTTAATAAGCACGTGTCTTTACTGAAGTCATCTCTGAAATTACTAGGGAGGAACATTAAGTTTGAGTTGAAACTGAGGAGTAGAAACTTTTTAAAGAATACTTTCACATAATTTTGCATCTATTTAGGCTGACCTCTCCAGCCTCAGTTTCTTTCAACCCTCTCCTTCCGTGGACTTAAGCTTTGGAGCAGCTCCCTTGGCACTGGGGAAGGATGAGCTCCATGAAGGAGCAGCATCTTTCAGTTCAGGGCCTTTTTGTTTTTGTTTTTTTTATTCTGTGGGTTACAAGGCAATATATTCCATGTGTCGCCTTCCTCCCTCTGCCTTCGATTTTTGAAACTAATATCAGTGTTACTTGACTTTTTATAAGATAGGTTAAGTAAAATGACCAGTTGTGGATCTTTACTTTTTTATAATTCATCTCTTATAGGGACCTGCTTATAGAAAGCCATGCATATCTCACCATGGGTACAGAGTTTACGGGAAAAGTACGCTCTGAACCGTACGGGAAATTGTGTGCCACAAGCCCCTGCTTCCTACGTCACCACAGACAGCACCACTGACAACATAAATGCAGTAACAACCAGAAAGCCAGCTCTGCTATACATCAGTCAACCTAATGCCTGACATTTCGAACTTCGTATCACTGTGTGTTTTCTTTGAGAATAGTAAATCACTACTTGATTTACTTTATTTTACATGTTTGATTTAATTCACTTTTCCCCAGTTATTCTTTCCTTTCTCATTTCCAATCTATTATTGAGTCCATTCAGTAACTGCATCTTTCTCTTTTCCTCCCTTCCTCCCTCCCTTCCTTTCTCCCTTCCTTCCTTCCTTCCTTCTTTCCTTCCTTCCTTCCTTTTCTGCCTCCTTCCTTCTGCCTTCTTTCATTCCTTTCCTTTTTTTTTTTTAACATTTTCTGTTTCTTTGTTGAGATTTTCTATTATTTCATTAGTTTCAAGACTACTTGTAATTGCTGGCTGAGACATTTTTATGGTTAATGTTTTAAAATCTTTGTCAGATAATCCCAGCATCTGAGTCATCTGAGTGTTGCCGTCTGTTGTCTTTTCTCGTTTGAGTCGTGATTTTCCTTGCTGGCATGATGAGAGATTTTCAGTTGTATGATATTGTGAGATTTAGGATCCTATCTAATCTTTTTATCAGACACTCATGTGCTTATATCTTATGCAGGCCCAAGTGAAAAGGAAAAAAAATTGATTAGTGATACGAACAGATATCGTAAAAAGTGATTTCTGCCTTGTTAGCCACATTTTTCTGGAACTTTTGACTAGAGGAGCAAACTTACCTTGGAATTCTTCGTGCATCTATCTAATGTGCTTTCCAGTTTGCTGGCTCATCAGTGTCTTGTATGAAATCTGTAAGAGGCAAACAGAAAAATCAGGAAATTCACTGTGACTGTAGTCCTGAGGTGTATAGGCAGTCCACCTTCTTCTGCAGGAAGAGCCTCCTCTGAAATTGAACAGGAAATAGAGCCGCAAATCTTGCTGCCAGCCAAAGGCCCTTTGCCTTCTTCAGCTGGGATTTTTATCTCCTGTCCTCAGACAGCTCTCCCCTGGTCTCAGGCCTTCAGACTCAGCCTTATTCCAGGGGCTGCCCCGGTCCTCAGGCCTTTGTGCTTCGATCGTCACTGCAGCACAGGCTCTCCCGGGCCTCCAGCTCACAGACAAAGCAAAGGATTCTCAGCCTCCATAAATATGAGCCACTGCCTCATAATAATCTTTTGCTGTCTGTATGTCCATCCTTTCATCCATCCCATTGACCAGTTTGGGTGAAAAATCCTAAATAACACAATAGGGAATGCCCAATAAGGAAGATATTGTTATTTTTCTTTTCATAGTTTGAAGCTGGCAGCTTCTAAACTGGACCTCAATGATCCCAGCCTTCTTGGATTCAGGCTGGACTTACTGGCTCATAAAGAACAGAGAATGCAGAAGAGATAACGCATTTTAAAAATAAATTATGTAATAAAACCTCCAAGGTGATCCCATCTTAGTGGGCTGTATGTCAGTCTTGGATCATCTGCCCTGGAGCGAGCAGGCTGCCATCTGTGAGCCGCCCTATGAAGATGTCAGTCTGACAGGGAGCTAATGTCTCTCTCCAACGACTAGAGAGTGACTAGGATCTGGTTGTAAATGAGCTGAACACTGGTCCTCTCTCAGTTGAGCCCTGAGTTGACTGTAGGCCTGGTTGACAATCTTGATTACTACTAGAAAAACTCGAACCGGAAACACCCAGTGATGTCACTCCTGAATTCTCACACACCAGATCTGTGGGATGGTATTGATACCGTGGTTCACCACTAAGTTTTGAAATAATTTGTTATAAACAATGGATAGCTGATATGTTTTCCTGGCTATTGTTAAGTTATTATTATGTATTTCTACCTTACCCTGAATACACATTCTTATCTGCACTCCAATGAAAGGTCTTTCTGTGTGGAACAAATGCATGTCTGGGAAGTGGGGCAGTAAACCTGTTTAGTAGACTGACGTTGCGATTATTCTAAAGTCCAAATATTACTATTTTGCACTTGACTGATTTTAGAGATGCCATTTTTTTTTTCTGTCCCTAGCCAAACTGAAAGATTGTTTGAGTATAACAGTTTGAGCAAATTTATTTTACTTTGTGTTCTTTTGTTGGGTTATTTTTACAGTAGTCAGAAAAAAAGAATAAAGAAAAATAAGACAAAGAGGCTGAATGAGATGAAGAAAGTAGATTAAGAAAAAAGGAGGGAGGAACCAAGGTATCATTTAATTGTGTTTAGCCCATGTTGTAGACCTCTATAGGGGTTAAATTCTTTCTTGTGAAATGCAGGCATGATTTGCCTTTTATAAAATACAAATATGCACCTTAACAGCTTTCATAGCTCTTTATTAACTAAGCTATTTAACCTGGAATCCTATAGGAATATTAAGTAATAGCCAACATAACCAGTGACCCACAGTGTGTTATTTGGAAAATGAGCCCTTCTATGGAATCCTACCAGCTAGGTCTTTGACAAAATGTGGCTGTGAGTTATGAGTTTTATGCAAAGCTCTGAAACATTTGGGAATTAGCATCCAAGGAGACCAAACTGATAATTTTAAAGGAATTACCAGTTCAGAAATTGAAGTAGAGTATTTCCGGAAAAAACTTGTTGCCTGAGCTAGCATCTAACTTCTGGTGCTACCAGATTTGTTATAAAATCACAAGAGGGATTTGTGCCTGTTTGCTGCAGTGTGTGTGTGTGTGTGTGTATGTGTGTATACATGTGCATTCCTCAGTGTTCTGTATGGAGACACACCAGTGTTTGTAGTCGTATTGAGAATAACTTCACTCTCACGTTCGTGTTCTATGCATGAAGACTGACGTGATGATATACATTAATTCATCACTCATTCTAGTACATGATTAAATGTGGATAGTTAAAATCCTTTGTTGATAACATGATCTTATTTAAAATTTAGAAACAGAAAATCCATCTTTCCCTACATCCTAGAATTACTTTTACAACATTTCTTTTGAAAACAACATTCCTACATACGCTATTTCTAACACTAATTTGAGAATTAGGCCAATGATTAAAACCCCATTCTTGTAACTCATAGTCAAGGTTAAAACTCCTTATTTCAGGCCAGTGAAGAATCACTTCTTCAAAAATAATTATAGTCTAACAAAATGAGTGTTGACATAAACTACTTAATATTTTTGTGGTAATAAAGCTAAAATTACTGTTTTACTGTGCACCAAAATACAGAAGAACTTGTTTTTAAAACCTCACTCTAAGAAATTAACCTCTACTAGTTAATTGAATTCGTGACCTGCCAAACTCTGAAATATTCCATCAAACAGTCTCTAAATTACATTGACCACTTTCTACTAAGAATGAAGGATTTTTACACTAATCAATAATGTAGTACTCCTTCCACTTCCAGTTAAATCTTTTTATCTTCTCTGATTAATAAGACACTGCTTAATAAGACACAGATAATCAGGGTATTTAGAGTTGACAGAGCTTTTAAGAAACTAGCAGAGGAGGCACTTAATATAAAATTTAATTTAATTAAAAGAAGAGTGAGAAAAAATAAAACAAATTTCTTCCAACTAAGCACACATGATTATGCTGTTGTATGAAATTCAACCCTGTTATGTACATAAAACAAGAATGCAAAAAGGCATTACCGTATTAAGGGTTCCCTCCTATCTTTATCAGGGTATACGCTAAATGTGGCCAGAAAAGTTTTTGACTTACTAACTTACTTCATCTAGAAAAGAAAAAAAATCCGAGTTTATTGTACACTGAAAACCTTCCTACTCATTCCATTTATGTCTGTGATATTCATCAATATCCTTGCCTTTGGTCATGTTTCTTGCCCAAATAGTTGATTTATTAATTAAAATGTAAGTTCTTGACGTCTAGGGTTTTTTCCTACTTTTCTTACCACTTTGGTCAGTATATTGAATATTTTCTGTCAACCTTGATGACACCCATAAAAACCCTGAGCCAGAACCATCCAGTGAAGCCAATCCTGAATTCCTGACACACCAGACCTGTAGGACAATATTGACTGTGTGGTTAACCACTGAGTTTTGAGCTAATTTGTTACAAACAATAGATAACTTACACGTTTTCCTGGCAGTATGAAGTTGCAGCTGTGGATGTATTTTCCTTAACTGAGTTGGGACTCAAACATGATCTCCTGCTAACTACTTAATCTGTGTGTATATATCCTACTAAAATTCTCAGCACTTACAAGAGTTGAGTTTGGGTATATATTTGGGTATATATTAAAGACATAATATTTCTCTAATCAATAATGAGACCCTGGATTTGTAAATAATGGAGCACTTGTAAGTGCTCAACCAGATGTGTCAGTAGATCTTGTTCTCACATCTTGCTGACGTTGAGCTACAGTCATGACACTGGAACTACAGTTGCCCAGACATCTTCAAAAACAGTGGAACTTGAGTAAATTATCTTACCTGGCTCAGTGTGGCTAAGGGCTAAAACTCAAGTTTATCCACATACAATTATTTATTTATTTATTTATTTTTGGAGAGGTTTTTTGCTATAGGGCGCGTGCGCTTGCCAGACAGACAGAGAGAGACATAGAGACAGAAAGCGAGAAATCACCCCCCAGGGGGGATGGTCACGCCGCAATCCCTTCTCCTCCATTCTCCTCTCAGGATCTTGGGCACGCACGCACACGCGCCCGGCATGAGTTGTAAGCCACCGGGTCCGAGACGCGAACCGTGGTCGACTACGTGGGAGTCCAGCGACATAGCCATTACGCTAACTGCCGGTTCCCCATACAATTATTTCTGATTCAAGCATTACTAATTAGCTGTATTACTTAATACCAACATTTAAGTGTATTAGGTGTAGAGCCCCAGCCCAAAGTAAAATAGTAGGGTAAATTGAATATCTCTAATTCTCCTTTCAGTTTTAAATTTTGATGTCTCTGGGACCCAGACAGCAGTTAATGCACTGGACTCCCACATGGCCAACAGTAGTTGGATTTCCGGATCTGGTGGCTTGCTTTCTCACTTTCCTTCTCTCTCTGTCATGCTCTGGTGAGCACACATGCCCTAGAGGAAATTAATAATAATTATTTAATAATAATAATAATAATAATAAAATTAAGTAATTCTTTTAGAAAATAAAATAAATGTTGTTGCCATTAAGTGTGACACTGATCATCTTGAAGAATTGTAAGTAACTTTGTTGATAGAGACTCTCAGGAATAGGATGTAAAATCTTAGCATGGGCCAGAAATCTAGAATTGGAATTGGTTAAGAGTGCTGACTTAATTGGTAATAAAAATCATTTTGAAAAATAAAAAGTCTGGCTTTGGGAGAGCAAATATATTTCTCTGGAAGGCAGTAAAGATAAGTTTCATTAGTGCAACAGCATAATGATACATTTTCCCTTAATTATTAATGGAAACAGTTACAGTGCAAGATAATCTATTTATGTGATTTGGTTTCTCTTCTTTTTAAGATGTTCGAGTTCCGATGATACATTTCCATGCTTACTCTCGATAGATTAAACTTATACAGGGATAGAATGAATATCTATCATCTTTAATGACACAATAACATGCTTTGGAAAATTTCCTTTTTGAAAACCTAAATGTTACCTTGGAATCCCAGAAACCAGCCATTGTCAGTCAGGCATTGAGGTCATCCTCCAGTGTATTTTATTCTGATGCTGTTGATTGATTTATGTATTTTGTCTAGAAAGGAAAGAAAAATCTGAGCTCATTGTACACACAAAACATTAAAAATCTGCAAAAATTGATTTTTATGACACTATAATCTTATTAAATGCTTAGCCAGAGGGAGTAAAAGATCTTATTTAATCAAAAATGACTTTATTAAGAAGAAAGCTAAGGAATCAAAGAAGCTATTTTTCTTCTGAACACTTAATAATAAAGATGCATAAAATTTCTACATGTTAGAATGTTTTATTTGCTGCATTTTGTCGTCTTAGATTTGTATGTAAGAACTACCACACGGTCTGATTATTCACATGTTCATTTGTAAATGTGATTTGTGGAGACCGAAGTCCAAATTGTGTTTTACTCATTAGCTTAAATGTTCTTTCTTCATAAAAGAACATTATGAGGATTTGCAAATAATGTATAATATATTTGCTAAAATGTTAAACTTGCTATTTTTTATACAGATATGATAATCCTGAGATTAGGAAGGTTTTTTTTGGGGGGAAAGGGCTCAGTGGGAGAGTAAAACATATTTCCAGCCCCTGACACATCTTTCTACTATTGTCATTCCTTTGAAGTGCTTCTTAGTTTCATCTTATTGTGACGAGTCACAACTTAGACTTCAAATTTTAACATTTTGCTACATATTAAAACAGCAATGAGTTTTTCTGGTTCCGTTTGTACAGAATTTTATAATTTGCATTTAAATTTTTGTGTCTTTTTTTTTTTTTTTTTTTTTTTTCTATAGGGCGCATGTACTCACTAGACAGACAGAAAGAGACAGAAAGCGAGAAATCACCCCCCGGGGGGGACGGCCAAGCCACGATCCCTTCTCCTTCCTTCTCCTCTCGGGATCTCTAAACGCACGCACATGCACCTGGCATGAATTTAAGCCACCGGGTCCAGGATTTGAACCACAGTCGACTACATGGGAGTCCAGAGACATAGCCATTATGCTAACTGCTGGTCCCTTTGTGTCTTTCTTTTAGAGAGAGATTTTTGCTGTAGGATGCCTGCACTCGCCAAAGAGACAGAGAGCCAGAAAGTGAGAAATAAGCCTCCAGGTGGGATGGCCACACTGCACTCCCTTCTCCTCCATTCTGCTCTCGGAATTTTGGGCCCACAGGGACACGCATCCGGCATGAGCTTCAGGTGCTGGGTCTGGGACTTGAACCACAGTTGGCCATGTGAGAGTTTAGTGATGTAACCATTATACCATCTGCTGGTTCCTTTTTGTGTATTTTTAAATTTATTGTTACTTAGCCTTCAAAATTGTCACTGCAAATTAGAATAAAATCTACAATAATTCTTTACCATACAGATGTGGACATTGTGGTGACTTATCACAGAGTAAACATGTGTGTCACCACCCAGGTCAATACATATGAAATGTTACAAACGTTTCAAAGCCCTGCTTTGGTCTCATCCTAATCAGTCTATTCTGATTCCAGAAAGGTTCCATTTCTATTTTTTTTTTTTCTTTCTTCTTGAGAGTTTTTTTTTGCTATAGGGCGCGTGCGCTCGCCAGATAGAGAGAGAGAGACATAGAGACAGAAAGCGAGAAATCACCCCCCAGGGGGGATGGTCACGCCGCAATCCCTTCTCCTCCATTCTCCTCTCGGGATCTTGGGCACGCACGCACACGTGCCCGGCGTGAGTTGTAAGCCACCGGGTCCGAGACGCGAACCGCGGTCGACCACGTGGGAGTCCAGTGACATAGCCATTACGCTAACTGCTGGTTCCCCATTTCTATTTTGTTTTATTTTACTTTTGGTCTCGCAATACTTTCCTCACTTTTCTTTATAGTTTTTTTTTTTTTTTCTTTTTCCAATTTAAGTTAATCTCTAACCACAGTCACTTATCTGGGACTTATTTTTAATTTGATGTTATATAAATGGAATCATACAGAACATGTTTTGTGTTTTTCTCTCTACTTTTCTGTGTGATTCATCTGTCTCATTGTTAATCTGCTTTCTTTCACTGTACTTCACTTTGTAAATACATTGCAGTATATTCTGTATTCATTTACTCTTGATGGCTGCTACATAGGTGCGTATTTAGGCTATTACAGAAACGTTTCCTGGTGAACTTGTGCATGCATTAGGTGGATGTCTCCATGTTGGTAGTTACACTACCACAGTTTCCTAGTCAGAGCTTCACACTCTTACAAATTAGTGAAGAAACAAAGAGCTTCTGTTTATGTGGTTTTTGTCTACTGTATGTGACATTGATATCTGGAGGTTGATATTGATAACATCATTTTACATTTTTTCAAATCCCATCGATGTCTTGTTCCTGTGTCTGATGAAGATGGTGCATTTTCACGTCTTCTGTATTCAGTCGGTTGAAATTTTGCACATCATATCATCTCTGGAAAACTCTACGAGCTGAGGAAAGTGGGGAAAAAAAAGCAAATCATGCCATCATAAAATATTGTTCACCTCACAGACCTTATGAAAATGTCTCAGGAACCCCCAGTGACCTCAGGGCCACCCCATGAGAATTGCTGTGGTAGATTAGGGCCAATGGATACAGAGTGATTGTACAAACTTACCTGCTCATTACCAGTTGCTGAGAGTTGTCATTGTCCAATTTCTTTCCCATAGATTTTTGATCTGTCATGTAAATTTTAGTCATCTGATTTGCATAAGGTGGCATCTCACTGTGGTTTTATAGTTTGCATTTTTCTAATTACCAGTGAAGGTCAGACATTTTCTTCATGTTTGTTTCTTACAAAATATTGGGTTGTTGGAAAAGTCATGGCTCATTTTTGCATAGGAAAACAGAAAAATACATCATGACTTTTCCCAGTGACCCAACATTAATCCAACTCTCTTAGTCATATTTAACTTGGTCTGTCCACCTGTGCCATATGGATTATGGATCTAAATGGTTTGAAATTGTTTCTTTACCTCTAGGTTTAAATTATTGTATTTTGTATGCCTTGGACAAGTTTCTTTTGAATACCCCCATAGAGTTTATAAGTACACTTAAATTTCTCATTTCATGTATTACATAAATTTTGAAAAATTCACAAGGATTATTTATTCAACTGCTGTTTCCCTTCCAGTACTATGTCTTCCATCTAATATTTCAGTGATATATGCATAATAGCTTTCCAGCAATTTTTGCATTTTTCATATTTATCTCCATGCTTCATTCTTCATATTTTCTTCCATATTATCTTTTGGCTCCTGAATTTTCTCCTTAGACTTTACTCTTTTAAAAAAAAATGCACATAGGAACCAGCAGTTAGTGTAATGGCTATGTCGCTGGACTCCCACGTAGTCGACCGCGGTTCGAGTCCCGGACCCGGCGGCTTAAACTCACGCCGGGCGCGTGTGCGTGTGTGCCCAAGATCCCGAGAGGAGAATGGAGGAGAAGGGATTGCGGTGTGGCCATCCCCCCTGGGGGGTGATTTCCTGCTTTCTATCTCTCTGTCTCTCTCTGTCTGTCTGGCGAGCGCACGCGCCCTATAGCAAAAACCTCTCCAAAAAAAGAAAAAAAAAATGCACATAGACTATAAGTTTCCTTCTGAATATGGCTTTAACATTATCTTAAATGTTTTGATATGTATGGTAATGATATGTCAATTATCATTCACTTAATTGTTCTATTGACTTTTTACATTTTAATTTTTAAAAATTTATTTAATACATTCGATCACTGTACATCATCACAGTTTCTCAAATAAAATTTCCCAGCATGAATACTCTGCACACAAGTCCAATTAAAGATATTATCATACACATTTTCCAGAGACAATCCTCCATTTCTTTGTCCCTTAAATGTCTTACCTCTCTATTTTTCTTGAGTCCCTATCAATTTAATCACTAATTTCATTTATTGTATTTTTCACCTATTTATTTTTGTAATTTTAGTTTTGTGTGTTCTACCTTGTTATTCCACTTTGTAGATATTATTTTGTCTATATTTTATAAATTGATATCTAGAGTCCTTATGAGATATTTCTTTTTTATTTATTTTGTAATTCATTCCAGATTATCTTATGGTTTGCCAGACATTATATTTGGAACGCTTGTTTGTAGAAATTATTTGAAGCCTGGGATGTTATTTTCCTTTAGAAAAGATTTATGGTTATCTTTTTATGCTAGGTATATAGGGTTACTGGCTCAATACCTTACATAGCTTGTGTGCTCTCAGTTCACTAAATTTGTATTTTTTTAAGTTTATTTCTCTTTTCTATGAGAAAGAGACAGAGATGGGCACCCTTAAGAGGGTCTTCAGCTGCAGTCACTCCAGCTGAGCCGGCCGAGATCACGGGCACACTGCAGAGCTGCCACTCACAGGGGCGTCCTGGGATGTGAACCCACGACCTTCCTATGGAGTCTGGTTGCCCTACTGCTGTACCACTGCCTGGCCTTATGTTTTCTGTACCTTTTTTTAATCCTTTATTTTCTATGTTTCCACCTTGGACATATTATTTTAGTAAAAGGACAATCCCAGAATCTGACCTTCACAACTTGGTACAAGGTGAAGGCAAGCAGCAGCCACCTCCCCTCCTCGAGTAAGCTCTGGATAATAACCAGTGCTGCCTTCTCACACGTGAAGTCTGTCAGAAAGCTCCTTAGCTTTCCCACCACAGAGCTGACTGACATCCAGGGAAAAAGGCCTGCTGGCTTTGTGAGCAGGGAAGACTTGGGGGGCTGAGTAGACTTGCGGCATGAGGTTGTGTTAGGGCTTCTTGTTTTTCTCTCCCTCTCTCTGTCACTCTCCTGAAATAAATAAGCAACCTAAAAAGAAAAAAAAGGGAAAGAAAAAAAGTAAACTTTGATCTACTTTAAGCCACTATATTTTGGGAGCATGTTTTTTTTAATACTTATGTTTAGCATGCATCCTAAACAATACAATATGTAAATACCTACCCATAAATTTTGAGAAACTTAGCCCTCACAGTAATGTTAAAAGCTATACATTAGAACAGTGCTTCTCAAATCTTAACATGCACAGAGTAACCTGGTGATCTCTTTAAAATAAAGGTTCTGCTTTAGGTCAGCCAGATTTGGACATGAGGTTGAGGTTCTACGTTTTTAAAGTTTATTTCTTGAGAGAGTGACAAAGGGGGAGACAGGCAGCCCCAATGGAGTCTGGACACTGTTACCTTCCCTGCTTCAGCCAGCCCAGATCATGGGCACGTGAATGTCCACCTGCAAGTACAGGGAGGCCTGGGGACACACCCGGGGTATTGCCACGTGGGCCCAGCATTGAAGCCTTCTCTGTTACTGTCACCGTCTGCCCCCCTGAGAGTCTGTTTCCAAAAACTCTCAGGTGCTTCTAATGTTACTGGTCCAGAGACCACATTTTAAAATGTCGATCTGCTAAAATAAAATAATATCAATGTACCTATAATTATGGATGCCATTAATGAATGCTTGTTTAGTTTCATTTTTTTTTTTCTTATAAACAAAATGAATGTTAAGAGTAGGGTTCTTGAGAAGTTAACCTATCCAAAGATATTTCATTCCATTATCAAGAACTTTTGCCGCTATGTCAGTGGGGTGACAGAAACTGAAACCAACTAGGTATTTTTCAGGAATTTTTCAGCTGAAATCAGTCATACTTCCACTCATCTGGTTGAAGAAGACTAACTCTTACTTGGCCTTGATCTCCACAATCAGTTTGTTGGGGTGCCCAAATCAGTTTTGAAAAAGGGGAGAGCAGCAGATTGTACTTATGAGGGATCATAAGTGCGAATAGCTATTAGAATTAGGGCCTTACAGTGAGCTCGAGAACATTCCTCTGCTGTCACAGAATCTCACACCTGCTTTGTGGTGTTGAGTGAATCTGGCACATGTAGAAATTCCAATGAGAGAAACAATTAGTTCAAATGACGCTTCCAATAAAATCCAAACACCTGGCAGTGGTAAAACTAGTTTTCTCTATTAAGAGAGTGAGAAAATTAAGACTGCCATTGGGAAAGCAGGAAATACTTTAATTTGTTGTGAATCTTTTTCTTTTCTCTCCCTTTATATTTGGGAATTAAAGGGTTGTACTAGATGACCACACTCAGTCTTTCTCTACCAGCATTTTTAAAAAGAATAAGAGAGTGATTCAGTCAATAGCATTTTTCATTTTGGAAGATGAGCTAAGTTCACTTTGCTAAGAAATATGGAACTCACTTGAATATCTCTTTAAATTCTCTTTTGTTCTCTCTTTCTGTCTCAAAAAGAAATGGAACATCTAGCTTTCCTTCAGGCTTATGATGATGCAATTAATGTTTTAGAGAGCATTAATTCAGGAAGGACAATTGGTACAAAAATCCTCTTCTAGATGGTTGATACCTTAGGTTATAACATTGAAAAGTAAGACATTTGAAAATATATACGGTCAACTTTATTTACCCATAGTGTCATTATGCAGAGTATAGGGGGTACTAACCAAATTTAAAATGCACAAGACTTTGTACTTCTCAGGTTTCTATTGTATGAGTACCTATTCCTGAGGGTGAAAAAATCATCCCCAAACATAATGGCTCAAATAATGCTTTTTTTTTTTTTAAGAATTATTGATTCAATTTTATTTAGTATTTTTTTTTTTAATTGATGGGACAGAAAGAGATAGAAAGAAAGTGAGAAAGCAAGCCATTAGGTCTGGGACTTGAACCACAGTCAGCCATGTGGGAATCCAGAACCTCAAACACCATGCCACCTGCTGGACTCATATGCTTTTTTTTTTTTTTTTTTTTTTTAAACTCATGATTCTAAGGGTCAGCAGTTTGGACTGAGCTCAGCTGGGTGGCTTTTCCGATCATCTCATTTGGAGTCATGTGACTACAATCATCAAGCAGCTCTACTAATAATGGATGCTCTAAGATGCTTCACTTACATGTCTGGCAGTTTAGAAATGGTTGTTTTCGGCTACCTCCATCAGGTTATCTTTAGCTCTATCACCGCATTCCAAGATGATAAGACCCAATATGCTATTTCTGTTCAAATTCTCAATTGTCTTGTTTCCCTGATATCCCATTGACCAAAGTAACACACGTGACCAAGAACGAATTTGGAAGAGGGGCAACAAGAGCAAGGATATAAGGAAGGAAGAGTGATTCCCTGTGGGTATTTGAAAATTTACCACATTTCCTTCATGAGTAAGCCAAATCAACATCTTGGCAATATTGAACTTTTCAAGCACAAGATATAGTTGAATATTTGCATGTTTGATGTAAACTTTGAACAATTTACACATAGAGGAGCTAGCTCTCTATCTTTAAGTAAATTTCTAAGTTTTGTTTTCATTGTAACATGCTTTTAGCCAACTGACATAACAGATTCTACTATTATCTGAAAATAACAAAAATAAATCTATTTCTGTTTTGCTATAAGCTTTTATAACAATAGGAGATGTATGTATATATACATATACATATATATGTATATGTATGTATATCCTGTGTAAGTATGGTAAGTACACACACACCTCATGTGTAAGTATAATAAATTCCATTGGGTTGTCAGAAAAATCATGCCGTATTTTTTTCTATGCAAAAATACATCATGACTTTTCTAACAACCCAATATTTAATTATGTACACATATGTATATATCACAAACAAGTAATTCATGGTGAATTTACTGATTATTATTCAATAGCACTTTACTGACAGTACATTATTATATATATATAAATATACACACACTTTTAATGTAAACACACACATATAAATACATATACATCCATATATTGATCTACTGTTCTTTGTTTTAAAATGTTTTCAAGTAACTTTATCAAAGATTATTTCTATTTCTCTGTTATTTGTCATAGGGCTCCTCTGTCTATTACTATTTTAACTATGTTTACAAATATCAAACTCTCTTGAATACTATTTATTGGTATATTAGTCTTGCCTAGTACAACTGGAATTGATTTTCTGAATTTAATTCACATTTCATGTTGATAGTCAAAGTGGGGATACGCAGTCATCATTATTTTGCACTCCTAGGAAAACAATATTGTGCTAGTTTCATGTCAATAATTGCTTTCTTATTTTAACTAAATTCTAGAATTGTATACTTGGTTTTGGTGTGATCTTTCTTTTGCTCAATTAATGACAGCTTTAGTTAATCCTTCTGTAGTGAAAAAGTTGTTTTCAGGTCGGTGGGTTGTTAGGTAAATTAATCATCAAATTTTTACATGTGATTTATTAGTGTCATTTGTTACTTACTGATGTCTTCTTAGAATGTCTTTCTTATTACACAAGTTTTCAAAACATATAATGGACTGGCTAAGGTCCAGGAACAAAAGGTTGAGTATCTTTGGGAAACACGAACTTTCAAAAGCATCTGTGTATACAGGGGGATTTAGAAAACCACACATATGCTGAGGACAATGTGCATACAGAAAAAGCTTGAGAAGATCGGAAATGTTCACTGGTGCTGATCCCTTTGCCCACTATGATGATGGCTAGTGGCAAAGAGGCAGCCTGGCACAGGCACATCTGCAAAGATAAAAGAAGACACTTACCTCACACTATTTTTTTTTTTTTTTTTGGAGAGGTTTTTTTTCCTATAGGGCACGTGCGCTCGCCAGACAGAGGGAGCCAGAGAGACAGAAAGCGAGAAATCACCCCCACCCCCCGCCGGGGGATGGCTACGCCAAAATCCCTTCTCCCCCATTCTCCTCTCGGGATCTTGGGCACGCACGCACACTTGGCCGGCGTGAGTTTTAAGCCATCGGGTCCGGGATGCGAACCGCGGTCGACTACGTGGGAGTCCAGTGACATAACCATTATGCTAACTGCTGGTCCCCCTCACACTATTTACAAAAGTTAGCTCAAAATGAATAAACAAAAGAAATGTAAGTTCTAACTTGACAAAACTCTCAGGAAAAAAACAGGGCAAATCGTTCATGAACTTGGTTTCACAATGGATTCTTACATAGGATATCAAAAGCACAGAAACAAAAGAAAAAGTAGGATAAATTGAACATCAGAATTAAAACATTTTTTGTATTGGGGCAAGCAGGTTGTGTGGTGGTTAAGGGCGCTGGATTCCCACATGGTTGACCATGGTTTGAGTCCTGGACCTGGAGGCCTACTTTCTCTCTTTCTCCCTCTCTCCCCACCTTCCTCTCCCCACTCCCAGTCAAATTTAAATAAATAAATAAATTTAAATAAAATAATAATTATTTTTTAAGAATTGTTTTTATTTAACTTTATTTATAATGTGACCAGAGGGGAACAGAGAGAGAGAGAAAGTGAGAAAGCAAGCCACCAGGTCTGGGACTTGAACCACGGTTGGCCCTGTGAGAGTCCAGCACCCCCAACCACCATGCCACCTGCCAGCCCCAATAAAATAATTCTTTTAGAAAAAACATTTTGTGTATCAAAAGGTATTATCCAAAATGAAAAAAAAACAAACTATAGAATGGGAAAAATATTTGGAAATCATATATTTAATAATGGTCTAGTATTCAGAATTTATGAAGAACACTATAACTCAATAACAAAAAGATAATCCACTTTAAAAATGGGCAAAGAACTTGAACAGATATTTCTCTAAAAATGTACATGTGGTCAATAATATCATAAAAAGATATTCTGCATCATTAGTCATTAGGCAAATGCAAATCAAAACCACAATGAAACGCTATTTCCCACCCCTGGAAAGGAACAAGTGTTGGCAACAATTTAGAAATATTGAAGAGCTCATTTATTGCTAGAAGGAATAAAAAATAGGTCAGCCTCTGTGGAAAACAACTATGGCAGTTTTTCAAATAACTGATGCATAGGAGTGTAATTGAGCCAAAATCGATGCCATTTCTGAGTTCTTCCACTCTTCTGCTGTACCCTAAAATCATTCTGCTTGAGTTAAATTTTTACCTGGGATAGTCATTTAGCCCTTCTAACTGAGATAAACTCCAGTCATTGTCCTTAACAATGGAAAGGCTGGGGCCATCAGGTGCATGGTGGTTAAGGCATTGGACTCCCACATGGCTGACCATGGTTTGAGACCCTAATCTGGCAGCTTAAAATTCATGCCAGGCACATATGTGTGCATGCCCAAAATCCCAGGAAGAGGATGGAGGAGACAGGATTGTGAATGCCCATCTCCCAGAGGGTGATTTCTCATTTCCCTTCTCACTGTCTTTCTCTGTCTCTGGAAGCCCACATATCCTATGGCAAAAACCTAAAGGCAAGCAAATAAAAACATTAGAAAGGCTAACCCTCTGTGATCTTTAGCTTGTAGATTTTTCGCACAGGTACCTTGTTTCATCCTTCCCTCAACAGTAGGGACATTTGGTCTTCTAGAGGCTTAGTATTTACATCTTCCTCCCGAGTTTGTTTCTATTGTCTGACTCCTCTACATAAGTCCCTGATTAAAAAGGGCAGGAGAAGGAGTGGGTGGGAATGGGGGTGGGAAGTGAAAGCGGGAGGTAGAAGTGGAAGCTGCAGTTGAGCAGTGAAAATCCAGCTCCACTAAATGTATCTCCTGGGGCAGCTTGTGGCATAGTGGTTGGGTTAGATGGATCCCATGTAACTAACAAGTGGTTCAAAGGACCCAGAGGCTTGAGTGTCCTAGGGTCAAGGCATGTGTGTCCAAAATCTCAAGAGGAGAATAGAGGAGAAGGGATTGCAGGATGGCCATCTTCCCAAAGGAGTGCTTTCTTGCTTTTCCTCTTTCTCTCTTTCCAACTCTGTCTCTTTCCAGCAAGCACATATGTCCTATAGTAAAACAAAAACAAACAAAAATTTTCCATAGTTCTCAAAGTTATTCTCTGATAGTAAACTTTAATCAAATCCTTCATGAAATTGCTTCATTTTTTACTTCTAGAACACAGTTGGTTAACTAGACACAAAATCATCAATTACCCGGCAATTGCATTTATAGGACTATACCTAAATAACTAAAAACAAACAAATAAATATTTGCACATGAATGTTTATAGCAGTGCTATTTAAAATAAACAAAAGTTGGACACACCACAAATGCCCATGAATAAGCGGTCATTATTGTGGTTTATGCATACAATGGAATGTTACTTATCCATAATAAGGAATAAAATAGTAATGTGTGCTAACATTCCAAGGGTATGCCTTGGAAACATCATGCTTTGTGAGAAAAGTCAAACATGACAGTTCATATATTGTATGATTCTATTTATTTGAAATATCTGGAATAGATAAATCTATAGAGACAGAATGCAAAGTGTTGTTTGCCAGAGACTAGAGGAAAGGGGAATAGAGGTGACTACTTACTGATGATAGGGTTTTATTTTGGGATAATGAATGTATTCTGGCACTAGATAGAGGTGAGGGATGCACAACATTGTGAGTATACTAAATTCCACTGATTTTTTTCACTTTAGATCATTAATTTTACATTATATGAATTTTGCCTCAGTTTATAAAGAAAGATCTTTATGGGGCCATAAGGTGGCATGGTGGTTAAGGAACTGGACTCCCACATGGCTGATGGCTGTTCATGCCCTGGACCTGGAGGCTTCAAAATTTTACTAGGTGCATGTGGTTGTGCCTAAAATCTCAAGAGGAACCCTGAGGGGAAGGGATTTTGGTGTGGTCATCCCCTGGGGGGATGATTTCTCAGTTTCCCTCTCTCTGTCCCTGGGTCTCTGGCAAGCACATGTGCCCTATGGCAAAAACATAAAAGAAGACTAAAAGAAAAGAAAGAGAGAGAGAGAGAGAGAGAGAGAGAGAGAGATCTTTGTAGCATTGTATGATGTATCCTGCCTTTTCCCAAATATTTTATCATTAATTTGTGTTATCATTTCATTATCTGAAAATTTAGTCTCTTTTTCTTACTTTTACTTTTAGGAATGTATCAAAATTTTATTTGGTTTTTATTTATGCATAATTTCAGTAAATATTACATAAATCTATAATTTAATGTTTATATTTAGGGTTGAATTGTAGAAAAGATATTTTCTTATTGAAATTATATAATTGTTTACTTCATGTTGCTTATTAAAGGGAATCTTAAACATTTTAAGTAAACCTTTTGTTTTTGATTGTCAATGAGTAGGTTAATGTATGTTTAAAAAAATACATCAGCCATAACCTACATTAAATAATGCAGATAATTTAATAATACATTATCAATTCTCTCAAGTAATACACTTAAACTAGTAGCTTTTCATGTGAAGAAATATTTACTTAGTAACTTTTATGATTTCACTTTTATTATTTTCTTCTAATGGATTAAAGTGAAGCATAGGCATAGTTCATACATATCACAATTCTTTTTCATGAGGCCAACAGATGGTGTGGTGATTAAGGTGTTGGACTCCCACATGGTTGACCACAGTTCATGGCCCAGACCTGGCAGCTTGAAAATTATGCAGGGCTTGTGTGTATGCATGCCCAAAATCCCAAGTGGAGACTAGAGGAGAGGGGAACTGCAGCATAGCCGTCTGCCCTGGGAATGATTTCTCCCTTTCCCTCTCTCTCTCTCTCTCTATCTAGAAAGCACACAGTCCCTATGGCAAAAACCTAAAAAAAAAAAAAAAAAAAAAAAAAAAAACCTACTTTTTTTGTGATGGCATTTTATCAAGTTATTTAATATCTCATTTATTTTATGCATTCATTGAGAGATATCTGAATTATTTTTAGTAAATATCGATTTTAATTATTTTAGATGGTTGGATTTGGAATGTTTTTTATATTTCTTAAGCTTTATTGCTTGCATCATTTATAGTGCTCACTTAAACATTTTATATGAGAAATACAGTTACTACCTGCCTCTAATTACATGCATATGCACACTACACATACACATACATACACACACACACTTTAAGATTGGCTCAGCTTTCTATAATCTGAATTGGATGAGAGCAGGTAGAATGTTATTGGGATAATAAGGCAATAATTTCAAATAAAATAAGCAGAAGATTTATTTAAAAATCTATTACAAGAAATTTTAAATATCCTTAATTTTTTTTCTTTTCTAGAAAACTATCCCTATGTAGAATCTAAACTCTGACCTAGATTTTTGTATACATATGCTAGGATAGTATTATTTACAACCAGGAAAATTGTGATCACTCTAGGAAATATGAATAATGGATGACATATAGATATTTGGTGCTGTTCACTAAAATCTAGGTGTTTAAACTTGCTGAAGCCATTGCTCTGAATTATCATAATATTAAATATAACTTTTTGTATAGCTTGTTTATCTCAGAACTCATCATACCACTGCTTAAAGTAAGACATAGATGTAGAAGTAATAAAATTAAAATTTAAATATATCTCTGATTTTTATGATACAATCTATTTCAGGGAACTATTTGAATTTAAAGAAATTGTAATGACCTGACTAACTAGAACATAATTCTCTCCAGATGAAGATATTTATGCAGTTCCCTATGTTGGTAATCAAATCATCATTAATGGTTGACTGATATGCTAAATCAATTACTCATTCATTGAAGTGCTAATTCTTCTTATAAATCATACTAGAAAAAATGGACTCATATTTTTCATATACATGTGTAGAAAATAATCACATAATAGTTTGTTTGAGCCTATGCTAAATATAATTTTACTAAGATAGGTTTTTATACCCATTAAAGCTAGGAAGCATATAAAATCATTCTGGACACACATGCTGTTTTACTTACATTATTTTGAAATGTTTTTAGAGTAGAACAAACAAAGAATTACCACTCTATCATTTCCTGGTTATCATAATCATATAATAAAACCAAGATCTCATTTGTAATCCTTATTAGTTTTAGGAGAAAATGGAGTTGTGTCACTTGATGAAAATTTATGCCAAAATGTTCTGTGAAATTTAGTGTTATTCTCAATTTTCAGGCACATAAAATGCTATCATTATATAACAATATGATGTTTCTCATACTCTAAGGTGCCAGGAAAAATTGTTTTATTACAAGAGAAAGGATAGATCAACTTTTTAAAATCATCTTTGTATTACTGAACCGTCTTTCAAATGCTTAACTTGGATAGAGAGTCTGCAAACCTGTGAGTTCAAGGTCATTAAAAAGTCATGTATCCAGAGCTGCCGAAAATGGAATCAAAGCTAAACCCTTTGAAAGAAGCAAGGTGAATGTTGTCTTGAGAAACTGACTCAGAATGCAGTGTGCATTTATGAGATGAGCAGGTAGTGTGGCGTCGGGGGGAGTGCTGCAGCTAAAATGAACAAAGGAACATGGGCTCCTCTCGGGCTCCCTTCATGTTCCTCCCTTCCCAGTCTCTGCAGGTAGAGCATCATGATACGGGGTGGACTGTTTTTCAAGGGTGGAGTGAGGGTTCCTCAGTGTGTTTCTGGGCTTCATGTTCTCTCTATACACCGTTAGTCCTGCTCTGGTGTGTTTGCAGACTTGATCACCGTGTCCCCATTTGCCATATCACACTGCCAGGCAAAGCTTGATGAAGATAAGGCAGACCTGCCAGATGGTGTCACTGTATGTCAGCATGTCACACATTTGGTATCGTCTAGGTTGTTAAAACTCTGGTGTGCAAGGTGACTAAGCCTCATGTGGGTTTAATAGTTAGCCAAAATGATGACTTTGGACTTTTCAGTCAGTTCCAATGCAAATAAGCAGTGAAAGGTGGAAACTGGACAAGGCACAATGAGAGCGCTGTTCCTCACGGGGACGAGGTGGTTTCTGAAGATCATGCAGCTTTCGCAGAGAGAAGAGGCGCCATTTAAGTCAGAGGTGCTCAGAGTAATTAAGTGGCTTTCTGTCTTTTTCCTGTGTTCTATTACAAGCATGCAAGTGCTAGCCAGAGCAGAGAGACAGTGAGAGAAAAAAGGGAGAAAGCGCCCTGTTTTGCTTTCTATTCTTGCATGTATAATAGATCATCAGGCTTCATGAAGTACCTACTTCCCCACTCAGGGCTTCCAAAATGTTCCTTTATGATTAGGCAAACATCTGTATTCTCACACATCCTATATGAACATCATATCTTCTAAGGGAAGTGAGATGATATCTTTCAAGGGATCAAACAGAAGTCCTGCATTCCATTCTTTTAACAGGGCAAGACTGTGTTAAATTTTCATCCCTGGACCAATACTCTTTCCAAGAAGGCAGATTATTTTTCTAGGGCAATCCATGTAGCCAAGGGGGGGCAAGTTTGAGTACATAAAATTAAGGCTGTGGATAGGGAAGTAGCAAAGGGGAAACAAAGACTAGAAAGAAAGAAAAAGAACTGGAGACGTTTCAAAAGGCACGGAAACTCATCTGAAAGCACCTCCAGTGGCCAAATACGGAATAATTTGAGTGACATTAGAACTAATGACAGTACTTGATTATAGATATATAGGACTTCATACTCCTATAAACAAGTAACTGAATAATATTTAAAAACAGAATGAAGTACTTTCCTTAGAAATTGATTCCAATGAACAAAAATTGAAAGGCTAAGGAAAACAAAGCCACCACTAGAACTCCACGGTGTATTTCTTGCAGGCAAGATCCAATATTGTGTATTTAAATAACAAGCCCAAGTTAAATGAAAAGTGAAACATTTGCATATTCTCAAGAATATCTCATTTATTTATTAATTACATTTATTACAAAGGGAATAATAGTAACTATACAGTGGAGAACTCTGGCATTCAGCATCTTAACCAAGTCACCAAATTTAACATTACCAAAAATAGGGTTCTCTGATATGAGGTGGGGTAGAAGACACAGCACTTTTGTAGTATTTTACCAAATAATGCATAACTTCAATATATGGGGCCATCAGGAAAGTCATGATATATTTTTGCATAGAAAAACAGAAAAATACATCATGACTTTCCTGACAAACTAATGGTTCTGAAAAGGTCATCAGACTCAAATTGAGAGGCATTCAAAAACACAAAATACAAAAACAAAACAACAATTATCTTTAAAAGTTGTAAGGCCATGGTGAGCAAGGAGAGATTGAGGAGCAATCACATATTCACAGAGACTAAGGAGACAGGACGACCCAATGCTACCCAGAATTTCAGCTTGTCCCTGTCCTTTGCTGAAATGTGCAGTGGCACCACCTCAGCCACAGAAGGCTTTGAGATTGGCCTCAACTCACCAGCCAGGGTAGCTCTGGATCATGGACTCTCCGTAGGCTTCCTCTTCATGGGACAATGTCCAGTCTGTAAAACTGCAGCACACCCTAGAATATCTGCATAAATTCTCAAAGCCAAGGTAAGGTCAATACCAAACCTTCTGAAGAAATCTGCCTGGCTTTCCAAGGTAGCCCTGAAGGTTTAAAACATGTGTCCAAAATCTGGTATTTGTCTTTAGGACCCTGGAAGGTATGATTGAGGTCCACTCTTGTTTGTAACCTTAATGAAAGACTGTGTAAAGAAACATCAAGGGATTAGTTTCTCGATTCTGTTGGGCAGATTAGCTAGGCTGAACAATGGCATGGTGTATTTATGGAAAAACAAACCAAAGCAGTATAGATATGGGAAGTGGGTATTGGTCGAACAGAAATTCTGCGTGATCTATTGCATTTCTGTTCACGTGTGAGCAGAGACAATTGCTGTCTTTGTTCTATGCTACCTTTTAAAATTTTTCAATTATTATTCATACATTAAGTCATTTAGATTGTGAAGAGACTTTACCCAGGTATGCTACCTTCTTAAGGATGGATTTATAACAAATAGCCTTGAGAATTAGTGTGTCTCTTCTAAGCAAAGGACTGGTTTGTTTACTACCCAACATAATAAAGATAATGTGTCTCTGAGAGCTAAGATCAGGTAGATTGACTACGTATTATAAAAAAAAAAACAAACCTGGATCTCTAAGCTTGCGGTTCTTTTATAATGTATCTCACTGAGACTTGGGGAATTGGCCACTGCTCTTGCTGTGAATAAAATACAGTCTTTTGTCCACAACCAAGGAGAGTGACATATATTCTTCCATCTTCCATGTAATTGTGGCAGGCTAATTTGTTAGCTTACAGTATGGTAAAACCTCAGACCATTCAAAGCTGTTGACACCCACCATAACTTACTACTTCTTATAAAGGAAAAGAGGAGGTCACATTTACTGTAATAGCATGTATCAGCAGTCAAGAGCAAATTGAGGACTCTGACTGTTATAAATAAGGCATTACATAGCATGAACATTAGGTATCAGTAGAGGGCATGTACAATTGTCTAGGGATAACCTATATCCTGCTTTCTACTTTCACGGGGTTACTTTATCAGCTCTCATTTGCGCTAATATTGAGCTTCTAATTATTAAGCAAATTAAGCAAGTCCCAATTTCTATGTTACTGGGCCTCTCTCTGATCCTGACATTTTGCTGGCCATTTCAATCATTCAATTGTACTCGAAAATTTCCCTTGATACTTTTTTATCTTGATTCTACTTACACTTTTCTAATTATTTAATTTCTTTTCAAATGAGGGTCTCTTCTGTCTTTTAAAAAGTTAATTCCTCATGATTTGCCCAATATGTAATTTTATCCACTCTTCACAGAATTAACTTACCAAGAGTATGTTTTTCAATCATAAATTGACGTATCTCTAGATTATTCCATTCCCTTGACTTCCAGCTGTTTGCTGGATAATTCGTCCAAAACACTTGAAAAAAAAAAAAAAAACTTCAAAGCTAGACAAGCCACTGGTGTTGTGTTAAGGTGGTTGTATCCCATATGGCTGATTGCAGTTTGAGTCCCACACCCAGTGGCTTGAGAAATATGCCAGGTGCATGTGCATGTGCATGCATGCCCAAAATTCAAAGAGAAGAATGAAAGAGAAAGGATTGTGGCATGGCCAAAATTTCTAGAGGGTGTCACTTTCCCTCGCTCTCTGTGTCTTCAATGAGTACATGCACCTATAGCAAAATTAAAAAGAAAAATGAATTATATTCAAAGCTGAATTTACAAACTCTGTATTTTAAACATATTATTTATTGTTTGTTTCATTAGCTGACATCACGATCCAGTCAGGCACCTGAAGGTTATCTTGAACTCTTTCATTCTCTTTTATTTCCTGTACCTTATCAAGTACCAACTCCTCTTGAGTTTCCTGAAATTGTCTCTGTTTTCTCTGTCCTCACAGTAATTACAATTATAATTGCCATTATTGCTCTAGGATAGCTCTCATTTCTTCTTCTCTATGTTTGTTTTGTAGTGCTCAAAATTAACTGCCCTGTTGCTGCCAGAAATTTATCTTCCTACAGGTGCCTATAGGATAAATGAAAATTTTATTTTAGGATTCAAGAACCTCTGTGAGGTTTTATCTCTACCTTTTCTTCAGCTTTGTTTCTTTTTCTGTATTGAACTTTGGCCAAGTAATAGTAAACAGTGAATTTCTACTCCTACTTACACAAACATACACAGACAAAACACTCAATGCCCAGACTGCTCATGTTGTCTTCTGGAGGGCTCAGGTGCCTGGGGTATTTCTATCTTTTCTCCATTTCTGGGAAAATACACTTCCATAAGAATCAGGACTAACTCTGCCTTATCTGAGATTATATTAAATTATAATAATTTAATGAATTATTCTATAATTATTTATTTTTTGTTCTCTCACAGTCTGTTGTGAATTCCACTTATTGAAACTACCTGGTGGTTTATGGTCATCTGTTTGCCTCTGTCTCCCTTAGTTAGTGACTTCTTTATGGTCAGGAAAATTCAGAAGTCATAACTTCTTCTTTTTTTGCTTTTTTTTTTTCTTAATATAATGACTACTACAGGCTCCATGATTAATAAGATAGTTGAACAGAAAGAACAAAACTAGGTGATACCATATCTATATCTACCTATTTTCATTGACACTTATAGATATATAAAATAAGTTTGACACTTATATATCATATATAATATATGTAAAATAAGTACATATATATACTATCTGCATATTCATATATATAATAAGTTGTGTGTGTGTATATATATATATATATATATATGTATGTATACAATATCTGCACATTTATAACTAAAACTAAAATAGACTATTTGGGTACTTTGAAGCAGTATTTCTTAAATGATCTAGCTGTCTTTGGATTGCCCTTTAGTAGAAACAGCAGAATTAAGTATCTATATTTAGCAAACTGGAAGAAGAGTCTGTATGAAGTTATTTCAAACTGATTTTCAAGTCATTTATTTTAAAAGCCAGAGCATTTCTCTAAGCCAATCACGCCTAATGCTTTACTCCTAAGCAAATGGGGGCTTTGCATTAAGAATAGTACTACATAGCTCTTATCTCCTGAGCACCAGTTATTTAGCAAATAATTTATGTATTCTTTTTTACCTTTTGACTGAACATTGCCATAATAGTTTTAGGCACACTTACTACTGAGCATGTACATTAAATACATATACATGTATTTAATATTTATTTAATAATATTTATTTATGTATTTATTATGTATTTATTTAATAATAAAATAAATTTTGCATCTTTCAGATATTAATGCCACATATGCATGCATTACATCCAAAACTAAGAGATATTTGTCACCTTATTAAAGCCAAGGTAAAGGACACTACCTTCCATAAGTAGCGACTTTATTATACATTCTGTCATGCCGATAAAGCCATGTAAACTGCTAGCTCTAAAGAAATGCATGAAATATACAACTTACATGTTTCTATAGTAAAACATGTCTGGAAATTCCATCTGGGGTTTAGCCATATTTCTAACCATATTCAGGCCAGAAAAATTATAATTGTGGTGACAAATTTAAAATATCATGTCTTACCTGAGCTTTGTTTTCTCAAAAAATTCAACTCTAGGGGAAAACGAAAATTCACTGACTTTCACAATACGTGCCCAGGTGTTCATCAGCTGCTAAAATGTTTCATCTTCAGACCACATTCAGACTAGATTGATATGATGAAATAAATATGAAAACATATTTAACAAGAACATTTTTATGAAAATAACTAGAAATTGAATATTAAGAAGTGGCTTTAACTATATAATCCAGTTGTACTTCTTTTTAGATATATATCTTAATTTTCTATTTATAAAGATAATACATACATAGAAACTAATGACTACTACTAGGTTAATAACAAAAATGGAAATTCACTGTCTAATCATTCCTGAATATGTAAATTCTCGTTCATGTTTTAAAAGATGTGGATTTCCTATCCTTGTGACAAGTTCCACCCTGATATTCCCTCCCAAATCCTTTCATTAGAAGTGTTAGCACCATTTTCAACAAACAATATTCATTTTATATTATGTTGATTGTATAAATGCTATTACAGCTAAGTTATATAGAAAAATATGATTACACTTAATTTCTTAGATAACATTTATTTTTGTAAACTTTAGTTATTAAATGTTTCAGCTTTTTTATTTTTCTTTATTTGATAATGGAACTCAAATTTTGAACTTCTTCTTGTTTACCATTGTCCTTTAAGTGGGAATCCCCACATTTGGCTACTGCACAGATAGGCAGGTTTTTTTTTTTTTTTTTTTTTTTTTTTTTTTAACTTTGAAAGATGTTGAAATTAGTACCTTGTGTTTCTGCTTTTTTAAAGTTGAAGTACAACTGGACTATACCAAATCACTCCACACTCCTACCAAGTTGATATCACAGAAGGCCAAGAAGGAATCAAGTATTTAATTTTGTTGGCTACAAATAACCTCTCCCCTCAACCGCAGAGTCAGCAGACACAGCAGTAAGAACCTAGACTCCCACACTCATCTGGCAGGAATGAAGTACCACTCTAATTTTCCACTGTGGTGGTGTCAGACTGAGGTGTCATACTTTAGATATTACCCAGTGATTATATGGCCACTCCAGCTGTTGTCAGTGGAGACTTACTGGAGAACAAGAACTCCAAACTCTATCCAGCAATGATAAGTTTTCACCGCAGGTGTCAGCAAAGGTCAGCCTGAGGGAACCTGGACTTTTCATCTCAACTAGTAGTAACAAGACAATATTTCCTTTGCCCCAACAGAGCATTATTACAGAAAAACCAACTAATAACAGACAAAGTGTAAGTAAGACTGTATTTTACTGTATGAAAATGGACTCTAGGGGTCAGCAAGTGGCATGGTGGTTAAGGTGCTGGATTTCCACAAGACCACCCATGGTTCAAGTCCTAGACCTGACAGCTGTAAAAGCATGCAGGGCACATGTGCATGCATGCCCAAAATCCCAAGAAGAGAATGCAGGAGAAGAGGCTGCTGTATGGCCATCCCTCTGGTGGGTGATTTCTCACTCTCCGTTTCTATGTCTCTTTTCAGCAAATGCACATGCCCTATGGCAAAAACATTTTAAAAATGTTATCCAGGAGTTACTCAAAGATTCACCTTGGCCCATGAGTGTTGCAGGAGGTAGGCCATTGACCTACAGAGCTAGAGCCTAGTAGTGGACTTGCTGGATTATATGAAAGTTCTATTTTTTTCCTGAGAAACCTCCATGCTGTTTTCCATAATGACCATACTAAATGTAAAAAGAGTCCTCTTTTCTTCACAATCTTATTAGCATTTACTCACTTGTTAATTTGATAGTAGCTATTCTAACTAGGGTGAGATGATATCACATTATTGTTTGGATTTTCATTTCCCTGGTGATTAGTGATGTTGAGCATATTTTCATGAACTTGTTGGTTCAAATAACCAAAGTATTCCTGAGCAAAAAGAACAAAGCTGGAGGCATATTACTTGACTTCAAAATATATTACAAAGCTACAGTGTCAAAATATCATGATGCTGGCATAAAAACATATAAATAGACCAATGAAACAGAATAGAGAACCTAGAATAAATCCAAATATAAGATTTGATTTTGAACAAAGGCATAAGAATGTTTGTTGGGGAAAGGAGAGTTTCTTTAATAAATGGTATTAAGAAAATTCGATGTTTATATGCAGAGAAATAATATACTTACCATATAGAAAAATCAACTCAAAATGGGTAGTAGACTTAAACAAAACTAGAAGACAAAAAAAAATACAGGAAATGCTTCAGGACATTGGTATGGGCAGCAAGTGTTTGAGTAAGATCTCAACAGCATGAACATTAAGTCAAAAATAGACAAATGAAATTTTAAATTTTAAAATTTGATAAAATTTTAGTTTGATAAAATTGCACACATCAAAGGAAACAATCAATAGAGTGAAGAAACAACCTGCAGAATGGGAGACAATATTTGCAAATCATACATTCAACAAATGTTTAATAGCCAGAATATACAACATTCCCAACAGCAAGAAAACAAATAGTCTAATTTTAAAAATGGAAAAATGATTTAAATAGACTTTTTCAAAAAACTCATTGGTGTAATTTCAAATGGCATTAGCAACTCTGGAAAATATTTTAGTGGTTTTGTATAAAAAATGCAATTATTACATGATTCAGCAATTAAATCCCTGGACATTTATTCCATGAAGATAAAACTTATGTTTGCACAAAAGTCTATAGTATTTTGGATAATAGAATGTCTGTAGTAGTTTTAATAAGCATACTTGGGAACAGCTCAAATTTCCTGCAAGTTATGAATGGTTAAACTGACTGTAATATATCCCTGCTGTGAAGTATATTCAATAAATAACAACACACAATTGATAGATGTAGCAATTGATATATTTTGCATATGCATTGCATATAATCTCAAATTATCTTATTTTTAAAAATCAATCATAAAAGATTATATAAGGTGTGATTCCATTTACACAACATTTTTTTTTTTTTTTTTTTTTTTTTTGGAGAGATTTTTCGCTATAGGGCGCGTGCGCTCGCCAGACAGACAGAGAGAGACATAGAGACAGAAAGCGAGAAATCACCCCCCAGTGGGGATGGTCACGCCGCAATCCCTTCTCCTCCATTCTCCTCTCGGGATCTTGGGCATGCACGCACACGCGCCCGGCGTGAGTTGTAAGCCACCGGGTCCGAGACGCGAACCGCGGTCGACTACGTGGGAGTCCAGCGACATAGCCATTACGCTAACTGCTGGTTCCCTACACAACATTTTTTGAAATTTCATTATACTATAGAAATACATACATATATGGGACCAGCAGATGGTGTAATGGCTATGTTGCTGGACTCCCATGTAGTTGACTGCGGTTCAAGTCCTGGACCCAGTGGCTTAAACTCACACTGGGCATGTGTGCGTGTGTGCCCAAGATCCCAAGAGGAGAGTGGAGGAGAAGGGATTGCAGTGTGGCCATCCCCCATAGGTGGTGATTTCTTCCTTTATGTCTCTCTGTCTCTCTCTTTCTGTCAAGTGCACATGCCCTATAGCATAAACCTCTCAAAAAATATACAACGCTTATATATGTTATAGTATTTCATAGTATAACAAGAGAAATGAAAACAGGTTAGTCATTGCCCAAGTTAATGAGAGATTTATTAGGTTGCACAGAAAAATAGGTCATGACTTTCCTGACAGTCCAATAAGTAGGAGGGAGCAAACAGTGGAAGTTCAATTAATTTTTATTTAATCAATAATAGAATATCATGAGTAAGTTAAGGAAATGTACTATAATGTTTTCTAACTCAGTATACTTAAAATAATTTACTTATTTTTTTAACAAGGGAGATAGAAATCAAAATAATAGCAGAAGTAGTTTTCAGGGGACCCTTAACATAGATGTGAATAATCCTTTTCAGTTATATTAAACTTATTTCTTTATTTGATGCTTTGGAATCATTCAATTAACAAATGACAATATTTATTTTTTAAATGTAAAATAAAATTTTTTACTTCACTCAATCTTAAAGGTATTGATTCTATAGACCAAATGTAGTTTCCAAAGAAAATAGTCAAAACTGTTAAAAATGACATTGTTTCCTTATTCTTTACTACATTAAGAACTGTTTTATTGTGTTGTTATGGTTCTCTGCCCAGATTAAAAACAATGATTTTCATCTTTACTTTATAAAATTTGTCAACTCTAGTTAAACTATACAAATGAATTCCTGAATATTTATACTTTATCTGCAAAATGTGTTAATGTTTGAATTCTTATCTTTTTACTTGTAACAGATATCTCAGTCACCTTAGGGGTATGGTTTCCAAAACATTAGATCTTAAAGATATGTCCTCATGTCTCTTGATAAATATTAAATATATTTATATGAAGAAGGTTTTAAATTTTCCCTTAACCTGTTTATTTTTTATTATGATTTCTTGCCTACATAGAATTAACATGTTTTTAAAGCATATATACAGTGCATAATACATAAAATATATAAGCATATTAATTATCTTCAATGTTTGACATTATGTTGTGCATATTAGATACTTGTTCTACTTATTTCCTTTCCTTGTATAATTGTCAATATATACTTTACTGGGTACGCTATACAATTACTCTCTCTTCTTTTATGTTATCCAGTCCTTTAACCAGCTAAAATGTCCAGATGTTGATATATGTTAAGTGGAGATGGACAGTATTTATGTTTCACAGCCTAGCTTGTTTCACTGAGCTGTTTATCTTTTGGGTTTGTCCATTTTGTGTCAAAGGACAGGAAATCATTATTCTTTATGATTGAGTAGGTTTACACTTTGTATATATGCCACGTTTTCTTTATCCAGTTGTCTGTTTTAGCATACTTAGGTTAATTCCATGTCTTAGCTATTGTGAATAATGCCACACTAAACATGCTCTTTATGTTCTTAGAAATGTATGATCCAATAGTCTGAGGTATTGTCTGATTTTTTAGGCAACATGCAAATAGGAAAATGGAAAGTTGAACTCCAGCCTTCTATCATATGTGTGAGATAGGAGAAAATGGTGAATGGTGGCCATATATCTATGTGCTAATCAGTGAAAGAAAAAAAAAAAAAAAACTACTAGAGGAAAATAGTCACCAAATCAGAGCAACATGAAAGCATAAAGTGAGAAATAGGAGGCAGAGATCATAGTCAGCTATCAAGGACTGACAAAGAAAACAAAGTAACACACAGAAAAAATGCGAAGGCTGCCTAGTTGTCTGTTATGTTTCTTTGCTACAATTCCCCCTCTGTCCCAAGATACATTTAAAGCTCTGCAATTTCATCTTCATCTTTATCACAAGGCAGTCAAACTCCAAATTTATATTCTTATGCTATCATATTCTATTATTTTGATATCTACCTTTTATGCTGCTAGTCATTGTAATAACTCCCTACTAGTTAAAATATCAACACCTTTCTCTACTCTTATCTCTAAGCATGGGTACAATCCCCATTTAATAAAGATAATCTCCATTCTGTACTTGATACATTTTAATTTAGAAATGAAAGTGGATTTTTTTAAGCCTTAAATGTATTCACAACTACCATAACAACAAGAACAAACTTTTTACTTTATCATCTTCAGGAAATTAAAAAACATGGGGTTTCATAAGTCATGATGGTTTGCATGTTCCCATGAGGGAATGCTTATGATTTCTTCAAAGGAAGATATCATATCACATACAAAATGAGACAGCAATTAAGATAAACTTTCTGAATGAAAGAAGCCCTATCTTCTTTTGTCAAATTATGTTTGAAATTATTCTGGTATTGACATGAGCTCTAATATTCTTTGAAGCTATTCATGTACAACTGTGGCATCAGAGAGTGAAGATAATGAAGTCGTAGGGGTAGGATATATTGCCACACCAAATGAGATAGCTTTAAGAATCTCAGATACTGAATCAAAGTAGCTTACTACTTTTTTGCTTCATTTTCTCCTAGCCTGAGAAAAGAAAAAAAAATTGAGGTGCAAGAAACAAGTTTTAAACTTGATTCTTCTTATCATGAGCACATTTTCAAGTATTTCTGCAATATTGGGGTTATAATTTACAATAAGACCAGTGTAAAATGAATTGAGAAGATGAACATATGTTTACATTAAATAAATACACATAAAGATATACTTACTGATATCACAAGGACACAATTTGGTTAGACCTAGTGACCAGCTATGCCATTATCAGTGAACTAATGGGAAGAAGAAAGATTTCAATTCTTAAGTCACTTAGTATCATGGTGTAAAACTTGAAAGTTCTCTTACTAGCTTTGTGCCTTTCTTTTTCATCTATGTATGAAGATAATGTCTGGTTTAGTCACAAAAGCAGTAAAGATTAATTTCTGATTTTTAATATGATAGGATAAATATGTATGTTACAAGATAGCAAGTCATCAAATATAACTTATGTTCATACTAGGATTGTTTTGGTAAGCTTTGGACTTGTATTTTTAATTTTTTTTAGAAATTTCTCTTTGCTATAGGGCATGTGCACTTGCCAGAGAAACTGAGAGAGACAGAAAGACAGAAAGAAATCACTCCCCCAGGGGAATGGCCATGCCACAATCCCTTCTCCTCCATTCTCCTTTCAGGATCTTGGGTATACACACATGCATCTGGCATGCATTTTAAGCCACTGAGTCTGGGACTTGAACCATGGTCCACTACATGGGAGGCCATTACACCATGGTCCCAGTTTTGGTAAATTTGAGACTTCTGACCTCTGTTTTGATGATAGAATGCTATTAATACATGATTCATCTGTACTGACAGTCCCATTAATGTTTGGAAAAATAAGCACTGGTTTATTCATGACTTCTGTTTTACTTTTAGTGATTATTTTTTCTCTACTTGAAGACCTCTCCGTAGTACCCGTCTAGTGTAGATTTTGCTGGTTAGAACAAAATAAACAGGTTTTTGTTTTCCTGAAAATACATTTATTGTCAGTATTCAGTGACATTTTTGTTTAATTTAAAATTCTAAAAAATTAGTTGTATTTATTTCCTTTTTTACATTTCAGCATTTTATAAATGTTTTTCAATTACTTTTTGACCTTTGTCATTTATGTTGAAAAGTCAGCTGTCAGTCTTATTACTCTACTTTTCAAGGTAATACATTTCTCCTTTGTTTGTTTTATGATTTTATATTTTTGGCTTTTATAATTTGACTAAAATGTGCCATGGTGGAACTTTAAATTTTTCTTTTTCTTTTTTTTTTTTTTTTTTGTATTTACATTGCATGAGATTTTCTGAGGTTCTAAAAACGTTTAATATCTTTCAAGAGTTTTAGAATTCCTTGCCCATTATCTATTCAGATAGTATGTCTGCCCCTCCTTTTAAAATCTCCTCTGATTCTGAAATTCCAGATATTTTACACTAATCTGTCTTCTCTTTATTATAACTATTTGTGCCTTATTTTGGTACAGTGTATTGACTACCTTCAAGTTCAGTAACCTTGTCTTCTGTTGTATCTAATATATTTTGAAGCCATCTGTTGAGTTCTTAATATCATATCAGATATTGTATTTTTCAGTCCTGGAGCATAATTTTATCCTTCTTATCTAGATTCTAATCTTACTGAAATTTTCTCTACTCATATATTTTTGTCAATTGTTTCTTTTGTTTTTCTTGTACATATTCACTGTATCTATTTTTAAATTTGTGTATTCATTACATCTTTCATCTTTCTCAGTTTGGTTTTTGAGCATACTGTCTAAGAGGGAAAACATAAAGTTATAAGATCATATAAGGAAGCCTAGTCCTGGTAATGACATTTGAGACTTTAAATCAAAGATGTCCAAAGCGTCATTATCTTTAGGCTTTTCAGTTACACGAGCAAAAATATTTACTATATACTTTCTGTACATAAATCCTCTGGATCATGGTGTTCTTTCATCTGTAACTAACAGATGTGTAGCTGGATTAATTTTAAACAGGTGCTAAGGATAAAGTGAATGTAAAGAACCAAATTACTTAGTGAAAATTGCTAGTCTTCTGTGGCATTATCCAATGCAGGACATAGAGAGGTAGAGGCAAGACAAAAGGTATCTTCTCACCTCAGTTATTAAAGAGATTACCTAAAGGCACAAGAGTACAGTAGGATTCCCAGGAATGTGTGTCAACTGGATATTTCTAATTCATACATCAATAATCTAGAATATAGATCTGCAAATATAGACCTGATTTCAGGACAGAAGAATCTACTTTGCCCATTTTTCAGATATGAGTTCTAAACTTTTCTCTACAATTAGAGTATTTTAAATACTCTTCTTCAAGAGAGGAGTTAGTCTAATAAATAGTGGGTATTTTTGAGAAGTTGATGGGGTACATAATGTCCCAATATACCTCTAAGAGGGATATTTTTTAAGCTTGTGAGTATATTGTTGATAATTGACTCTAGACATATGGCTCACTTTCAAAATTATTTTTGCAAAGTTAAAAATTGTTTTCTTGGGGCTAGCGGGTGGCTTGGTGGTTAAGGCACTGGATATTTCCACATGGCCTACCATGGTTAGAGTCCTGGATCTGGTGGCTTGCTTTTTCACTTTCTCCTTCTCTCTCTCTCTCTCTCTCTCTCTGGTCAAATTAAAATGAATGAATGAATGAAAATAAATAAATAAATAAATAAATAAATAAAATTATTTTCTCTCAACTCTGTCTACTCACCACCTCCTAGTTTGTTTGTCTTGCACTATAAAATGTAGTGATTGCCTTTTTCTTGGGAGAGGCTACTGTATGTTCCCATGACTTTTTGAAATTTAAGCTGTAACTAATAAACCTGTAAATCTGTATAGTGTTCTGCGGCTTAAAATGTTTCCAGCTTTTCAAGCATGAAAGATTTGGAATTCAATGATTCCCATTTATTTATTTATTTATTTATTTATTTACTTATTGCTATTAGGTGTTATATGATAATTGCATCCAATTGTAAAGAGGGAATTTAGCCACATACAGTAATTGGCTACAGTTATCAAAGGAAAATTGCAGAAGGCAGATATGTGGCCTGTCATTTCTACGTTTACTAAGATTATAATTACAGCTCCTTTTAAAATCTGTCATTAAGGAGAAGGAATATATTTTTGCAGATGCCTGCAAATAAAGGAAGTTTGTCAAATTAAAGTTTTGTAATTTTAAATGAGTAAAATTATGTTGCCACAAGGCACACTGGTAAAATGGAATTGGTATAAGCCTAAGTCAAAGAAGTCTAGGTCTGATTCATGGTTCTGACACCTCCACTTGTGATAGTGAGCTAGTTATTAAAGCTCTCTATAACTCTTTTCTCATCTCTAAGATGAGCTCTGCAGTGGGTATTATGATGGATGTTAGCGTGCATTTTAATTGTGTCAGACCTTATTCTAAGGCAAATTATTTGTCCTGGTCAGAATTGCATCCTTCAGAAATTTTCAGCTACCCATTAATTATAATGGCCACATTCCAAAAGCAATTACTGAAACATTCAGTTATCTTGATTAGTAATCAATATCTGATGTCTTTCTATTTAACATCAAAATTAACATTAGGTTTTTCACTGGTGAAAGTTGTGACTTATTGATTTGCATAATGAATATTAAAATGACATCCCCTTTAAAACTGTTAAAATGACAACAGTGGGCCAGCAGGTGGAGTGGAGGTTAAGGCTCTGGATCCCACATGACTGGTTGTGCAGTTTGAGTCCTGGACCCAGTGGCTTGAAAAACCATACCAGGTACATGCACATGCATGCCTAAAATCCTGAGAGGAGAATGATGGACGGCATGTCATCCCCCCTTGGGGGTGATTTCTCACTTCCCCTTTTTCTCTCTCTGTCTCTCTCTAGTGAGCACACGCACCCTATAGGAAGAACAAAAAAACAATGACAATAACAAAAAGTAAACAGTAGTTAAGTAAATTAACTGGAATATTTTAACATCATTCCTTATATTTTCTCATACAAGTATTGTAGTTTTTATTCTTTGGAGATGAAACCCAAAGCTTAATCTAAATGGTCTTGTGTTCAACTGCCAGAAGGGGAAAAAGTTAAATATCTATGTGTGTATATGTCTGAAAATAAGATAATGAAATCCTGCCTCTAGAATATGATCATATTGGGGTAGCAGGTGGCATAATAGTTAAGGCACTGGACTCCTACATGGCTGACCAAGGTTAGTTCTAGATCCATTGGCTTGAAATTCATGTCAGTCATGTGTGCATGCATGCCCAAAATCCTAAGAGGAGAATGGAGGAGAAGGAATTGTAGTGTGGCCATCTTCCCTGAAGGATTATTTCTCACTTTCCTCCTAACTCTCTCTCTAGCAAGCATACATACCCTGGCAAAAACCTTAAAAATGTAGTATCTTTTCTTTTCTAATTGCCTGAGGGTGTGTGTGCTCACTAGAGAGAGAGAGAGAGAGAGAGAGAGAGAGAGAGAGAGAGAGAGGTGGGTGCAGAGAGCACCCCCCACCACCAGCATGGGTCATAGTCATGCCATAATCCCTTGATCTCCATTTTTCATCCTGTTAGGATTTTGAGCACATATTCACACATCCTTGGCATGTTTTTTCAAGCCACTGGGCCCAGAATTTGAACTGTGATGGCTTTGTGAGAAACGCTCCATTAAGTATTGGCCTATGTGGTCAACCATGATTACATCTTCTTTGAGCAAACTTTTTAGTTGAGATGTAGTTGGATCACCAAGCAGGACTGACATCTAGAACAAGTTGTATGAATTCACTTGTATCTGCTTAATAATAAAAGTGTATTTAATACATAGCCAGACATATGTCCTGCTAACACATTTCTGGAGCCAAAACTTTTGGTAACTATATTCTTTATTGTTGTTATTATGTTCAATCACTGTATAATTTTTAAGTAAAATAGGTTAAAATTTGCACTGATCTAATTGTTTTAGTTTACTTCACAATAATGGTTATTCAAGAAATGCTTATTTCATGGGCGGGGGGCAGGTGGTAAATAAAATCATGTACTTAATATGGTGTGAATGTATGGACTGCTCAGTGAAATGCTAGCTCTGTTGACTAGAATTACGAGATGGCTCGGAGCAGTTCCCTATCACAGTGGTT
Organism: Tupaia tana; assembly: GCA_026018925.1. Lineage (NCBI taxonomy): Eukaryota > Metazoa > Chordata > Mammalia > Scandentia > Tupaiidae > Tupaia > Tupaia tana. Next base: position 161,129,195 of record JAKSZU010000007.1, on the reverse strand, counting down.
AAGAACTGTGCACAGAGAGTTGGATCATGCTTGGCCAACTGCAGTTCAAATCATGTTGCTAGTGGCTTGAATAGCACCCTGGGCACATGTACATGGGTGTGTGCCCCAAATCCTGATGGAACAGAGAAACAGAGGAAAAGTATTTCAGTACAACAACACTCTATGGGGGGGGGTATGCTCTCTTTTCTCTCTCTCTCTCTCTCTCCCTCTCTCTCTTTCTCATGGAATGAATGAATTAATACATAAAAATTTAAAAAGTTTAACTCTCCATTCACATGGTACATTTTAAAATGCCCTAAAAATAACAGAGAATATTGATTTCAGGTGGAATTGAAAATTTTTTGGATATTCCACTGGTTTCTTCTTTGGTTAACTATAGAGTTGTCTCTTACCAACCACCAGCATGAAGAATGGCCTGGAGGGAAAAGGACGTGCCCACGAGAATACTCTTAGTCATTTCCTTCCTCATCCTCTTCCCAAGGTAGACAGAATGACTAACCTGATGGGTTTAATCAGGGGGAAGTTTGTTCAGAGGGAAGCGGGAGAGTTTCAGGAATAGTTTTGTTGACAGAAGAAATTAGTGTAGGTTAAAAACCTGTGTATTTGAAATGATTCTAATTTTCTTCATACTGACAATACTGAGTAAAAAGGAAGTATCTGGGTCAAATGTCCCTCCTTTAGTAGGAACTCTGGTTACTTTGATCATGCTGTCATGAATATTGTTACTCACATAGTGGTTCATGTCTGCCCAGGAGTCTAGAAGGAATAGAGTAATATCCCAAGTTTGAGTTGCATATACATTAAGATCTTTAACTCTCATTAAAATTCTGTAAGTTTATATACATATAAATATACATATGCATATGTATATATTTACAAAAATAAATAATTTAAATGAACTTAATATTCATATATTTTGGTGAAATGCCATCTATTATAAGAAAGTGGATCTACATATTAAGAGAACAAGAGTTTTAAAATACAAATCAGTTTTGGGGGGTAAATTTAAATTCAGAAAAGGTGGTAAAAGTTTTTTTTTAAATTTAAATAAATTCAAACGATTTAAAATTCTACTTGATAATGGAGGTCAGAGGTTTAAATGTTGTTTACCAGATTGTTGCCCGTTTATTGGGTATTTATCCGAATGCGCATAATCTGAGTAAATCTAAAGTTTCCCAAAGTGAACACACATTTTTGTATAGTAATTTCTCACCTGTGAAAAATTCTTGGTGGGACTTCAAAATACAGAAATGAAACGACTCAAAATTCAAATCTAGAATCCATAGCAGTGTGGTCTTCCCCAGCCCTGCCTCAGATAGGAAGCAGCCGTGGATTGGCAGGAAGTGCAATAGAAGGCCCTCTGGCTCCGGCCCTCTTATACACTTGGACCGGGCTATTTGTGGGTGTTTTCTTGTGCCCAGTAGAATTAAAGTATAGCGAGAAAGGAAGAGAAACTTTTTATGAATATAAATATGTGTTCAAGTCTACAGATCTTGTTCTAAATCCAAAGGCTGTGCCAGTTGGATAAAGGCTGCCTGAGTGTGTGCTGTAAGAGCCTTGCATAGCTTTGCGAAACCTCCCTCTGAAGCGACATCCTTCACTTTAGGTAAAATAGCTGTGTATGTAATCGTCCATCAGCTGAACATCTGCTACTCAGTCTATTGAGGCTTAATGCCTTCTATGATTCCGGATTGCAAGCAGTTACGAAAAAGGTACTTTGCAGTTTTCTGTTTTTTTTTTTTTTTTTTTTTAAACCTTCAAGGCTAGTTCTGTGGTATAGCAGGAAAGTGCTACTCAAGAGAAGCGGGGTCCCACAGGGTGACTGCAGTTTGAATCCCCAGCCCAGTTGGCCTGAAAGCACAGGGTACTGGGGCACAAGTGTGAGTGGCTGAACCCAACCAGCTGGAAGGTAGAAGGAAGGGGATCAGGGCCAGACCCTGTGGAGGTGGCTCTTCTAGTGCTCCGTTTTATACATGTACACGCTCTGTCATGAATAAAGAAAAACATTTAAAAAGAGCAAGTAAACTATATTTTGCTCTTATAGCAACTAATGGGTGGAAATGATTACTTTCCTCTTTTGTATCCAAGGACCCTCAAACACAGCAATTCACGAATGAAGTCACTCAACTTGTAAAGGTTGTACTCTGACATCAACTATACGGAGTGTTCTTCCTTAAAGCCCTGAGTTCCTTCTGCATGTCTCATGTTATTCCTTTGTTTTGAAATTTAAAGTTTTGACAATATTAGAAATTAATTTTGAAATTTTAGATTCTGTGAGTCTTTCAATGAAGAGAGAATCAATAGACATTTTTTACTAATGTTTATTGTCATGTAATTTACATAATCCACTCCTCCATTTTAGATTTAAATCCTGATGAAGTACACGTATATTTTTGCATATGTCTGCCATTTTGCCTATTTTTTCATGTTCAATAAAGTCTTGGGGGCCAGCAGTTAGCGTAATGACTATGTCGCTAGACTCCCACATAGTCGACCGTGGTTCGAGTCCTGGACCCGGTGGCTTAAACTCACGCCGGGCGCATGTGCATGCATGCCCAAGATCCCGAGAGGAGAATGGAGGAGAAGGGATTGCTGCTTGGCCATCCACCCTGGGGGGTGATTTCTCACTTTCTGTCTCTATGTCTCTGTCTGCCTGGTGAGCGCACGCGCCCTATAGCAAAACCTCTCCCCCCCAAAAATAATAATAAAGTCATTTAAAATTTTTCTCTTCTAAGGTTATAAATAATTTAAAGATGTTGGATTTTCTCATATAAAAAGTGTGACAATGAAGAAAATTTTTTTCCATAATCATTCCATTTTTCTAGTATTTCTACTTTCCTATTGTTTCTCCTTTTCAATTTCTGTCCTAAAGAACAGACCTAATTTTTTAAATTAAAACCTATGTAGAAAAACCAACAAAACAACTATGCTCTAGAAATATAAAATGGTTTTAAATTGTAAAATGTTAAATATATTTAATTAATAAGACAATTGATGGGGTACTAAATATTATGAATATATGTTCTTTTAAAATATTACAAATATTATGAATTACAAATGAATTCTTATTCATGTCAGATTACACTATACATATCTATTTAACTAAAGTTTACTGTGTGAATTTATGCTATGATTTTAATAATTTCTTTTAAAGTATAACTGATTTAATATACTTTTTCCTCCACAAACCAGAAAAGGACATTTGTTCTAATATCTTTCCAAAAAGTCACCCCCACCCTTTGGAACCAGTGTTTTGAAATGTCACCATTAACACTTCCTTTTGTAAGTGTTAAAATTATAATAGGCCCACACAAATAAGTGGGAGGTGCTAATGGACATGTTTGATTTTTTTTCCCTGAATCCAGAGTATCTATTTGAAAAGAGATGCCACATAGCTTTTTAGGCTTAATTTTCTCTTCTTATTAACTAAATTTTACATGAATGCTCAAAAAGGCGACTGTAATAAACTTTCTCTGCTCTATCAAATAAAAATGGTGCCTATACATGTTACCAATTTCCTTAAGTAAATTATAGGCCTATTTTTATTGTGTATAGATACAAATAATTTTGTCCTTGATCTATTATGGAGCGATCTGTCTGACAGATCTGAATGTTTGTGGACCTTGCACTCATCACACATTCATGATATACCAGAGAGAAATCCATGTACCTATTAACTTTCACTGAGAATAACATAAAGATATAACATAAACAATAATAGCTGTAAGTGGTTTGGTGATGAACTGTGCCATATGTTTCTGTCTGGACTTCTCAGAGTCACAATCATCAAAAAGCTTGAACAGCTGCTGCTCTTGTACTGATAATTGCTGGAAGATGCATTTCATCCTTCCCTGTGTGGATTTCTCCTTCTGTTTCTAAAAGTCCAATTGGATGCTGTCACATTCCTCCTCCTAAATGTGTCTGCTTTCCTTCTGAGTTCACTTTGCAAGCTGAATAATTTTATTCAAGAACGAGTCTTCCAGGTGTATAACTTTCCAAGACACATGAAAATTTATGATAATGATTTATCCTTCCGCTCACTCTGTATTCTTAACAAATATTTGGATTAGGTCTAACCTTTAAAAATGTAGTGTGCTTCGCTCTCTTCTCTGGAAAATGGATTGTGCATTTTCTGTAGAGCTGCTAGGGATGCAAAGTGCCAAGATCTTACAAGCTAAAACAAAGGTTGTCTATCTTTCTATTTTTATGAGAGGGGGATTACTATGAAAAAATGTAAGGAACACTTCTAACTCTGGAATGTTTTTGCTTACATATTAATTCTAAGGAAATAGAAAGTAAAGGTTTGATTACAGTATAATTATGTAATATTGACTAATCGGAAGAGCTCTTTCTCCTTAAATATTGCTTCCCTTGGATTAACAGAAAGTTTTATAATTATGCTTCATGTAAATGAATAGAATCTTTCAATCCTTTTATGGAAAAAGTTTAAATACTAAGTTTTTTTTCTTTTTGAATTTCTTAAATTCTATACATTGAAGTGTTATAAAGATAAAATTACTGAAATAATGTATTAAAATAATGTGAAATATAAATTGCTTTTCCAGATATATAGGGTAATTATATATCAAGAACTGAATACCTTAGAAAAGAATATTTGTTTTTCTTTAGGAAAAGTCAGCGTGGAGGCAAGGTTCTCCTAGGTGGTTATAGGAGTTCTTAGGCCATGTTGGGTTTGGATACTAATATTCACAATGCAGTGACATTGGTAGGGGTGAGTGACTTCTCCCTTTCCAAGAAATACTTCCTCAACATGGTAGACAGGGTGTGGTCAATGGCTTTTTATCAGGCCTGCTTCTCAAGCATGGTTGGTAAAGGTTATATCCACAAGAATTCCCATTGAAGCTAGGTGATCAATTTTGTGGTGATGTCCACCCTCCCAAGAGAACCTACCTAAATGAAATGAATAGCAGTCCAGAAAGACACAAAGAACATGATCTGTTTGAAAAACCAGACTAGCAACTGCTTAAATCATATGGTCGAGTTAACAAGTCTGATTTGTCTCACTGGAGTTTATTATCTTCATCACACAATGGCAGGGCTAAAATTTTTCTTGATAGACATTTTTATAGTGCCTATGTTTTTCTGAATCTACAAATGCTGTTTTACCATCTCACTTGCTAGAGGAAATTATTCTAATATGGGCTGAAAATTGGAGCAAATTGCAAGCTTCCTTGTCATGTTTATTAGCTAGTGGGCTTCATTCCACTCAAATAATATTTAAACTATAAAAGAATGATCAATAGGGTAGAAGGGAAAGCATGTATTTTTTTGATCCAAAGATGAAATATCTGTGCTAGACAAAATACACATTCCAAAATTTGAGAATTGGCTGAGTATTTGTGTGTAGGAGGGATAAAACCAATGTAAATGTTTTAAGAAAATTTCATGCCTTTTGCCAGAGTTTAGGAATAGTCTTGCTATCTCATGGGAACCAGCAGTTAGCGTAATGGCTATGTCGTACTAGACCGCGATTCGCGTCCCGGACCCGGTGGCTTAAAACTCACACCGGGCGCATGTGCGTGCGTGCCCAAGATCCCGAGAGGAGTATGGAGAAGAAGAGATTGCACCGTGACCATCCCCCTGGGGGGTGATTTCTCGCTTTCTGTCTCTATGTCTCTCTCTGTCTGTCTGGTGAGCACATGCACCCTATAGTGAAAACCTCTTAAAAAAAAAAAAAAAAGGAATAGTCTTGTCTACCTTAACAAAAATAACTATTACTAAAATCGTTGAGGAGTTACCTTTGATAATTTTTTAAATTTATTTATTTACTTTCTTAAATTTCATTTTCTTTTACACATTCAATCACATTATTTAGCTTACAAAATGAATATTTCAACAGATAAACATTTCTCCCTAGTCAAGTTGAAAAAACTATACATTAACAGTTAATACCACGTTTCTGACATATTCAAATATTTAAGGTAAAGTAAGTTCTACTTGGGTTATTAATAAACCTGTCTTTCTACTATAAAGAAATCACATGCAAAGTAGCTTTTTTCTTATGACAAACTATTTAAATGACCCCAAAACTATGGTGTTAAAGTAGCTTTTTTCCCCTATCAGTATTGGGCATATAACAGATTTTTTTTTTCATACTTTTTAATTGATAGTCAAACACTCATACAAATGTTTTGATTTAACTCTTAAAAACATATATTGAGGCACCAGTAGGTGGTATAGCAGTTAAGGCACCAGACTTCCACATGGTCAACATGATCAACAGTGGTTAGAAAATCATGCAGGGTGTATGCACCCAAAATCCCAAGAGAAGAATGGAGGAGGAGGGATTACGGCATGGTCATTCCCCTGGGGGGTGATTTCTTATTTTTCTCTTTCCAATTACACATGCCCTATGGCAAAAATCCAATATATATATATATACACACATATATGTGTGTGTGTATATATATATATATATGTGTATATATATATATGTGTGTGTGTGTGTGTGTGTGTATACACACATATACACACACACATACATACAAATATATAATATATTTAAATCTATATATATTTATAAATTGTATAAATCTCTCTACATATAGATAATAGATAAATCCATGAGTTAAATTTTTTTTTATTATCATCATAATCTTCTTTATATTACATTGGGTTACATATAATTTTACAGTGAATTACATTGCTTTTTCAAAAGGGAATGACATGCATGTCAGTCAATACAGAGACATTAATCTCCCCACTTCATCATTCAATATCTTTTCTACGTTTTTTCCAATCATTATTATTATTATTCTAATTATTTTTTAATACAGTAAATCACTATTTCTCACTTTGCTTGTAAAAATACTTTACCCATCATGAAATACTTCTCAGACAATCCAGTTGAGAACACTATACAAGTCATCACCAACATGTAATAAGCCATATCTGTTTCTCACTAACGTCTTACCTCTCTATTGTTCTCTTTCTATCTTTCTCTATCCTCTTCTCCTCACCCCCCCATTCCACATTGTCCTATTCTCATTAAGTACCTTCACTGCTTTTATGTCCTCCAGTTTTTTGTTCTCTACCATAGAGTGCGGATAGTCGGTAAATATTGAGTGGATACATACAATATCTTTCTTTCATAGCCTGGCTTACTTCACTCAGCAATAGATCCTCCATATCTGACCACTTTCTATCAAATGCCAGGGTCTTGTTATTTTTTATGGCTGAGTAGTATTCCATAGAGTATATATACCACACTTTTCCAAACTATTCATCAGTTTGTGGACATTTAGGTTGGTTCCATGTCTTGGCAATTGTGAATAATGCTGCAATAAACATTGATGTGCAAGCACTTTTCTGACTGAGCGTTCTCCTGTCTTTTGGGTAAATACCCAGAAGTGGGATTGCTGGATCAAATGGTAGTTCTATTTGTAGATCTTTGAGGAACCTCCATATTGTTCTCCACAGTGGTTGAACTAGTTTACATTCCCACCAACAGTGTAGGAGGGTTCCCTTTTCACCACATCCCCGCCAACACTTATCACTTTTTATATTCTTAATCTTTGCCATTCTGACAGGGGTTAGGTGGTATCTCATTGTGGTTTTTATCTGCATCTCCCTTATGATGAGGGATGTTGAGCATTTCCTCATATGCTTTTTGGCTGTTCATATGTCTTCCTTAGACTTGTTCAGCTCATTTTCCCATCTTTTAATTGGGTTAATCATTTTTTTTTTTCGCATAAGGCACTTGAGTTCCCTATGTATTCTGGTTATCAATCCCTTGTCTGAGGCATATTTAACAAAAATATTTTCCCATTCTGAGGGTTGTTGGTTCACACTTGTTACTGTGTCCTTTGCTGTGCAGAAACTTCTTAGTCTAATATAGTCCCACTTGTCTATTTTAGGGATTATTGCCTGTGCTTTGGGAGTCTTATTTAAGAAGTCTTTGCCTACTCCAATGTCCCCCAGAGTTTCCCCAGCGTTTTCCACCAGTAGTTTTATTGTTTGAGGTCTTAGGTTCAGATCTTTGATCCATTTTGAGTTGACTGTTGTTAATGGTGAAAGATGGGGGTTCAGTTTCATCTTTCTGCAGGTGTATACCCAGTTTTTCCAGCACCATTTACTAAAGAGGTTTTCCTTTTCCCAATGGATTGACTGATATCCTTTGTCAAAGATCAGTTGGCTGTAAGCTTTGGGGGTTATTTCTGGGGTCTCTATTCCATTGGTCCACTTGTCTGTTTTTATGCCAATACCATGCTGTTTTGATGATCACAGCTTTATAGTTTATCTTGGGATCAGGGAGTGATATGCCTCCTACTCCATTCTTCTTGCACAGGATTGCTTTTGCAATACGAAGTCTTTTATGATTCCAGACAAGTTCTATGATTGTCTTTTCTAGATCTGTGAAGAATATCTCTGGTATTTTGATTGGAATTGCATTAAACATGTAGATTAAATTGGGTAAAATTGTCATTTTGATTATGTTAATTCTTTCCATCCAGGAGCATGGGATGTCCTTCCACTTTTTGATGTCACTTTTAATACCTTTTTTAAGATTTTCATAGTTTTCTTTATAAAGGTCTTTGACTTTCTTAGTTAGGTTTATCCCTAGGTATCTTATACATCTTGTGGCTACGGTGAAAGGGATTCCTTTCTTCAGCTCTGCTTCGTTCAACTTGTGGTTCATATATAGAAATTTTATAGACTTTTGGATATTGATTTTGTATCCTGCCACCTTACTGTATTCACTTATTACTTCAAGACGTTTTTTCATGGATACCTTTGGGTCTTCTAAGTATACCATCATGTCATCTGCAAATAAAGATATTTTCAACTCTTCTTTGCCTATTCGAATGCCTTTAATATTGTTCTCCTCTCTGATTGCAATAGCTAAGACTTCCAGTACTATATTAAAGAGCAGTGGAGAAAGTGGGCAGCCTTGCCTAGTACCCATTTTCAGAGGAAAAGCTTTCAGCTTTTCCCCATTCAGTATAATGTTAGCTGTAGGTTTTTCATAGATTGCTTTTATTGTGTTCAGAAATGACCCTTCTATACCAATCTTACTGAGAGTCTTAATCATAAAAAGATGTTGTATTTTGTCAAATGCTTTCTCCGCATCCATTGAGATGATCATATGGTTTTTATCTTTCTTTCTGTTAATGTGGTGTATTACATTTATGGTCTTGCGTATATTGAACCACCCTTGCATCCCTGGTATAAAGCCTACCTGGTCGTGATGAATGGTCTTTCTTATATGTTGTTGGATACGATTTGCAAGTATCTTGTTGAGAATTTTTGCATCTGTATTCATCAGTGATATTGGTCTGTAATTTTCCTTTTTTGTCATGTCCTTATCTGTTTTTGGGATGAGGATGATGGAGGCTTCATAAAATGAATTTGGAAGGTTTCCTTCCTTTTGAATCTTTAGAAATAATTTTAGTAGGATAGGCATTAACTCTTCCTTAAAAGTTTTGTAGAATTCAGAAGTGAAGCCATCTGGACCTGGGCTTTTCTTTGTTGGGAGGTTATTTATTACTGATTCAATCTCCTGGCTTGTTATGAGTCTATTCAGGTTCTCTATGTCCTCCTGATCCAATCTTGGTATATTATATGCATCCAGGAATTTGTCCATCTCCTCCAAGTTATCTTGTTTGTTGGCATATAGTCGCTCATAGTATCCTCTAATGATATTTGTATTTCTGCTATGTCCGTAGTAATATTGCCTGTTTCATCATATATTTGATTAATCTGGTTTCTTTCTTTCTTCTTCTTGATCAGTCTAGCCAATGGTGTGTCGATCTTGTTAATCTTTTCAAAGAACCAGCTTTTGCTTTCATTTATTTTCTGTATGGTTTGTTTATTTTCTGTTTCATTTATTTCTGCTCGAACCTTTATTATTTCTTTTCACCTGGCATTTTGGGGGTTTATTTGTTGTTGTTTTTCCAATTCTCTGAGGCATGATGATAAGTTATCTATTTGCCATCTTTCCATCCTATTCTTGTGCACACTAATTGCTATGAATTTCCCTCTTATGGCTGCTTTTGCTGTGTCCCATAAATTCTGGACACTTGTGTACTCATTATCATTTGTTTCCATAAATTTTTTTATTTCAGCCTTAATTTCTTCAGTAGTGAAGAAGTCATTCAGAAGTAGGTTGTTCAGTTTCCGTGTGTTCGTGTATTTTCAGGGTTGTTTCTTGAAATTAATCTTGAGTTTAATTCCATCATGGTCAGAGAAGATGCTGGATAGAGTTTCTATGCCTTTGAATCTGTAAAGGCTTGATTTGTGTCCTAACATATGATCAATCTTTGAAATGGTTCCATGTCAGGGTGAGAAAAATGTATATGTTGTGGATGTAGGGTGGAAAGTTCTATAGATATCTGTCAAGCCCATTCGATTTATAGTACCATTTAAGTCCTGTATCTCTCTATTTATTTTCTGTCTAGATCTGTGTAAAGGAGATAATGGGGTGTTGAGATCTCCAACAATTATAGTGTTTCTCCCTATCTCTCCTTTTAGCTCCAGCAATCTTTCCTTTACATATTTAGGTGCACCTGAGTTGGGTGCGTAGATATTTATAAGGCTTATGTCTTCTTGTTGGATTACACCATTTACTATTATATAATGCCCTTCTTTGTATCTTCTTACAGTCTTTGTCTTGAAATCTATTTTGTCTGAGATCAATACCGCTACTCCAGCTCTTTTTTGATTTCCATTTTCATGGAGTATCTTTTTCCAGCCCTTTACTTTTAGTCTATGTCTGTCTTTATCCATAAGGTGAGTTTCTTGTAGGCAACAGATAGAGGGTTTCTGTTCTTATCCAGTCAGCCAGTCTATGTCTCTTAACTGGAGAATTTAATCCATTGACATTCAATGTAATTGTCGATATTTCCGTACCTGTTCCTATCATAAAGTGAGCCATTTTCTTCATTGCTTTTTCTTCTCATATAACTGTCTGTCTGATTCTTTAGTTTTCCTGGTATAATACTCCCTTCAGAACCTCTTGAAGAGCTGGTCTGGAGTTGCTAAATTCCTTCCAATTTTGTCTGTTCTGGAATGTTTTTATCTTTTTTTCCCATATGAAAGATAATTTTGCCGGGTATAGTATCCTTGGTTGAAATTGTTTTTCACTCAACACTTTGACTATGCTTCCCCATTCTTTCCTTGCCCGCATTGTTTCCCCTGAGAGATCCGATGTTAGCCTGATGGAGTGACCTTTGTAAGTAACTTGATGTTTCCCTCTTGCCAATTTAGTAGCTTGTCTTTGTCTGTTGTTTTTGCCAGTCTGGCTATGATGTGCCTTGGAGAGGATCTTCTTGGGTTGATTCTACTCGGGGTCCTATGTATTTCTTGGGTCTGGATATTTGAATGCCTTTCTAGGTTTGGAAAGTTTTCTTCCAGGATTTCATGGAATAAATTATCTAGGCGATTTCATGGAATAAATTATCTAGGCCCTTATTATTTTCTTCCTCTTCTGGAATACCAATTATCCAGATGTTGGGGCACTTGATGGTATCCAGTATTCCTCGTATGTTGTCCTCATTTTTCATGGTTGTTTTCTCAATCTTCTTGATACTTTTTTCTAGGCCAGATGTTTTGTCTTTTAGTTAGAGAGTTGATCTTCTTCCTGGTGTAACCTACTTTTAATACTTTCAAGGGAGGTTTTGATTTCACATTCTTCACATCCTAGAAGTTCCATCTGGCTCTTGTTTAAGGTATCCATTTCTTCTTTCAAGTCATTAAAGGACTTCCTCATCTCCTGGAGCTCCTTGTCTCTTTTCTCTTCCATCTCAGTTTGTTTAGTCACTACAAATATTCTGAATTCCTTATCAGAAATGTCCACGACGTCCATTGTATTGACTGTGGGTGATGTAGGCTTGATGTTTTCTCTTGAGGAAGAGGCCTTTTGTTGGTTGCTCATATTTCTTGAGCCTCTGCGATTGTTCCTAGTCATCAGGTACTCTATATGTTGCTTCCTAACTTATTTAAGGTATTTCTGAGTGTTAAAACTTGTATAGGATTAGAAATTTGATGATTTCTCTTATGGTTGGCCTATCTGTTGCTCACAATTACCATGAACTATTGCACTAGCCCTGGATGGCCCAAAGTCCTCCCTGTTTCTAAGGAGTGGTGAGCCTAAAACTGACCTAATAAGCAGCACCTCAAGTGCAAAGAAAAATGAAAAAAGAAAATAGCACGGCATGTTTTCCGTGTCATGCGCTATTCAAATTATCAAAATTCAGAGAGTCCAAAGGCTAGTAGGAAAGGGCCAGAGGATGAGTGACAGGACCAGGTTGGTCGGGTCTCCAGCCTCAGTCCGCCTGGTGTCCGGAACTACTGGCCGGCTCGATCCAGTTTGCAGGTGGGGTGGGGTGGGAGTTCATCTTAAAGTCCAAGACAACCAACCTGGGGTCCAAGGAGGAGGAACAGTGGGGATGCGCGAAGGTTCTGGGTGGGGTCGAGCCTGCAACTTCAGTCCCCCTGGTTTCCAGAACTACAGGCCATTTCGATCCAGTTTGCAGGTGGCGTGGGCTGGGAGTTTGTCTTAAAGTCCAAGACAACCAACCTGGGGTCCAAGGAGGAGGAACAGTGGGGATGAGCAAAAGTTCTGGGGGGGGGGGTCGGGCCTGCAGCCTCAGTCTGCCTGGTGTCTGGAACTACTGACTGGCTTGATCCCGTTTGTGGGTGGGGTGGGGTGGGGTGGGGGGGGGATGGGGTGGTAGTTCATCGAAAAGTCCAAGACAACCAACCTGGGGTCCAACGAGGAGGAACAGTGGGGATACGCAAAGGTTCAAGGAGGGAGGGTCGGGCCTGCAGCCTCAGTCCACCTGGTGTTCGGAATAACTGGCTGGCTCGATTGGGTTTGTGGTTGGGGTGGGGTGGGAGTTCGTCCTAAAGTCCAAGACAAACAACCTGGGGTCCAAGGAGGAGGAATGCTGGGGATGGGCAAAAGTTGGGGGGGAGGAAGCGAGACTGCAGCCTCAGTCAGCCTGGTGTCCAGAAATACTGACCGGCTCGATCCGGTTTGCGGGTGGGGTGGACTGGGAGTTCGTCTGAAAGTCCAAGCCGATCAACCTGGGGTCCAAGGAGGAGGAACGGTGGGGATGAACGAAGGTTCAAGGGGATGCGTTGGTCCTGCAGCCTCAGTCCGCCTGGTGTCCGGAACTACTGGCCGGCTCGATCCGGTTTGTGGGTGGGATGGGGTGGGAGTTCATCCTAAAGTCCAAGACAACCAACCTGGGGTCCAAGGAGGAGGAACGGTGGGGATGCGTGGTTTGGGGGATGGGTCGGGCCTGCAGCCTCAGTTTCCCTGTTGTTCGGAACTACTGGCCGGCTCAATCAAGTTTGCTGGTCGGGTGGGGTGGAAGTTCGTCCTAAAGTCCAAGACATCCAGCCTGGGGTTCAAGGAGGAGGAACGGTGAGGATGCGCGAAGGTTGGGAGGGGGAGTCGGGCATGCAGCCTCATTCCGCCTGGTGTCCGGAACTACAGGCTGGCTCAATCCGGTTTACGGGTGGGGTGGGGTGGGCTGGGAGTTCACCCTAAAGTCCAAGACGACCAACCTGGGGTCCAAGGAGGAGGAACGGTGGGGATGCGCGAAGGTTCAGGGGGATGCGTTGGGCCTGCAGCCTCAGTCCGCCTGGTGTCCGGAACTACTGGCCGGCTCAATCCGGTTGCGGGTGAGGTGGGGGTGGGCGTTCGTCCTAAAGTCCAAGACAACCAACCTGGGGTCCAAGGAGGAGGAACGGTGGGGATGCACGAAGGTTTGGGGGGTGGGTTGGGCCTGCAGCCTCAGTCCCTGTGGTGTCCGGAATTACTGGAGGGCTCGATCCTTTTTGCGGGTTGGATGAGGTGGGGTAGGAGTTCTTCCTAAATTCCAAGACAACCAATCTGGGGTCCAAGGAGGAGGAACAGTGGGGATGTATGAAAGTTCGGGGGGGGGGGGTGGGCATCGGGCCTGCAGCCTCAGTCCTCCTGGTGTCGGGAACTACTGGGCGGCTTGATCCGGTTTGCGGGTGGCGTGGGGTGGGAGTTTGTCCTAAAGTCCAAGACAAACAACCTGGGGTCCAAGGAGGAGGAATGGTGGGGATGTGCAAAAGTTGGGGAGGGAATCAAGATTGCAGCCTCAGTCCACCTGGTGTCTGGAAATACTGACCGGCTCGATCCGGTTTGCAGGTGGGGTGGACTGGGAGTTTGTCTGAAAGTCCAAGACAACCAACCTGGGGTCCACGGTGAAGGAACAGTGGGGATGCGGAAATGTTTGGGGGGGGGGGGTGTCGGGCATGCAGCCTCACTGTGCCTGGTGTCCGGAACTACTGACCGGCTCGATCCGGTTTGCAGGTGGGGTGGGGTGGGGTGGGAGTTCATCCTAATGTCCAAGACAACCAACCTGGGGTCCAAGGAGGAGGAACGATTGGGATGCGCGAAGGTTGGGGGTGGGGGAGTCGGGCCTGCAGCCTCATTCTGCCTGGTGTCCGGAACTACAGGCTGGCTCAATCCAGTTTGCTGGTCGGAGTGGGGTGGAAGTTCATCCTAAAGTCCAAGAAAACCAACCTGGGGTCCAAGGAGGAGGAACAGTGGGGATGAGCAAAAGTTCGGGGGGGGGGGGGTTGGGCCTGCAGCCTCAGTCTGCCTGGTGTCTGGAACTACTGGCCGGCTCGATCCGGTTTGCGGGTGGGGTGGTAGTTCATCGAAAAGTCCAAGACAACCAACCTGGGGTCCAAGGAGGAGGAACGATGGGGATGTGCGAAGGTTCGGTTTGTAGGGAGGGTCGGGCCTGCAGCCTCATTCTGCCTGGTGTCTGGAACTACAGGCCGGCTCAATCCGGTTTGCGGGTGTGGTGGGGTGGGAGTGTGTCGTAAAGTCCAAGACAACCAACCTGGGGTCCAAGGAGGAGGAACGGTGGGGATGCGCAAAAGTTTGGGAGGGGTTCGGGCCTGTAGCCTCAGTCTGCCTGGTGTCCAGAAATACTGGCCGGCTCGATCCGGTGTGTGGGTGGGGGTGGGGTTGGAGTTTGTCCGAAAGTCCAAGACAACCAACCTGGGGTCCATGGAGGAGGACCGGTGGGGATGCTCGGAGGTTTGGGGGGTGGGTCGGGCCTGTAGGCTCAGTCCCCGTGGTGTCCGAAATTACTGGCCGCTCGATCCTTTTTGCGGATTGGATGAGGTGGGGTGGTAGTTCATCCTAAAGTCCAAGACAACCAACCTGGGGTCCAAGGAGGAGGAACAGTGGGGATGCGTGAAGGTTCAGGGGGGCGGGGCGTTGGGCCTGCAGCCTCTGTCCTCCTGGTGTCCGGAACTACTGGCCGGCTCGATCTGGTTTGCGGGTGGCATGGGGTGGGAGTTAGTGCTAAAGTCCAAGACAACCAACCTCGGGCCCAAGGAGGAGGGATGGTGGGGATGAGCGAAGGTTCGAGGGGGGAGGGTCGGGCCTGCGACCTCAGTCTGCCTGGTGTCTGGAACTACTGGCCGGCTCAATCCTGTTTGTGGGTGGGGTGGGTGGGAGTTCATGCTAAATCCAAGACAACCAACCTGGGGTCCAAGGAGGAGGAATGGTTGGGATGCGCAAAAGCTCGGGGGGGGGGGGGGGGGGGGTGGGGGGGGGGGGTGGGGTGGGGTGGGTGGTGGTCGGGCCTGCAACCTCAGTCTGTCTGTTGTCCCGATCTACTGGCCGGCTCGATCCGGTTTGCGGGTTGGGTGGGATAGGAGTTCGTCTTAAAGTCCGAGACAACCAACCTGGAGTCCAAGGAGGAGGAAAGGTGGGGAAGCGCGAAGGTTGGTCGAGGGGCGTCAGGCCTGCAGCCTCATTCTGCCTGGTGTCCCGAACTAGTGGCCGGCTCGATCTGGTTTGCTCCATGAGTTAAAATTTGATAGATGTGGTACTCCTTATCTAATTCCAAAATATAGGTGAAATATGTTAACGTATTAAAATCCTCTTATTCTTATTTTTGTGTCTTTCAAATGCACAAAGTTATCTAAGGGCAATTATAATCCATTGCTTTTAGTTCACTGTTATGATTTTTACCTGTGATTCATATTTTATTGCACTCATTCATCTTATTAAAAATATTATATTGTATATTTTATTTTATACTACGTATTCTGACCAAGACAGACCTAACATATCTATCACTTTCACTAAACTTTAAATAGTTTTCTTCCTGACTACAGGTTCCCGACCTATCTTTTCTTAGGGTACTTATTTTTGAAAACTTGCAATTGTAAATTCTTTTTTGTTCTTTTCTATAAGTTTTCTCACAGACTCATGCACTTTCACAAGAGTAAATCTTTTTTAAGCACCCGGCAGACACCCTTTGAAATGTGATGGTCAGGCACGATGGGATTGGGGCTGATGGTATAGCTGTAGAGGCAGTGCCACGTGAGAAGGTTCCAGGTTCAAGTCTAGCGAGCTCCCTGAGTACATGGGCAGACTTGTACCCATGACTCAGGGCTGTCTGAAGGGCTGAGGGTGGACCAGACTATGGCATCAGGGCCCTGTTGGGAATGCTCACTTTCTCTCTGTCTCTGTGGTTCGTGGAAGAAAGAAAGAAAATGAATTTGGTTATTCTTTTACTTTCTTTAAAAATTGTCAGAGGATATATGTGCTCACCAGAAAGAGATGGAGAGTTGGGTAGAAAGAGAAGGAGAGGGATAAAGCATCCTCCAGTGAGGTGTGGTCACTCCGCAATCCCTTCTCCAGTCAAACCGTGGTTGACAATGTTGGATCCAGCTTCCTTTAACCACTAGGCTATGGGGCCAGCCCAATAAATAAATTTTAAAAAAATAAAGGAAGGAAAGAAAAAGAAAGGTAGGGCTCCTGTCTTCAAGGCACTATGGCTGGATAGCAGCCTAACTTAGATTAGTTCCAAAAATGATCTAATTACATTGACCAAGCTCCACTTCAGTATTCTCCAGTACATTTCTACAAACTTAAATGATTCTGCATTGAGGGCAGGCAGGTTATGTGGTGGTTAAAACACTGGACTCCCACATGGTTGACCATGATTCGAGTCACGGACTTGGAGGCTTGCTTTCTCACTCACCCTCTCCCTGGTCCTCTCAGGTCAATCAATCAGTCAATCAATCAATTTAAATAAAATAATTCTGAAAAGAAAATCACACCAGGCTCCTGTGTATGTGTGCTGAAAAGGAGAAGAATGGAGGAGAATGGCTTGCTAGAATGTCCATACCCTCAGGGGTGATTTCTCACTTTCCCTTTCTCTGTCTCTGTCTCTCTCCAGCCAGTGCAAAGGCCCTATGGCAAAAACCTAGAAAAGAAACATTTTTAAAAGTTATCCTGCATTTTGTTTCAATAAAGGTCAGTCTTTCTGAGATTCAATATCTCTATTTTCAATATATCTTTTTATATCAGTAAGTTAAGAAGTTTATATAATACCCAAGACAGCTAATACCCATCTTTGTATAAACATTAACATATTCATATTTTAAAAATAATTATCAGGTCATCTGGAAAGTCATGACACATTTTTGCATAAAAGAACATAGAAAAATACGTCGTGAACTTCTCAATGACCTAATATTATGTCTTACACATTTATTGTGATTTAATGTTACTCTTCAGCAGAGCAGCAGAGATGAATGGCATTGGCATGCTCAGTGTTCATTGTGAGTGTCTGTCCTCGCGGTTCGCTGAGAGCTGACTCTGGGGCTACTTTCAACATTTCCCTTCTCTGATCTATTCTGTTTGTCCAGTCGTCATCCGCAGGTCTCCTCCCATCACCATTCCTGCTTTTAAAAGAAAAGTCTTTGCACCCATTATTTTCTGTCTTTCACAAAGTGAAAGCTATTGTCAGCAGAGAATTATTTTGAATGATCAGTGGTCATATTTTTTTAATTTTTATAAAAGAGGAAAGTGTGGAGAGAAAATTAGGTGGTCAGAAAGTTGATCTTTGAGTAAGAAAATAATTCTCTTTATTATATTTAATTAGTTAGCACCTTGATGCACTGGAAAATATTTTAAAAATGAATTATAATTTAAATTCAGTTTTTTCTTTCAAAATATATGAAAGCATCATATTAGTCAAGTTTATTCAATTTGGAAACAGAAAAATTAGGAAAAGGACATAGCAGCTCTCTTACATTTCAAACTAGTATGAAACGTCTCAGAAAGCTGATTATGATACGCTTGAGAACAAAGACTGTAATCAGAGCTTGTCAAATTAATTTATTTAAAATGATTTTATAGTATAATGAATATTTTATGATTCTATGGCAGAATAATATATAATAGATTAAAATAAATAAATGCTTTATCAACATCATGGTAATATGTCAGTAGTTTATTCCGAGCATATAAACTCATATTCAAACATTATGACAAACAAAATATTTTAATATACTTTAAAGTTTCTTCCCATGCATTTACTATCTCTTTATTTTGTTAAAATTAACTGAAATATAGACAGTTTTTTGTGTGTATGTAGGGCCTATGTACACACACACACAAAGGCTTTTTTTTTTTTTTTTTTGAGAGGTTTTTGCTATAGCGCATGTGTGCTCACCAGAAAGAGAGAGACAGAGAGACAGAAAGTGACAAATCACCCCCCCCCCCCCCCATGGAGGTAGTCACGCCACAGTCCCCTCTCCTCCATTCTCCTCTCAGGATCTTGGGCACACACGCACATGCACTGGCATGAGTTTAAGCCACCAGGTCTAGGACTTGAACCGTGGTTGACTACATAGGAGTCCAGCGAAATAGCCATTACTCCAACTTCTGGTCCTACACACACAAAGTATTTATAGTGAAGATGATGGAAAGAAAACTAACTCTCTTTCCCGTCCAAGACCTACAGTTGCACCTAGCAGGGACAGCCATTCATCTATGCTCCATTTACATTCTCCCATAAACACACAATTACATTAAAATGAAGCATACTAGACCACTCTTTTGAATGGTCTTCACTTGTATCTTGGAAATTCTTTCACTTTTACATATGAAGATATAATTCACTTTCTATGTCTTTTTTTTTCTTTTGGAGAGGTTTTTGCTATAGGGCGCTTGTGCTCACCAGAGACAGAGGCAGAGAGAGGCTGAGAGACAGAAAGCAAGAAATCACCCCCCCACCGGGGGGGGGGGTGATGGCCACGCCGCAATCCCTTCTCCTCTATTCTCCTCTCGGGATCTTGGGTACGCACGCACACGTGCCCGGCGTGAGTTTAAGCCACCGTGTCCGGGACTCGAACCACGGTCGGCTATATGGGAGTTCAAACATTACGCTAAATTCTGGTCTCACTTTTTCTCTTTTTAATAACAAGAGAGTATGTGAGCTCACCAGAGACAGAGAGAGGAAAAAAAAAAAGAGAAAGTGAATTCTTCCAATGAGACATGGTCATGCCATAATCTCTTCCCCATTCTGTTAGGATTTGGTGCATGCATACCTATTCACTCAGTGTGTTTTCAAGCTCTGTGGCTGGTATTCGAACCATATTCATCCATGTGGCGTCTGGCTCTCTTAACTACTAGACCACAGCACCAACCTGATTTTATTTTTTTGCACCAAAATAATCTCATACTTTAATTCCATTTATCCTTCAACTTATTAAAGGCCCCTCATATTTTCATGATTTGCCTGTCAATAAACTTAGCTAATTTGTCTTTTGGTATGTTTGTCTTCCAAGTAAATGTGCTTTTACTTTGCTTGCTTTGATGCACATACTGGTGCTTTTAGGAGTATTTCCTCCCTTTGGAGAGAGGACAGAAAAAGAGGAGGTGTGAAGGTGAAAGACAAAGAGAACATCTCTCCACCTTCCAGCATATAGTCAGGGTGCCAGGCTCATTTTGACTCATCATCAGAAATAATGAAAATAATGAAAGTCGCCACCCAAAGATTATAACCATCTATAATCAGGTTACCATGGATTCTTTAGACTTCTACCTCAGGTGCTTCGTGACTGCAATTTAACTGAAAGAAAATAACACTGTCAATTAGAAATAGTTAAAGGTGGGTCATGACTGAAATGCAGTTTCTTTTGAATCAAAGGATATATGGTGTAATTAATGGAGGCCTAATTGGGCAACTCGAAGACACTGATGATCTGCCTGTTCTTTTGCTCAGCTATGATCGAGCATACAGCATTTGAGTCATGATATAAAGTATAAAATTATATTCTGATGAGTGCGATTAGTAAAAATTTATATGTATATATATATTTTTGAGAGTTTTTTGCTATAGGGCACGTGTGCTCACCAGAAAGAGACAGAAAGTGAGAAATCATGCCACCCCCCCGGGGGGAGGGGTGGCCATGCCGCAATCCCTTCTCCTCCATTTTCCTTTGGGATCTTAGATACTCATGCACATGCTCCCAGCATGAGTATAAGCCACCAGATCCGAGACTCGAACCGCTGTTGACTACATGGGAGTCCAGCAACATAGCCATTATGCCAACTGCTGGTACCCCACGATTAGTAAAATTTTATTTTGGAATTATCTTAAACATTTTTTTTCAAGATCAATGCTAAGGCTTCTAGTTTAAAATTAGGACTGGTTCAGGGTTAGGCATGTGATGTAAGAAAGGCTTATTAAATTTTTCCTGATGTGAACCATAGAGAAGAAAAGTTTCCCTGAATTGTATATTTAAGAAGATATAGGTCTGGAGACCAGCATCTGGCATAATGGCTATGTCGCTGGACTCCCAAGTAGTCGACTCTGCTTTGAGTCCCGAACCTGGTGGCTTAATCTCATGCCAGGTGCATGTGCGTGCGTGCCCAAGATCCCAAGAGGAGAATGGAGGAGAAGGGATTGCAGCGTGACCATCTCCCCTGAGGGGTGATTTGTTGCTTTCTGTGTCTCTGTCTCTCTCTATCTTTCTGGTGAGCGCACACACCCTATAGCAAAAATTTTTCCAAAAAAAAAAAAAAAAGAAGATAGAAGATATAGTTTGACTTCCACTGGCTGTAAAAGTCCAGGAGCCCACATTCAGTAAGAGTCCCTGTTACCTCCAGAAAAGAAGGGAGAGGTCATCTTCCTCTTGGAAATACTGTTTGCTTCTTGGTAATTCCATAGGAGCAAGTGAGAGTTCAAAGTACAGCCTGAATTCAATAGTGTCTCTTCCATGTTATCAATGTAAAGATTTAGAGAATTAGGGCCAGCAGATAGCATGGTGGTTAAGGCACTGGAATCCCTTGTGGCTGACCGTAGTTTGAATCCTGGCCCTGATTATCATGCACTGGATGCATGCATGTGTGCCTAAAATCCCAAGAGGAGAATAGAAGGAAAGGGATTACAGTGTGGCCATCTCCCCCTGGAGGGGAGGGTGATTTCTCGCTTTCCCACTTTCTGTTGCTCTCTGGCAAGTGCATGTGCCCTATGGAAAAAAAAAATAATAATAAACTAAAAAAATAAATAAAGCATTACAAAGTAATGTTATGGGCACAATTTCTGCAGAGCTTTGGGGACTTAACAGCTGACAGAATTCTGTAAATTGAACCTGATGTCACGGTTGTTCATAAACAAGTCACAGCTCTAAGAATTGGAGTTTGACAAGCCGGCAAGTACATTGACTCAAAGTGAGGTAAAGTGAAGAGGAAGATTTAATATGGGCAAGGGAAAGATGGAACGGTTGGAGTTATTATTTCTTTTTTTTTTTTTTGATTCACCTGGTCTAAAATAAAATATTTAAAAAGTATGCCATTTGACACTACTTCACATCCTCACAACCTCACACAAAAGCATTAAAATAATTTACAAGCATTAAAAGATCATCTGGGTAGGGTAGACTAGAAACACTTTCTTTGGAATGATTTTATCAAAGAGTTAACTCATGTTCTCTTGAAATAAGAAAGAACCAATATATTTGCTCTTGTATGAGAAAAGAGTCTAGAAATATTAATGGTTTAGACTAAATAGCAAAAGTACATTATTTTTCTTTCCTGTAAAGTGATTACTAAACTTGCTTTCAATGTGAAATTATTAAGAAGTTGCTTGGGGTTTACTATTATTGTGCCAGACTGCCACCCTTCGTAGCCTTCCTCTCCTCTGTGCATTCCCAACTCCTCACCTTCCAGGGAGAAGACACTTTGCTAGTCATGCTGGGTGGTCAAGGCCTTTTATTTTAATGATGGCGATAATGAGCAAGTACACCAAAAACTGAGTCATGGAGGCTAACTGGGTTAACTGTCCTGAAAAGGGTTGAAAATCTATTTGTAGAAGAAAAGAGTAGACCCCGAAAGGTAGGCAGGAGAGTGTTTGTTTGCATTATTTTCTTTTTAAACTTTAAAAAAAAATTATCATTTTTATACATTCAATCACTGCATATCTTTATGCCCTCTATTTTTAAATTATTTTATTTAACTCTATTTATTTATTTTTAAAATTTGACCAGAGAGGGACAAGTGAGAGAGAGAGAGAGAGAGAGAGAGAGAGAGAGAGAGAGTAAGTGAGAAAGAAAGCAAGCCACCAGTCTGAAGCTTGAACCATAGTTGGCCATGTGGGAGGACAGTCCCCTTAACCACCATGCCACCTGCTGTCCCCTAGACACTCCCCTTTGTGCTATGTCTTCACATGGCCTTTCCTCAGTGAGTGGGAATGGTGACTATCTCTTCTTACAACAGCATAATCCTTCAAAATCAGGACTCTACCTGTATGATTTCATTCAGCCTTTAATACTGCCTGAGAGGCCTCATCTCCAACACAATCACTCTGGCATTTAGAACTACAATATATGAATTTTGTGGGACCTGAACAGTCCATAATAGCATGGCATATCTTTCTCCATCTCTTTACTTTTATTCTATCTGAAACTATACATTTAGAGACACTTTTGGGTAGGCCTGTGGTCTGTTGGTTACATAAGGTGAATCCTACATGGCCAACTATGAGGTCTGAGTCCAAATCTGGTGACTTGAAAAACACACTTGGTGCATATGTGTAGTTGCCCAAAATCCTGAAAGGAAGGAGAGAGAGTAGAAGAGCTTGGGGCATGGCCATCCTCTGTGAGTCGTAATAACTTACTTTCCCTCTCTATTTCTTCCTGGTGTGCCAGAGACCTGCTCCAGCTGGGGTGGGTTGAGGCTCATACACAGGAAGGCGATACAGGCGAGAAGGAATTCTGGCAGAGACCTTAATGCTCTTTAGCATGTTCTCAGCCAACTACAGTCAGAGCAAACTCAAGACTGCAACGTTAGTGGCTAGGAGACATACGTATTTATTGAGTAGGAGGGTTGAGGGGGAAGTAAAATATTTAACTCTGAAAATATATAAAAAATATGGAAACAAGGACCAGCAGTTAGTGTAATGGCTATGTCGCTGGACTCCCACGTAGTCGACCGTGGTTCGCGTCTCGGACCCGGTGGCTTAAAACTCACACTGGGTGCGTATGTGTGCATGCCCAAGATCCCAAGAGGAGAATGGAGGAGAAGGGATTGCAGCGTGACCATCCCCCTTGGGGGATGAGTTCTCGCTTTCTGTCTCTCTGTCTCTGTCTGGTGAGTGCACGTGCCCTATAGCAAAAACCTCTCAAAAAAAAAAAAAGTATGGAAACAATAATCATAAAACATGATGTCTGTTTTGTTTGATTAGGTATAAACAGTCACAGTTCTCAGGGTGAGGAAGTCCATCTGTCCAGTGCATTTTCTTCTTAGATCTTGATTACCGGATAGGGCCTTTTTGGATGAGAGAGTTTTGTAGTTCAGGAGATAACACAGAATGTTTTATTAACAGTTTTTCATAGTTAACAGCACACAGATGAGAAACCTTTTGTAGTTAGAGACTATCTGTTGCCTGCCTGAATTTAGATAAGAACTCTCAGTAAAGATAGATAATCTCCTCCTGCTGTTTTTAGGTTTGCTTATCCTGTCGTTGCCAGCCAGGCCTGTCCTTCCTCTATTAACCCGCAGATCCCTGTATTTTGTTTGCTGAATTCCTGTCTGTTAATCAGTGAATTCTTGTGCTCTATCTTTGAATCCCTGTCATGGCGGTGGATGGGCTAACTTGGCCTAACATAAGCTAACTCTCGGCCTGCAGCTTTAACAAGGGGTGCTTACGTAAAATTAGTCTTAAGCTAACTTAGTCTACATATGCTACTTACGCTAATTTGGCTTATACAAACTTAACCTAACATATGCTGATTTAGCTTAACACAGGCAGGTGGGGTGAGTCTCACAAAGTAATTTCCTGATCCCTGTCACCTTAGGGAACCGCATTTCTTCAGGATCACTAATTGGCTTTATTGTAACATTGCAGTAAGGCTGGGGGTGTTATTTTACCCTTACGGGGGTACCATAATGACAGTAAAGCTCATAGCAGAGAAATTGAGCACAAACCAATACAACAAACACAGTTGAAAACTGAAGCCCGTAACTGTCAGCCTTGCTTGCAGTTCTTCTCTGTCCAGCCTTGCTTAGGCATGAGAGGCAGCTCCTTTATGTTCTGCCTGTGTTGACTGTATGGTCCCTGCCACTGGTGAACATGTGCACCTTATAGCAAACTGAAAAGAAAAAAGAAAGAAATAGAAAATTTTATACGCCTGTGCTTGTATGTATAATTAATATGTATTTCTGGTGAGCAGTATCCAGTGAGTTTTAATAACCTTTTTTATTTCTAGGAATTTACACTATAAAAATATTGTAGCTAAGCACAAAAATAATATGCAAGACACATTCAAGAGAGTTCGTCACAATTTTAATTACATAGAAAAAATTAAAAACTTATTAATTATAAATAATAAAGAGATTAATAAGAACAGTATGGGACATAAGAAATAGATTAGCACATAGCTGTTCACATTTTTATATGACTCTTTTTTTTTTTTTTTGGATAGGTTTTTGCTATAGGGCGCATGCGCTCGCCAGACAGACAGAGAGAGACATAGAGACAGAAAGCGAGAAATCACCCCCCAGGGGGGATGGTCACGCCGCTATCCCTTCTCCTCCATCCTCCTCTCCGGATCTTGGGCACACATGCACATGCGCCCGGTGTGAGTTTTAAGCCACCAGGTCCGGGAGGCGTACCGCAGTCGACTACGTGGGAGTCCAGCGACATAGCCATTACGCTAACTGCTGGTTCCCCACATTTTTATATGACTCTTTAATGACAAAGGAAAGCAAGCTAAACTTATAATAATATAAATGACACTAATTTCATTCATTTGATTCAAAAGATTAGAGAAATAAATACAGCAAAATGCTATCTCTGGATTATGTGTGCTTATTATTAGTTACACATTTTAATATTGTCTAAAAATAATTAACATGCTTGTTAAATAGCTAGCATGTTTGATTAAATACAATCATCTTTATATAGAGTCCAAACACAGTAACTTTCATCACTGTGGGTAGCAGTAGGAGGTGGACTGAAACCTCAGAATGTACCTGTCTGTATCTGCATAATCCTGCTACCTCAACTCTGGTTAAGCAGATATCTTCCATGGGAAACCAACAAGTAACTCACTCAATCACAGCTACCTCTGTAACATTATTCCTGAAGTGCACAGTTGCAATAAAATGATTTTACATGGAATATTAAGTTTTATATTATTTAACTACCATATTATCTTTGAGGAGTCCTTGGACTTCTTTTGGACTTTGAACTTGTTTCTTTATGAACTAATTTTTTAAAAGTATATATCTATATTTGCATATATATGTATACACACATATATATATATATACACACACATACATATATATATATACACACATACATATATATATATACATATATATAGAGAGAGAGAGTTTTAAAGCCAAGTTGTATCATTTTCCTCATAGTATTTTTATTATTCTATAATGCAATTATCTTTTTATGTCCCTTGTTAACATTTACATTGTGATAACATTAAGATAAAATATCCTCAGACTCAAAGGGGTCTCATTTTATATGATAATGTCTTTTTTTTATTAAGGCATTAGCTTTGTTTATTATAAAAATAGTAAAAATATATAAATATATTTTAAATAAAATTGAATATTTATGTAATTCAGAGATAGTGTGCTTCAAAATTAATGTTTTTATTATGGAAAATATTTTAACCTACCCCTGGGAAAAAAGGACCCCGGGCACTGCCTTTTGCTAGGAGGATTGTGCATTCTTTAAGGAGAATGTTCTGTAGTTGAATATAAATGCAAATTTGGGATGTATTTCATCATTATAAAATTGGGGTTTCTGCTCGTTTGCAGCATATACATAATAGACATGAGACAGAAATCTTCATCTATATGGTTAATATCTGTGTCTGACACCCAGGTTCCACCTGGCATCAAATTTATTGTGTAGCTGCAAAAAAGTGCATGTTTACCTCAGTTTTGAGAACACTGCTCTGTACATAGATTGCTATAATGCACAACATTCCCATTCCCATTCATGGTGGAGTCTGTTGTGATTTCAGCTGTTTCCATACATTCCACATAAGCAGGTGCACACACATACATGCACATATTTTCAAGCTATGTTCATTGTTTTTCATTACCATTCTTTCTCTAATTGATCAAATCATTAAAAAAGAACACTAGCACCTTAATCCTGTGCTTTTCTCTTCTTTGTTTATTGTATTACACCATCATCCACTTCTAATAATCTGGACAGTCAGGTGTAACTTTTCTCCTTTCAGTCTTTACCCCTAATCCTTAAATATTACTGATGACTTGAATCCTTATAACAGAGATGTAAAACGAGATGTCAGCAGCTGACTCCGGATAAGACGGTGTCCAGTGCTGTTCTAATCACTGATGCACCTTATGGTGTCTATGGAAATGTTACACTCTTTTCCCCCCTTGTTCTCTTCCGTGTGTTCCAGCCTAAAGCACTGTCTATTCCCTGCTAACTGTGCCCTGCTTTGTCCTCACTGTCATCGAGAGCAGCCTCCATGTTTACGGTTGTCTTTTCAAGTTGAAGGTCTGAGAGTTAGTAATTTTCTTGCAGTACTATTTTAATATAATGAGGTTTATTATTATAGCTTTCTTAGTTAATATCTAAAGAGATGTCTTTGAAGATAGCACTAACCCAGATCATTTTAAAAGCCAAATTAGATTACTAAATCTACCTTCCTTCACAACACGTGACCATTAGGTTTCCTAATGCATTTGGAAAACTCAATAATTCCTTGCTCAGATTAGATTTTATTAGATTTGGGTGTCTTTCATACTAACTTTTAAAGATCTGTAGACAGTGTAATCAGATTAGAGTCTCAGACTCAATGTCTTACAATATATTACAGCATTTTTATTGGCTCCTCACAGCACCTAAAGTCACATTGACAGCAATGTGATACTGAGCGTTCACAAAGGGAACTGCAGAAGGTGAGAAATGGGCTTATTCTTGTAGATTTATTTATTTATATAGGTCGGGACTCTATTTCTGCTTTGTTTTAACATACTTTTATAGTTATCAGAAAGAAGAAAACAGTTAACATACTGTTTATAAATTAGTAAGGAAAATAATTAAGATAGCAAAATCACCTCTTATTTTATACATAGTTTTTCTGATACATGTGTGGTATTTAAGTATTAATATTATCCTAATTAAAACCTATTTGTTTAGTTAAACTACCAAGAAATAAAGGCTGTGATTATAATTTTTTTCTAAATACTGTTTATAGAGATAATGGCATTTTAAATAAAACTTTTCATCATTGATGTTACTATTAAATTTACTGTCAAGAATATAACTTTGTCTTAAAAATGGTGAAGAGTTCCTTAAGTAATAAATGCAAACCACAAAACTCAGTGTAAATTATTTTAAGTACATATGGTATATCAAAGCCTTGTTTAATTTGTTCATCATAATGTCTTACCAAAACTGGTATGAAAAAAACTGGGTATGTACAAATGCAGAAAACGTACATGTCAAATTATTTTTCAGCTGTCAGCTGGCTGAGAGATGAGAGACAAACTTACGTCGCAGGTTCCTGATATGAACAGTGTATGTGCATTTCAGAGAGCTGCACTTTCTGTGGGGACACTTCTTTGTTGTCCACCTTTGTTTAGTTTCAAGGGGAACTACAGGTCTTTGGGGGTTTGCGGATGATCACCCTTGTATACTCTGTGAGTAATAGACATTTGACCTCCAGTGTCTCCAGGATATCCTGGACATGCTGCGTCTGGAAATGCCTCCATTTCTGCCATGTTTGAGGTGAAGTGCTGAGGAAGACAGGCGTAGACTGATGGTTGGGTGAAAGTGGGGGCATATCAGTAAGCACTGGGAGAAGGAAGGGGTTGAACAGTCCTAGCTGCCATGACCCCCCTCTCAGATTGAAGAGCCCTTACCAACTCCCTAACATGGGAGCCCTTGTCACCCCAAGGATGTGGTAGTTAAGACATTTGTGTGTGTGATCTGACATATGTCAGAAGCATTTTACTTTTTCTAGTTCCTCTGGGCAATTGCTTTTTACTTCTATAAACTTCAAATTAGCTTTCCATTACATTCCATGACTGTTCCTTTCAATAAATTATATGTAATCCCAGGTATAAAATATATTAAATTAACTGTTGGGTAGATGACCATTAGAGTTCATTTAAATAGTTTTGCTTTTTTTTCCCCCCATTCAACCTGGTAATATTTCTACTGCATTGTAACTTGGAGGCCATGTGATTTATTACCAAATCAAGATGATATTAAGGCTGAAGAGGATTACTATTAATATTTATGTAGGAACAAGGTATAAGCTAGCATTCTCCCAGGAAACTCAGTATGTATGATTACCCTAATTATAACATTGTAGGGTTTTTTTTTCAGTTATTTTATGTTTGGGGCTGAGATAATTTATATTTACCTCTTGTTCCTATGCATATATGTTATTACAAATTAGAATTTCAATCTTTAATGCCTAGAACTGTATTTTGTGATTATTTTAATTTTCTCTAAGTATGAAAGAAATACTTTTTGCAAGTAAGAGCCTATAACTGATATGTCACTTATATGAATCATTTCATAATTATTGTGATTATGACCTGAGTGGTCTAAATTCAGAGTAATAATGAGACTAACAAGAAAGGTGATGAAAAATAATAATACTAATAAACAGTTGACATTTGAGTGTATGTCAGCATCACTTAAGCCTCCACAACCATAAGTCTTACATATTGTTGTTCTCCAGTGAGTTTTAGCTAGCAAATGACATGATTTGATTAAAAAGCATTCATAATCCACCTTCCTCAGCTCTCATTAGCCATTTCTTTACTGTCTCTCATTGTATTGAGATCTTACTCTCTTGTCCTCTGTCTGACATACATTTCTAACCTTCAGAAGGAATTACCTATAGTATTATTATTATTATTGTTACTGTTATCTAAAAGATTAGGTAACACAGGCCCATCAAGTTATATTTATCATTAATAGAGGAGTCAGCATTTTTACTAAGAATAACTCTAAAACAGGGATTAGTAAATGTTTTTTGTAGAAGACCAAATAGTAAGTATTTTAGAACCACATATAGTCTCTGTTACACATTTTCCTTGCTATTATTTTCTACCCCTTTGAAAGGGAACTTGATTAAGCCTGCGGACTAGTTGGCAAATTCCTGCTCTCTCACACAGGTAATTTCACTATGTATGTATGTACACACATACATACATACATATGTGTATATATATATATATATATATATATACACACACACACATACATACACACATACACACACATATACATACACACATATATATAAAATAAATGCTGGGACCAGCAGATGGCATAATGGTTAAGTCGTTGGATTCCCATATAGTTGATTGTGGTTCAAGTCCTGGACCTGGTGGCTTAAAACTCATGATGGTGTATGTGCATGCATGCCCACAATCGTGAGAAGAGAATAGAAAAGGAATTATGGTGTGGACCTGGAGGGGAGGATGATTTCCATTTTCTGTTCCTCCGTCTTTTTCTGTCTCTCTGCTGAGTACACGTGCCCGACAGCAAAAATCTCTCTTAAAAAAAGAAAAAGAAAAAGAAAACACTAAAAAAAAATAAGATAAATGCTTAACAATTGTATAATATATAACAAATCTGTACTAACTTTGTGTCTTTGTAAAATCTCTATTCCTGGCAGAAGTGACTTGAATTTTCCCAAATATATGCATTCTGACTTAAACTCATTATATTTATTCACAATTCCTATTCTAGACATTCTTCTCAGATTGACGTTTTGCCTTTTAAATCTATAATTGCATATATTTAAAGGGTACCAATGCAGCAGAAATAAGTGTGATATTTTTCTAGATCAATTTCACAGCATTGTGAATATGGCTAACTAAATTCTGTACATTTCAGTATTGCCAAGAAAGTACATTTGGCATGTTTTCATCATAAAAAATGTAAATATTTGTGGTGATAGATGTGTTAATTAGCTTAATTTAATCTTCCTATATTGTATTACAAAATCTTAACACCTACTCACTTTAAATTTTGTACATGACCATTGGGTTACCAAGTATCCCTCCTTATTATTTATTTGGGTCACTTCTCATCACTTATATTCTGAGAAACAGGAAGATCCTATGTTGCAGATCTACCCAGCATTCATTTCTATGCCTGGCATGTCATTCTTTGCCCATGTACATGTGGGCCAGTAAATTACTGCCATTACGTTCCATGGCTGTCCCTTTAAGTAAGACTCCTCATTGGTTAAAAATGATTAAATGATACAAGAAAACTCAAAGAGTTGTTCAATTTTATAACAGTTCCAGGTACATAGTAAGCCTTTCACCGTTGGTGTTCTTATCATTATTTTTAGATTCTGGTTAGAGTTTACTACCTAGAATTACAGTTACTGTGATATTTTCAATTTATTTCAATTAAGTAAGAATGCAATGAACTTCATGATATGAGACACACTGCTAACAAATGCAGGTGATTTAATGTATTTTTAAATTAATATGACAATATCTCTGCCCTTTAAAGGTATAAGATAATTAACTGAGAAATTATAATGTCTGACTGGATTCCATAAGTGCAGTAGTGGTTCAAAGCCATGAGGTAGCACAGTAAGAAACATGCTGTTAGACAGTGTTAGGGGAACAGCAAGGGCTGAACAGAGAAAGCATAACGTGCAAACACTACTGAAAAATCGAGGAGAATCCCAGAGATGAGAGTGAGTGATGGAACTCGGTAAAGACAAAGCATCAGCAAGTTTCCAAACTAGGTTAATACCAAATGTATTCTAGTGATAAAGATAAATAAAGATGAACATAAAGTCATTTATATTCAGGTTCATTAGCATTAAAGATTGTCCTGAATGCCAAGTTAGGCTCTGTGTCTTGCCTTGATGGCCTATCAGGAGACATTGAATATATGTCTCTCTCTAGAGTCAGACAACGGGAGGATGATTCATCACCCGGTGGGGGACGGTCAGATGGCTCAAGCTGCAGGAGACTGCACGGCAGAAGGCTAAAGTGGTTCAGGTGGGGGTAACTCAGATTCAAGGGATTGGAATGGCAACACAATAGATGAGACTGGCTAAAAAATAAAACTTCTACTGATAGGTCCTGCGGAATTATACTTTTATCCCCCCAACAACCATGCATAATCGAAAAGTAATAATTGACTTAGATTCTGTTTAGGATAGGGGACATCTTGTGCCATTAACAGAGAGCGCTGAGAGGAAAAGTTTTAGAAATGGAAGAACTAATGAAAAGCAGGTAGAAAAAAAATAGTCACCAAGGTCAGAGTCGTGGCACGGTAGTAAAATGAGGTGTTCTGTAAGACCGTGCCACATGGGAAGTTTCCAGGTTTGCATCCAGAGAATTCCCTGGGTACTCAGGGCATGCTCCGGCCTGTGATCCAGGGCTGACTGAGGTCAGGGGTAGATCCCTGCATCAGGGTGCTATAGGGATTGCTGTCTCTCTCTCTCTCTCTCTCTATCTATCTATCGCTCTCTCTTGGAAAAACTAAAGAAATGTCAAAAAATAATTTGCTTGATAACTTCCAGTATCCAGTCCAAAAACCTGAGATGGAGAAGAATGAGGTAACATACTAAAAATTTGCTAACTTACCAATATTCGCTATCCCTGAATTCAGGATTATTTTTGCTGCTGATTTTCACTGTGACTACCTACATTGTAGTAGATGTAGAAGGTAAATGAGAGCATTGAGACTAAGAAATGGTCTGAACATAAATTCTTAGAGTCCTTGACACCTAAATCTAGATTCTGAGCTCTGGGCTGGGCCACTCGCCTCTTTCACCAGCACTAGCACAGTTGTGGCACGTGGCAAGTGTTCATCCAATGTGTGCTGAAACCCTGGACATGCCCTGTGTTAATCCTCGCAGAAGTCAATTCTCTTGGGATTATTTCTTTTGGGATACACTCATCCCATTGTGTATCTGAAAAGTAAATGATCACTAGAAAGTCCTCTTCCCCAAAATATGATAAAATATAAAAGTCAGAAGCATCATTAACAATATATTGGTTAGCTATGGCCACAATAGCACCAAAACCTAATAATTTTGAACACCAATGATTTATTTAGAGACTATTTTTATGCCAGCGGGCATATGTATGTGCATGAAATAAGAGAGTGAAAGCACACCCCGATGGGGCTGGTAATGTGCAGTCCTTTCACTCTAATTCTCCCCCCTCCAGGTTCCTGGGCATATGAGTGCTCACCGCATAGGTTTTCAATCCAGCAGGGCCAGAGCTGGAACCCTCGTTGGCCATGTAGGATCCAGCTTCCTCTGCACGGCTCCTAGCTGCCTCACTGTGGGCCGGCCTGCACAGTTACAACGTAGTCTCATGTGTGGAGTTACGTGTGGCACTTGCAGCTTGGAGTTGATGCTCCAAGCCTCAGGGTGAGTTGGATTCTGCTTTTTTCTAACTTCCTCTTCTCTTCTGCTTTTTCTAACTCCTCTTCTCTTAGAATTTGCCTGCAGTGTGACACATCCCATGTGGCATGTCCTGAGGCTCTGACTTCCTGGGCAGTGATCTTCTTAGCCAATCATTAATGCACAAAACTTGACTTTCTCAGATTCCACTAAAGTCACAGCCATTATCAACTACCATGTCATTAGACAAAGAATGTCATATGGCCAAGCCTAAAATCCAGTGGGAGGGATAGGGAATCTGTCCACCAAGTGAATACTGCAAGACCAGAGGTGTATGAGATCATACTAGTCTGCTATTGTATTGCTAAACAGCAATATCTGGGAATGGGTGATTTATAAAGAATAGACATTTGGGACCAGCAGATGGCATAATGGCTATGTTGCTGGACTCCCATGTAGTCAACCACGATTCGAGTCTCGGACCTGGTAGCTTAAACTCACGCTGGGTGGTGTATGTGTGTGTGTGCCCAAGATCACAAGAGGAGAATGGAGGAGAAAGGATTGCAGCATGGCCATCCCCCCAGGAGGTGATTTCTTGCTTGCTGTCTCTCTTTCTGGCAAGTGCATGTGACCTACAGCAAAAACCTCTCCCCCCCTCAAAAAAAAAAAAAAAAATAAAAGAATAGAAGTTTATTTGGTTCATGGTTCTGGTGACTGGAAAGTCGAAGGGCATGAGACAGGCATCTGGCTGGCCTCTCATTGTGAGTTACAACATTGCCCAGAGAAACAGGGCAATGTCGGGTGGGGAGGCAGGGGAGAGAGGAAGAGAATGGGAGAGAATGTGAAAACAGAATTTTCCACCTCCTCTGTTTGTCCTTCCCATACTTCCAACTGATTGTCCACTAACTCACACAATCTTGTCTGGCAAAATGCCTGTCTATACTGAAGGCAAGTAGTCGTCTTCAAGGTCTAACCACTTTCCATTATATTAGGGACCAATTTTTTTTTTTTTTTTTTTTTTAGGTTTTTGTCATAGGGTGGATGTGCTCCCCAGAGAAATAGAGAGAGATAGAGGGAACGTGAGAAATCACCCCTCATCCCCGGGGGGAATGATCATGCTGCAATCCCCCCTTCCTCCATTTTTTTCTCTTAGGATTTTGGATGGGCACCCACATACACCTGTATGATTTTCAAACTGCCGGTCTGGGACTCAAACCATAGTCGGCCATGTGTGAGTCCACCAATGGCCCCTAGGGACCATATATTAAAACCTGAAACTTCAGGGACAAACCATTATCCAAACCAGAGCAGATACCGACTGGGAAAGTGAGGAGCTAGGACCGAGCACAGCACAGCCTCTCAGGTCCAGCACAGCTTTTTCCTCAGGCCCTATCTTGGGTGGATCCACAGGCTGTCAGTATTTCCTTTAAGTAAGGTCACCAAAATGGATCAGAATGTTCCTTCTCTAATAAATAACAGCAAATTCCTGGGGATACAAATAAAAGGTTTTTTTTGTTTTATTTTGTTTTGTTTTTGCTTGTCTAATTTGTGCTACTGCGTCAGCAAATAGGTATTTTAATCTGCGCTCAATGGGACCTGCTCTTTCTAGAGCCCAATATCCCCACCATGGACTTGCCGTGGGCTTTGTCACATTCCGTGTTCTAGCATTAGGCCTTTGTGATTGTAAACGTATCCTGCATGTAAAATTGATCTGGTCATGGGTGTTCAGTGAATAATTGTTCATTTAAAGAGTGAAAAAGACCTGGCCTCAGTGGCACGGATGGTCGAGTTGCTGCAGTGCTGGAAGCCACGTGGTTGGCCAAGGGCTTGGACTGCCTTCCTGGTTGACCTGAAACTCACAGGCACGTGTGCTCAGAATCCCAACACGCTGGAGGCCTGGGGGAGGGGGATCACTCGGAGTGACCAGATCCTGTTTAGGGTGTCTCTCTCACGAATCTATATGGACTCTCTCTCACGAATAAAACAAATGTTTAAAAAAGGTAAACAAATGGTTAGGTCATGATGCACTAAGAACCCATATATTTAATATGATGTAAATCATTGACAGTTGGGTCATCCCTTCATTTTATACTTGTCGGGCAGTAGAAAATAAATGGTTCCATTGTGAAATATACAGTTTCAAATATAAGGGCTTCTTATTAAGTGTGTGTACTTGGAAACATATTGAAATTACTTTTCTGCCTGTGTAGAATGAGGATTGTATCTTTTCCATAGTTTTTATGAAGAATAAATAAGCCATGTGGATTGTGTAATATAGTTCCACGTTCAATACGTTTAGTTGCTAAACAGTTTCACCTGTTCCCCAATAGTTAAAGCATTCCATTGCTTTTCAGTGGCAATCATCAGTAAGTAAGAGAGTCCATTTTAATGTCTAGTTTGTCTTTAGTTAAGCCCTGGCTAGATTGGAAGAGTATATATATATTTTTTCCAACAAGTTGTGTAATACTCACTTTTTAAAAATATTCTCTGTTCAAAACATCAAATGTGGTCGTTCTAATATTCTCTCAACTTTTGGTTTAATGGTATCATTAAAACTATAAAATAATAACCATCTTTTGTTGGTTGTGAATAATGTTACTCTTCCAGCTTATTTCGTGACCTAGTTAAAATAATATAATTGTAACTATCACAAAATAGCATATTATTTTTAATTAAAGTTAATCAGTTGAATCAATTGATTTTTTGAAAATGTCATTCTCCTACAAGAACAAATAAAACATTTTTCAAAAGTACATTATATTCAGCTTTTCTCATTGTACTTTCCTAAGCAGCTTCACAGAAAAATTGAGGTGCAAATGAATAAAACATGTGTTTATCACAGTCGGTGATGGGAAAATGCCAAGTTTCACATCTTCCTCTTTTCTTGGGAGCTGTCAGACCAGGGAGAATTCCAGAGGTCCAGAAAATGAGACCCTCTAAGAACTGCATTTAGAAGAAATTATTTCATTTTAGCTTTTGTAAGATGTTTCTTCAGCTTGTTTCAAATTAGAATACAGACACAGAATCTAATAAGGGCTTCATTTTAATTATATGCATCATTAAGATTTAGTCAGTATAGATCATTTCTTACCTAAACAAACTGAACAAGTTGCATTTTTTTTTTTTTTTTTTTTTGGAGAGGTTTTCGCTATAGGGCGCATGCGCTCACCAGACAGAGAGAGACATAGAGACAGAAAGCGAGAAATAACCCCCGGGGGGGGATAGTCACGCTGCAATCCCTTCTCTTCCATTCTCCTCTCGGGATCTTGGGCACGCACGCACACATGCCCGGTGTGAGTTTTAAGCCACCGGGTCCAGGACACAAACCGCAAAGTTGCATATTTTTAAGATCACGGCACATCACATATACTTTACTATTTGAAATAATAGTACACATAAAGACACATAGTGTTTTATTTCCTATTTTGTTTGGAGTTACAAGTCCACAGTTTAAATCGGCTTAATTTAACTTCTGGTAGCTATAACTGTATAAGCTTTACTAAAATGGTACAAAGAAATAGTTGAGTGCAAAAAAAAAAAAAAATAACAATGAAAGTATCATATATGAAAATTTACTAATAATTAAGAATACACATTAATAGTTAATGGCTCGATATGATATATCTAGTCATGTTCGATTAGTGAGTAAAAGGTGTTTTTTTTTTTCTTTTGGAGAGATTTTTGCTATAGGGCACGTGTGCTTGCCAGAAAGAGCAAGACAGAGACAGAAAGCGAGAAAGCCATGCCACAATCCCTTCTCCTCCATTCTCCTCCCAGGATCTTGGGCATGCACGCACATGCACCCGGTGTGTTTAAGCCACTGGGTCCGGGACTTGAACTGTGGTCGACTACATGGGAGTTCAGCGACATAGCCATTATACCAATTGCTGGTCCCTAAACTTTTCTTGATCTTAAAAACAGTATAGAAAAAAAAACAAACAGGGCAAGCAGATGACAGGCACAATCTAGAAAGAAAATTTGTTTCCTAGTAAAAACAAAGACAACATTTATATTTAAAGATACATTAATATGCCGTAAAGCGAAAATGCCTGTTTGTTTATTTTGACGAAGTGCTTTCTATTGTCCACTTATTCAATGAATGAGATTAAAATTCTTTCAGTAAAATATTGTAGTTTAAGTCTATTTATTATAACAAGACACATTATTATGACACATTTTTCTTTGAATTATACTTTAGAAAAGTACAATTCAAAAGTATATTATAATAAAAGAAAAGGTAGATATTTAAGTAGGAGAGGAAATGTTTGATGGATTTTTATTGCTATTGTTCAGGGGAGAGGATGGGAACAATGATACCTTTTTCTCATTGCTGATAACTGTTACAGTCCCTGGAATTGTGAGAGCCAAGTTAAATACAATGAAGGACGTTGAGTAAGAACACGTGGTGGCTATAAAAATATGCTACTGGAGAGGTAAATAACCCTTAGGTCCATGACTGTTTCATATATAGGTTAGTTTAGGTAAAAAAAAAAAAAATCTGCTTATAGGCAGAGAAATAAACTAAATTATCTGTCAAGTCTCATTTGGTTTGATGATTGATGTGTACATAATAAAATGTAATGGATTAACTCACGCAATTTTCTCCTTATAAATCAAACAGTTAAGCATTCATTTTATGCGTACGGTGCAGATTTAATACGCAAAGATACTGGCACAAACCCTTCTATATGTTATTATGAAGCTATAGCAATGGAACTTATGGGACACATTAGTAAAAAGTTATAAAAAGGAATCTAAGTCATAGCATCGCACCTTAACGCTCATGAAATATTTAAAGTTGCTCTTTAAGTGTCTGGAGCACAAAGTGGCAGTAAAGTGGAAGGAGAATATTACGTAGTTTTACGAGGTCCTGATAGAAGACACGGTAGGCTCCCACTGTACGGAGCACCAGGAACTCTATATTTTCCTTGGCTTTCATGAGAGTCTTTGGTTCTGTGACTTAAAAAGTTTATTAGCACCTGGAGATGTTTGCATATGATAGGAAATGAATAAATGAGGGATGACTCGAGTTTAGCCAGTTTACGGGCAGGTCCTAGAGAACTCTCTATAAACTACACAGGGAGCTAGTGCAGTCGTTAACAGCCATGAGCGCCTAAAGAGCTCCCACAATTCCACTGAAGGGAGAAAAAAGATGAAAGAAAAATAGCAAAATCTGAACAAATTAACTCTTTTGATCCATCATGTTATTTATTGAACAGTACATTTTATTGTACATTATATTCATACAATGGTGTACCAATGGATACTACAATCTCCAAAATACAAATAACATTTCATTCTGTAAATGTATCTTCTACAGAGTTCTATCCCCAGGCTTCTCATCTTTTCTCTCTATTCTTCCTGTTTACCTTTTGTATTTTCTTGTTTTGGGGGGGGGGGGGTTTTGCTATAGGGCATGTATGCTCACCAGAAAGAGAGAGACAGAGGGACAGAAAGCAAGAAATCACCCTGGGGAGGATGGCTACACCGCAATCCCTCCTCCTCCATTCTCCTCTTGGGATCTTGGGCACGCATGCACACGTGCCCGGCGTGAGTTTAAGCCACTGGGTCCGGGACTTGAACTGTGATGGACTACATGGGAGTTCAGCAACATATATATCCACTGCACCAACTACTGGTCCCACCTTTTGTATTTTCAAAGCATCAGGCAACATGCAGATATTGTGTCTCTGAGTTTGGTTCCCATGCCATTTCTAACATAGTTATGCTGACGTTTGTACCCACTACCACTAGCCTTGCTTGGGTTTTCACTGCCTGTGATACATACAAATGAACCTGCCCATGGCCTGTTTTACTGATTCACACACACACACACACACACACACACACACATACACACAGAAATACACATGTACACACACTCCATCTAATTGAAGCCATTTATATTTTAATATTTCATCTGAATGAGACCCCTGTGACTTTTTGGACCACTCTACTTATTTTATCTGAAATACCCTTCCCCTATTCTCTTACATAGAGTACATGGATCCTATCCATTCAAACCTTGAGTAGCCCCCTAGAACAAATGCTCTCCGTCTATGGGCTGATATATTCTCCATGTTTCATGTAACGTTTTCCACATTCTGCCCACATTCCAGTGTTCTCTGTATTTATCTCTGCTTGTAGACTGCAAGCTATTTAAGGTCATCTTTCTCATCATTATATTTGCCCAAATAAGAAGTGTTTAGGACAATGCTTACTGAACTGATGTGATATGGCAAGATAGAAAGTTATAGTGCAAGAGAAACAGCAGTTAGTGTAATGGCTATGTCACTGGACTCTCACGTAGTCAACCACGGTTCGCATCCCGGACCTGGTGGCTTAAACTCACACCGGGCGCGTGTGCATATGTGCCCAAGATCCCGAGAAGAGAATGGAGGAGAAGGGATTGTGGCGTGGCCATCCCTGGGGGGGGGGGGGGGGCGATTTCTTGCTTTCTGTCTCTCTCTGTCTGTCTGGAGAGTGCACACGCCCTATAGCAAAAACCTCTTCAAAAAAAAAAAAAAAAAAAAAAAAAAAAGAAAAGAAAGTTATAGTACAAGACTAAACATTTATGGGGAGAAAGACAATAGAAAAGAAACACCATTAGCATTGCGGTAGAATAGAATAACAATCTCAAAAATGAAGTAGAGTGCAAAATGATTTGCATAGCATTCTTTGCACATAGTCAATATTGATAAGTACATATGCTCTCCTGCTCTCCCAGGAACAGGTTAGTGTTGGCTACTAGAGAAAGTTCAGATCTCTTCCACAAGTGGGGAAATCAAGCATGCAAGCACCAGACACAATGCAGTGTTCCAAACACACCGATACAGCCAGGCAGGGATCATCTGGCAGTCTGGAGAAGAGTTTCTATCTATGGTAGGATTGTTGTGGGTTCAAGAGAGTCGTGTGAATGCCTAAGTTCATACATTCATGTATAAACTCCTGACATTTTTAACTCTTTACACATTGAATTCTGCTCAGAAATTCAGTAATTTGAAAGGCTTCCATAGATATTACATTAGTCTTATTTATTTATTTACTTATTTTAAGAGAGATTTTTGCTCTAGGGCACCTGTGCTTACTGGAAAGATAGAAAGTGAGAAATCACCCCCTGCGGGGATGACCACTCTGCAATCCCTTCTCCTCCATTCTCCCCTTGAGATCTTGAGCATGCATATACACATGCCCATTGTGAGTTTTAAGTTGCTGGGTCCAGGACTCGAACTGTGGGAGTCCAGCGATATAATCATTATGCCATCTGCTGCTCTTAGTCATCTTTTTAATATAAATCTTGAATATCTGCTGAAAGAGCAATTAGATTGTTGAGAAAAGATGGGCAAATAACATATAGCTATTAGAAATGGAAGATGTCTTGGAATTGATTTTAAAAATGGAAAAATATACAGAACCAAGAGTTTTTTTATTTTGGTAACTTGGAGCTTTATATTTTATATTAATTATGTTGATAATTTGATAACACATGATGTGTAGTAAATTTAAATCTGTTAACATGCTATATATTTCGATTTCATGGACTTTTTTAGCAATTTGACTGTGTAGTCAAAGTTAGAAATATATAGTTATTTGAAGGAACTTCTACAACTTCATGGTAAATGGAACTAAAGTTCTAGTTTATTGTGGTGCAAAATTTTGAAATTTATACATAGGTTTTTCATGTAACATTTTCCATGAACTTTTTAAAGGCGCCCCGCCTTGTATATCAGTGTCCTTATTTTATGTATATGGAAACTATTTCCAAACCAAGCAATTATGTAAATAAACTCACAACATTTAAGTAAAACTTAATATCAATGAATTATTCTTTATAGTAACAAAGAGAATGATAGTAT
The DNA here is from genome assembly GCA_026018925.1 of Tupaia tana. Taxonomy (NCBI): domain Eukaryota; kingdom Metazoa; phylum Chordata; class Mammalia; order Scandentia; family Tupaiidae; genus Tupaia; species Tupaia tana. The sequence continues at coordinate 161,088,666 of JAKSZU010000007.1, read as the reverse complement.
AAAAGTGGAAATATATGAATAAATCTAATTTAGTTTGCAACATGGGTTAGTTTGAGGCTCAGACAGCTGCAACCACACACGTAGCCCTGCATTTAATACAAAACAATGAATGACTCTCATAGCAGCCCAATTAACATTTTCTTATAAAACGGATCCCTTTTTTCTATTTACATTATGAATAGACAAGATTAATTTTGAAGCGCCTTAGAAGGGAGACATTGTTTCTAAAGCTATTTTTCAGGGGTAAAGCCCACAAATATAATCATAGAACAAACAGGCTTTGTCAGGCCTGGCAGTTTTTAACAATACTTAAGTTACAACAATTAAGTAAGTTTTGCCTAGAGTCACTACTTTGGTGTTTCTTGACACTTAGAAGAGTGTCCCAGTACAGACATGGGGTGACGGCAGTCATGAACAGAACCTAAAGGCTAAAGGAATGCAGGTGTCTTCCTGGTGATTTCTGTTTGTGACTTGCTACCTGCCTCTTCCGGAGAGCGGGAGAGGAGGTCTGCACACCCGGACCAGATATTCCTCCACACCATCACGGAGAGCTTGCTTCACATTGCTCCTGCCTTCAGGCAGGTGACTCAAGAGGACATGGTACCCTCAGCTCCAGACATGGCCGACGTGGCTAGCATGATAGTTTCTGGGCTGAGAAACCTGAAAGGATAAGACATTAAGTTGGATTTATTACCTTTTTTTGTTGTTCTCTGCCATTTCAAGTTTACAGGAAAAAAAAAAAAAAAAAGTGTGTCTCTGTAAGACTGAATTAGTAGGAAAAAGCAAAGCAAAATAATTCTTAGGTAGTATGCAATAATGTAAATGTAAGTCATAGCACACGTCTAAACCAGATATTCAACAATGGCAGTAGAAAATTATAGACGGTCTCTTTGAAATAGATTTGAAAGTGGCATTGATTAAAGAGCTGGGGTGGCCACGATAATTCTTACAGTTAATACCAATGCAGCCACATTACAAGAAAGAACCAGATTAACTCCTTATTGGATGTGACGTGATAGAAGAGCCCTTAAAGATGGCTTGCATCCCATTTTTTCACCGACCTTGCTTAACTATTTAACTTATAAAAACTACTCACAGCTGTGCTGAAGTTTCACGAGTATTGGGCCTTGGGTCCACAGCTGGAGCACAGGTGTGTCTAAGAACACGAGGGACAGGAATATGCTGGCCTTGAGGCCGCGATGACCTCAGTTGTGGATAATAACTTTGGTGCCAGTAGGTCTCCGTGTGGTCAGAAAATGACTGCCTGCTGTGCGGGAGCGGGAGTGCTCCTCTTCCCACTTCCCTTTCCTCTCCTTAAAATGTCCCCTGGCCTGGTCTGTGACTTTGGGAAGGTCTTTGAACATTTCATCACCATCTTTCCATGTCAATGGTTTCCTAAAAATCTACCTTTCAGTCGTGTCTCAAGTGTTGGCCTTCAAAAGCAAGCTGCCTAACTTCGGCCAGGTTTTCAGACCAGACAAGGCGGGTCTGGTTACACCAATGAAGGAGAATAAAGATAAAGCAGTTGGTTTCCAGCCTTCAAACAGTTGCAGGCACTGAGTCAGAATCAACTCAAAAGATACAGTCTTTCAATACGATACTAGGTATAAGAAGCCAGTAATGATTTTGCTACCCTAAAATCTAACTTATTATTTAGTTTCTATAATTTGCTGACTCAGATAATTTTTTTCCTTTATTTTTTTAAGCTTCCTTTTTTTCTCCTTCATACATTGACTAAAAGTAATTTTGTTTTGTTTTGTTTTCTTTAGTTCATTTTATTCATGATAGAGAGTGTGTGGTTACACAATAGAGAGAGACACCATGGACAGGGTCCCGTGACACCATCATCCTCTTTCCCCGGCCTTCCAGCTCTTCAGGTTCCCAGACACTAGAACATGTGCCTGGCACATGTTCCGGCTGACCAGGGAATCAGGACCATGACTGGCTGTGTGGCCTCCAGTACAGCAGATCAGTTTGCTATGGACTGTGCCACGGGCCGGGGCTAGAAGCAGTTCATTTTCAAAGAGAACTACATATACTATCAGCTATTTCTTGTAGTTATTTTACTGTTCTTTATTATTTAAAAAGTAAACCTGTAATATAATGAAAAACTACTCATATGGAATTACTATTTATGTAATTATTTATGTTTTTATAGTTTTTGTCATAGCTTTTTTTTAATGACTAAGAGCTATTAGTAAATTCATAAGTTACTATTAGTCTTCAAGGCCAGGTTTACAAAAGGAATAGATAGGTGCGTGTATGTGTAGACAGATAGACAGATAGACGTGTGTGTCTGTGTGTGTGTGTGTGTGTGCGTGCGCGCGCATGCGTGTGTATATATGCGTACATTCTTCGGAAATGAGGTAGGGGGTGGGACCAGCAGGTGGCATTATGGCTAAGGCACTGAACTCCGCACGGCAGACCACCTTTTGAGTCCCGGACCTGGTGACTTACTTTCTCACTTTTTCTCTCTCTCTCTCTTTCTCTGGTAAAATTTTAAAATAATAATAATAAATTATTTCAAAAAGCATGATGTAGGAAATATCACTTTTAAAATGCTAATGGAAAAACTTCAAATGGACTTGTAGGACACAGGAAACACGCTCATATTTGATGATTTCACGAAGAATTCTGTCCTTACTTAAATCACTCCATTCAGAAAACTTCACCAATAGTTCATTTCGTTCTTTCATTTACAAGACAGTAATGGGCAGCAGTTTTGAGTAAGGAGTTTTCCTAGATGGTAGGCAGAGGGCAATTGATACATCATCGTCCTTGCCCTCCCGTGTGTTACATCATTTGGGAACGACACACCCATGAGCAGTTTAGGGCTCTGCAGTATGATGAGTATATTCTCATGTATAAAATATCGTATTACGTGTAGCATAATAATATTGTGTTCCCTTCAAAATATTAATCTAGTAGATAAGATAAATGCAAATAAAACGTAAGCATAGTCCGTGCTAAGAGCAGATCCTCCTGGTTCAATCAGAGATGCATATGGGGCTCTGGCTGGTACCGAGAGAGAAGGTGACTTAGCATGGAGGACACAGGAAGAGAAAACCAAGCCCCTGCACTGTGCATGCTTCTTTTCCAAGTTCTTGGAGTTATCTTTGATGTTTCTCTGGTTCTAATACTTCATTTCCAATCTGTTGTAAATCCCGCTGCTTCTACTTTTGAATTCTGACCCCTTTTTGCCATTTCCCCATTAGTACTTTAGTCTGTTCTAAGCCGTTATCGTCTTTCACCAGGATTACTGACACTCTGTTTCATCATTTGACCCTGTGGAGTCTGTTTGCTACTCAGCAGCTGGAAAAACAGTATTGAAACAAATTAGTGCATGATGCTCCTCCCCAACAAGCCATCAGATGGGATACCCCCCTTTTCAGAGTGAAATCAGTAAGTCCCTACAACACCTTGCAAGGATATGTGTGATTTGCATCTTTCTCCTTTGCAGTTCAACCTCGTCTCCTTCCTCCTCCCTTCACCCTGCCACATCTCCTGGTCTCCGTACCATTTCTCAAACAGGAGCACACGTCCTGGCCAAGGCACTTGTCCTGCCCTCCTCACTGCCTGGCTCCTTCCCTGCAGATAGTCCCATGGCTCTCCTGCTGAGATCGCTCTTATAATATATAATATATATATTATATAATATAATAGGTCTTTGTTCAGCTATCACTTTCTCATCACAGCCTCCCTAGACCACTCTGACAGACTGGCAATTTCCTCGGATCTAAAACCACTCGTACTTTTGATCTGCTGCTGCTTTATTCTCCCCGTAGTACTATCCGATCTATCATCTGATATTCTATACATTTGCTTATTTGTAATAGTTTGTTTTTTCATACTGAAATATAAGGTGCACAACAGAAAGAATTTTTGTGTATCTTGTTTGCTACTGTACTATCAGAAATTACAGAGGATGCCTACCATGTAGGGCTCAATGAGTACTTTTTGAAGGAATAAATAGGTGATATGAAAGAATGAGTAGACATTCCTTGGCTGGGTAAAAGAGGAGGCAAGAAATGGCATATAAAAACCAATATCAAGGGCAAGCAGGTGGCATAGTGGTTAAGGCACTAGACTCCCACACGGCTGACCTCAATTCGAGTCCCAGACCCAGCACCCTGACACTCACACTGAGTGTGTATGTGTGTGTGCCCAAAATCCTGAGGAAGGAAAGGAGAAGGCATCATGGGGCAGCCATCCCCCCATCCTCCCAGGGAATGATTTCTGTCTTTCTCTCTGTCTTTTTGGCACGTATCCTATAGTAAAAATCTCTCTCTCTCTCTCTCTCTAAAAAAAATAAAAATAAAAAATAAATAAAAAATTAAAAAAAACCACTATCCAATTCAAGATGGTATGGTATGGTAAGAATTTTATATTAGGAAACAGGCCAATGAGACTGGAGGCTGGAGGGAGAAGCCAGAAACAGGGCTTCCTAAGCTATTTCTAGGTAAGGTCACACCTGAGCTTCTTTCATTGTAGAGTTGGGAAGACTGTGATAAAAACACAATTACATACAATTTCTGACTTTAAATGGTTGTCCTCTAGCCCTTGCCTATGGTCTACCTGCATGCTTATATTATTTTGTTAATTTGAAGAAAAAAAGTTAAGCAGACATTTTCTAAGCTTTTTATCAAGAAACAGAAAAGCAAGTCAATAGCATACCTTCTGGGTATGTTACATGTGAGTGGACAGTAAATGAAGAAGTATATTCTATATTTAAAGATGAGTTTAGTAGTCTTTCAGAATTAGAAGAACATCTTAATCTGTTTTCTTTAATGTTGAAAATATACTTAAGATAAATTAATTTATAATGAAGGTTATCATCTCAAATTAAAGGGCAAAATTTTCATTAACCTTTTAAGTTGCGTGCTGGTATAGTAACAAAACTGAAAAGGCACCTGAAGGAAGCCTCACTTTCTTTTTGAAAAGGCCAATATACTAAGAATACCTTAAAAATTCTATATTAACAGATCATACCCTGTAAATACCAATTTATTTAAGAACTACTCAAAACAGAAATAACCAAAGATTTTGCCAAAATATGCAACAAAGCATTCATACACTAATAATATCGATCACAGGAGACTCTTTTTTATCATATTTATGGGTTTATTGAGATTCAAGAAAATTACAACAGATGGCTAGTGCAGATACTGGCAAAGCAAACTTCAGTAAATTGTCTAATAAACCCAAGCAAATGCATTTTTGCTATAGGAGTTTCCGGTTTAAATACTTGTATTTTTCTGTCTTCTCTTTCCTGGTCCTTTTCAAGAATGTTAGTATCCACAGAAAGAGAAGAACTTAATCTAATTTCCATTCCTCCACGGCTAGATGTACAAACCTATGCAGGTTGTAGGGCCTGGTTCGAAGATACTGTCAGAGGGTGCGCACAAAATATCTGACATGCAAACATTGATTAAATACTAGCTTTCTCTCTTTTTAAAAAAGGATTATTTATTTAATTTTATTTATCATATTATTTTTTAATTTGCTTTAGGGCATGTGCAGTCACTAGAGAGAGAGGGAGGGAGGGAGGGAGAGAGAGAAAGAGGAAGGAAGGAAGCAAGCTGCCAGGTCCAGGACTCAAAATACTGTCGGCCATGTGGGAGTCCAATACCTTAATCACTATACCACCTGCTAGCACTGCTTTCTCTTATTTTAGCATCCTCTTCTATTCTTGACTCCTTAAATGGCTTCTTTTCTCAAGGCTCTCTTACAGGTAGGAAAGCAATTAAGTCACAAACCTACTACATAACCTCCTGGTATGACTTTGTTTTTTAATAAACATGTCTTGACTGAACAATAGAGAGAAAGTTATGATAACAGCTAGAAATGATTAAGTTATTAAGTCCTTAATACCTTTTAGACACTGAGCTATGTGTTTTCTTATATAAATTTATTTTATTGGTAACTCCTTAAGTAGGTACAACTTTTATCTCCTTATGATAAAAGAGGAAATTGAGGCATAAAACAAGGACTTTTTCACAGTAACAGAGCCTTTAAGTGGCAGAACCAGGATTTCCATGCATGATATTTGGCTCTGTGGTCTGTGCTCTGTGATACCGTGGATTCCTTTAGAGAGAAAGCTGGAGGTGTAGTCCTGGCTAAGGGCGCTGAATCCCACATGGCCGATCACGTGGCTCAGGTCCTTTCCTGGCGGCCGGCACTTGTAGGGCACTTGCCTAAAATCCTGACTGGATGGCAAAACGGAGAAGGGGCTGTGGTGTGACCACCCCCACTGGCGTGGGCTTTCCACCTCCCACTTTTTCCTCTCTCTCTTTCTCTGTCTCTGTCTGAAGACTGCATGTGCCCTCTGGCAAATTGAAAAAGAAAGAAAGGAAGGAAGAAATGAAGGAAAGAAAGAAGGAAGGAGGGAAGGAAGGGAGAGAGAGGAAACAAAAAGAAAGGATTAGTTGTAAATCACTTGCGGTAAACCCCATATATCTCAAGACAGGGAGATATGTTTTGACTGTTTGAGAAGAGATGTGCATATACCCTTATTTAAACATAGGCCATCATTGTTGATTCCTAATAAGACAATTCTTTAAGTGCCATTTACTTGTCATTACTGGAATATCTTACATAAAGGACTAAAATTATATTAGTCCCTGTTGTTACAGACACTATGCTTTCTCTAATGAATCAGATCTCCATGGACAGTTTTTATACATGGTGGAGTGAGTTTAAAGTGTCTTCACTACGTTACATTTATTTCCTGGGCTAGCACTAATGCAGGAAGGAGGCAGCACGTCCATATCCATGTTGCATGTGAAAAGTAAAAATATTGTGTCTTCTTTCTTTCTTTTTTTGGTTTTGAGTTCCAAACTCTTTTCATGTATCTTCCATAGGACCTTGAAACATGCTTTAAATAGTTTATGGGCTCAAAAATATTTATTGACAGGCAAAAATGGGGGGAAACATTTGGTGAAGAATCCCTGCACAGTTTGTGTTCTGGGTGGAGAGACTGTGCACAATGAGGCCGAGGCAGCAACTTCAATCTCCTCGCGGCCTCCTGGGAGCTGCCCTTACTCAATATCAGGGCGGCAGATCTGTGCTCTGATGAACAAACGTGCTACCATGCCCTGGGCAAACCCACACACTCGTCCAGTTTTCCTTCTCCCGCGCAACCAAGTCCCATGGATTAATCGTCCTGGGGTATAGGAAAGCCCTCGGCTATCCCAGCTGCCTAACCTATCATTTCTAACATGCGGCTCAGGAGAGAAGACATTCAATGGAAGAGGTTTAGGTCCATGTGCAAATTCTAGATCCAGTCACCGAGGTTGCACTGCTATTTAGAGAAGAGATCCACTTGCAGGCACTAACTTCACGTATTCAGGACAGAGTTATAGACACCCTAGCCTGTGAGTACAGTGGCCTAGGCCCACATTCCAAATATGCAGTAGCAATTTGATCAAATCAGATGTATTTTTAAAATTATGGATAGAAAGATGAAAAGACAAAGCCTTGGCAGCCATATCTATCAGGTGTATTTGTGCAAAATGTTAAAAACATGTATGTATTTCTTCTATGACTGAGAAAATAGAAAGAAAGAGCACCCCACAGGCTCTTGATGGCATGTTCTACCCCTGGTTTCAGCCAGCTGTGGGCACGTGTGTGCCCAGTGTGCTCAGGGAGGTCTCCAGATGCAAACTTGGAACCTTCCCAAGTCAGTCACCTCCCAGAGCATCACATTCTACTGCTTGATCATTATCTGGCCTCTGTGAAAATTTTCTCTGCTTAGGCTGAAGGCTGAGTTCTGAGAGCTTGAAGGGGCACTAATAAACCTGGGCAGACATTCAGTCCTAGGAGGAACTGTGAGCACAGGGACATGGGAGTGGAGGACAGAGTCTAGAGGAGATGGGGCATAGTGGAAAGCTTTGCAGTCAGGGATGAACGCAATGAGAAGAGTGGCCCAGTCCCTGGTGTCGTTCCCTGTGGGGTAGAGGATGCACACCCCCTGGCTGTGGTAGGCTGACCACTGGGTGGACACAGATCTCAGCATCCCGATGGCTAAGTCTCATGGAGAACACAGTGAATCAGAAGAAACAAGTGATTTCTGGTCAAAAAACCAGAAGCAAACTCGTCCTAATCCCCAGTGGATTAAAATGAAAACTGGTAATAAATCAGGTACAACCCCAAGAGGAGACATTGGAGAAGAACCTGCTGGGTCCGTGAGGAACTGGACAGGACACAGCCCACTCATTTATGCTGTACCGAGGTCACTGTGGTATTGCCACATCAAGCTGAGAATGGTCATCACTGCCTGGACACTTGGGGGTGTTTTATTGGGAAACAATGAGGCTTTACTTCGTTTCTAAGTTCTGCATTAGTAAGTTGATTCAGTAATAAATATGTGAGACCTTTTGTTTGGGGAAAAATAAAGAAACTGGAACTTCCAAAAGCTTGTTTGTTTCATACTGGGATGATTTCTTTTCTACTGAAGGAAAGGAGGATTTACATTTCAGAATAAGGAGAATCCGCACTGAGCACTGTGTCCCCATACCCACCACCCCCAGAGCCTGGCAACCACTGTTCCACTCTCAGCCTGTATAAACCTGGTGTTCCAGGTTCCACGTGTAAGCAAAACAGGCGGCATTTCTCTCTTTGTCTTTGTTATTTCAGTTAGCATACTGTCCTGCAGGTTTATTCAGGTTTTCACAAATATCAGAAATCCCTCTTTTTAAAGACTTAATTGGTTGGGACAAGCAGGTGGCATGGTGGTTCAGGGCGAAGGGCTCCAACATGACCAACTGAGGTTTGAGTCCCAAACCCAGCAGCTTACTTTCTTGTTTGCCCTCTCTCTATCTCTCTCACTCTGTCCCTCTCTGGTCAAAATTAAAAATAAATTAAATAAAAATTAAGTAAATAAAATAATTCTAAAAAAAAAAGAAAGACTGAATAGTAATCCTGTGTGTATGTGTGTGTACTTTGTGTGTGCAAAAGCACACATGCTACATTTTCTTCATTTATCCATTCAGTTAAACAGGAAGAATAAATGTAATAAATGTATTGAGGTGATAAGTTAACTAGCTCGATTCAGTCGTTCCACACCATGTTCATATAACATAGCAACAATTTGTAGCCCACAGATATCAACAAGTATAATTTGTAAACACTCAATAAAATAAACAAATTAAAATATCCACAGGCCAATTTCATACGTCTCCATCAAAAATTGAGAGTTGGCAGGAAATTATCCTTGCTATTTTAGAGAGATGGATTTTAATTTTAAATACAGAAATAGAGAGTCCATTGTATACTTGCAAATAAGACTAGGCGGGTAGTTTTCTATGTACTTCTGAGCTCAGGCCTGAAGTCCCACTTTCCCTAATCCAGCAGTGGAAGCAGGTCAACAGCAGCCATAACTTGGATTTTTTCATAGTTAAAAGCCCAGGCCCAGGTGACAGTACGTGGTAGTGCACCTGGACCCACGTGGGAAAGGTCTGGGTGTGTCCTAGGACCTCCCTGAGCAAGCCGGGCAGGTCCAGGTGCCTGTGATCCAGGCTGGCTGAGACCAGGATCGATCGAGGCCACAGAGCCTTTGGGGTGACTATCTCCCTGTCTCTCTCTCCCTCATGCTCTCCTCCTGTCTCTCTTTCTCATGGAAAAAAAAGAATAAACTTAAAAATACTCTTCATTTTTGCAAGCCTATATCATAGGCTCTCTGTCTCTCTGGTGAACACACATGCCCTATAGCAAATTTAAAAATGAAAATAATAACAAATAACTTTTTACAAAAGAACAGGCCACAGAGAAGTCTCTACTAGAAGCAAAAGAAGGAAAATAGAATGATGTAAATGATGGGAGAAGCTGAAAGAATGTGAATGTGAAAGATAGGTTAGGTATTGCAGGGGAAGAAAACGTCAGGGAAGGGGTCCATACTGCAGGGGATAAAAATGATCACATGAAAATGCTTGAGCAGAAAAGACCCATTCTCAGGACTCAGGCCCTGAATATGCCAGCCAGGCTGTGCGCCTCAGGGTGTAGGGCTATAGAGTCATTCTCTCATAGTTACCAGCTCTCTTTACAGACACTGCAGGCCAAGGACCCCTGGAAAGGCAAGAGGAAGAGTAAAATTCGCCGTCCATCACTTGGACTGTAAATGGATAGGGCTGTGTCTCTCACTTTCCCTTTTGACACTTAAAATTCTTTGTTTTGTCACCTATTTGTCAAGGCTACAAAATGATCATATTTTAAAAAATTATTTACTTTTCTATTTCATGTTTCCTTTGTTTGAAATTACTTTTAGCCTGCCAGAGGCATCTGTTTGCTTCAGGAATAAATAGATAAAATTTATAGGAGGAATATAAAGAGAAAAAAGATAAAAGCATGTTCATCTTTTGATAGCTAGAGTATTATTTCAAGACAATAGTCTTGAAAATAAAGTTTTGTCAGAAGCTTTTCTTATTTCTTTCATCTTCCACTGACATATAAAAAACTTTTTGTTGATTATGTCATAGAATTTTAATAAATCCAAGCTGCAGTAATAAGAATTCAAGATATAAAATATTAAAAACCCCAACTCCCAAATAAAGAAAAAAAATAATAGTTTTTGGTCCCAGAAGGCTAGAAAGGAAGGTGTCACGCTGGTAAGACGTGTGCATGCTTCTCTCTGGGTACTGGGGCTGACATGGACTCACAGGCTGCAGGGACACCCCAGCAGAGGGTTCAGCCTGCTTTCTGGATGGATCCTTACAAAGGGCTGCTCTACCAGGTAGCTTTGTTCCTGCATGGGGCTGAGAACACCTTGGCAAATCAGTCCTAGCAGCCAGAGAGGGTGGCATTAAGTACAGCTCTTCTGGAGCAATTGGAAGTTGGGCTATGTTTATGGAGGCCATCAAAATGGACCCATTCCTTTAGGGAAATAAAAACAGACCAGTCATGGATGCCAACAGGGAAATTTTGACTCCTTTATGTTCAGGGACCAACAGGCAAGAAGGGTCACCATCTTGGCAATATAATTGATCTTGATCACCAGGATAAAGAAGGGTCTTTCTTCCAGATGGGGAAGGAAAGAATTTCTGTGAAATCTAGGTGACTCAGTGCAATACCTCCTGATACTCCCTTGTCCCTTTGTAACTATGAATGAGCATATGTGTGTTCCTGGCTTAAGAAGATATGATTGGCAATGGCTCAAAATTAATGAATTGCCTCTTGACTCTTGGGTGACTTGGTCTTTGTTCCAAAGCCATTGTCTTTTGATATTTATTGGAACCAATCATCAGATCATCAAGTCGCTCCTGAAAGGTGAAGTGTCAGTCTCATATCTTGTCCCACTGCTTGGTGGTTCAATAGCAAGAAATTGCAGGTGCCTGTTTGAGCAGGTGAGCATGATGGTGGATATGGGTACTTTTATTGTCCTCTCCAGAGAATCTGATAAGATTGTCACTTGAACACTTATCCAAAAGATCTATTAAAAGAAAAAAAAATGTGTATCTTCCACCCTCCGTGCTGCCCATTATGGCCTCGCTGAGACTAAGGGCTTTGGTTCTCTGGGGCTGGAAGAACTTGAGGTCTAGCTTTGTTACACCTTTTCCTTAACAGCTGGTAAGTCAGGATATAATAAATCAGGGTCAGACAGTGGAGGTGCTAAAGGGGCTAACTTGTTCTAAGGCAACCACTCAACTTCTTAGCTCCTCCAGTAGGGAGATAACTGTGATGACTTATTACATTTAAATAGCCAGACATTCAATCTAGGGCAACCTATTGTTTTGACATAAGCGGTTTTGTATCTCTTGTTCCCTGGTGGCCCAGGGTACTCTCCCAGTACTCTGTCCTTGGTAGAAAGAGCAAAACTCATGGCATCATTTGGGCTGCTTATTTCAATTCTAGTTCTCACGATTCAGATCCCACCCAGTGATGCAGCCTCTGGTCAAGAATAGGTACAGCACCCAGGATCCACGTACCAAACCCACCCCACCCTCACCCAGCTTGTAGCCGAGAACCATTCCTGATAGACTCGAAGTGGTTTCTTTTTCACTGAAACCAGCCCATAGGCCCTTGTCATTTGTCTTCTGAAGTAATTTTCTGTCTCAACAACCTTCTCCCTGCACCATTGTCTGTCAGGGACGTTACAGTCTCAAAGACAAAAGCGGAACTAAACCTTCCCAACTTCACAAGTGCCAACAATAGATGAGCTTACAGGGGCTCTCACTCACAGCAAGATCACAGGGACTCTGTTACAGCGAGGATCACGGGGACTCTGTTAGTCACAGCGAGGATCATGGGGACTCTGTCACTCACAGCAAGGATCACAGGGACTCTGTCACTCACAGCAAGAGCATAGACATGGTTGTACCAGACCTTCCTGCACTCAAGTCCCACAAGGTGACACAACCAGCCTAAAGGGGCTGAACAAGGTGTGCATCATGCTGAAGCTGACGAGCCCTGGGACAGGGACCCGGCATCTTTTTGTAGCAACCAGCAAACAAGTCAGTCCCCTTCCCAGGAGGGGTGGTTACACAGTAGCCTCACGGTGCTTGTCTGACCTACCTGGTTGCCTACATGACTAGGAGAAACTCCTCAAGGTCAGAAAGTAAAATTTGACATACTTGACAATAACTTGCAGGGATGCGGGGGTCACCTGGTGAACTACCTCCCATTAAGTAGCTGCTTCCCCAACCCATGGGAAGAATTATATTTTTGTGGTACAGATTTTCCATGCAGTAATCAAGAAAATTCACTGCTTAATTCCCTGGCTGTAGGAGGACAAAGAGTCATAGCTTCTGCCTGCCCTGGGCCCACCACCATTTCCCCAGGGAACACACTTCCTGGGCTGCTTCTTGCCAACGACCAGGCAATGTGGTGGAGCCCACACAGACCCATTTTCAAGAGACACGTAAGTCTGCCCCTGGGTGACTGATTTCAGGGCTCCCTATCTCCCTGGCAGACATTTTTCTTAGAACTGCACTACAGTCTGAGGCTCTTCGTACTATCCCCCCTTCCCCCTTCACAAGAGTCGGACCGTTCGTCGTGCTCTGAGGCTTGCCCTACTTTCACAGTCTCTCTCCTTTTTTATCTTGACATGTGGTTTCCCCAGTAAATCTCTTGCGTGTCTAGTCCTGTCTGGGGCCCTGCTGCTTCTCTGACGACGTGACCTAGCATATGTCCTGAAGGATGATGAGATGTGATCTTATCTGACTGAGATGCTTCTCAGAGGGTGTTTGAACCATGGACAAAAGCAAGCTTTCAATAAAGTCTAGAGGGCAGCTTCCGTAGGCCAGGAAGTTAGAGAGTCATGGCCTGGGTCCACAGCCTGTGAATGTTGAGCCACAGGCTGGTTCAGCAAACTGACAAGACTGGAACACCCAAGAACAAGACCAAGAACTTGACTCACATATAGAAGAGCCCAAGAAGAATGGTAGCCAAGAAGTCCAGGGAGAGTGCGTTCAAGGTGCCCTGCATGTGGAGGAGGTAGAGGCCTTCCGCAGTAGCTGTCATGGCTGGGCCAGACAGAACATAAGTGAAACCACATCACAACCAGCATGAGCACAGGTGCACTCCTTCCCACAGCCAATAGGACTGTACTTTTTCCTCAACACGAAATAGGGAAACGGAGAACAGAAAAACAGTGTAGTGATTAAAATTTGCATCGAGGCTCTCTTTTCTTTCCCTTCACTGCCCCACCAGCCTCTCGCTTTAGGGGTTAGGGTTTATATTGAGGCTAATTGTAGCAATTAGAGAAAACAACTTGTTCTATTTTCTTTTTAGGGCTGTACTGTGAGTTAATTTCTGAACTTGCTACAAATAGATTCCAAATAGTACAATGTTATATAATATATGCATGATTTGCATGTCTGTCCATGACAGTAGTGTCTTACATTTTCTTTTTGTTTTATTTTAAGTTGCTTTTTTCTTCCATGAGTGAAAAAGATAGAGACAGAGAGCTTCCCCAACTGAGTCTTGACACCGTGAGCCACTGCCAGACTCAGCCAGCCTTGGCTTATGGCACATGTGGGCCAGCACTTTCAGAGAGGTCTGTGGAAATGGGCCCAGAACCTTCTCACGTGTTTCAGTTCCACAGAGTAGCGTGCTAGACCCTGTGACATCATCTGGGTCATCTTGTACTGTTTTCATTGGTTGCTACACACTTCAAATTTCTTGATTTGATTCACTGATTTCAAGATACCCCATAATCTTGCACTACCTTATGGATATCCATTTTCACTTCAATAACCTATATAATAATTTTCTCCTGCTTAACAGAGCCTGTTTCTGGCTGGCTTGTCTCTTGCTGTCTTGTGTAGAGAGTAAGCACATGGTATACCGGCATAATTATGGGGTCATTGGGAGAGTCATGATGGATTTTTGCACAGAAAAATAGAAAAATACATGATGACTTTCCCAATGACCTAATACTTAACTTTGAACTAGAATGCTTGGCTTGTAGTTGAGAAAACACCACAGAGCAGCTGTGACCCAGGACTGTTGAGAAAGATAACAGAGCTTCCCATATTTTTTTCTGAAATACAGAAATTGTGATGGGGGCCTAATACAGTGAATTGATATAAGGCCAAAAAATAAAATAAAGCATAAGCAAATATGGTGTAAATTGGAAATACTACATAAATGTAAATATCATTAAATAGTCTCCACTTTTTTTAAAGCTTCAGTTACTCTATATTCCAGTGCCTAGCTCAAATTTCATGTCATTTCTAAAGATCACATTTCTTTTTCTTTATACTTATCAGAAACACCCAGTGAGCTTCAGAATAATGGGGGTGATGATAGTAATAATAATGTATTTAATGTTTTTCCCCCCAGTGATAATTTGATTAATGGTAAATGTTCCAGAGATGATCTTAATGCTCAGACCGAGAACTGAGTACTCTTCAGTATAGTCTCTACCTTACAACACTTAGTAACTAATTATAAATAAAAATTCGGGGGTTCTCCCTAGGACTCACTGAATCAGCAAGTCAGGGAAAGGGAGCATGGAGTAGAGTGAGGGCCCGGGAATCTGGGATTCTACATCCCCTTCAGGTAATTCTGGTGCAAAATAAGGCTTAAAAATCACAATTCCAGGTTTTCATTTATCTTTGTGTCTTTTGCACCTCAACTCTGGCTGAACTATTTCAGGATTCCGATACAATGTGTGTTTTCAGATGTGCTATCTCGTGATCCAAGTCTTTGATGACTTTCTGAGGTCGTAGCAGGCATCATGTACTAATAGCTTCGGGCTCCATTTACTGTTTTTTTATTATTCCCTACAATTGTTTAAGACAAAACATTATATATAAGAAAAAAATATTAATAATAAATATTAACAAAGAAGAAAAAAGCTCTCTATGTTTTTATAGCTAGCCATTAACAGAAAACTTCAAGGTCTATAGTCGCACACATTCTCCCTTTAATATGTTCTTAACTGAGCTCTTGTACAGTTCATGATTAACTATACAATATGCCAGAGTAGCTGGTAGGTAGTGATAAGTCTTATCATTTTATGTTATTGTTTATAAGTTAAATGGAACACCTATCATATATGTTCATGAAATGATGGAATAACACAACTTAAAATAATTGTAATTATTTATTTATGCTTAAAGATTGGTAAACTTCTATATATTCCAGACTCACGGAACATTTTCCCTAGGAGAAATGATCAAGCTTCAGCGAGTTATTTTCAGTGCTGTGTTTGTCATTCCTGAGGTAGAGGAAAAACTGTTTAATGATATTATTTACTTCAGAATTGAGAGCAAATACACATTTTAGAGACTGAAGCATAATTAAGACAATTTCCTAGATGATTTGAAAAATATTAATAGTCCATGAACTTTGGATTCTATGAATAAAAATTTTGTTATTTGAATAAGGAAATTTTAAAAACTAAAATATACCAAAAGAAATTACTCAGTGTCATGGTGTACAAAGATCAAAGACTCTAATGTATGTTTTTATGTTTTATATTCAGTATTATTAATGATTAAAACTGTATTTGAAAATGACTATAATTAAGATACTTGTTTAATTTTGTGTTCATTTCTAAAAGACACCACATGTTTGGTGTAAACTTATCTCATTCAATTAAATAACTAAGATTATGCTTAGGGTTAGTTGCCAGTAACAGAATTTGTTGGTATTTATGTTTTATGGAACAGTGATTGCTGTTCAGACTACCGGCCCCAAACTATAGAGAGTATTTTCACTGTCTATAGGCCGTGTTGGTATAACCTATAACTCAATAAAAGTATTAATGGTTTTAGAATTTGAGATAACAGGGTGTTTCAGCCTATCATTTTCATTCCCTTTCATGGGGAAAATGAATACAAATTGCAGTGTCCAACCGCTCCTGTGAAATGTTTATATCAAACATAAAATACAGACCGCAGTAAAATATAGGCTATGAAATATTTAGTAATGTTTCTTGTATTTCTTGTCAAACAGCAGGAGAGTATTTAGAGATAAGCAGCGAAACTTATCCTGAGTAAAAGGAAAATGATCCTCTCTTCCACATTGTTGGGAAGCCTATCCAACCTGCACATTTTCGTGTCTTCGAATTATTTGGAGGGTAAAAATGTTTCTTCAATTTTATTGAAGGTACATTATTGCAGCATTAAGGAAGTAACATGATCTCGACCCACTCTTCCCTGCAGTTCGTTGTTTCCAGTGCTGACAAGGGCCTGGGCAGTCATACCTGTAGGAAGTAGTGATGGAGTGCTTCCCTCCAGGGGACAGGGCAACAGCTCAGTTGTCACTTCAGCATTTCCAATGGCAAAGGTGCAAGCTTTCCTCCCTGGCTCCCTTCCTTCCTTCTTTCCTCTCGCCTCTTCTTCCTCCTCCTCCCATTTTCTTTTCACCCTTTTCTCCTCCTCTCTTTTCCTCTCTCTCTCTCTCCTTTCTCTCCTCTCCTGCTCTTCCTTGTAGACACTTAAGGCCAGAGGTAAACAAAGTCAGGGTTATCTAATCAAGGGCCTTAAATCCTACTGGAAGAGACCAGCCAGAGAACAGAGATTACTCCTGCCTGGTGTGCTACGTGGGGCTGTTCTAATGGTATGCGTAGGTTGTCTGGGTATTTGCAAAATGACTTGTAGGAAACAACCCACCTCAGAGACCCAGGAAGAGAGTTTAAAAGAAACACTTAATTTGACCCTTTGAGGATAAATACTTATTTTTTTCTAATAAAGAAATGGGTGGAGAAAAGTACTTTATTTTCAAACCATTAGCAGTAGGTCTCAGAGATGTGAAAAGACATAGTGCATGCTGGAGATTCTGACCTTCCATACCATTTGCACCAGAAAGGCAAGAACAACTGAATGGGGGAAAAGTCACAGAGGACCTTGTGACTTGGTAAGGGACATCAACATTCTCATTTGAAATATGTTTTCATGGCCATTTGCATTACATGTCCACATTTCTCCCTAAGCTAGTTTCATATTTCTTAAAATTATATGACTAACATTTTCAAGAGGCTTGCAAAATTTTTCTTGAGGTACATAGGACTTGTAGAAGCCAAAACATTTGGTCAGGTATTACTTAGCCATTTATGAAATTATGCATAGGAAATATATGTCTGCTGACCTCTGAATCTCATTTTTATCACTTACTCATTCATCCGGCTTTTCAAACCAGTGTTCTTTGGAGATTTTTTATTTTAATGTATAAGTTCATAGAATTTTTAAAATATAAACCAATTTTTAAAAATAACCGAGTTCATTTTATAACAAGCCATTACTTTATGCCCTTCCTCTATTTCGCAAATATAGACTAACAAAGGATTCAAGGGGCCAGCAAGTGGCATGGTGGTCAAGGTGGGTCCCCATGTGGTTAACTGCAGTGTGAGTCCCAGACTGGTGCCTTCCTTTCTCACTTTTCCTTTTTTTCTCTGTCTCTTTCTGGTTAAATTAAATAATAATAGTAATTAATTAATTAATTAAAGAAGGCTTCAAAAGATAAAAGTTTGTTTAGGCTTTGTTAGGTCAGGTTACATTTTTAAAAATGAGGCATTAATTTCCATTGAAGAGAAAGAGAGCAACAGATTTCAAAGGGCAAAATCCATGCTGAAATGTAGGCAGAGATGATGGAAAGAAGGAATGATATTCATGCATGATGATTTCCTCCAAGCACCGAGGAGGAAATCTAATACATGTAGGACTCGCTCGTAATCTCTTTACCCAGAATTACCACTTGACATTGTCCTATGTTCTTATCACAAGGAAGTTGTTCTTTGTGTCTTTTCAATTATTTAGCATACAGCCTATTCACATATATGCTATAGAGAAATGAGTGATTTATCTACTATACATAACAGTTTGAATTTATAGTCTGAACGCAAATAAGTGATACTTTCCTTGTATCTGTTATATTATTTTTCATTATTTCAAATTTGAGTAAATAATGGTTTTTCCCTAAAGTAACTCTCACTGACAGCTTACTTCACCTGAATCTCAGAAGGGCTCTGGCAAACCTGTACCTCTTTTCGACTTTACATTTTTATTTCTTTCTGTTTTTAGCCATCACTTATGACATAATAAATATTAGAAATGGCAGGCAATATATTTTAAGTGCTACTGTTACAGTATTGTTTTGCTATAAATAAACAAGCTCATCTCTCTAGAGTTTAAATAAGAATAAAAAATTGATATCTTCTCTTCCCCCCATCAAGCCGCTGTGGTACAAAAGCATTCGGGAGTTGTTTGATTCGCTGGTGTTTTCGGTTAGGCTTGGTATAAAATGTACTGTCGTGTGTGTTCTGGAGGATAGGGAAGGTTGTAATCTCATGAAGATGCTTAACATGCACACATTTGCATTTCTGAAGAGCAGAAGATAGAATGATTGGCTCTTCCTGTAGGTTTCTACTTCACGTGATGACCAGCAGCAACGAGTGTGTTTTATGAAGACAACAACATCCAAAACCAATATTATCTTCTGTAAAAAGATAACTAATCTTAGATACATTGTAAAATGCCTTGAATTATTTTTGACCAGTTAACTAACATGTAGGTATATATTATGAATGCATGGTTCAAAATAGACATGATATGAGAAGAGAGGCGGTAGGGATGGAAGGTCCCCAGTCCGGGCATTGTCCAGGGGGTCCTCTTCTGTGTCATGTCCACACTGCACAGTGCTTAGCCTGAAAATGGAACCTTCAAGTCCAAGTCTCTGGCCTACTCTTCCCAATTAAAGTATCATCTTCCTGCCTTCGTTTGTATTGCTGAGCTTCCACGTACCTAGTTTTCCTCCACATGCCACCAGTAAACTGCAATGCAGTAGATACTTAAAAATGTCCAGATAGCATTATTAGTAATGGTATCTCACTTCCTACACAGAACATCTTATTTTTCTACCCCTGTGCCTTTTCCTAGGAGCTTAAATTCTGCTCTAGAAAACCAGCCTGATATAATCAAGTACTTCCCACTTTTCTGGACCTCTAAATAGTGTTCTTCCTGGGTTTTCCTGTCCATAGGCCTTACCCTAGTTCTTTGCTATTGTCTCACATTGTATGAGGAAAAGCCGTCTGGTTCTCAAGATAAAACAAACTATATAAATTTTTTTTAGTAAAAAATAATTCTGTAATAATTAAACTAGTATATAAATTCAAGAACATATGGAGGAGTGAAAGATATTTCAAAGCTGTAAGGATTATGTTATTTGATTCAAGTATCTACATTGTTTACATATACATCAGTTTAAATATAACTCTAGGACTCTAATTTTCAGTATTATTCGTTTGTTCATTTATTAATTATTCATCTTAAAATAACTTAATGAGTACCTAATATTTGCCAAACTCTATTTTAATAATGGAGGCATATCTGTCAAAATCTCTGAAAAGCATAAATATAAATATGTAAAGATTTATGTTCTTGTATGGTTTAAATTTTAATAGGAAATATCAATGAAAAAAAGATAAGTACCAGTATATTTATGAAACAAATAAGAAACTTTTTTTTTGCATTTTTCTTTTTTTTTTTTTTTTTTTTTTTTTGCTATAGGGCCATGTGCTTGCTGGGGAGAGACAGAAGGAAGGGGTGAGGGGAAGTGAGAAATCACCCCCCAGGGACTATGGCTATGCCACAATCCCTTCTCCTCCATTCCTCTTGGGGTTTTGACCACATATACACACACTCCTGGCATGTTTTTCAATCTACCATATCTGGGACGCAAATCACACAGTTGGCCACGTGGGATACAGGGCCTTAACCGCCATGCCACCTGCTGTCCCCAGTAAAAAAGCTTTTCTGGTCTATGAACAACAACAAAAAAGGTAGTACAAATAGTACAGAATAGGGGAGTATATCGCCCAGGAGAGATAACAGATAAAGGAAAGCCTGATGTGTTCATAGGCCGATCATAGCATCAACAGGAGGGTCACTGTGGAAGAGAGAGAGGAAAGAAACAATAACAGGAGTTCAGTAGAAAGGAGGTCGGGTGGGGTCACAGGGAATGCAGGCCCTTGTGAAGCTCTGGGAAGGTTTAAGGCTTGGTTCTAAGTCAATGAAGAAGTACTGTATTTCCCAGCTAGAGGTATGACCTTTCTCCTTGTATTTTAAAGGTCTATTTCTGGGATCCAGCAGATGGTATAGTGGTTACCTCACTGCACTCACACATGCTGATCGCAGTTTGAGTCCCAGACTGGGGGGCTTGAACTCATGCTGGACATGTGTGCATCTGTGCCCAAGATCCTGGGAGGAAAATGGAAGAGAAAAGATTGTAGCATGGCCATACCTCTCCAGGGGGTGATTTTTCGCTTTCCCTCTCACTGTCTCTGTCTCTTTCTGGCGAGCACGTGCACCCTGCGGCAAAGACCTCTAAAAAAGGGGTGGGGGACCTTTCTGGCTAAGATATTGGGAATGGCTTGTAGGATGGGAAAACAGAAGCAGGGAGACCTTTCTGAAGGTTCCAGCAGCTTTCCAGGGGTGAGATGATGGCAGCTTGGACAAAGACTGGAGCAGTGGAGATGAGGAAAAGTGGTCAGATTCTAGATATATTTTAAAGTCAAAGCCAAAGAAATTTCATGATTGGTTGAATGTAAGAAGCATGAGAAAGACTAAATAATGATCAATTATTTGGATTTCACCAAATATTTAAGAAATGAGTCAAACAGTGATTAAAAATATTATTGATCTTCAAGGTGGTGGAAAATAATTTTCTTTCATTCATCAACCTTCAAATTCAATTGGAGAAAAATACACAGTTGGGAAATAATGAAACATTACTTACTTGAGTAGCAAGTTGATGTTGGGATGTTGACTATGAATACAATAAAATTTCCATTAGAGTGCAAGGCCATCAAATGTCAGGGACCAGAACTTAACAAATTATCATTGTATACTCAGTGGTTGGACATGTGATGCCCTCAATTAACTAAGCTTTTTTAGAACAGCAGGTTAAAGACTGTACATGCTGCATAGAAAAAATGTCAAATTTGTTTTCTTCCTTAAATAAAAGGGAAGTTTATAAAGCTGAAATTATTATACTAAAAGGGAAGCAAAGGGGAACAACAGGCATTTATTTAGTAAAAGTGTCAATTTTTCCACATATTTGTTGAGAATTAACTCTATTCCAAGACAAGAACGAGGAAGAAGCTTCAGAAAAACGCATGCAAGGAAACATACATTTACTACCACTAAGTACATCATAAAATTATACAAATGGCCTGTCAGTGGCATGGTGGTTGGGGTGGCTGGATCCCAAATAGCCAAAACCATGGTTAGAATCCTAGACTCAGTGGCTTAAAAAACACACTGGGTGTATGTGCAGGCGTGCCCAAAATCCTGCCAGGAGAATGGAGGAGAGAAGACTGGAGGAGAAAGGAGGTGGCTTGGCCATCGCCCTCAATGGTGCCTTCTCACTTCCCTTCTCTTTTCCTCCCTGGTAAGCACATGTGCCCATCAAATTTTATTTTCCTTGATTGTGCAGACTATGTTTACATAGCTATATATGTACCTGAATAACTATATTTATTCATGATTATGTCTTCACATTTACTAAGCAATCCACTGTTTTTATATATAATTTGCTCTTCAAAGAAGAATGAAAAAAGGCAACTGTTATAATGTCAATAGATTTAAAGTTTTGGTTAGGCCAGCTATTGACTGGCATGACAGTTAAGGTGATTGGATCTCACACGGCCATTAGTGTGACTCACGCCCCTTACCAAGTGGCCTGAAGCACACCAGGAGTGTGTGTCTACATGCTCAAAACCCTAAAAGAAGGGGTAAATGGAGGAAAAGAGATTGCGACAAGACCGTTCTTTCTCACTTTCCCTCTATCTCTTTCTTTCTCCCTCTCCAGTGTGCACGACCACGTGCCCTGGCAAAACAACTCTTTTAAAAAAGAAAGATTTAAAGTCACATAAAGTCAATCAGTAATCATCATAAGGCTATCCTAAAGAACAAAATTAACAAAAATTTAAATTTTAATTATTCCTAAATTTTAAGGAATATTTGTACCTGTAAGTTTATATGTTTCCCAGTTTTAAAGTCTATTTCTTCCATGAGTGAGAGAGACAGAGAAAGACAGGCAGCCAGATAGCTTCCCTGGCAGGGCCTTCATGCCATCATCCATACCCAGTTCCAGCCAACCCTGGATTGTGGTGTGCCTTATATGTTCAAGGAGGGCTCCAGCTGCAAACCCAGAACTTGCCATGTTGGCCGGCCTCACATGTTACCACTGCATTAATGACTGGCCCCTTGATTTTATAATTTATTTTTCTTCTTAATTGAACTAAGAAGTAGGCTTCTCAAGGACCCAACTTGTTGAATTGCAAAGACATCTGATTAATGTTCAGATTTTCCACAGTAAGCATTTAAGAAAATCCAGTTTGCTTGCAATTTTATAATATGAGATGAAAGTGTGTAATTATTCTTAGTTTAGTTATTTTTCCAAAATGCAGCACTAAAATGTTCTTGCTGAAATATAATCACATGCCAGTGAAGCTGTTGAAGCTGACAATGAGTCACCAGGGACTGTCTACACGCAACCACAAGTATTTGTTTACTGGTTGATATCAAGAGAATCTAAATTCTGGGTAAAACTTTGGCTAACAATATCTGTGCATACATCTGTTATATACCTTTGCAGAACAGTCATATGAGAGTCCATTCTACATCAGAAAGTTTATAAATAAACTGCACTTTTGAAGACTGGGGATTTCCTTGAAAAACTTTTAAGACTAAGTTTCTCTAGAACATCCAACTTGTGATGCTCCAGGACATACTTCAAACATAACTACTCAAAAGCATTCAGTGTTACAAGTAACTCCCCTAGGATTTCTTCAGGTAGTTTCGTAGTTTCAGGTGTGACATTAGCTCTTTAATACATTTGGAGTTGACTTTTTTTACACGGTGAGAGATGAAGGTCTACTTTCATTCTTCTCCAGGCGGCTCTCTTATTTGTCCAGTCCACGTCTTGAAGAGACTGTTCTTTCTCCAATGCAAGTCCTTGATACTTTTGCAAAAATCAGCTGGCTATCAGTTAATGGGATAATTTCAGAATTCTCTATTCTTCTCTATTGGTCTACGTATCTCTTTTATACCAATATCATGTTGTTTGGTTATTATTATTGCTTTGGAGTATAATGTGATAGATCCAATTCTGGTCTTTTTGCTCAAGATTGATTTGGCTATTTTGGGTCTTTTGTGGTTCCATGTAAATTTTAGGATTATTTTTTCTGTTTCTTTGAAGAACATCATTTGTATTATATTTTAATAAGTATTGCATTAAATCTGTGGATTGCTTTGGGTAGTATGAATATTTTAATGATATTATTTCTTTCAATCCAAGAACAAGGAATTTCTTTCCACATATGTGTGTCCTCTTCAATTTTAATACCTTCATCAATGTCTTGCTGTTTTTATTGTAGAGATCTTCCACCTCTTTGGTTAAATTTAGTCCTAGATATTTTAATTTTATTTTTTAGTAGCTATTAAAAATGGAATTATTTCATTGATTCCTTTTTCTGATAGTTCCCTATTGATGCATGGAAATTTTACTGATTTTTGTGTGTTTCTTTTGTATACTGAAGTTTACTCAATTTCTGTATTAGTCAATAATGTTTTTCTGGAATCTCTAGATATATATCTCTTTCTATCCATCTATCTATTTATAATGGGTTGTCCAAAAAATTATGACATATGTTTTCTATGTAAAAATGCATCATGACTTTTCTAACAATCCAATAATTATGTCATCTGCAAACAGGGACAATTTGACTTCCTCCTTTCCAATTAGGATGTCACTGGTTTCTTTCTCTTGCCTAATTTCTCTGGCTAGAGAAGAACAAATAAATAGAAGAAGAAAATGTGGTAAATTTACACTGAAATAGTCTTCATCCATAAAAGAATCAAATCCCACCATTTGTTTCAACATGAGCATAGAGTATATTATGTTATGGGAAATACTCCAGGCACAGAAAGATAAAGTATGACCTCACTCTCACATGGAATTTTCAAAGGTTGTCTCACTGAAGTAGTGTTGAATGGTGGTTACCAGAGAGTGTAGAGGGTAGTGGAGAAGAGTGGCTAGGGAGAGGCTGGTCAACGAGTGAAAGATGAGGAGGACTAAGTTCTAGTGTCTCATTGCATGGTTTGGTGACTATAGTTCACAGTGACATATTGGATTGTCAGGGAAGATATGACACATTTTTGCATAGAAAAATACAGAAAATACATCATGACTTTTCCAAAGACATAATATTTTATTTTTCAAAATACCGGATGAGAGGATTTTGAATGTTCTTACCCCAAAGACATGCTATAATCGCAGGTGATAGATATGCTCATTATCTTAATTTGATGATTACACATTGTGTATATACACTGCACCTGTAAATATGTACATGATTATGTGTCAATTAAAAATAAAGTAGAAAAAAATTCTAAATGTCATGAAACACAGAAGTAGGCATTATTTCGTCATGTCATCTCTGTTATGATGTCCATCTTTCCTAAGGTGGGTACTCTTGACCGTACCCTTCTTAGGTGTAGTTTTGGAGATTTACTTTCCAAAGGCTGAGGGAATATATACTTTGCAATGAGACCATCAACATCCTTACTTGAACAATGTCACCTACCTGACATTTTTTTTTTTTTTTAATTTGCTGTAGGGTATATGCACCTGCTGGAAAGCAATGGGGAGGGAGTAAGAAAGCACACCCTGGGGAGGGATGGCCATGCCACAATCCCTTCTCCTCCATTCTCCTCTAGAAATTTCGGTCACACATCTGTACATATGCCTGGCATGTTTCTGAAGTCACCAGGTCCAGGACTCAAACTGTGTAGTCAGCCATTACACACCATGCCAACAGCTGGCCCTGTATGCTATTTTTAAAAAAATAAAAAAGAATATATATATATATATATATACATATATATATATGTATATATATATATATATACACACACACACACACACACACACATACATACACACACACACACACACACACACACACACACAAAGTTATTCTAAAATATTAGACGAGGAAATAGTATGGACTGTTACATTTCACGAGTAGAGAGAATGATTTTAAAAGCTCTCACACAGAATGTTCTTCTCAAAATTCAGCCCTAGAAAGGTTGCCCTCTGGCATATACTAAATTGCAGATCCATAAGTTTCTCCTATGCCTTGGTCCCAGGCCTTTCCTATGAGACCCTTAGGGAATGAAAAGATCTTCAGTGATCTCCCCAATTCATATTAAAATTTTAACACTGGTGATTCAGGAGAACTTTTTATCCTGCTACAGTTGAATCAAATCTAGAGAATAGAACTTTTTTGGTAGTACCTTCTGCCCTGAGACTGATTCTTTGAACTTTTAAACCTTTCCACCTAGAATGTCCATAAATATAAACCATAAACACTCCTCCCCCTTTTTTAAAACTTGCTATGAGGCACATGCACTCACCAGAGAGAGATGGAGAGTGAGAGAGGGAGACAGGAAAGTGAGAAAGCACTTTCCAGGGGGGATGGCCACACCACAATTCATTCTCCTCTCTAGATTTGGGGCATGCACATGGGCCTGGCATGTTTCTTCAAGCCGCCGGGTCCCCGGCTCAAACCATGTATTTGGCCATGTGCGATCCAGCCACCTTAACCACCATGCCACTGACTGGCCCAAGACATGATCACATTCTAATGTTCAAAAAATTGGTGTAAGCCTCTTTCCCCTCTTCCAGCTGGTCATCTGGCAGGCTTTCTATTTCCATCACTTTAGCACTGACTTCATTTGACCCTATGCCCTCAAATGGAACCCTTAACTACTGTCTAATATGTAAACTTCAGGAGCCACACATTACTATTTGACTTTTCCCTTTGTTTTACTTTTCAAAATGACTTTTACTTGTCTGATCCATTTACTTTCATGATCTAGAACTTTCTTTACTAGCTCAGCACTGTGGAAACAATAGCCACTCAGGTACTTGCTTTCAGACATGGAAGGGAGGGGCTAGTAGTGGCGTAGTGGTTAAAACACTGTACCCCCACATGTCCAGTCACTGTTTGAGTCCTAGACCTGGCAGCTTGAAAATCACGTCAGGTATGTGTGTGTGCTTGCCCAAAATCCTAGGAGGAATGCGGAGGAGAAGGGATTATAGTATGGCCATTCTGCCTAGGCGGTGATTACTCACTTTCCATCTCTCTGTCTCTGGTGAGTACAGGTGCCATGTGGCACAAACTCTAAGCGGGGGGGAGGAGGGAGGGAGGGGGAGAAATGGAGGGGTAAGCAAATGCTCAATGAAGTGAGAGAGGAAGGAGCTAAAAAATTCTGGGTATTAATATGACCTTCTTCAGAAAATTTTCCTTTAAGCTGTTCATTTTTAAAACTTCTACACTTTCAGGGACCAGCAGTTAGTGTAATGGCTATGTCACTGGACTCCCACATAGTTGACTGCGGTTCAAGACCCGGACCCGGTGGCTTAAAACTAACGCAGGGCCCGTGTGCATGCGTGCCCAAGATCCCAAGAGGAGAATGGAGGAGAAGGGATTGCGGCATGGCCATCCCCCCTGGGGGGGTGATTTCTCGCTTTCTATCTCTCTGTCTCTCTCTTTCTGGCAAGCGCATGCGCCCTATAACAAAAACCTTTCAAAAAAAACAAACAAACAAAAAAAAAAAAACCAAAACTTCTACACTTCCGGAATGTACAGACCAATAAAACATTCTTTGGTGGATTGATGTGACTTTAACATATTCCAAGGAATACTATTTTTTAAAAGAATTATTTTTTAAATTTTATTTACTATTATTATTGTTTTAAAATTTGTTATAGGGCACAAGTGCTCACCAGAAAGAGAGAGAGTGACAGAGAGACAGAGAGAGAGAGAGAGAGAGAGAGAGAGAAAGCTGCCAGGTCCTGGATTTGAACTGTGGTTGACCATATGGGAGTCTAGCAACTCAGACACTACACTACATAATGGCCCCCCAAGAAATACTATTAAAGGTAGAAGAGTTGCCATCCAAAATAATTTAATAAAAGCTAGGAATTATACCATGCAAAGTAAAAAGTCATACTTCATTTATTCCTTCCACAAATGTTTACTTAACACATACAAGTGCCAGGGACATTTTTAGGTTTTGGGCATATACGTACCAATATAGTTTAGTCCTTTGAATTAGATAATGTTTGCTCTGTGACCTATAACCTTGTGTCTTTTTTGTCTTTCTTGTTTTATAAAATAAACTTTTCTTCTCTACAACTATGAATCATTACATTATGTGAAGGTGGATCGGATTAATGGGATTCCACTCGGTGATTAAACATGCTTTATAGGCCGCTTTCCTTCTCATTATCATCATAGCGCCACTCTTTCAAGGTTAGACAAAGGGTTGAGGGTTAAGAGAGTAGACAAATTTCAAAAAAGAAAAACAAAATAGGAAGAGCCCACTTTCTGGAAGAGGTGATGATAGAGCCTTTGGAGCAGTACTGAATATACAATATCTGCAGTATACAGGAATGTGTGTACCTTGATTAAAGACAAACAAGTAAAGCCAAGTTTATATCTGGTAAGATTTAAATTAGTGATAGATCTTCCATTTAAGCTCAAATAAAGTATTCTAACATATTTAAAACTGCATACAATTTGCAAAATATCATTCTTTTCCTTATACTAGTGGGAATAAATCCATCTTGTAACAGGGAGAGAATCTGCAATAAAGCAGTCCCAGAGAAAACACTGAATATAGATCTCACAATGCAAGCCTAAAATTAGATATACTTCCGAAAGAATAAAATAAAGCTAATTTATTCTCGCACTTCTCTGTTTAGAGATACTACATCATAGCAGCTTATTTATAGTTGGTCATAAAATTTTAGGTAGACTCAAGATTTTATTATCAAAAATAAATAAATAAAAAGAACATTATTATTAAGGGCTCTCTGTGTTCAGAGAGCATAGTGCTAAATCCTCTGGAAAAGGTGAAAATGAGTAACACTGAGTCCCTCCTCTCAGAGAGGTCAGAATATTATGTGATGGACAAATTAAAAACAAAAACAAATTACAATAGAGGGCAGTGGGTGCTAGACACAGCGATGCTCTCTACGAACAGAGAAATTGAAAATAGTCTTTCTCCTATAGAAATAACAGAGGCCTTCTCCTAGATTAGGTAAATTTTGTGTTGAATTTTAAAGGAAAACTAGTAACTCAATGAAACGGCAATCAGAGTGAAAAATTTAGAAAGAGGGAACCGTAAGTTGCTCTGAAGGAGTTGTGAAGGAAGATTTAGTGTGAGGTCTTTATGGGTTGGAGGTGAAGATTTAAGTCATGCTGGAGAGTTGGTCTTTGAAGCTGGAGTGTGATTTACTTAGTCCAAAGTGACTGTAAAAGCAGAAAGAAAAGAGGGCTGAAAATAATGCCTGGAAGGCGGCTCTCTACCCTTCCCTTCTCATCCTTCCTTTTATTTATTTCTAACAAAGGAGAAAACTAGTGCTAAGAAAGAATGGTTTTGGATATAGAAGAAATGCCTTATTATGGTAGAGAAACCTAAAAAAACTTTACAATAAGAACAATGACATGAAAGAAAACAAAGTAAGTATGCAGGATGTGATCAAAAAATTAAACTCTTCAGGAAGATCGAAAGGGTGAAGACTGAGAATGGGCATGGGGGATTTAACTTTGAAAAAAATGCTGTCTTGATAATTGTGGGGATGGACAACAGACTTTAGGTACTCAGGAATGTCATAGTGGCATAAGAAAATACTACGAAAGTGTAAACTATTGGAAGTTGAGTATCTCACAAGATTTCTTTTCTTCTAGAAGAGTGAGTTTGTGAAGTAGAAAAGATCTTTGGGGGGCCGGCAGGTGGTGTCGTGGTTAAGGGTACAGGACACCTGCATGGCTGACCATGGTTCGAGTCCCAGACCTGGCAGCTTGCTTTCTTTCTCTCTCTCGCTCTCGCTCACTCGTTCACTCGCTGCCCTTCTCTGGTCAAATTAAAATATAAATAAATAAACAAAGCTAAATAAAATAATTATTTTTTAAAAAAGAAAAGATCTTTGTATTTCTTTCTTCATTTAGGACAGTGTTTACTTCTCTATCATCACACAGGTTTTTTTATTCCTCCTTGAGTTGTTTCCTATTGTGTATTTTATAATGCATCGATCTGCAGTGAAGGTTAACATTTCGACATTGGAAAAGGTTGACCTCTGCTCTGTAGAACATTCTATGAATTCTCTTCCCACTTTGAGCTGATTTTCAGTTCAACTCTTTCTTAAAGGAGAATAAATAGATATCAGTCCATTTCTTTTCATCATTAACTTTTATTTCTCATATGTCTTGAGCCTATAAATTATTCATTGAAGCTGAATATTTTTCCAGAAATGAAGTTTGACATATGCTCTTGCTATTGCAAATCATCTCTGAGATCATTGAAATAAACACAGAATTTGACTTTTTATACCTATGAACACATTAAACTGCCCCTACCAAGATTAGAAGAGGAAAGATCTCAGGATTATTTTTTGTTTTATCTAAATAATATGTATGTTAACTTTTAAGAATGAAATTATACTGGTTAGTCTGAAAAGAACAGAATTTCTTGTTTATTATAATTGGTTAGCAGAAAAAAAAAAAAGCCACATCATTAAAAGGACTCTCGTAGGTGACAGCTGTCATTATAGCAGCTATTTGACAGAACAACTCAAACAGTAGCACCCTGGAGGCCTAAATGTTAAAATATCAAACAACAAAAAGGCTAGTGAACACTCAGCACTTCCATCCAGAGAATGAATAGGAGGAATAGTTCATGCCTCGGCAGACCCATTTTCTAAACTTAAGGTAGTTAATTTTATGTCAGTTATTCAACTGCAGATGTTAAAATTAAAAATAGAGGGAACCCTGTGGTTGCTTATTCAGTCCTTCTCCTCTTGGCCTCTTTCTGTCATTGCTGACCACTGTCACGAAAAACTTTTCTTTAACACTGTACCATAACAGCCTGCCTATCTATGACACGATTCCTCAGCGTTCTTAAATGTGCTTTTTTCTTTGATTTCATCCCACAAAACATCAGCCAGGTTCTGTCCCTCTGCTAACTTCTCAATTTCTAATGAGTCAATAGAATACATTAATGAAGGACTTGGGTGCTGACACTCAGCCACCTGCTCATACCAGCTCTGTCATCGACTAGCTACAAGGCTCATTTTTAGCTATGTGGCTGATATTAATTGGGATTAATTACTTACATTCTCAGAGCTTCTAATTCCTCTTTCATTTCCTACTATCTCTATTTGTCTCAGTCTAATTTAGAGTATATTAACTACATTGTTAATAAAAGCAATGAAAAATTGAAACAGGGGTCAGATGGTGGTAACATGCAACATTCTGCTAGGATGACCTATGTAAGAAGACTACTGGTTCAAGACCAGAGACATCTGTGAGTATGCATATGCCTCACACCTAGGTTGGCTAGGACTGGGGGTTGATTGTCATATCAGGGTCATATCATGGGTTATCGCTCTCTCTCTCTCTTTTTCTGTCTTTCTCAGCTAGGAAATAAAATAAACTTGGGGGAGGGGAGTTTCACGACTTTAAAAAGAAAATCAAACCAAACACAATGCATACTTCCTAAACTAAGTTTACTTACTAGACAGCCTTTTATTTTTTCTCTGTGCAGCTTTCTTGGGAATCACATCCTCTCTTATAACTATTACCACTATCTTATTTACACAATTCTCATTGCATATCTCTTGTTCCATTCACTCTTCAGTAATTGTCTTTCACACTTTTGTACCTCCTGGGTCTTCCCTCCTAGAAATCCTGATGATTCCTTAGTTTCAGCATGTCTACCCTTCAATCACCCTCTCAGTACTCCTGTTAATAGTATCTGCAGTTGCATTGCAGAAGGCCAGTTGAAGTTAGCAGGATTGCAGCCATTTTGAAAGCTAACAAAGGCTTCTAATGAAAACCATCAGATCAAGTGCTGAGTCATGGGGAGGTCTGTTTGAGGAATGATCAGACAAGAAACCAGGAATGAGTATTTGAAGGAATCAGGATAATTATTCAGGACAAGACAATTGACTTTGTTTGATTACAGTGAGGAATGATTTGCATCTGCCCGTATCTCCTACCTTTAAATACTGAGACCATGTTTAATTTTTTGAGACAATTTGATGGTGTTTGCCGACTGTCTCTTTGTAATGGTAACTCCTTCCCTAGCTTCTTCCTCTTGTTTCATTGACTGTGAGAAGCAGCAGCTAAACTTAGTTTGACTAGTAATAACATGACTTAATGACGAATTAATTTTTACATGCTACCTGCATCTGTAAACAAGCTTTAGTAGGTCCCTTATGCACAATCTTTACTCTGTTTCACCCTGCATAGACCTCCTGAGTATTTCTCAATGAGATGTGTTGTTTGGTCACTGGGGCAGCGACAGGGAGATTGGTCAGAGGGATTCGCTTAGGAAGTTTATACTCCAGCAGTGAAAATGGCCAGTTAGATATGCAAATACCATAACCAATTAAGTGACTAAGTATAGGATGACAACAGGGGACCAACAGAATTATCTTCTTAGAGACAGGGTGCTGGACTCCTGCATGGCCACAAAGGTTCAATTCCTGAGCCTGGCGGCTTGCTTTCTCACTTTCTCTCTTTCTCATTCTTACTTTATCTGTTTCTTCTTCTGGGACCAATTTCCACACATATTAAACCTGTTTGTGATTTCCTTTTCCTTCTATATTTATCTCTCTGAATAGTTTCATTTGTCTTATTATTCAAGTCCTTAATCCCGTTTTCCAGCTGTATCTCATCTACTTCCCAGTCAAGCTTTCTAATTCCTAAGTTTACCTACTGCACGTTTTCCTTGTTTTCCTTCTCTCATAATTCATTTGGCAACCTCCAGGTCCCTGATATAAATTTCTAATTTATCTTTTTCTTGAACACACTAATTCTACTTATCTTAATAAATCTGTCGCAAACCCCCTAAGTCTTTATCCCCTCTAGAATTGTTTCTTTTGCCCACTTTTTAAAAATTTTTATTATTGTTATCATCATAATCATCATTATAAGTACTGTAATTTTTCTTATCTCTTACTGTGCCATTTACTTTGAAAATTGAATTCTGGACATGCCTAGGAAAAATTTAGAAAGGCTTTAACACATTGAAAATCTTCAGCCATGGAGTACATTCTTTTGTTTCTCACCAGTAGCTAAAGTTGGGCCATATCAGTTTATTGTAGTAAGAAATTAAATGATTCAAAGCTCGACACCAGTTTTGGTGAGCACTGGCCCTTACCTTGTTTGATTTTGTCCTCATGCAACTGAAAGTTTAATGTGTTCAAAAAAAAAAGGTTCCACCTCCGTAAGCCCAGACCTCCAATCTGTGTTTCCACAGCTCAAGAAAATTGCTGGTAACTTTCTTCAGTTCCAGCTTCTGGGGCTCTGAGTAGGTTCTGGGCAAAGTACCATAATTTAGTTGGCGACTGAGCTGGTCTTTGGTGTACTTCCAACCTTTGGAGAGCAAGTCAGTTCCTCAGTAATCGTTACTATTGAGTATATTCCTTTAGGTCCCACAAATGAAGGCTAAAGTAATTATATATTCTTTCCCTTAGTGGGCCTCATACTCAATTTCTATTATACTATCTCTGAGAGGTTGCAAAAGTCTTAATACAACCAGACTTTCCACTACTGCATGGGGATCGTCAAATGCCTGGAAGGAAACATATATTGGCAACTCAGGCTCATGCCCTCTGCTTCTCTCCTGTGTAGGATCTTGTTCCTTCAGGTCTTGGAGCCCTTGAAGTAACTACTAAATAAAACTATGCAGGTTTTCTAGTTCTTGGGTGGAAGAGTCCTCTAATGCTAGCTATTCTGCCATTGCTAGTGCTAGTACTTCTGTTGCTTTTCTGTAAAGACTCACGACTTTGTTCCAACTATGTACACTATTTTAAGCATGTAATGATCATCAAAACTCAAGCCAAAATTCATTTAATTTTTTTTTCTGTTTTCCAGCCCTAGCACTGTCAGTGTACTATAAAATATAGCACTAAGAAAATCTGTGAATTTTTTATTAATATGTACTAACCAATGGGAAAAATTTCTGCTAGGAGTGTAAAAATTTCATTTTTTAATTAACTTCTAGTAAACACTTTACTATTAAAAATGCATTTATTTCTCTTAAGGAGCCACAACTACATAGCATAATTAACCCATAGGACATTTTGAAGTTACAGCAAGGTCAGAGTAAGGCATATTTAAAGCTATTCATTAATTAGCTAGAGAATAATGAATATCTAAAAACTCACTCTATGCTATGGGAAACACTGGGAAACTAGCAACTTATTATGTTATTGTTTGTTCTTGGGAATATAATACTGAGTTATAGATTAAAACTAATGAAAAAATATGATTTATTTAATAAAATTGGTTTATGAAAAGTAATTCCTTCATAAAAATCATAGCAAATGCAGCATATGAGTAGGACATTAACTACATCTTAATATCCTTGCTTAACTTTTTCCATACAAAATGACTGTTTATCCTCACAGCACTTTGAGGTAAATATTAGGTTTTTCTTACCTAAGTAAATTGTCCAATATCACAGATGCGATAAGTGATAGAGAGACAACTTAACTACTGCACTTTCTGATCCAAAGTCATTATTTTCTGAACAAAATTCTTCCTCTTGAGTCTTCATGTTACTTCATATGTGTGCAACTTATTCTCAAATAGTATTTAAAGTACAAATTGTAAAAGGTTAAACCTCCATTCTCTGCTGATAGTCTCCGTGTTCACTGTTTATTACTAATAAAAACATGAACTAAAATACCATAATAGATCAATGTAAGAAATAAAAAATGTGTATTTTAAAATGTCTTTCCTTTTTTTAATTTTTTAAAGAGATTTTTTTGCTATAGGGTGTGTGCACTCACTGGAGAGACAGAGAGACAGAAAGCAAGAAATCACCCCTCAGTCAGGAAGGCCACGCTGTAATCCCTTCACCTCCATCTCGTCCTGGGATTTGGGGCACACACACATCACAGGGTCCAGGAATCAAACCCCCGTTGACTACGTGGGAGTCCAGCGATGTTACCATTACACCTTTAAAAGTCTTTGTGTTCTCATCTTTTTGCTCTATGAAACATTTATGAATAGTAACTAAAATTCTAAAAGGATTTTGTTATTTTCTTCCGTAACGCTGTTTTCTACTTTAGTCATAGTAATCGGGATTACTTTATTACATGATATTCCAAGGGCATATGAAAAGAATATTTGCTTGCTTGTTTTAAATATATCTGGGTTCACTCAAGTGACATGGTGGTTAAGATACCTGGATCCCACATGGCTGACTGTTCAGTTCGAGTCCTGGACACAGAGGCTTTAAAAAACACTGAGAGGAGAATGAAGGGAAGTACTCCATGGAGGTACTCTGTCTCTTACCAGTGAGTGCATGGGCCCTATGGCAAATTTTAAAATAAGAAAATAAAAAATTAATATATCTGCTTATTTAGTTATTAAATTATACTAGATATAGGCACTCAGCGTATCTCAATATTGTGATTATTTACCTCTTCTGACTTGACTGTAGGTGAAATATGTTAAACTGTCATGTTGTGTTCATTTTTGCCACTGAGCAGTTACTGGGAATGAATCCAGACGTCTGTGTGCTGTTGTGTTGAATAAATATATCTGCATTTTAAATATTCTAAAATCTTTTGTAGTCAGAGATTGCAACTTAATAACTTCAGAAAGACGTTCAAGCATCAACATTTTATTGTGTACTTGTCAGTTATCGGTACAGCCGTGGTCACTGTGCTCAGCCTCAGGGATGGGACCTCGGGGATATGATGTGACCTCAAGGACAACACATTCTTAGGAGAGAAGAGCACTTTCAAACAATGCTGGTAACCCCAGAGTGTTCTGGGAACTTAGTGAGTAGTCCCTTCATACAGACAAAGGACGACTACAGGGTTGCAAAAGACATTAAAAAAAAAAAAAAAAAGGAGAGAAAGACTAGATGGACATAAGAGGGAGTTTGGGTAACCACAAATAACTTGTGTTGGCTAAATGCAGGGTGAAGAGAGCAGCAGGGACTTAATAGAGGAGGGTCAGCTAATGCAGAGAAAATATCCTGCCCCCTAGTGGGGACAGGAAGGCTCCTGACTCATCACTTCACCTCAAGGCTTATGTCAAAAATAGGCCTGTATTGAAGGCAGTGTGTGGACTTTGGGGATTCTTGGTAGGCCAACTAGGGTAAGAAGATAGGTGGGGCCAGGTGTCCGCAGCTTCGCCCAGGGTGGCTCTCCCTGGTAAGAACTGGAGTGATGACTTGTAGTCAGACTTGCTCTACAATTGGGTCAGCACTTCTCTTTACCTTGTAGGTTTGCTGTTCCTCAACAGCGGTGAAGTAATAGCTGGCCATGGGGAGATCTGGCTGTGAACCGGAGACAAAGGAGCCGTATCTGACACTTGCTGTATTCATTTCTGTCGTCTTCACAAGTGCCTGGGGCTCAGGCGATGCGACTCCTGGTCAACTCCATTGGTCTAAGTCAGCTGGCCTATGGATTAGTGCTTTAGTTAAAATTTTAAACAAAATAGAATATTTTAAAACAAAATCATGGCCACTCTGGCTAACTCTGCCCCAGGCACTTGGGGAAGTAAAACAAAGAAAAAAAAAAAACTAACTTTTTTTTACTTTGATTCACTGAGGACAATAGCTCTGTATTTTATGTCACTGTGTAGTCTTTCAAAGAGAAACAGGATAAGGCTGACTGTTGCTGGCCACCACCATCAGCTTTCTTTGTTACT
This sequence comes from Tupaia tana, assembly GCA_026018925.1. Lineage (NCBI taxonomy): Eukaryota > Metazoa > Chordata > Mammalia > Scandentia > Tupaiidae > Tupaia > Tupaia tana. Next base: position 161,052,476 of record JAKSZU010000007.1, on the reverse strand, counting down.
GGGGTACATCCTGAAGGCACTGGGTGGCCAGCCCTCCCACTGTCATGTATTTAGACGACCTCATCCTGATGTGAGTTGTGTTGAACTATGCACTTCAGGTCATAGCCTCATTTCTCCAGGAAAGGACGTAAATTCAGAGCTAGTATGACTCAAACAAACATGGCAAGAGATTCTGCAATAAATGAATGAATGAATGCTTTCTCTTCTGATTCCCAGCAACTAAATTTGATGAGTGACAATAAGAGGGAAAGTGAGAAATGACTCCCCTCCCCCAGGGGAAATGACCATGCCACAATCCCTTTTTTCTCCATTCTCCTGTTGGGATTTACGGCGCGCGCGCGCGCGCGCACACACGCACACACACACACACACACACACTTGCCTGGAGCGATTTTCAGGCTACCAGCTCCAGGACTTGTTACCATGCTCAGCCATGGTGAGAGCCAGCACCTTAACCACTGTGCCACCTGCTGGCCCTACTAGTTGATAATTCTTAACTAAAAGAAAAAAAGTAGATTGACTTTTGTTTGATATATTGTAGTTCAATCAAAATGACCTTATAGGGAGATCTCTTACCATTGGTTATCCACACACCCTGTTAACGTTGCAATCAGAGGTAGCACTGGGAGTTACCTGCACGGCTCATCTGTCAGAGTGCTGGAGAGTATGTACACCAGTCGTGGTGTGAGGTCAAGGCGATGTTTCACCTTTATATATTCTTCTTGTTGTTGTTGCATTCCATGGGGCACAAAAGAGGTAAATAAGAAGGCTTTGTTCTACTGCCTTTTTTTTTTTTTTTCCTAAGACAAGGTCATGCGGTATCATGATATTCCTGCTTCAGCCTCCAGACTAGCTGGGACGACCTGTGCACACCACCAGGTCTGACTTTCTTTAGGATGGGCTGGGAATGGAACCCCAGCCTCCCACGTGGCCTCAGTCTGCTGAGCAGCAGCATCAGGCAGAACTTCCAGGGCAACCATGGCGAGGCCTCTACTGTCTCTAAAAAAAATACTCTGTTCTGTAGAATACCAGAATGGAACAGAGCATTAGAGGCTGTTTAGTTGAACCATATTTTTTTCTTTTTACAGACTAGAAAATTGAGTTCTAGGACTTCGTAGCAGAGCTGAAACCAGAAGACAATTCTCTTATTAACCTAGTGTGTATCCCGCAGTAGAGACCTCCTCTCTATCGAGGAAACACGTGTGTCCCTCAGAGAGCTTCACTGCTGTCTTCACAGGGAAGAATCCTCTCTCATCTCAGCATCCTCAGTGTGGCTCTTCCTTCTGTAGACTGTGGATCGCTCTTGAACTCCCCACCCTGCTTTTGTTGTATTGGGGACATTGGGTAGTTTTGACCAGCAAGCAGAAGGCACAGATGGAATTCTGAGCTGCACATCATTTATTTTCTTTTGGCTGGAAAAGAGATTTTAGGCTTTATTTTTCACTAATCTTGTTTTATCAGTGGAGAAAGAAGAGGACGTTGTAACAAATGAATCCACAGCATTCACATCCGAGATGAAATTTATCTGGGAAGCTAGGTCAGTAGTAGTTCTTGAATCTTTAATCAGAGAAGCATACATTTCTGTTATTTTTGTATGGTCTTTATGGAAAATGATGCACTGGACCCAGTTTTGAACGTTTCCCACTGGTATCATCAAGTTCTGACCTACATATGTGCAAACCTTTAATATTAGTTTTAAAGTTTATTTATTCATTTGATAAGTGAGAGACAGAGACAGATAGACAGACAGATAGCTTCCTACCAGGATCTTGATGCCTTAATCCGCCCCCAGTCTCAGCCCTTCCTGGGTCACAGGGAACACACTTGCCAGTGGATTCAGGCAGGTTTCCTGATATGAACCTGGAGCCTTCCCATGGGGAGAGCTTTGTAGACTGTCAGATCTTACCTCGGTGCCACTGTCCATCGCCCCTATGATTTGGGACCATTCACATCCATCAAAGGGAAGAGAATCAAATCCTAGGGGAAGTAGCATCTACCCTAAGGTCAGAAGTTAAGGACTTGTTAGCATTTCTCCTCCCTACCTTTGACTCATTTTTTAGTGTTGAGTTGTGCAAGCCCAGCTAAGTAGACCTTATCTGCTTTTTCTTAATTTTTGCAAGACCATACTGACCTTGATCAAATCAAGACCCACTGGCTTGCTTACCTGGGTCTAAAGCATGGGTATTCTTCTCCCTGTGTTATTCTGGCCCTGCGTGATTTATTGACTGCTTAAAATGCGACTGTTTCAGGGCCCTTCTCTACAAGATGCATTACTCTCCTGGTCTTCCTTAATCTGTTTCAGCCCAAAGAACAGCATGACATGTTTCTAAAGGAAATTACTCAGACTATTTTTAGAATTTTACATTTTCTTTGGAGAGTTTTCCTTGATACATATATTTTTAGTGTTCTATCTAAACAGGCTACCTATAAACATAACTATTTAGTATGTTCAGAGTCTTCATTTCATTTGGGTTAATTATTGTTAAGGGTCTTTCACTTTATCAGAGACTATAAGTATAGTAGAATGGAGTTCTCAGAAATTTTATGATAAAACTAGAGTTTCCCCAACATTTTCATGTAAAGTCCATGGTGTTTCTGTCATCAAGTCTCCGTTCTCATAGCCTGTGCTCTAGTTCTTCAGTGTCATCGTATCTCATCGGGCTGCTGGTTCATCTCCATGAATCCAGGCTTTGTCTTTTTTCTGATATCTTTCAGTTATATTTGAAGTGTGATGTGTACACATTCTAGCATACATTAAAAACAATTCACATATTTCTGTGGTTTTAATGTGTCCCAAATTCCTGGGAGTCGTTGCAAAGGTATTAACAAGGTGGAAATGAAATCAAATCACAGTATTAATAGGTGGAGACTTTGGGAGGTGATTGGGATTAGATAAGGTTGAATTGAATCCTGGAGGCTTTAAAGGACATGCACAGAATAAAAGATATAATGCTGACTCTGTCTGTCTTGTGATTCTACACTCGGTACCATACCAGACCTGTGTGGCGTCCCCATCAACAAGGAGACCCCTGTGAGATGTGTCCCTCGATTTTTGGATTTCCTAAGCTGTGAACCTTTATTTTTTATAAATGACCTAGTGTGGTATTCAGGTGTGAGTAACAGGAAATTTAAGCCACGTTCCCACATTGTTATGTACATATACTTGCAGACAGATTTTCAGCCCCCCACAGTGGGGCTGAAGAATCGCACATTTGGCCAGCACGCTCCAGGTCCCAGACTCAGAAGCTTGTAGGAGCCCACCCTGAGGAACATCAGAATGCAGGAGTATAACATCTTTGAGGATCACACAGGAGCTAATCCCTGTGTCCTTCTCATCATGCCTGTATCTTAGGATATGCACTAATACAAACAGCCCATAGATGCCTGCACGGTCTCTTCTGTGTTGCTTCCATGTACAATATTTTTCTTGAGTTTTTTTCTGAGCTTCTACCACTTCTTTCAATTTTTTTTTTTTATCTTTGGAGAGGTTTTTCGCTATAGGGCGTGTGCACTCGCCAGACAGACAGAGACATAGAGACAGAAAGAGAGAAATCACTCCCCCCAGGGGGGATGGCCACGCCGCAATCCCTTCTCCTCCATTCTCCTCTCAGGATCTTGGGCACGCACGCACACGCGCCCGGCGTGAGTTTCAAGCCACCGGGTCTGGGACGCGAACCGCAGTCGACTACGTGGGAGTCCAGCGACATAGCCATTATGCTAACTGCTGGTTCCCCTACCACTTCTTTCATAACCTCCTACTAATCCCATATAATTCTGCTCATGCATGACTGTTTCCAGAAAGATTTTCCTGACCCTCAGGCTACCTTCTGTATGTCAGCAATTCTCTGCTCACAGCCCTATTGGGGTCTTTAGTGCATACTATAATAATTATGTATGTGTTGTCCAGTTTCCTACATAGTACTGTATATCCCTAAAAGACTAGTATTCATTATAATTTTCCTGGCATTAGTATAAAATCTGGCATAGAATCTTCATGAAATAGTTGATGGACAAACAGTCTAGTAGCAGAAATTCATTTGTTCAGCTCTATCATTCCTATAGCCAAAAGGCACTTAAAGTAGGTGAGTTTTTAAATTCCTTCCATGTGTGAAATGCTGTTTATCCAATTTGCAAAGGTTTAATGTATAGGAAAGTATAGAAAAGAAAGCTACTATACTTAGTATTTTTTAGGTCAATTGATTTAACCATCCAGACACAAACCTTCATTTTGTGAGAGAAACCGAGAACTTTTACTTGCTGAAAATACCATATTTACTAGTTTCAGAATTACTCCTACAATCTAATCCTTCTGATAAGTGTACTATATCTCCTCAGTGACATGATACAATTGAGGTAAGAAAATATGAAAATATTGGCTAAAAATGATAAATTTGAAATGTAAGTAAGCACAATAAGTATTTAGTAAAATAACTATAAGAGGTTGCCAGCCTATGACCTGGTGATTAAGAAAACTATATCCCACACGGCTGATCAAGCAGCTTAAATCCCAGACTCAATGGCTTGAAAAATATGCAAGGCACATGTGCATGGTTGCCCAAATTCTTGACAGAATGAAGCAATGAAGAAGGGCTTGTGACACAGCCAAACCCCACTGTAGGGTGCTTTCTCCTCTCTCTCTCTCTCCCTGTCTCTATCTGGTGAGCACACACACCCTCTGGCAAATTAAAAGAAATATAATTATGAGAGATTATAGGTGGAGTGTGGTAGAAATTGGACCTAGTGGGAAAAACAAACAAACAAAAAGTCCCAGTAAAAAATAAATAAATAAAAACATGCTTCAATTTTTTTTTTTTTTTTTAAATTGGACCCAGAAAGGAGTCAGCAGGTGACATGGTAGTTAAAGAGCTAGACTCCAGCATGGCTGACTGCAGTTCTATTCCTGGACCTAGACACTTGGAAATCATGCTGGGTGAGTGGGTGTGCATGCCTGAAATGCCAGGAGAGGAATGGGGAAGGGACTGCAGAGTGGCCACCACCCAACGGGGTGATTTCTCACTTCCCCTCTCTCTTGTCTCTCTCTGTCATGTGTATGTGCCCTCTGTAGGGGAAAATTCACCCAGAAATTTGGTAGGATTTGAGTTAAGAGGTTGTGGGAGGTAAAACAACAACAACAAAACAAAACAAAACAAAACAAAGAAAAAACCCATTAAGAAAGACACAGGTGGGCAATTTTGACATAATTAGATGTTTGAAAAGTTATAGTCAAAAGTGGCAGATGCCCTAGGCTTGTTTTAGAAAGTAAGGATTGTGTCTTATCAGCTTGATTTAGTAACACTTTTCATTTAATGCCATGTGCATTTACCTTGAGAACGTCTCTGAACTATGACTATGGCATTTATCAGCTACATGAAAGAGAAGGAAGAATAACACGCTATGGAAATGGTGCCCCCTCTGAGCCACTGGCCACCACCACACTCACGCCCGGGCTGTCTGGTACCTCACTGGCTTTTGCCTTTCACAGCTAACAGCTTTTAATACTCTCATACATTTTGTAATATTTGTTTTTTCTCTCTGTTCACTTTCTTTTGCAATACAACCTCCAATGACAAATTATAAAAGGAACTTATATATTCTATAGAATAATGTAATATCACATAAGTATATGTATGTATTATTCTCTGTGTTTCTAAATATATGTATGTGTTTATGTATTGCTATATATGTGGTTCTGCGTTTTGGAAATCATGAAAAATTGTATAAATACCATCATCGTGACATTCACAGCACTTGGAAGCCATTGCAGTTTTATGGATTCAGTTAGAGAAAGGGATTGGGAGATAACCTTCTGGCCTCAAGTTGTAGAACTGAGCCATGCAAGTTTACAATATTTCTCCAGGCATTATGTGTAAGACTTTATTGTAAACTTCAGCCAACTAGGTAATAATAAGATTGTGTTCATTTTATTATTAGTAGTAGCCTGAACAACTTTTATTTGTTAAAATAAATACTGGCTTGATCATTTAGCTTAAGTTGTAGTGACAATTACGGGATACTGAACTTCTCTAAATTTGTCTTATGGGGTTCAACTGATGAGGGCATTTTTGTAAATCCTTGTCCATCATTAGAGCAAACATGTTACCATATAATAATTTTTGGAAATTATTGGTTTGTTGTGAAAATCATAATGTTTTTTTTCTTTTTTTTTTTTTGAGAAAAATATTTTTGCTATAGGGCACTTGTGCTCACTGGGGAGACAGACAGAGACAGAAAGCAAGAAATCACCCCCCAGGGTGGATGGCCATGCTGTAATCCCTTCTCCTTCATTTAACTTTTGAGATTTGGGGCACATATGCACATGCACCAGGTGTGAGTTTTAAGCCACCAGATCCAGGACTCAAACCAAGGTTGACTCTGTGGGAGTCCAGCGATGTTACCATTATGATACCTGCTGTTTCTCTATGTTTTTCTATTTATAAAGTGTCATGACTTTTCCATCAAACCAATATTTAATATCTGTATATTTCGTATCTTTGAGAGATGTATAGATTTTTCATTCCAAAGTTTTGGCACTTGTCTCTCAATCTCACGTGGTAACCACCATAAATCTTATCTGCTTGTAGGTGAGAAAGACATTTGAAAAAAAAAATGAGTAATTACTTGAAAACTTTAACTTGCTTCAAATTTTATACTATCTTGTTATTGCTAAATGCAAAATCCTTATATTGCATTTTCATATTCTTTATTCAGATATCACCCCTGTTCCCAATGAATTTTGCTTTCTAGGACAGATAAATTTATCCTTGAGATGTCAGGTCACTCACTCCCTGACATCCTGTAAAAAAGCACACATCTGCTCAAATGATGAACATCCACTGGGGTTTTCTTTTGTGGGAAAAATATATTCTCATGGCTTTAATTTTATTTTATCACTCAAGCATCATTCTATTATTTTAGTGAATGCTAAAAAGCCCCCAAGCTGGGGTAACTCAGCTGTGATGAATGTGGGGTGAGCTCAGTTGGGATCCCATCCACTGCAGGTGACTGTTCTGAGCCTCTGTAAGCACTCAGCCTTCCTGTGCTTTGCGTGTAAGTGTTTCTCCCCCAGTCCAGACTAGTGTTAGCTCAAAGACTGTGACAACAGCTTGCTGCCTGGGAGGGACAAGTACATGTCCCTCGTGTAGATACTGGGACTAGCATGACTGCCTTGGGCTAACCCAGATAAGTACCACCAACTCTAATCTAAGAATGAATCTTCCTAAGGTGCCTCTGTTCCGTGGGCCAGGACCAAGGAGTCCCAGAATTCTAGCATCCCTCTAGTGGGTCTAGGGACATCTGATCCTTCCTGTCAGATGTATGACCTTATCAGACATGTCAAGTATACATGGACCATGAACTCTCGCCTACACGAGGGGACTGAGTTCCAAAGATATGGGTCAAGCAGAAAGGAAAAGAGTGCCTGGAGATGCAGCAGCTTTAGAAAAATGACGGACAAACTGGGGTGTTGCACCATCTCAGTTCAACACCTGTCTGGACAGCAGGAAACACCTGGGATCCTGGGAGGGTGGGGAGCAGGGCAGGAGACACCAGCAGGCCAGCAGCCTGTGGTTGAGCTCCAGGCTTGCCATGGACCTGGGCAAGGCATGCCTGACTCTGGGCTGACGTCCTCTACGTGGTCTTTGGTACCAGACACAGGAGTCAGTGCTCATGAGAAAACAGTAAGAACCTCTCTGACCATGGGGGGCTGCTTCCTCCACCGCCACTGGCTTGGTAGTTCAGCGTCCCTCCAAATGCCTCAGTTGCTTCCGATAATCGCTCCACACTTTCTGCTAGCCCAGCAAGAAGGAGTAGGAGCCATTGCCAGTGCCTCCTCTTATACCTGCATAAACACTTCCCTTGTTGTAGAGATTGAAGCATAGTACCCTCCTCATCTGTGGTTTCAGTTACCCTCAGCCAGCTGTGCTCTGAAAATATTAAAAGAAAAATTCCAGAAATAAACTATTCATATGTCTTATATTTTGTGCCCTTTGTGCCCTTCTGGGTAGCATAATGAAATCTCACAACATCTGGGCGAAGACCTGAATCAGCCCTGTGTCCTGTGCATCTGTGTTGTGTATCCACCCACCTACCTGCCAGTAGTTAGCTGTCTCAGTGATCAGGTCATTACTGCAATAATATCACATGCTGGGCTTCAGGTAACCCTGGTTGGACTTAATAATGGCCCCAAAGCACAAGTGTAGTGCTACCAGCAATTTGGATATGCCAAAGAAGACATACAGTGTTTCCCTTAAGCAAATCTCAATTTAAAAAGGAAATAAAATTATATGCAGAGGTTGATGAGGTCTGCAGTCCAGTAAAATATGTTATTGGAGACAATATTCCTGTAACTTTCATAGTGTATATTGGTGTGATTGTGCTATTTTATCATTAGTTGTTGTTGTTAATGTTTTACTGAACCTAAATTGTAAGTTAAATTTTATCATAGGGATGTATCTGCACATACAGGTACCTACAGCTATGCAGTCTCACCTGACTCAGGTTGGCCCTCAGTGCATAGGGACCCTGTTTCATACACGTGGCTAGAGGGGTCTTGGTGCTGAGCTGTGCCAGCCTAGGGGAGAGCGTGTCTCTTAACCTTTCTCTGAAGTCAGCCTCAGTTTTTGCCCTTCATGGAGTGGCTGCAGCTTCCTAATTGTCCTCTGGAGTTCTCCTGGAGCTATTTTCATTAGTGGGTAGTTGTTAAATAATTGATTTGTGAGGACATGACAGCTAGGACTTCCTAGTCAGTCATCTTGCTGACATCCTATTGCATATTACATTTTCCAGTGGAATTGAGAAGTTGACAAGGTGCAGGATGGTGTTGGCTTATGTACCTTGGGTTAACTTTGCTCTCATGTCTGTCTCCCCCTAGGATCTGACATATAGTACATGCTTAGCACATGCTGGAAGTTGTTATTATTAGTCTTATGATGTTTTTGAATTAGTAGCTACTTTCTTGCAGTATATTCACGTGGTTGGATTACACTTTATTTGCTTATTTATTTATTTATTTAATTTAAAAAAAAAAATTTACCAAGAGGACACATGAACTCATTGGAGAGAGAGGAGAGGTGAGAAAGCATCCCTTATAGAGCTGGTCCCACAGCAGTCCCCTCCTCCATTTCTGTCTCCTTTGGGGATTTTGAGCATGCACACACATGCACCTGGCGTGGTTTTCAAGTCATTGAGTTCGGGACTCAAACTGCGTGATTGGCCCCATGGGATCTAACCACCTTAACTGCCACGCCACAGGCTGGCCTTAATCTTGGTTTATAGAAGCACACATTCTGAGTCTAAATTACAAGTTCTTAATAAAATACTATGTCCCATACTAAACTTGTACCCAGAGGAGAAATTAGGCATAATAATGATATAGATGGTTTCCTTAAACCTTCAGGGACAATGACTTATGGCATCTGTAATGAAAGGTAATTGTTTGCTAGTTAAGACTGATCACTTATTGCCGGGAGCCGTGCCCCAGCCGGGGTGGGTGCACAGGGAGGCGACGCGGGTGAACAGGAATCAGACTGAGACCTCACGCCCCTTTAGCATGTTCTCAGCCGACTGCAGCCAGAGTAAACTCCAGACTGCAGCCCTGATGGCCAGAAGTCATGCGTATTTATTACAGAAGGAGTTTTTACAGTAGTGGGATGGGTGAAGGGAAGTAAGTGAAACATTTTGCTCTAAAAGGTAAGGCATTTAAAGTATAGGAACAATAATCATAAAACATGACATCTGTTTTGTTTAGGTATAAACAGTCATAATTTTTAGAACAAGGAAGTCCATTTTTCAGGTGTATTCTCTTCTTTGATCTTGATCACCAGGGAGGGTCTTTGGATGAGAGGGCTACCAGGAATCTTGATCACTTCAGTCAGACCAGCTTGATCACTTTAGTCCCAGATTGGCCTCAGGTCAGCCTTTTGAGAACTTTAGCTTCAGGCTAGGGTGGTAGCAATTACTAGAAATAAATCCTGTCTGGTTTAGTAAAGACAAGGTTAGTATATACTAAAGTGAAATACTTATGTTATCTCTGGGGTAGTCTATAGCTAAGAGGGTGAGTCTACATAGGAAAGGAATGTGGTCTTGTGAGTAGCTGACTTGAAGGTTACTGTGTACTTGGGACCCTCTACATGCTGCTAATGACTGTGGCTTGGGGAATGGCAATTTGCCCTTGTCCTGAGAGTAAGGGTGGCTTATGGTCTTTGGGGTAACAGTACCTCATGGATGAGTCCCCGAGTCCCTCTTGGCTACTGAGGTCGTTTTGCCCATTAGTAGCTTTAACTCAGACCTTTCTAATGCTTATCTATGTAATCCCTAGTAGGAGAAGTGAATGTAGCATTCTCTGTTGACATTTTCTAGGAAGGTGGGGTGAGTCTAATGGGAGTAACTCCTGTTCGCAGCCGCCGCCCTACGCAGCTGCTGCCTTAGTGGATCCGCATTCTTTCAGGATTATTGTAAAAGTTATAGTAAGGCTGGGGGTGCCTTTATGGGGTACTGGGGTATGGCAACAAGGCCCATGGCAGAGAAATTGAGTGCAGGACAGTACAGCAACACAATTCGTGAGGTCCAGAACTCGTAAAACTGTTGACCTTGCAAACAGTTCTCCTCAGCCGAGTCCTTGCTCTAGGCACGAGGGGCAGTTCTTTCATACTCAGCCTGTGTTAACTGCATGGTCCCAGCATCTCCCCCTTTTTTGTTTTGTAATTTGTAGAAGTGAATCTCTGCCTCCACCGATGTAATTGCGGTTCTTATGCGTCTGGCGAGGGCTGGTAAACAAAGGAGAATAACAAAAATTAATAAGAGAAGACTCCCCACAGAGTAGGCTAAAGTACGGAGATTATCAGTGGAAGTGGTGAAGGTAGAGAATAAAGACTTGATTATGCTATCTGCCACATCGCTGGGTGAAATAGAATCTAAATGGGCTTTGGATACGGCCGTGATCTGGGCATGAAGCTGTTCTATGTTCATAGTAAGAGAGTGGTTCCACACGCCCCGAAGGTGGGCTTGAATTTGTTCCCAAATGACTTGAGTGTGATTATAAGGGAGAGGGGTAATACAGATCCATTTGTAATCGGCATGGCAAGCAGTAGTTAGCCTGACTTTAATGTTTTGAATTTCTTGACCTAAATATAACACTTCTTCTTCTAAAGCATTGACTCTGTCAGCCAGTTGTTGATCAATTTGTTCCTGTTTAAATAAGGCAGTGGAAACATTGAGAGTTAATTCGTTAACGTGGGAAGCAGTATGCACCTGTTGAACAAGGGCAGTGGCTGAAGCGGCCACTGATCCTATAATAGCGATGAGGGCTGATATACCTAAAATTAAAGCAGCAATAAAGCGTTTAGGGCGAGCGTGAGCAAGGGCTGTATTTATTGTCTGGAGGGAAAATAAACTGGGGTCCGCATACCAAGGTTGAGTTAAGTTAACTGGAAGTAAAATATAAGACGGGCGCTTTAGAAGGAAGAAATGAGGCTGTTGAGCAGTCACAGACAAGCAGTTAGAAACCTGGCACTGTGTACAATAAATGTGGGTAAGATTATTTTCCACTTTAAAAGAAAGTTGAGATGAATTATTATACCGAAGAATTGCATAGGGAGCTCGTACACAGGAACGCAGGTAGAATGTCTGGGTATTTTGAGACCTATGGAAGGTTACAGGACCAAGGGCTGCAAACAAACGGTAAATATGACTGTGAAAAATTTTAAAATTAGAAGACATATATATAGGGGTGATCCATCCGGTTGAAGACCATCTGTAAATTGGAAGCTTTGGGGGTACGGCTGAGTCGTCCCAAGCAAATTTACGAGGGTGAGCTTTGAAATAGAGACGATAATCATAATCAGGGCTAGAGATGGACCAATCAAACAAAGAGAAGGTATAATTATTTAAGAAATAACGAACTGCGTGCTTAGGGAAAACACAGGGGATCCAGTTTGGAAAACCGGACCATGAGGAAATGCCATCCCAGGAATGTTCTGCTGAGGCTGGGCAAGCTGGAAGTAACTTAGGTATATGAATAGAAGGTGCAGTATTTAAAAATGAATTATTATATGTTGTAAGAGAAAGGAGAGTTAGGGTCCACGTATCACGAGTGTGGTCCTCATAACTGGAGGGAAGTGGCTGTCCTGTGGTTAAAGGGGAATCTGTAACTTGAATTATGGGAGAAAGAGTAACACAAAATGGAAGAGGCTTAACACTATAAGCTGAGAAGCAAAGGGGGAGTGATTCCGTGGAAGCTGAAAAATTAAAGGGAGTTGAGATGCGAGGCTGCTCATGTCCAAGAGGATCTCCCCCCATTAGTTTAGAATGATTAGTGGTTATAATTATTTTATCACTATCCCAAGCAAATTTATGAGGGTAAGGTGTAGTGGGCTCAGATGGGGAGAAGGGTAGGGAGTAGGGTTTTAACAATGTAAAAGCAAAAGCACAGTGCTGAAGCAAGAAAAGCAGGTTAATTCTTTTTTAGGGTAGGTTCTGTCTCCACCTAAACATAATAGAAATTTAATGATCTTTATAGCTCAGGGTAAGGGGTCTGGCTGATGATCATATTGCTAAGAAACATAAAGACAATAGGAATGTTAATTACTGTTTACTCTTAGGCACAGAGGAGAAGTCAAGCTTCTAGTCACAGGAATCTAGGAGTTTATAATGGAGGTGCTTCTTTAAGATGGAGTCGCTCCTGCTTCATTCCCCACTTTTCTTGGAGGTGCTCCTCCACGATGGGATTATGTCTGGTGTACTTGGGCTCTAGGTCTAGAGGCAATTAACATGTAATATTTAAAGGCCTTTATTCTGTGGGAGACAAATTGGGTAAGAAATTGAGTAAATTAGAGCAAAAAACAAAATTAGAAGCACAGTGAATAGAGTACTTAATAGGAGCAAGGACCAAGGAGCCTACTGGTACCAGAGGCCACTTTAACCGTCTCATGACTTAGCAGCAACCTGTCCTTTCTCCGACCATCTGGTTACGGAGCCAATGAGCCATATTCTTGACAATGTCTGACCTGTTATCAGCCTCTGGAGTGACTAGAGCAGGGCTGTCGCTTTTTGTTTTTTGAAGCACTATTACAAAGGACCCTCCTGGCCCATCCTTACAGACTAAGGCCCCTGTGAGAGCAGTTTACTTGGCTCTGGTGTGACAGACTCACAGGCTAACTTCACAACTATATGAGGCCCCAACTGGACTAGTTGGAGGGGCTTTTTTCTTTTAGTTGTTTTACTGTATGTAACATTTAAAGATAGTAAAACTAGCTTTAGAACACTAACTTGATTAATTTTTGTAACTCTTTCTTAGACTTTTATAACATAACTCAAACATTCAACAACATACTTTACATTTTCTAGTTTTTGTCCTCTTTTTCTCCTGTTTTGATATAGCCATTTTATCTTTAGACAAAAACTCACTACACAAAATTTTTTCTCTATAAAAACCTTTCTTTTTAACCTTTTCTACTAGAAATACATTTTTTACAGCCATAACCCTTCTTTCAGTTTTTATCTTATTTTTTTAAATTTTTTACAAGTTTAACATTAAAAATTGCCTTAATTTAGCAGAAAAGTTAGTTGTTTTAAGTTATTAATAGAAACAAGGCTATTTATTTAAGGTTTTTTTTTTTTTTTTTTTCCTAAGGGAGCCTTGCCTGAGGGTTTTAGGATTTACCTGCATACAAGGACATATTTTGAGACAACACTATTGATAAGGCTATTTAGACTAGGCACAAAGTATTTTTCTCTTAACCAGTTTAGCAAGCTTTGGGTTTTGGTTTTTTTTTCTTTCTTTTTTTTTTTTTTTTTTTTTTTTTTTTTTTTTCGCTCTTTTTTTTTTTTTTTTCTTTTTTCTTTTTCTTTTTCTTTTTCTTTTTCTTTTTTCTTTTTTTTTTTTTTTTAAAGCCAGCTTATTTATTAAAATTATATGAACTTGAGAAACATTTAGACAAATTTTTATGAGCACTCTTTTTTATAAACAAAATTGAATATAATATTTTAAGGCCTGTATTTACACAGACATATAACGTATAGTACGTAACATGACATATTACATGCATAAGCGCACACACACACACACACACACACACACATTAGAATTACAAGAGACAGTTTTCCTGGGGTTATTTTGACATTGATACCTTTTGAATAATTTCCTTTTTTTGTAATTTTTAATTATATACTTAAGGATGGTTGAAAACGATAGGAAGCTCCTGCAGCAGCCAATTGTTATGATAATCAGCAGCAGCCTCTTCTAATTTTTTCTGCTCAGAAGGACTTAGGTGTCCAAAATGATGTGATTTGACTTTTACTGACCTGAATACCTTTCTGCTTTAAAGTACATTTTAAGATGTTCACATACAAAATCCTATTCTTAGATGTAGCACTACCCATGATTGCTCACATCTAGGCACTTAATTAATTCTGTATGGTTTTGATTCTTAGGTACAGCACTGCCCCACCAGATTGCTAATACCTAGTCACTTAAAGCATCTCTATGGTTCTGATTCTTAGGTACAGTAATGCCCCTGGCTGCCTGTACCTAGGCAATAAAGCATCTCTACGGTTCTGATTCTTAGGCACAGTAATGCCCCTGGCCGCCTGTACCTAGACAATAAAGCATCTCTACGGTTTTGATTCTTAGGTACAGTAATGCCCCTGGCCGCCTGTACCTAGGCAATAAAGCATCTCTACGGTTCTGATTCTTAGGTGCAGCAATGCCCCTGACTGCTTGCACTTAGGCAATAAAGCATCTCTAGTTCTGGCCTTCCTCCTAATCCTCTCTACCCAGCCTTATCTTATACCGGGGGGTCCACAGCACCCATATAGGAGGAAGGGTGTTTACCCTTGTCTACTCACCTCCCTGTCTGAGTTTCACGACGTGGGGTACGTTGGGCGCCAGTCTGCTGGACGCCCCACGTTGGGCGCCAATCTGCCGGGAGCCGTGCCCCAGCCGGGGTGGGTGCACAGGGAGGCGACGCGGGTGAACAGGAATCAGACTGAGACCTCACGCCCCTTTAGCATGTTCTCAGCCGACTGCAGCCAGAGTAAACTCCAGACTGCAGCCCTGATGGCCAGAAGTCATGCGTATTTATTACAGAAGGAGTTTTTACAGTAGTGGGATGGGTGAAGGGAAGTAAGTGAAACATTTTGCTCTAAAAGGTAAGGCATTTAAAGTATAGGAACAATAATCATAAAACATGACATCTGTTTTGTTTAGGTATAAACAGTCATAATTTTTAGAACAAGGAAGTCCATTTTTCAGGTGTATTCTCTTCTTTGATCTTGATCACCAGGGAGGGTCTTTGGATGAGAGGGCTACCAGGAATCTTGATCACTTCAGTCAGACCAGCTTGATCACTTTAGTCCCAGATTGGCCTCAGGTCAGCCTTTTGAGAACTTTAGCTTCAGGCTAGGGTGGTAGCAATTACTAGAAATAAATCCTGTCTGGTTTAGTAAAGACAAGGTTAGTATATACTAAAGTGAAATACTTATGTTATCTCTGGGGTAGTCTATAGCTAAGAGGGTGAGTCTACATAGGAAAGGAATGTGGTCTTGTGAGTAGCTGACTTGAAGGTTACTGTGTACTTGGGACCCTCTACATGCTGCTAATGACTGTGGCTTGGGGAATGGCAATTTGCCCTTGTCCTGAGAGTAAGGGTGGCTTATGGTCTTTGGGGTAACAGTACCTCATGGATGAGTCCCCGAGTCCCT
The DNA here is from genome assembly GCA_026018925.1 of Tupaia tana. NCBI lineage: Eukaryota > Metazoa > Chordata > Mammalia > Scandentia > Tupaiidae > Tupaia > Tupaia tana. Next base: position 161,036,780 of record JAKSZU010000007.1, on the reverse strand, counting down.
CTTGGCTACTGAGGTCGTTTTGCCCATTAGTAGCTTTAACTCAGACCTTTCTAATGCTTATCTATGTAATCCCTAGTAGGAGAAGTGAATGTAGCATTCTCTGTTGACATTTTCTAGGAAGGTGGGGTGAGTCTAATGGGAGTAACTCCTGTTCGCAGCCGCCGCCCTACGCAGCTGCTGCCTTAGTGGATCCGCATTCTTTCAGGATTATTGTAAAAGTTATAGTAAGGCTGGGGGTGCCTTTATGGGGTACTGGGGTATGGCAACAAGGCCCATGGCAGAGAAATTGAGTGCAGGACAGTACAGCAACACAATTCGTGAGGTCCAGAACTCGTAAAACTGTTGACCTTGCAAACAGTTCTCCTCAGCCGAGTCCTTGCTCTAGGCACGAGGGGCAGTTCTTTCATACTCAGCCTGTGTTAACTGCATGGTCCCAGCAACTTATTATATTTTAAAGTCTTTCCTCAGATTGTTTTTATGACTTAAGGAACTAGAATTAACTTTATCTCCTTTCAGATAGTAGTGATTAGAAGGAACTGATCAGCATATCAGCTATTGCCTTATATTATCATTATTTTATTACTGCCTTTCGGAAAGTAAAATATGTCCTGCTGAAGAGATGAAGGTAGGGCCCTTAATGAAATGCATAAAAAGAAATGTTTCCTCATTGTGAAAGTTTACTAGCACTTTTTAATCATGGTACTTGACAAGTCAATCTTTTAAACAGAGCCTGATAAATCTATAACACAAAAGATTGTCTTTCTGTATAAAAGTCCTTCTGACACTGGACACTTCTAAATTGTATATATCCTATACAGGAAAAATATTGAAAAGTGAATTTAGCTTTACAAACTGTATGCCTGTCTAGTACATATACACTGTGTGATGCATATACGTGTTGTGAATAAAAATATAGCAACTGGAAATTAGGAGTTATAAATTAAAGTCTCTTTTACAAATGAAGCGTAATGAATAACCTTATGTGGAATAAAATGGAAACCACAAGTCAGAAACTTTAACTGATAAACTAATAGCACTAAAATGAAAATGAATAGACTTTTTTCTGGAACATAAATACTTATTTCATAATATTCTCATTAAAATAAAATTACAAAATAGTTTTCAAGGCAATGTATAAGGTGCAAATTTAGATGCCAGGAGGTGGGGTGGTAGTTAAGGTGCTAGACTCTTACATGGCCAATCTGGTTTGAGTTTCAGACCTGGCAGCTTAAAATCACAGTGGGCATATGGTGTACATGGCCAAGATCCCAGGAGAAGAATGGAGGAGAAGGGACTGTGGCGTGGTAATCCTCCCTGGGAGGTGACTTCTCACTTTCCTGCTCTCTGTCTCTCTCTAGTAAGCACACGTACCTGATGGCAAAAAACAACAAACAAACAAACAAACAAACAAAACACTACTATGGAGTAGACTAGTTTATCTCAATGAATGACTTTTTTGAAAATTTTCTTGTTTCTCTCAAATAGTATCTAGAGCATAAATATATTTTGAGATATTATAAATATTTGATAGATATTTTTGCTAGAGGGCATGTGTAGTTACCAGAGAGACAGAGACAGAGAGACAGAAAGAAAGAAGTCACTCCCTGGGGGGATGGCCATGCTACAATCCCTTTTTCCCCATTATCCTCTTAGGATTTGGGGCATGTACACACGTGCCTAGTGTGAGTTTCAAGCCTCCAGGTACAGGACTTGAACCACAATTAATCATGTGAGAGAGTTCAGCACCTTAACCACTATGCCACCTGCTGGCCTCAAGCCACACTGTTTTTTGGAAGGCTACAGGACGCTGGGAATACGTGAGACTTTCATGAGAATGTTGGAGCTGGGTAAAGTGAAATAAGCTAGGAACTAGTGGATAGTTCAGAAAGGAGTCTTTGGGAGCGATGGTCAGAATTCTCCCAGCCATTGTCTAGGCACCTGGGCAGCTTGGAGATCCTTTAACACAGAGCAGCAGGGCTTGACAGGGTCAAGTGTGTCCCCTCGCTCCCAGGGCAGTACTCTTTGCACTGCAGAAATCTGTGGGATTTCTGTGCATAGCACAGGAGTAGACGATTTCTAATCATGGCGGTGTACGTCATGCTGCTCCTGAGCTTTGGCTGGAGAAATGCAATCAATATTTGATTCTGACTTCGTAAATTCGAGACCGAGTGGAATTCTTAGCACATGGGCTGTATGTCTCCTACAATGGTGGTGACTAACACAGACTTGTGGCTTAAAATACGCATTTATTCTCCTATGATCTTGGAGACTAGAAGTCTGAAATCCGTATCATTGGGCCAAAACCAAAGTGTTCGAGGGCCATCCCCCTTCCAGAGGCTCTAGGGAAGATATGCTCCTTGCCTCTTTTAGCCAAAAAGCCTTGCTTGGCTGTGCACGTGTCACTAGTTGTCAAGGCCAGCACCTGCCAGTCGTCTTCTCTGTCCTCACACCACCTACTCTGTGTGTCTTGTATCTCGGTCTCTTCTGTATGAGAATAAATGCGATTGCATTTAGGGCCCACCTGTATAATGCAGAATAATCTCCCTTCTCAATATTCTTAATTAACTCTCTTCTGGAAATACCTTTTTATTGCTTCATAAAGTAACCCACCCAAGTTCCAAAAATTAGGACATGAATATCTTTGGGGAAATCAGTTTTTAGCCTACTGCTTGGGCTTGGAAAAAATGTTACCGTGAAAGCAATTCTGCTCTTACACCCAAGGCCACAGTGAAGACAATGGCATAGGGGCGAAGAAGGTATATGGGCTTCTTTGCATCATTGAAAGAACATCATGCAATGTGTCCTTGAATTAGGAACTGGAGTGCGACCAGAGGCAGAAAGTTTAAAGAACTAGAAAGTTTAAAAAACTTCAGGACACTACAGTTGCAGGGGTCCAGACTTAACAGGCTCCTACCCAGCTGCACACATGGTCAAATGTATTTTTTCCTTATCATGGAGTCCCCACTAATCCTGGATCTGCCCACCCTGTACGGGGGTGGCACTTCTGTCTAAGGGACATTATTTCCATCTTTAGATCTGCGGAGGCATTGAATGTGTGTAAAAATATTAAGAGGCAAAGGAATATTAGACTCAATCAGATAACAATAAACTGTTCAAAAAAGAAAAGGGCATGTTTGAAAAGTACCATATAAAAATTCTAAAACTATGGGACTGACAGATGGCATAATGGTTACGTAATTGGACTCCCATGTAGCTGACTGCGGTTCGAACCCCAGACCTGGTGGCTTAACACTCACACCACACAAGTGTGTGTGAGTGCTCAAAATCCTAAGAGGAGAATGGAGAGGAAAGGATAGCAACATGCTATCCCCCTGGAAAAGATTTCTTGGTTTTTGTCTGTTTCTTCTGTGACCGCATGTGCCTGATAGCAAAAATCTTAAAAAAAAAAAAAAAAAAAAAAGGAATATAAAAGTGGTAATCAAGAATTTAAGAGGCAAATACACACTTGTTAATAATGTTTCGATAAAAAAAACTTTGAGTTGCAAATATGCCTTGTTCTAATAAGTGTTATTTATATAAATAAATCTGAAACTCAAAATTGCCATGAAACAGAACTTTAAAGATAAAATCACACAGTTATTTGACATAGAATCCCATTTCTAGTATCTCTGCCAACTTAACATATATTCTATTTCAGAAAGCAAAAATGAAAAAAATATAATAGAATGGTTACTTGCTTGGGAGAGAGTAATAAGATAAAATGGAAGGAGCAAAGAGGGAAGGCTTCCCTATGCAACTTGTTGTATTGTTTTGACTTTGAAAGAATGTAACTATCTTACATACTTTAGAAATAAATGTTATATGGAAAAAAAGAAAAGATTTTCTAAAACTTGAAGTAGAACTGAAACAGAGGAGAACTATATGAAGGTGGCAACAAAACCAATTATTGAAATGACTTCAAATCCATGACATTGATTATAAAAAAGATTCGATTTCGTTTTTTGAATGTGGATATTCAGGTTTCTCAAAAACACTTATTGAAGAGGCTGGCAACTAGTGTGGTGGTTAAGGTATTGGATTCTAACAGGGTCAACCGTGGTTCGAGTCCTGGACTGGGCGGCTTGCTTTCTCACTTTCCCTCTCTCTGTCTCTCTCTGGTCAAATTTAAAAACAATAATAAAAAATAAAATTAAATAATCAAAAAGACATTTATTGAAGAAACTTTTTTCCATTCGATGTCCTTGGATATTTGTCAATAATTAGCTAACTATAAGTGAGTGGATTTATTTCCAGGATCTCTATTGTTTTCCATTGGTTTATGTATCTCATTTTATGCCAGTATCATGCTTTTAAAATTATTATAGCTTGGGACCAGCAGATAGCATAATGATTATGTTGCTGGACTCCTATGTAGTTGACTGTGGTTCGAGTCCTGGACCCAGTGGCTTAAAACTCATGCTGGGCGTGTGTGCATGCTTACCCAAGATCCCAAGAGGAGAATGGAGGAAAAGGGATTGCAAGGTAGACATCTTCCTGGGGGTGGGGGGGTCTGTGATTTCTTGCTTTCTGGTCTGTATCTCTTTCTGTCTCTTTGGCGTGGGCAAGCACCCTATAGCTAGCTAGCTAAATCAATCAATCAATCAATAAATAAATAAATCTGTGTTTTATGTCTTATAGTCAGGTAGTGCAATATTCTTTTCTGTTTATTATATAAGGACATCTGCTATTGATTTAAGACTCAGCTGGATCCCAGAGTACCCTGTTTCATGTTCCACACCTTGATTTCAACCATGTAGTTTTTAATTCCAAAAAGGACAAATGTGATTCTCAGGGGACATAGCTTTTGAGAATACACAACTTATCCACCAACCTGGGGATCTTTGAACTAAATTTATGTAGGGCTAGCCTTTCCTTTAAGGGGAGAGGACTCTTAGAGTGAAGGTAATGAGCCTCATGTTGAAAATTAGAAGTGAAAGGTGGATTTTGTGAAGTGGTTGAATATTTAAGACAAAGTGTGATCACAAAGAAAAGAACTGGCTGAATATAAACACCAAAAACTCAGCACAGGGTGCTCACTTGTCATTATTTGATATATGTGTGTATGGGAACATCACACTGTACCCCATTAACTGTGTGCTATTGTGTGTCAAACACAGCTAAAAAAATCAGATGAGTGACAACTGTAAAACCAGGAAGGAAAGAACACAATTGGAGATGCAGGAAGATGTTGGCATTTAAGGATCTGGCCAGGGGCAGTAGGGCAGAGTGTCCCAGAAGGACTCTCCTGGAAATAAGAGCCTGGTTTTTGAAGCCTTTTCATAGAATTTCAAGAAAAAGTTACTGAGAAGTGTCCAGTGTTTTCAAACATAATTTTCCTAAACTGCTTCAGGATCTTCCCCTAAAAGATGTTCCTAAACTACAAATAGTGGAATAGACGTTCTCGTTGAATTATTGTAGTTGTTTTCTTCCTCTGAATTGAGATTAAAAAACATCATACATTCCTTCTCTTTTAAAAAGGTCAAGGTAAGAAAACTTGGAATATAAGTAGTAACTTGTTAATAAAGAACTGTGAAATAGTGCAATACACTTATTTTTTAAATTGAAAACAATGAATTATACCCAGCTGTAGGTTTTGCACATTTATTTATACGTGGGCATTTTTTTCTGAAGAACACAGGCAACTGCTTTATCAATTAATGAGGACTTTGGTGACAGACAGGGCTGTGGTTTAAAAGCTTAAGGCTACAGCACTAGAACAATGGATTTGATTATCTTATTGCAGTCTGTAGGAACAAAAGCAAAAACTACTTCCTGTTGAAAACTTACAATATATTTTCAGGAAGTTTCGTGTAAATGTTTGAAATATTTAATGGTAAAAGTCTTCATATTAGCCTCTGGAATATCATGTGAAAAATGCTAAACTAAATCAAAATGAAATGAACTTCTATATGGGTATTAAACATTTTTCTTATAACAATATTTTCAATTCAAATTTAACACACATTTCTTTTTAATACGATTTCTAAGTATCTGGTTTTATAAATACAGCTTCCCAATTTTATGCACCTAATTTTAAAATTCACTTAATTATTCTAAAATGAAGCATTCTCTTGAATCTTTCACAAAACTTTTATCTCATGGTTCTTATGTATAGACTCCTACAGTTTTTTTTGTTTGTTTGTTTGAGAGGTTTTTGCCTTAGAGCACATGTGCTCACTGTACAGACACAGAGACAGAAAGCAAGAAAACACTTCCCCAGTCGGGAGGGCCACGCCACAATCCCTTCTCCATTCTCCTCTTGGGAATTTGGGCATGCACGCACATGTGCCCAGCGTGAGTTTCAAGCCACCAGGTCTGGCACTCAAACCACAGTTGACTACATTAGAGTCCAGAGACATAACTATCACACCATCTGCTGGTCCTCCAATAGTATTTTCACACATACTTCATATACATGCACTATTATGTGGATTTTACTGGCAATAAAAGTATAACGTTCTTGTACTGTATTAATTATAAATCTTATCTAGTGCATGCAGTGCATAATGTATAGAAAATTAGTCCTATTCTTAACTTAAGGAAATATATTTTTCTAGTGGTTTATTAATTGTTTGCATGCAAGTATATTTTTCACAAATGGCCAAACAGAACAAATAATCATTATGTATTAGAAAATATATGAATATGAAAAGTATAAATATCTAGAGTCTTATAATACCCTACCATAGAAATGTCTAAATGTCAGTTACTGCCTACACATAAAGGATTAATTTATATAACTAGTAAATGCTCATTTACTCATTTATTTATTTTTTCATTAGTTATTTAATTTATCATTATTACTATTGTTATTATTTGAAATTTGCTACAGAGTGTGTGCATTTGCCAGAGAGAGACAGAGACATTGAGAGGGAAAATGAGAAATTATTCTCCAGGGCAGATGGCTATACTGCAACCCCTTCTCCTTTCTTCTTTGGGTTCTTGGGCATGCACGTATATGTGCCTGGTGTGATTTTCAAGTCACAGGGTCTGGGACTGGAAGCATGGTCAGCCATGTGACAGTTCAGCAACCTAACAACTATACCATCTACTGACCCCTACAGTAAACTTTTAAGAGCCAGATAGATCTAAAACACTTCTTCAGATACTATCAGCGTAATGAGTACAGTTTCTTAAGATGCTCATAGTCTGGTGAAAGATCTTTGTATATTATAATTCAATGTGAATTTTATTAGTGATCGATATCTGATTTGCATACCATACATCTACTTGTGTTTAGTGCATCTATATCACATTGCACTGGATACAGAGTGTATAGTAACATGTACAGAAAAATGTGGATGTCACTCTTAGCCAAGAGCTGTGAAGGACAGCCTGAGTTGGCAAACAATTGTACATCATTAGCATATATTTATTCCTGTATTAAAACAACAGATACCTCAGAAACCAATTTTATTCTTTGATATCCAAGTTTCATGAAAAGAAGATAGATCAGCAATGTCAAATTAATACACTTACAATGGTTTTATTTCTATAACTTAATGCTTCAAGCATTATAAGATGAGATAGATACATTAGTAAAAATATACTATGTTACAATTTGGTAATAATTATCTGATAAAAATAGTTGTCATATAAATACTTATCTTGGCTATTAGCTGTTTAAATGGAAAACTTAAAGTAGTTGAAAAATAAGCCTGCTAGTTATTTATTTATGTATGTATTTATTTATTTAATTTTTTGCTACATGCTCACCAGAGAGAAGACTGAAAAAGGGGGAAAGTGAGTCTCCAGTGGAGATGACCACACTACAGTCCTTTCTCCTCCATTCTCTCGGAATTTGGGTGGAGTAGGCACGCACACATGCCTCGTGTATTTTCCAAGCCAACAATGTGAGACTTGAACCTTGTACTTGGCCATGTGATATCTACCCACCTTAAATACCATGCCACCTGGCTGGCCCAAGTTTGCTTTTTTATAATCAATATTAATTGATCTAATCAATATAATATACTTTTATTTGATAAACATAAATATTTATTTTTTATTTTATATCTCATGTTTTTCTTTTTTTGAAGAAAAGACAAACTCCTGAAAAGTTCAGGACAGGGTACATTATTACTTTTTTTTTAATGAAAGTAGCATAATTATATCTGGTTATATATTTATGATCTATCTTGATATATGGTGTAATAAAGGGCCCAATATCTTTTTACTTATTCATATTTTAATTACAGGCATTCTACTGAAGAAGAGCATAGCCTCTAAATAGTCAATTGCTCTTGTATTTATTCGGTTGTACTCCAAATACACATCTGAGTATGAAATACTGGAGCTAGTGACATTCAATTGTAGACTATGAACTCATTTTCAAAATGGGTTATTTGGATTCAGTTGGTGGTGTGCTTATTAAGACAGCTAGACCTCACATGGCTGACTGTGTGGTTTGAGTCCTGGACCCGGTGGCTTGAAAAACATGCCAGGCATGTATGCATGTGTGCTCAAAATCCCCAAAGAAGAAAGAAGGGATGGTGGCATGTTGACCCCATGGGGATGTTTTCTTGCTTTATCGTTCTCTCTCTCATAAGCACATATATCCTCTGACAAATTTAATAAAAATAAAATGGGTTATTTGATCTCAGGGTCATGACCTCTGATAAGCTACAGGTTTTATGACTGCTGGTTGGACTATTATCAGCTGGATATTTCAGAATCTTTATGTTATTAGAGAAACAGAAGAAGAGAGCTGTAGCATTTTTCAGTTCATACGTTCTACGTTCAGAGAACAGCAGGCTCCATTTCCTTATTTCTCTGTCCTTCCTATCAGTGAAAGTTAAAAGAAAGCATTTCAACTATACTTGTAATAAACTGCTGAGAGCCTATGGAGAAGAAAGCCAAGTTTTCTTCACTGACAAAGGGAGTTGAAACAGCAAAATATCTAGAAACAGGGAGGTAGCAATGCGGAGGGAAATAAGATCATGGCACTGTGAAAAATTGGGCTGTTGGCTTATATTTTGTCAGTTTTATTTATTCTACTAGTCAGAGTGATATTGAGAGATTACAGGAATAGCCACTACCAGTTTTTGCCTTTCCTATGTAGTTCATTGTGTTAATGGCCTTACCAGTTGGCTCACAGGATAAAATTGGCAAGAATACTGGAACTAAAAGAAACTACAAAAATATTCTGACAAATGGTCATCACTTAGTTCACAGGTTGTAAACTGGCAAGATATACTCAGATTTATGGTATCCTGATGGAAAATGGACATGAGTCTACATTGCTGTGTGATAATGAATGCTAAGACTTCAAAAGTCTTCAAACCAGGCTGCAAATCTATACATTTCTGATTCAATAGCTGAATGTGACTTTTGAGTTGCAACAGAGACAATTACACAAAACAGAGGTCACTTTGGAGGTATAGTGAAGATATTACGAATAATAGGGCCAGAATAAGTCAGTCAGTTTTCTCCCTGGAAGTATTAGTATCTTTCAGACCCAAATTGCTCCCTTTCGATAAGTCATTTGCATTTTCTAAGTTTTCTGAAGAATTCTTATACCTAACTATGGTTGCTCACGTGATTCCTTTCAACCTCAGGTTCACTTGCTCTGAGCTTTAATCTTAGAGATGAAATGGAGGTGATAGCTCCTCTTCTGATCCTAACAGCCTGGCTAGGAAGTTTGTGGGAATACTGACGAGTCAGACACGAGAACAAAAAAAGACTGTGGGAAAGTAGTTGTGAGGTTTCTCTACTCTGTTTTAATGTTATGAAGGACTGGAATTGTTTGTCTTATATGGTCTTCACATCTGAGGATGTTGTGAAATGGCTTATAGTGATGACTGGAAAAATGAAAAAAGATGAGCAATAGGGAAGACTGACTTCTCTGACGTCTGCCAATTTTTATAAGAGAAGATGAAAATTAGAGATTAGGAAATAACTGGATTGGGAATAAATTCAAACCTCAGAGACAGTGCATGGAGGGGAAGGAGCAGAGAAACAAATGCTATTAAGAGCATCACGGTCTGTTTCTTGGCTCAATTTTAACAGCTGATTTCGAACATCGCCTTGCATATAATTGCTCTCGAGTGTCAGTGTCCTGCAAATTACATTAAAGAGAGTCTGATACAGAAAAGTGCTTTCCAAATAATTGTAGCCAAATCAGCAGATAGAAAAAGAAAAAGAAATAAATAAAAAGAAGGAAAAAAGGTGATAACTACACCAAGGAAAAATTCCACAGATAAACAAATATTAGAGAAAAACTTAACAGTGAAAAAGCTAGACTATGTGTATTTCCATATAACATTGTGGCTTTCATATATATTAAATATCATAAGGTAGATATATACACGTATACATTATATACTGGCAGGGAAACAGAGACATACATGGACACAGAATCATTTAGCACTGAAAACGTGAATATTTGATTTCCTAATTTGGAATAAATCATTATTTTTGAACGAGACAAAATTGTACAACAAAGGCAGAGTTATCCTGTGTTTCCCCCCTTACTCACAGATTTTCATTTAATCTATAATTTTTACTTTAAAATGTACAGGGAAGAAGTTTATGAATCCCAAGATGATCTTGCAGCACGGTGGTTATGTGCGTTTCGTGTTCCAGCAGATATGGAAGGACTGGGTGCCTTCGGTTTAGACCGTCTTCCTGCTGCCTCCTAATCTTAATTAGTCACCTGCTCCGGTTGCTGCTTCTCCACTATCTTGCGCCGTTTCCACTCGGTTGCCTTACAGTGACAAGCAGTGGTGCTACATGCCTGCCCAGGGCTTTACTTGTCAAATTGAAGTCACAGAGAGTATAGCACCTTGTTTTGGATGGAGCTGGATAAGATAAATCTTGTTTTTCTCTTCTTTCTGTTAACAGCTAGCTGCTTTTGGGGGGAAAAAGCCTTTTTCGAACTGAATGCATAAAATCTGGAGGCTTGAAACTGCAGACGGTCAGTTTGCAAAGGCTAAAGCCAAATAAACCACCGAGATGTGCTGGCGTGACAGCATGTTGGCAAGGCAGGGACTTTCCCCCACTCTTGTTGGATTTAGGTCAAAGAAGGATAAAGTTAAACTGTATCTCTACCAGGATAAGAAGGATCAATGGCTCTATGTGGTTTGGAGGATTTGGCACTGACCTTAACAATCTATGTTTTAAAGTATTTTATTTTATTTATTTCCATAATGTTTATTTCTATTCATGATAGCGTATGCACATGTGCACACATGAGAGAGAAAGGTGAAGAAAAAGAGATTCCCCCCATAGGGCCCTTTATGCTGAAATCCTTTTTCTTATAGTACATTCCGTTAGGATTCTGGGCATGTGCATGTCAGTTGGCATGAAGCCGAGGGGCCGGGATTTGAACTCCAGTTGGCAATGTAAGATCAGGCTTCCTCTGTGCAGAGCTTAATGACTACACTGAAGACCGCCCCAGCAATTTATTTTTAAATGAACACCTATTACTAGGTTTAAGAAACATTATGAAAGGGGCTAGCAAGTGGTGTGGTGGTTAAGGTCCTGGATTCCCACATGACCAAGGATGGTTCAAGTCCTGGACCTGGTGCTTTGAAAATCACAGCAGACCCTTGTGCATGCATGCCCAAAATTCCAAGAGGAGAATGGAGGAGAAGGATGAATGGAGGAGAAGGATGACCAACTCCCAGGGGGTGATGTCTCACTTTTCCTCTCTCTGAAATTTATACTTTAATTCCATTTTTCATACTTTTTGAAATCTTTTTGAATATGTGAATATGCATAATCCACTATCCTCTTTTTTATGTAGAGGATAGTGGATTAGAAGACATATATATATATGTCTATGTATATATATATATATTTATATATATATATATGTCTATGTATATATGTGTGTGTGTATATATATATATATATACACACACACATATATACATATATACACACACACATACACACACACACACATACACAAAAACTCTGTTAATTGGAAGAAATGTTAAAATATTAGAACATGTCATAACTCAACAATGAAGTATCTACCTAGGAGAGTATTTCAGAATCTTAATTTAAATTTTTAGGTTCAGGCTTCTTTTTTTTTTTTTTTTTGAGAGGTTTTTGCTACAGGTTGTGTGCACTTGCCAGAGAGACGAGAGAGACAGAGAGAGACAGAAAGTAAGAAATTACCCCCCAGGGAGGATAGCCATGCCACAATCCCTTCTCCTCCATTCTCCTCTTGGGATCTTGGGCACACACGCACATGTGTCCGGCATGAGTTTAAGCCACCGGATCCAGGACTTGAACCATGGCCGACTACATGGGAGTCCAGCAGCATAACCATTATACTAACTGCTGGTCCCCTAGGCTCAGGCATTTTTATAAAGAAAAATTACGTGAATCACATTAATTCAACAGTGATTTTTCGGTGTGTGTGTTTAGAAAACAAGCAATCATTGATGTACTGCTTTTTAAAACCTGCCAGAATAATTCTGGTACTTTGCATATGTGGAAACTCTTGATTTTAAATCAAATGAATACTGCTTTGGAAAACTGAATGTAGAGAAGTATTAGTTTTTTGTTTTTATTTTTTTTTCACGAATAGGAAACTAAAGTATAAATAGCATGTGTTCATTATGAGTGTCTAAAACTTAAGTGTTAAAAGAATCATTTCTGTTCTCCTAGTCATTCTCCAGATTGAGTAATTGTATTTTGGCCTTTTTACAGTTTCTTTCTGGCTTCAGCTATAGCTCTTCTTCTTCTCCATTTCTCCATGAAGAGAGTGGATTTGGTATGCATAACATGTACAGTGGATGGCTTTGTCTTCCGGAGAGAGGGGAAATCAGGGAGAGAGGAAGAGGGTGAACTCTTTACTTCTTTCTCTGATTCTAGAAAAATCATATGATCTAATCATTACGTACTTTACAAATAGGCAAAAGTGCTATTCTGTGTGTAATACCATTTCCCCTGTGTTATCATTCTTTGCCTGCAGATACTGGCTATGATAAAAGGCTATGATGTAGTGGAAAACATGTGATTGAATACATCCTCAATAAAATAATCAAATTCATATCTCTCTTATGAATAAAATCCCAATCAGGCAAAAAATTTAAAAAATTTTAAATTGTTCATATAAATGCTTTTTAGACAAGACTTTAAGGATTTTTTTCAACATGTAAGGGCTTTTTAACTAGGAGAATTATTAGACCCTATAATGTATAGACATGATTTTTTTTTATAGAGGATAGTGGATTAGAAGACATTAGTCTTCTTAGTCCACCAAGTAATGTGTGATGTAACCTCATTTGGTGTGATGTAACCACACCAAAAAAGATGTACAAAAATGCTCATAGCATTGAAAAAGATTTTTCCTCATATTAGAAGTAAAAAGAGGGAACCAGCAGTTAGCGTAATGGCTATGTCGCTGGACTCCCACGTAGTCGACTGCAGTTTGCGTCCCGGACCCGGTGGCTTAAAACTTGCGTGCGTGCCCAAGATCCCGAGAGGAGAATGGAGGAGAAGGGATTGCGGCGTGGCCATCCCCCCTGGGGGGTGATTTCTCGTTTTCTATCTCTCTGTCTCTCTCTGTCTGTCTGGCGGGTGCACGCGCCCAAAAAAAAAAAAAAAAAAAAAAAAGAAGTAAAAAGATACATTCTGCATACTTCCCTTGATGTGAAGTTCAAAATGAAATAATGATTTAGGTGTTACAAGGATGAACTGGTGATTGGGAGCAGACTTAGGGGTTTTTCTGGAGCCTACACACACACACATACACACACACACACACACACACTTATCTGTCATTTAGTTGCATGGCTATGTTCACTGTGTAAAAATTCATTCAGCCATACAAATATGGTATGTTATATTACTTGTACAAATGGCATTAAACAATAGCATTTTAATTAATACGTGTTGATAATTCAATATGCCAGCCTATCCAACTTCTCAAAATTCCCTTCTGTATCTCATTTCATTTTAACAATGTTAGCAATCATGACTTGGATTCCAGAAATTATTTTGAGAGTTGACAAAATATTTTCATTTATGACTCAATAGCATTTAGCATAACACCTGACAGAAGGTGCTTGGTCCTTGTTTTTAAAATGAAGAAACATTGGGGCTAGCAGGTGGCATGGTGGTTAAGGTGACTGGATCCCACGTGGCTGACTGCACATTTGAGTCCTGGACCTGGAGGCTTGAGAAACATGTTGTGTTCATGTGATGTGTGCCCCAAATCCCCAAAAAGTGAGAAGTGGAAGAGAAGTGATTGTGATGTGAGTATTCCCTGGGAGGTGAGGGGGAGATTACGCATTTTCCCTCTCTCTATCTATCCCTGAGGAGTTCATAGGCCTGCTAGCAAATTTAAAGGAAAGGAAAGGAAAGGAAAGGAAAAGGGAAGGGGAAGGGAAAAGGGAAGGGGAAAGGAATGGAATGGAATGGAATAAAGCTCTGGTATGTGTTCCAGGCTCTCTGTTGAATGAAAGGGGAGCACACGTTCTCAGTTCAGTGTTGACCAATTTATCTACTTCGTTCATGATTCTGCATGTTTTATTTCTTACATTATTTACTGGCTGCAATACATATGTAAATTATATTTCTGATGGTTTGAATCACTATTTACTAATGTATGTGATCAAATGATTATACAATCCCAGACTAATACATCTAAATAAAACTTTAATCAACCTCGCACATCTCATAGGGTTCGAGTATTCTCTTACCCACATTTTCCAAGCTGAAAATCAACATAGGAGAAGAGGAGACAAAGTAAAAATGAGGCATGGAATTACACAATTCAAGCTTCCTTATTCTAAACTCTTTCTACAGATGAGGTAATCTGAGAGTATAGATGTGAACTATCCCATTCAAAATAACTAACCTAGGGGACCAGCAGTTAGCGTAGTGGCTATGTCACTGGACTCCCATGTAGTCGACCGTGGTTCACGTCCTGGACCTGGTGGCTTAAACTCATGTCGGGCACATGTACGTGTGTGCCCAAGATCCCAAGAGGAGAATGGAGGAGAAGGGATTGCAGCATGGCCATCCCCCCCGGGGGGTGATTTCTCACTTTCTGTCTCTCTGTCTCTCTCTGTCTGTCTGGTGAGTGCACGCGCCCTATAGCAAAAACCTCTCCAAAATAAATAAATAAATAAATAAATAAATAAATAAATAAATAAAAATTAAAAAATAATAACTTACCTAGTAAGTTAAATCTCAGAAAAGATTCTGAAAATAAAAGCGAAAATTTGTATGTAGCATATCTACCAAAATATGTGACCTTCTAATTCCTTTCAGAACCTCCTTGACAGATTTAGTCAAACTCAAAGTTCTCATTTATTTTTTAAAACTTCATATTGAAGTACAAAATATATTCAGACAAGTCTACATAGCAGAACTGTAGAGCGAGTTGGATTCTAGCAGAAGGAATACGCCCGTGAAAAAGCTCCCTCTAACTCCATTGCATGCCCTTAATTTTTTTTTTCTTTTTTTTTTTTTTTTTTGGAGATGTTTTTGCTATAGGGCGCGTGCGCTCGCCAGACAGACAGAGAGAGACAGAGAGATAGAAAGCAGGAAATCACCCCCCAGGGGGGATGGCCACGCCGCAATCCCTTCTCCTCCATTCTCCTCTCCGGATCTTGGGCACGCACGCACACGTGCCCGGCGTGAGTTTAAGCCACCGGGTTCGGGACTCGAACCGCGGTCGACTACGTGGGAGTCCAGCGACATAGCCATTTCGCTAACTGCTGGTCCCCATGCCCTTAATTTTTAAAGTCAGGTCTTGAGATCGACATTGTATAGAAACTTCGAGAACAGTAAATACAATTGTCTGATCCTGGGCTGGGCTATGAAGCAAACTTGCGGCTGAATCGGGACGTGTCTTTTAGTGACTGTGGCACAGTGGAACATGAATTTAGCTTTCAAAACTCAGTGTAGTCATTTTTAAAAGGGCTGTTCCTCCCTGCACAGATCCCTGAAGGGGTACAAGTGATAACGTGAAATGTGAGACACGTGCCTGACATGTAGTGGACTCTTTGAAAAACTTCAGTGATTAGTATGAGTCTAAAGACTCTAAATCATCTGTAGAACAACTCTAAACAGAGCCTACCTTAAAACAACCTCTCTTGCTTTCTCTCATTACCACTGAGGCCCTTCACCAGGTTAAAGTCCCCGCCCCAGGACAGTCGAGGCCTAATACAGAGAAATCACAGAACAGTGTTAATTGCCTCATCAGAATTTCTGATTTCTAACCTTGGCTGGATATTCAACCCTGCTCAGCAATCTTTTCATTTATCCCTAATTGGCTTCGTTTCACGTTTTCTATTGTCACTTACTTTTTTTTTTTTTTTAAACTCC
Source organism: Tupaia tana (assembly GCA_026018925.1). Taxonomy (NCBI): domain Eukaryota; kingdom Metazoa; phylum Chordata; class Mammalia; order Scandentia; family Tupaiidae; genus Tupaia; species Tupaia tana. Next base: position 161,020,487 of record JAKSZU010000007.1, on the reverse strand, counting down.
CCTCAAACCTTTCATCATCTTTCCACCACTTGATACCCAGTGGATGTTCTTGACTCATAGGTTACTGCAAAGATTAAAAGCAGCAGCTCTTTGAATTCCTTTGACTCCTCTTGGTCTTACCTACTTGATGCCCTGGATCTTTGGAAATGGCTCTCCATCCTCTCCTCCTGATTATCTGTTTGGAGTCATCTTTGAGTCCACATTACTGTGCGTCTCTCAGCTCTTCCCTTCATTAACCCTGCAGGCTTCCGGTGACTCAGATATTCTTACATTTGATCTGTCACACTCTTCCAGGTTGCCTTGACCCACAAACACCTGCCTCTGGTTTCGACCTTTCTTTTTGCTTGTTCTTTTCACAGGATGGATTTAAACCTATGGAATTAAAATCTAGAACCTTGGAACAAAAATGGGACACTTTACAAAAGAAAAGAAAAAGAAAATTGGCACGGTCCCTTGGACTTTTAACAGATAACAGCAGAGCTGTCGGTTTTATTTGCCTACGTAAATGTTAGAAGTGAGGAACGGTTTGGAATTGTGTGTTTATTTGATGAAAGTATGTGGTTCTGAAGGAAGTAGTCTGGTCGTTCTTTGGAATGTTAAAGTTGCTGTTGAGTGATCTGAAACCAAAAAGATATTTGCTCTTATGAGTTCTCAGATGTGGCTGAAGCAGGAGGTTTTATTGGTATGTGACTTCAGAGTAATGACCAATGAAAATGCCAGTGGACTCGGGGTCTCCCATTATTATTTTTTATAGTGTTTTATACCTGATGTGAAATCTATCTTTCTAATAGAGTGAGAAAAAAATTACACAGTAAGTTGTTTACATTCAAACTATACAAAATCATAAATGAGAATTTAATTTTTCATAGGTATGCAGAATCTGAGCATTTTGAGTCTAAGGTCACGTGCTCTTGAAATAGAAGTACAACATCTCATTTTTATTCCCAGCATCTAGTACAGTGCCTGGAATATTTAATTATTCCTTGTTCCATTAAATTTATCTGTTAATAAACATAAACAGAAGAATTGTTATGTCTGTTAGAAACTAAAACTCATTCAACATGAAACAAATTTGGGAAAATCTCAACCTGTACTATTTGTATTTTTTTATTCAAAGTTTTTAGAAGGCAAGGAAATAAAATCATCTGAATTTTCTCAGACCTGTGTTTTTTTCTTTCTAGAGAGAAATCTTTGCTATAGGGTGTGTGTGTTCACTAGAGAGACAGAGAGAAATGGAGAGATATAAAGTAAGAAATCCCCCCCCCCCCCAGGAGACTGGCCACACTACAGTCCCTTCTCCATTCTCCTCTTGGGATTTTGGGCATATATGCACATGCACCCAGTGTGAGTTTCAAGCCTCTGGGTCCAGGACCTGAACCATGGTTGGCTATATAGGAGTCCAGCGACCTAACCATTTTGCCCTCTGCTGGTCCCCCAAGAACTATTAATAGTAGAGAATCTAAAAGACAAAAGAACAAAAACAGTTTTTACAGCCAGTAAAATTTGCTAGAACTCACCTGCATATATAGATGTCCAAGAAGAAAGATCAAGAATGAATATAGAAGTCAGAATATTGACAATTGAACTAGACAGAAATCTTTTTTTTTCTTATTCTGTGCATAACCTCCAATACACCTGGCAAATTTTACAATATTTATTGATTCTGAACTACCATTGAAAATTTTCTTTGATCTTTTATTACACATTTTAGAATTCCTCTTGCCTAAGGATAAGAAAAGTTCAAGCAAGTTGTTGATTAAAATATTCTCTTCAAAGAGTTACATTTACATTTTATAGAACTAGTCAATGAGGTTTCCATATATAAAGAAGTGGCCTGTGGAAATTCACAAAATGAGTGGATCATTGTGGTTGAGGCTAAAGTTATGCTAGAAATGCGTTACAATTTGGAGAACAGAGACACTGAGCAAGGAGAACAGAGTCAATTTTAAAGATGCTGCACACCGACGTCAGAATAAGAAGTTGAAATTTAATCTATCGTTTCTAGTTTAGCTCTGTGTCACCTATTAGAGAACAGTGTGGGAAACTCTGTTGAAGGTAAAGGACTCTTGATATCATCAAGTGAAACTACCATTCATAAGACTGAAGGCTGAAGTTAGATTTGTTCATGGCCCTGCCATTGATCTCATAGTCACTGAAGATTTTCATTCCCCTGGAGTAAGAGAAAAATAATACTGAGTTCAAATTTATATACAGGAATTATATCAGTTTGTGTGAATATTTATATAATTTGTGCTCAGTAGAGAGAGACAGAGAGGGAAAATAAGAAAGCAAGCCACCATGTCCAAGACTCGAACCACAGTCAGCCATGTGAGAGCCCATCACTTTAGCCACCACACCACCTGCTGGCCCCAATTAAATAATTCTTAAGAAAAAATAAAAAAGAATAAAGCAGACAACTGAAATCATTGGTTATCATAATGACACAATCTACTGAACTGAGTGTGCATGGTTATTCTGGCTCAGTATTTTAATTTAATATAGTTTAACATCAAGAAGATACAGATGATAAAAGTTGAGATGTGGGGCCAGCAGATAGCATAGAGGTTTTGTTGCTAGACTCCCACATGGCCCACCATGGCTCAAGTCCCAGACCCAGTGACTTGAAAATCACACCAGGGGCATGTGCATGTGTGCCCAACTTCCAGGGAAGAGAATGGAGAGAAGAGACTGTGGTGTGACTATGCCCCCTAGGGGGTGATTTCTCACTTTCTCTCTCACTGTCTGTATCTTTCTCTAGCTCTCTCTCAATCCTCCCTCCCCCAGCACACATGACCTAAGGCAAAAACCTCTACCCCCAAAACATGCATAAACAAAAAAGTGGAGATGCTTTACCCAGAGGGCCCGGAGTCAAAGCCCTTCCATACTACATGGCCTTGAGCAGATCACCAGATTTCTCTAAACCCCACTATCTCCATCTGTAAAATGAGTCATATAGTAGCCCTACCTTAAAAGATTATTGTCAGGAATAATTTAATTCATAGTACAGATACTAGAAATATACATGGCATTTAAAAATGATAATAAACGTTACTAGATGGTATTATTCAGTTATTCTAATAGTTGCTTATGAGAACCAGACAGTGTAATAATCATTGATATCAAAATGTTAATAGAGAGTGCTGCAATCATTTGGCTATTGTGGAGATTCACTTTTTCTCTTTCTTTCTTCACATTGCACAACTTAGAAAGTTTCTTCTTCTTGTGTAGGAGTCTATAAATACATTTTCAATCGTGGAGCTTTACAATTAATTGCTGCTGGAGGCCATGTAAGCTATATTCACTATTATTGATTTAGGGCCAGAAATAAAGAGTGAAACAACTTGCCTTCGTGTGTACTGATGTTCAACAAATCAAAATCAGTACTAGCGCAAAACGACATGAAAATCTTAACTGACATCATTTTACCACGTGCACAGACTGGCTTCCAAGAGACGATTCATTCATTTTTTTGTAAGTTTATTTATTGATTCCATGAATGAAGGACATAGAGAAAACAAGAGGGAAGGAGGGAGAGAGAAAGACAGAGAACCCCTTGTAGAGCCTTGAGATGCGTCCATTCCTGGCTTCCTCCAGCCTCCGGTCATGGCACATAGACAGCAGGCTACTCAGGGAGGTCACAGGATGCGAACCCGGAGAGTTCCTGCTTGGGGCAGCCTCGTGTTTACCTCTGTGCCACCCTCTGAACCCTGTGATACCTTTTGCCACCACGTCGTTATAATCATGCTTTTAAACAAAAATTCAACAACTTTTTATAAGCATTATAGACTAAACCTATACTCAATGACTCTATGTGTTTTGGGTAACATACCCTTTAAGAATCTGCTGAGATCCTTCTGGAAAAAGAAATGTAATACACTGTAAAGATACATGTGATTCAATGTAATATAAGTAAGATTATGATAATAATAAATATAATTAAAGAAAGAATCTGATGAGACATGGAACCTCACTCTAATCATTGTAATACATATTTATAAAAGATAATATTTGATAAAATATTCAGTTCTGAATGTGTTTAATGTAATTCATGTTATGAAAATCTTATCTGCCTGTTGAAACTATAACTCTGCGTGAATATCCATATGTACATGCACGTACGTGTGTATCTTTCTATCTAGATACATAGGGAGAGAGATGAGACAGTTTAGAGACAAAGAGCATTCATATGAGTATTGCAGACAAGTTTTCAAACATTTTGTGCCTTATTTATTTTGTATTTCTTCTTCACATTTAATTGTTGTACATTTCTATAGCACACAATATTGTTTTTCTTTCTGTTTTTTTCTTTTTTAGAGAGAGCTTTTTACTATAGGGTGCATGTACTCACCAGAGAGACAGAGATATAAAGTGAGAAGTCACCCCCCAGGGAGAGGTGGCTATACCACAGTCCACTCTCCTCCATTCTCCACTCAGGATCTTGGGCATGCACACTTATGTCCCTGATGTGAGTTTGAAGCCACCAGGTCTGGGACTCTAACCGTGGTCAACTATGTAGCAGTCCATCTATGTAACTATTATGCCATCTGCTGGTCCCCATAATATAGTTTTCAAAAACATGCATTAGCTACGGTCAAATCAAGGATGTTACCATGTACATCTTTTTTGTTGGAGAACTTCTCATTCTTATGTCTGTGAAGTGTGCTTTAATATGCATTTTATATTACCAGTGGACATAAGAATCCATAGGACCAGAAAGTGTCACAATGTAAGCTTTGACACTCCTCGAGGCAATCCCACATGGAACAGTTTCTCCTTCAAACCAAGAGACCTTCCTTAGTAGGCTCGGTACAGACTCGGCCATCATCTGGGGCTGGCTGAAGGCTCGGGAGAATTGGAGTGTTGGGACCCTGTGGAGGGTGGTGGCTCTCTCTCTTGCTTATGGAATATATGAATAGGTAAACTTTTAAAAAGAAAAGAATTCACTGTTTTCGCTTTAGGAAAAATAAACCTCAATAGTAGTAGTATATTTGGCAAGCACATATTACCAAATTAAATATACTCAGTGTTTCACAGATATTGAGTGGAACTTGAAACATCTGCATTCACTTTTTGCACTAAGTACTCCTAATTTTCAAATATCTATGTACCTGACTGAGAATTGCTTCTGTAGTTTGGCAATTTCACTCAGTTTTGAGACATTACTTGATTCTTAAGTCTATATAGACCTTTTACCTATATAGAAATGCAATGATATGTAAAAGTGAAAATAGCACCTTCCTAATGTAAGATTCCTAAAGTGGAGAGGGCAGGAGACAAGGCTTTAAGGTACAACTTCTGTGGATACCCTAGTTCTACTTGCCTCTGAGACAGTGTAATTACCTCTTTATCATTGGAACAGCATTGGTTAGTCTACAGTGCTTCAGAAGATTGTTTTGTTTACCAGTTTATCCCATTTTTGTCCATATTTACCAGCATCTTATCAGTTCCCTTCTTATTGGAGCAGTTTCCTGTTACTGCTTTATTAGGACATGATGTGCTGCTTCAGACCTCAGAGTCTGCTGTCACTGACGGTGTGCAAATGGCTGTGGCGGGTCTTCTCTTTTGAAAAATGTGTCCCTTCAACGTAAAAAGCTTTCAGCAAACCTACAGAAGCCAGAGAAGCCTGTGGAAAACAGGATTGTGATGCTAGAGTCGGCACAATTCTGCTTGGGTCTACTCATGTGGGAAAAGCATATGTAACCCAGCGCTGGAAGTAGACAGTGTGCTGCTGAGTTAACAGAGAGAACAGCTACCCCCAAGGCAGTTTTTTTCCCGCAAATTTTGCATTTCAGTGTGTAATGAACTTTGTGGCACTGAACTACATGTTTACTAGTAAGTAAGAAAACATTTGCACTTTTATAAAAAGTAGGACATAAACACATACTTCCATATGTGAATATTACTAGAGATTCTTCCTACAAATCAATAGCTGAAGGGTTAAAGCAGAGTAGTCACTGGAGGTTGCCCAGCGGGTTGCCTCAGCTCAATCTCCTTTCTACTAAATCCAAGCCTACTGGAATATTCATTCTGGTGCACAAAGAAGAGGATTTGTCTTTTCAGTGCACAATCCAAAGCCAATGGGTTAAAAAATAATTTTACCTATAGTTTCTCTTCTTTCCCTAAAGGCTACGTTACATACTGGTATAAATGTGCTAATTGATGCCTAAACTTTCTATTTACCAACAAAACTTACACATCTTAACAGTAGTCATTTTTCCTGGATGTACAAATACAATTTTGAAAATGTCAAGGGTTCTTGTTTATATGTAAAAAAAATAACTTATGTAACCCCAGTTATTTATACATTGCAAAGCTTTGAAATACAGCAGTTTGAAACATGACAGAAAATGTTATGATGAAATAGATTTTAAATTTATTTGATTCTATTATAACAATGAAATGAAAGATATTTTTTTATGATGCTGCTTCTAGTGAGCCCTTGTCTGGTGTTTTTTTTTTTTTTTTTTTTCCCAAAGAAATTTTATTTTCTCATTATATATACAGTTTTCAACCAGTAACACCAACTAAGCCACATGCCCTTTATAGATACTCTCATTCCTCCTCCGATCCCTGTAACTTACTTCAGATGTGTTTATTCTAGAATTTGCATATGCACATAATACTACAATTTCTGATCCTTTGTGGCTTTTTCTTTCCCTTAACATGGTGTTTTCAAGGTTCATCCCTGTCTCACCACTTCATTTTTATTGCTGAGTAGTATTTCATTGGACCATTTTTTATTTCTTTATTCTTCAGTAGATGACTATTCTAATTGTTCACAAATTTTGACTCTTATGAATAAGACTGATATGAGCATTTCCGTACATGTTTTTGGCACGTGCTAGTTTCCGTCTTGTGTGTTACCATTTCTCTTGAATGACTGGATCATTTAACTTTTTGAAGACCTGCCGATTGTTTTCCAAAGAGGCTGCACTATTTTGCATTCCTATCAGCAGTGAAAGAGCCTAAATCTCTCCCCATTCTCACTAATGTGTATGTCTCCTTCCTTGTATACATTCTAGAGGGAATGAAGTGCTATTTGATTGTGATTTGTATGTGCATTTGGAAGATGACTGATGTCAAGTATATTTTCCTGTCTTTGTTGACCAGTAGTATGTCTTCTTTGCAGAAATGTTTATTCAGATCCTTAACCCACTTTTAAATCCTGTTTGTTTCCTTTGTTGAATTGTAAGCGTTTTGTTATTTATTCTAAGCACAGTTCTCTTATCAGATATGAGGGAACATTAAACCATTCTTAGAAATATACAATCCAAAGACAGTTTTATTTTCCATTCAGACTTTTTCAATAACATACTTTTTTTTTTTTCTTTTTTGGAGAGGTTTTTGCTATACGCTGCGTGCACTCGCCAGAAAGACAGAGAGAGACAGAGAGACAGAAAGCAAGAAATCACCCCTCAGGGGAGATGACCATGCCACAATCCCTTCTCCTCCATTCTCCTCTTGGGATCTTGGGCACGCATACACACATGCCCAGCATGAGTTTAAGCCACCAGGTCCAGGACTTGAACAGCGGTCGACTATAAGGGAGTCCAGCGACATAGCCATTAAGCTAACTGCTGGTTCCCCCCATAATACACTTTTCAACATAGTTTTCAAAGACCCCTCATAAGTGATTTACAAATATATTCCCCCACTTTATGGATGATCCCATTTTCACTTTCTTCAGATGTCCTTTAAAACTGGACAGTTTTTAAATATAATGAAGTCCAATTACTCTATATTTTTTATTGTTGATTGAGCTTTCTGTGTCTTTATTTTATTTTGTTTATTATTACCCTTTTCTTTTTAAGTTTGCTATAGGGCACGTGTGCTCACCAGAGAGGACAGATTTTGAGGGAGGAGTAAGAAAGCAAACTACCATGTTTGGGACTCAAACCACAGTCAGCCATGGGGGAGTACAGTGCCTTACCACCAGACTGCCTGCTGGCCCTGAGATTTTGGTGTCTTATTTAAGGAGATTTTGCCTACATCAACTCACAAAGATTTAATCTTACATATTTTTAAGTTTCATCATTTTAGCTTTTACATTGAAGTATGTGATACTTTGGAGTTAAAATTTGTTTACTGTATAAACAAGTCCAACTTTATTCCTTTGAATGTGGATATCCAGTTGTTTTAGATTGTTGAAGATACTAGTCTTTCCCCAGTGAATTGTCTTATCACTCTTCCCACAAATCAACTCACCATAAATGTGAGTTTATTTGTGGAGTATTAATTCTATCCATTGATATGTTAATCTAATCCATGAATGTAAGATTTTTTCCCCCATCCATTTACATCATCTTTAGTTTCTTTCAACTGTGTTTTATCATTTTCAGCGTACGAGTCTTGCACTTCTCTTGTTAAATATATCAAGTATTTTTTATCACTCTTATGAAGTTATATTAATTTAATTCTGTATTTGTTCATTGCTAGTGTGTAGAAGTACAATTGAATTTTGTATATTGATGACAGTAGTTGTTTTAAGTTTCTTTCTTTCTTCTGTGAGATCAACTGCACCAGGGTCTTCACACCATGACCCAACCCAGTCTCAGCTAGCCTTGGGCCATGCATGCTAAGGTAGGTCCTGGGCCTCAAACCCAGGACCTTTCCTCTGTGGTGCCAGTTGTGCTACCACTGCACCACCACCTGACCTGATGACAGTGATTTTAGCAATGTTTATTTGTTCTTTTCCCTGATCTGTCTGTAGATTTCTTGCCTGTTCATTGCACACTCAACTGTTAGGCTTCACTAATCCAAGCTGTTCACTGCAGAGATAGAGATTTCTCTGCTTTTATAAACTGCCTCTTCCCTGGCACGACCCCAGTGCTGCTGTTTGGAAAAATGGATGCAAGGACAGCAATCTGCTTCTCTCAGAGTCACACTGCTGTTTTAGAAGCAGAGGACCAAGCAGTCTGTTGGTTGCTGGTCTGTCTGGGTTTCCTCTCCCAGTGTAGAACTTCTGACATACAAATGAGCTGGATGATGGTGATTGCGACTCAGTGTTCTCAAGCTGCAGTGTCTGAGATGGAGCGTCCATGCTGTAAGTGGGTGTGTTTGAAGAATGGTGTCCTAGACCTCTTGTCTATTCCTGCTTCAAACAGCATTCTGCCATAAGGAACCTGGTTTGATGGGAAATGCTGGTACCCTGCCCCTCCTGGAGTAGCACCTCTGGTAGGTGAGTGGGGTCCTCCTTCCTCTTTATTAGGCCCCCCTGGAAAGAGCTTCTGAGACACACAGCAGGTTGGGGTTTGTGGGTAGAAGGAGCTAGTTTGATTTCAGTATCACTGACTCTCACTGTTCTTGCAGAGATTTAGAAGGTTTTCTTGAATAAGGGTTTCTACACTTACTATATGCCCTGCAAACAATACCCAGAGACTTAAATAGTCCTTTTAAAAATAGTTTGCACAGGTCATGTTTGTTTTGCTGGAAGAGTCCATAGGGCTCCTCATTTCTTCTTTCCAGAAGTTTTCTCCTCACCAATTGCATTTTGAAGAGTCTCCCATAGACAGGTCTTCCTCTCACCTTCCATCTGCCACAATCTCAACTGTAACCTCTATTTAAATGCGAGTAAATGTTAAGAATGTAATTGTATTTAAAATAAAGTTGGAGTGAGAGTCTTGCTGAAAACAATCTATTCCCATCAGCCTTTTCTAGTGCCTTTTTAAAAATCAGCTAGCTTCCTAGAGCTTCTTTTCCAGTTTGCAGCCATCCCTTCTGTGATTCTTGGGGAAACCGTAAATTTTCTTCATGTCCCAAATAGAGAGCTTATTCTCATCTATGGCTTTAACTTATAGTTGCAAATGAGAAGAATGAACACATTGATATAATCACACATTTTTTTGTCTTACATTTATTTTTGTGAATCACTTAGTATGTTAATTTTCTCCGTATGCTCTCGCCCCTTAGCCTTAGACAGTGAGCCTCTCATGGATAGACATGGTAATTCTCCTTTGGACTCATGGAAAATACATTCTGATAAAATTAAAAGTCTTTCACCTAAAAATTAATATATTATTTTTAAAAATTCAGCCTTTTGCAATTCATATACCAAATAATGTTTTTTACTAATACAATTTTTCAGGAAGTAACCATTTTTTAACATTTAGTACAAACTTCCTGGGTTAGAAAAAAAAGGTTTAATTCTTTCCAGTAGCACTATCATTTTGCAATTTAGACATTTACTGAAATGATCTGCCATTTTTTTGTAAAATATATTTTGTAAGTAAATATGATACTGGGAAATGGGATGCTGCTGTAACAAATACTAAAAATGTGGAAGTAACATTTGGGTGATAGAATCTGGAAGAATTTGAAGGCATGTGATAGAAAAAGCCTACATTGCCTTATACAGATGATTGGTAGATATATGTACATTAGAAGCGCTTCTAGTAAGGGACCGGCAGTTGGTGTAATGGCTATTCGCTGGACTCCCATGTACTCGACCGCAGTTTGAGTCCCGGACCCAGTGGCTTAAACTCATGCCAGGTGCGTGTGTGTGCATGCCCAAAATCCTGAGAGGAGAATTTCTGTCGCTATGTCTCTCTCTGCCTTTCTGGCGAGTACATGTGTCCAATAGCAAAAACCTCTCAAAAAAAAAAAAATGCTTCTGGTAAGGGTTCAGAAGGAATCGTGAAGTATGGAAGGCAGTGTGATCCCAGAGTTTGGAAATTGGAGGGATGTGATCACAAACCAGAGTAGCCATAAGTGCTGGAAGAGACAAAAACCGGGCCCCTCGGCTGCAGTGGTGCACTGGTAGTTTGCTGCTCTGCAGTGCTGGAAGCCGTGTGAACAGTCAGAGCTGGGTTCCCAGGGACGTGCCTGTCTGTGATCCTGGCTGCCTGGGAAGTCTGTGGGGCGGATCACAGTGTGAAACTGTTGACAGTGCTAGTTTTCTGGAACTCTCACGCAAGAAAGGAAGAAGTGGGACCAGCAGTTAGCGTAATGGCTATGTCGCTGGACTCCCATGTAGTCGATCGCAATTCGCGTCCCGGACCCGGTGGCTTAAAATTCACGCCGGGCGCGTGTGCGTGCGTGCCCAAGATCCCAAGAGGAGAATGGAGGAGAAGGGATTGAGGCGTGGCTATCCCCCCGGGGGATGATTTCTTACTTTCTGTCTCTCTGTCTCTCTCTGTCTGGCAAGAGCATGCGCCCTATAGCAAAAACCTCTCAAAAAAAAAAAAAAAAAAAAAAAAGGAAGAAGTAAATTTTAAAAAATAAATAAAAGCGGTGTGGGGGGTGCTCATCTTGAGCTTCTGGACGGAATGCAGCCCTGTCAACACCTTGGTTTCAGCCCAGTAGTATGATTTCAGACTTCCGGCCTCCAGAACAGTAAAAGAACGGATCTCTGCTGTTTCCAGCCACTGTGTTTGTGGTCATTTGTGATCGCAGCCCCAGGAAACCAAGTCACATTTACTCTGGTGTGGGTCTGCTCACCTCGGAAATGGGAGCACTGGGTGAGAGGTCTTCCCCCTTCGATATGCATGACTCATACAGCTATTCCAATCAATGAAAGATAAAACTTGCTATTGAGAGCAGTGCATTTGTTCATTCACTTATGTTTTACTCATTTAAAAAGTAAATTGGATGAATTAATTCAACAGCATTATTGGAATATCTTACATTTGTCAAATTCCTGCTATATCTCAAGATATGAGAAAATGATAAATATTTAATATTTCAATTAAAAAGTTTCTAGCTGGATAGACTAACACCTAAAGAAAAATGGCTAAACTCCATGACGAATGGCCTGTAGAAGTCACTGTACAGATGCTTCCTAGAGGACGCGAAGTCGAAGCACCTTCTGACTCTCCCGAGCTTGGGCCAGTGATTTGGAGAAGGAAATACATTTTTGCAGGACTCTCGAGCCAGAAACATCTGAGCCACTGACACAAAAAGGAAAGTAATCAAACTAGGTCTGTAGGGGGAGGGGAAGAAAAGGAAAGGAAAAGAGAAAACAATAGCTATTATTGCAGAGGAAATCTCTGTGTTTGTGACTCAGATCCTTCAAATGAGTGAAATAAGAGAGAAGGTAAGGATGGTTCTGAATTAACCAGAACATTTTCCTTGGAATTTCTCCCATCTTTCTTTTCAGAGCAAATTACACACTTTGATTCTATAAGAAGCTAAAACTCTGACAGGTAAAAGGGACAGCCTACCCTCTGTATATTTTACATCATCTCTTAAAGTATGATGAAATTATCTGTGACATAAATGTACAATTGGAAGAAGCAGAGCAAATAATTGGTTTTTTTGGAAAGTTGTGATGTATTTTTCTGTTTAAAAATGCATCACGACTTTCCCAACAACCTAATTTATGTGGGCATATTTCTAGAGTGTTTCTAGTATTAATCCAATTTCTCCTCCTAAGGATGACCTATGCACAGAATCACATCCCTGACTCTAACACTGGGATATTCCAGAATAACACCAATTTCTTGAAGGAGGTGGTTTGAAAGATTCAGGCTTGGAAGTTGTGTGACAGTTTATAGTGTCCCTGAGGGCCATTATTTCTGTGACCAGAAAATTAATATGTGACAGTTCTACTGCTACTTTAATAACTTAGAGGGCAAGTGACTAACAGATCAAACCAAAGTTGGCTTCATCCTCCAATATTACAATGAAATGATTAAGAATGTCCAAAGTTGAATTTCCTCACTTAAACATCTAGAGCATCCTTCATGAGCCAGAAGATCTTAAAACCTGGAGCCAGAACTGAAATTCTGACTCATGTGTGACATCCAGAGGTAACACTTGATGCAAGTTTCATTGTAATGGAAGGAATCTCTATTGATAACAAGATGTCCCTGCTCTTTAAAACATATTTAAGTAGAGGGAACCAGCAGTTAGCATAATGGCTATGTCGCTGGACTCCCACGTAGTTGACCGTGGTTCGCATCCTGGACCCGGTGGCTTAAAACTCACGCTGGGCGCGTGTGCGTGCGTGCCCAAGATCCCGAGAGGAGAATGGAGGAGAAGGGATTGCGGCATGGCCATCCCCCCTGGGGGGGGTGATTTCTCGCTTTCTGTCTCTCTGTCTCTCTCTGTCTGTCTGGCGAGCACACGCACCCTATAGTGAAAACCTCCCCCTCCCCGCCAAAAAATAAATAAAAAACAACCATATTTAAGTAGAAGAGAACACTATTTGGGGTTAGAATCTCTCTTGATAACAAGATATCCCTGCTCTTTAAAACATATTTAAGTAGAAAAGAACAATATTTGGGGGTTAGTACTGGGCTTTTGCTTGTGGTTTATTAACTCATCTGTTTCACAGACTCGTGTTAATGAGGACATACCATTTATTTAGCCTTTGCTTTTTAGGTAGTCAGTTATCTCTCTGCTATTCCTTTCTTATTTTATTTTATTGTTTTGAAGTTGACCAGTGAGAGATACGGAGAGAGAAGGAAAGTAGAAAAACAAGCTGCCAGGCCCAGGACTCAAACTGCAGTCAGCTAAGTGGGAGTTTAGCCTCCTTCCCTGCTATGCCACCTGCCGGACCCCTCTCTGCTATTCTTTAGCTGCACACCACAAAATAACCCAGACCAGTGATCAGGCAAACGAATTCAGTTTGTCCTCCCTCTCCCAAAGCTCTCCCCCCTTCTCTAAGCATACGCTCTTTGTCCCTCTTTTTCTCAGATCCTTGAAGCTGGCTGCTGCACGCCCAGTAATGCTCTTTTGGCCCACAGAAACATGTCTCATTTTTAACAATATCCTCCACCTTCTTTTCTGAGTCAAAGGAACATAATTTATGTTATCGTGGCAGTTTCTATTTTTGTTACTAATGTATTTCTAAGGCTTACTTCATTGTCTCGTACATGCTTAGCATTTAAGAAATGTTTCGTATATAACTTCTTTCCACCAGCCTTTTGGAATACGTTTATTTTGCAAGATCAATGTTTTCCTCTCTTTTTTGAGCTCAGCTCTATAATCTTTGCCAGGTTTTTGGTTCTTCTTGGCTCATTATCCTAATATTTGTTGGAGAAAGAGCATGGAATCGTGGATAAAATGATGGTGGTAGGTTAGCTGTGTTCAGCTTCTTGGCTTTGTGACTGTGGGCATGGTTACAATCAATCTGTACCTTTTGCTTTGGGTCTGAAATTGCGTATGATAATATTATGTGTCTCACAGGGTTATTAGGAGAAATAACCAGGTCACTCATGGGATCCAAGAAGGACAGGGGGCAGTTAGAGTCGTGCATATAAAATAGACACCTAGTAGCATGTCTATCTTGACTCATATTTTGCTCATATCATTTTCATGGTCCATTCTTTTGGTTTATTATTTGTTTCAGTCTTTCCCTTACTACTAAACAAAATCTTCGTATACAACTGATTTCTCTTTAATTTTATGTATTTGTGCTTTCCTTTATTGACAAATATTTAAGAAAATACAGTAGTAACATTCCTTTTTTCACGTTTTTTTTTCACTTAGAAACCCTTAAGTCCTTGCTTCTACTGCCTGTTCCTCAGTGGACAAAAGACTCTTTAATCCTTTTCTATTTAGATTATGCAATATTGAACAAAATTGATCATTTTTTCTCTTTTTCTATTTTTGGGAAGAGATATTTGCTATAGGGTGTGCGCTCATCAGAGAAACAGAGACAGAGAGACAGAAAGCAATAAATCATGCCCCCCCCCCCCCCAAGGAGAGATGGCCACACTGCAATCCCTTCTCCTTCATTCTCCTTCCGGGATTTTGGGCATGCACATACACGCACCTGGTGTGAGTTTTAAGCTGAGTCTGGGACTTGAACTGCAGTCAACTTTGTGGAAGTCAATCAAGCAATGTAACCCTTATGCCATCTACTGGGCCCTATCATCTTTTGTCTTTAACCACATTCTTTAAATATTGTGCCAGATCATGGGACTATATTTTTGATTTGTATGTCTGTATTTTTGTTTCTATCACTACTTCATTACCTTGTCTGCAGCCCTTTAAACAATTTCTTAGAGAAAGCCTTCATATGATTAGCTGTCTATGAATAATATATTTTCATATGCTAGGAGCTTTCCTTTTTAATACAGTTAAGATAGCCCACAAAACAAATACAAGTTTCTATACAAATTTTTTCTTTATCATGAAGAAACAGAATGAGGTACTGTAAGGGGCAACTTTAAGAAGACAGTAGAGAAAGAATTTTCCAAGATACTTTTAACAAATGAAGCTCTAGGAGAAGCAAGTCATACATTGGGAGAAAGGATATTTCTGGTAGATAAAATAACGTAGTCAAAGCACTAATCAAGAATAACCTGTTGGTGGAGAGAGAATTAGGGTTACTGTGTGTTACCCTAGGAGGAAAATAGTATGACCAAGTTTAGCGAAATAACAGGAACGAAGATATGATAGAGGTAGTTTGAAATTGATAAAGTGGTACTAATTGCAATAGGATTTTTACACATATTTTCACTTCCCATAATCTTGAAATTCATGGTATTTTAAAAAGCATTTTACAGATGAGATGAGAAACTATATTAGGATAGAATATCGATTATTGGGTTGTTGGAAAACTCATGACACAATTTGCGTAGAAAAACAGAAATAACATGTCATGACTTTTCTAACAACCCAATACATGCCATAATTTCATTGATAATCACTAATGATAATTACTATTTATTTATTTATTTATTTGACACTTATTACATATTCTACTGGGCATCAACCTATTTGATTGTGAAAAAGCGTGTGTGTGCATGTGTTTGTGCACCCACGTGCCCGAGTGCACAGATTTCTTGTCAAGGTCAAACAACATGTAGGGCAAGTTTAAGATTGACTTTCGTCTCTGTTTCCGATCATGCCAGAAGAATCAGTGTTGTTCCAGGAGAAGAACGTCAAGGTGGCAGACCATGGGTGAAGTAAGGCTCATCTGTTATGTTACTTTAACCACAAAGCTTAGACTCCAAGGAAGGCAGCTGGAGATTTCTCAATCACGTAGATTTTAAAGATCGACCAGCCAAATGTGGATTCCAGAACGTGATATTTTACCTACACAGCCCTAGCTTTTGATGACTTTGGGAAACCTAGATGCCTGTAAGTGCTCTATCTCCATGAGCATTTCTGTACAGTATCTTTTTCTTTCTGCTCAGAAAACCCAGTGTGAACTACCTGGTCAATGGTTATTTTTATTCATTTTCTTAGTAATCATTGTATAAAATATGTCTGATCTGACAACCACCATGGTGGCTAGCAAACTGAAAACACAAAGATTGGTTATCACTCTGGGGGGCAACCTGAGGCCCACTGGTTAAAAGAGCTGCATTTCACATGGCTGACCACCTTCGAATCCCAGCTCTGGCAACTGTGGGAGAATGACAAAAATCTATCACCTGTAAAAATGCATGGATAAACAATTTCTGGTATGTCCCTTTAAGAGCTCTGGTTTAATGAAAAAGGAAATATCCGGGACTGGCGTGCTGTGAAAACCACGACAAATGCTGGTGAGCAAGTGTTACTTTTGCTCACTGCTTGCAAACAACAGAGAGCCTCTTGAGTGAATGTAATCTCTTGTCTCTGGCTCTCACACATTCCTCTTCTTAGCCCCAGACATTCCTTCCCTTATCCCTAGACCTACCTCTGTGAGAACAATCTTAAGACAACATTCCAACCTGCCCTCTATCTTATCCTAGTTTGCTGACACAATTACCCTTACTACCTTATAGCTTCTGAAAATAATGAACAAGCTTGTTCCTTTGTCCTTCTGCAAATAAATACAAGGGGAAAACCACCTTGGGGGTCACTTCTCTGGTGGCTTCTTCCTCTCACCGTAGACTCAACATTTTGTGTCGCAAGTATTTCTTTCCAGCATATTCCTGAAAGATGGAGTTCGATGTACAGAGATGAGTATGCTATTTCTGCCCCATCGTGTTTCTGTAACAGTAGATTTGATCTCCAGCCTGTTGTATACTTGAGAGGTAGGAGGTGCAATCATCTCCATTTGTGAAGATTCTAAACACTAAACCCAGAGATGGATCCATTTCCACAAGTCTGGTGTGTTCAGGCTGTTAAGTCCCTGAAATACTTCAGAATATAATGAGAAATTGGGAACCCACCATTTGTTACTGCTCAGGTCTCCTAGTTTCCCATCAGAAAGTGATTCTTTGAAAAATTTCTTGGGTACTTAATTTTGGTTGCTCAACAGAAAGACATAGAAGAAAAGACAGCAAAGTTAGGTACGTGAAGGGAAGGTATGATGATATTTAAAAAGAAAAATGCAGTTTTGATATGCAACTTGATTTTGATTCAAGTAATAATTCTGTCATCAAAATAATATAAAATGATTTCTTGATATTATTGGATAGTGTCAAGGGTCAAAAGGAATGAGGAAGTGACTTGTAGACAGAGATACAGATGGTTGACATATGTACAAAATAGCATTGAGCTTTGTTACCAATCAGAAACACAGATATAAAGCAATGAGATTGTATTCTTACACATGAAACTGGAAAATAGTTTTAAAGAGATATAATTTGAATCTTGGCAGAAGTGTGAGAAGACTGATGTTCCCATGAAATGCTATTGGGAGTGTAAATTAGGGCAGTCCCTTTGGGGAACAACCACATAATCTATTTTAAAATTTTAAGAGAGATTATCTCACATCTATTTCTATAAGCATATCTATAGGTACCATGCATCCCAGATCAAAATTTTCGTTCTGATATTCTAGTGTTCTCATTTATTGTGCTTAATCTGTTAATGTCTGAAAGAATCCTAAAAATGTTGCTTACTGTGATTATGGATTTATACATATTTTCTTTGAGCTTTATCGATTGTGCTGTTACCTCACAGCCTTACTCTCACTCCATTTTCCAATGTGTAATTCACTTCTTTTCCTCTTTAAGCCTTCCTGTTGTTCATCATGTATGGCCTGTCTTTTCTGTTCTCCCTCCAATTTTACTTTTTCAGCCTTCCTGTGACATATTTCAGGATTCTTCTTGAAACTGATACAGAGCTGGAGGATGTTCGATCCAATAAGCATTTCTAATTTGATTAGGAATTGAGCTACTTCATATTTATTGTGTGTATCAATATGTTTTGACACATTCAAATTATTTTATTTAGTGATTTTTCTCTAGGATATTTTATTGTTGTTTATTTTCGCTTTTCTGCTGTTTGTGGGATTGATCCTATTTTCTTTGTCCTATTTCTTTTTTAATTTTAGAAGATATGTATTTGTTTCTATAAGCTTAGTAACCACTCTAAAAGCTTTATGTTTCCTAAAGTGATTATTAGTACTAGTCAATGCATGTATATTTTACCACAAAATAACATGAAATCCTTAATGACTTTAAATCATCTCCTTTGTGTCTACTTCCTACGTTCAACATCAATGTTCTTGTTATTATCATTTAAAGGATATTTTTCTTCTTGTATTTTCAACAAAATATGAATTTAAATTCAACATAATATAATTTCACTAAGTTTAAATATACTTTTGCTATCCCATTATTTATTTTTCTTTGAAATTTCTTTTTACTTGCTGGTGTATATTATTTCAGTAAATGTACGGAGTCATCAACTTTTCTGAGTCTGAATGTGCCATTTTTGTCTTCGCACTTGAATGTTAATTCAAGTTAATTCAAGTTTAAGTATAAGGTTTTTTTTTATTTTTTAAGACAAACCTTTGAATCTATTGAATATGTGATCTGTTCTGCATCTTGTGTTCAAATAAGGCCTCTGATATCATCTGATTCTAGTTCTTATTTATATCTTTTTATTTCTCTTCTCTGTTCTTAGGGATATTTTTTCTCAGTGTTAGCATTTTAAAATTTGACAGTTTAGTTCAATTCAGTTTTGAAATTTTTCTACCTTATACTTTTTAATTGTTTCTTATACTTCTGTTTTGTTAATCTGCTTAGTTCACTGTTTCTGCTTAGGTTCGATTCTAGAAAAATTGCATCAATTTCTTCCGTTGTATTAATTCATTGAAAGTTGTATCTCTATAAATGCCTTCTATTCTCTTCCCCTGGGAAATTTGTCATATAGACCTTGCAAGTTTTACATTTCATCTCTGTATTTCAGGTTTTCTTATGGTCTTTCCACCTCATTTCCTCTTCAGACCACATTTTGAAAAAACTTGGCACTCTATTTCAAGCTTAAATAGTTTACTAACTTGCTTTGCACCTTTGCCCATTCTAACCAATTTTTTAAAAAAAATCTCACACACACAAAGGAATTTTGAAAAGTTCTTATAAAGAAATTAAAAGATAAAAATGAAAATATAAGTTTTATTTCTCCACATAAGCTCATCAAGTTCAAGACACTGTTGTAAGTAATGATACCAATTATTTAGTTTATCCTTAAAGAACTGAAGGTTGTGGGGCCAGTGGTGGCATGGCGGGTAAGGTGGCTGGTCTCACATTACCAGCTGTACAGTTCAAGCCTGGGACCTGGTAGCTTGAGGAACAACACACTAAGTGTGTGTGTGTGTGTGTGTGTGTGTGTGTGTGTTTGTGTGAATGTTCAAAATCTTCAAAAAAGGAGGAGTGGAGGAGAAGGGGTCAGGACATGGCTAATCCCCCTGGGGGGAGTGTTTTCTCATCTTTTCTCTCTCTCCGTGATGAGCACACACACACACTCTGGATATATATATATACATATATATATATATATATATATATATATATATATATGTATATATATATGTATATATATGTTTTTTAATTGGGAAAAAGAAAAGATCGAAAATTCTGGAACTTTAACTATGTCAATGTAATCTTTTTTACATTATCAATGGAAGAAAAATGGATGCCCTTTGAAGATGGTTTAAGAGCAAGAAACAAAGAGGAGACAGAGTCAAACCCAGATAATAGCCTGAATGAGCTGTTAACTAGAATATTCTTCAGAAGAATCCTATCTAATACTTACCTTCCTAAGATGCTTCATATTTTTTACATTCATGCTGGTGTTGTATTCCCATAGTTTTAAACATGCGTATGAATTTTAGAAATCTGGCTCATGAAGAAAAGCCTATAATGAATGATCAACTTTCTAATAATTTTTAGTAGCCTAAGGAAAATTCATTCAGGTTTACAGGAAAGAACTGTGCAATTGCAACTGAAATGAGAAGTCATTTAATAGTACATTGAGATAATGAGGTGAATACGATAGATGAAGGATTGCTTTCCTCATTTTAATTATAGTGATCTTCAAAATATGTCCACCATCCATTCTATGAAACAGAATATTCAAATTCTCATAATTTAAACACTTTGTTTGATTTTAGCTTATCTCGTATCCGTGGTAGCAATATTGATTAGTTTTGTCATTATTACGTGATCAGAAAGTGCATTTTATGAAAGAGTGACTCTGAAATTGCTTTATGTCACTACCTGAAAATGATAAATGTATGATCTTACTGGAAGCTGAATTCAGCAATAATAAACTAATCAATGAACATCATTAATGAGGGAAAATAGCATTATGTGACTTATTTAGCATTAAATAATCACAGACAGCACACTAGGTGGTTTCATCTTTAATTTCTGCATTAAATATACTTTTTCAAATGATGCACAATTTTTTAATTGATAATAATGCCCAGTTTCAACATAAACACTGTAAACACTGAATATAGATAGATAATATTAGATGAAGTACAGTTTCTCTGCAATATAAATATCTAGCTTTTAAAAGATAGTTATTTGTTTTATTTATTATTATCATCATTTTTATTTTGCTATATGGTACATGCACTCCTAGAGAGAGAGAGAGAGAGTGAGGATGAGAGAAAGTGAGCATTCAGGTCTCGGATCGGACCATGGTTGATCATGTAGGAGTCAGGTACCCGAATCGCCATGCCTCCTGCCGGCCTCAGGCTCCGGTATTTTTAGTATCTCTCTCTCTCTCTCTTTTTTAATCTACAGATGATGAAATTGAAAAACCAACTAAACAACAACAAAAACTGATTTTGTTTCATGCCAGGCACATGTGCGTGCATGCCCAAGATCCCGAGAGGAGAATGGAGGAAAAGGAATTGTGGCGTGGCCATCCCCCCCAGGGAGTGATTTCTCACTTTCTATCTCTCTGTCTCTGTCTGTCTTTCTGGTGAGCGCACGCGCCCTATAGCCAAAACTTCTTAAAAAAAAAAAAAATTATTTTGTGCCAAGAGAATTGGCTGATTTGTTGGTGTCAAATGAACCAGGTCTCGTTGATGTTTACAGTTTGAGGTTTGAGGGTTTATAAGTAGTCCATTGCTTACAAAAAAATGTAGAAAGAGCTAGTTCTAGCATTACACTTTTCACAGCTTACTATTTCTCATTGTTATCGCATGAGACTACCAACACCAGAAATCAGAAAAGAACTAAAAAATCCTCCTTCTTTGGGATCTAAGAAAGAAGCATAAATCTCTGGAAATAAGATTAAAATTCTTGTTTCTGTCATGGAGGACAGTGAGGATCAGGTGGGGTAAAGAGGGAAAGGCTATTTAAACTGACTACAGGTATGAGTGTACAAAGTTTAAAACATTGAAGATTAATCTTCACCAACTATGCTTCGTAGCTATGGCATTCTAGTAATTCTCTAGCATCTGTTCAAAGTAAAAGGATTAGAGGAAGACAAGATATTCAAAAGATTTAATAGTCCATTGAAAATATTTTTATCATCAAGAGAATACACAATGCAGTAACCTAAATAAATAAATAACTAAAATATAATGACAGATCATTTTATGCAATAGAAATGCACACACCCAGGACCAACAGATGGTGTAATGGTTACTTCACTGGACTCACATGTAGCCGACCTCAGTTCAAGTCCTGAAAATGGCAACTTAAAACTCACACCGGGAAGGAATGCCTATGTGTGCCCAAAATCCCAAGAGGAGAATGGAAGAGAAGGGATTGAGGTGTGGCCATCCCACTGGGCAGTGATGTCTTGCTTTCTCTCTCTCTGACTCTCTGGTGAGTGCACGTGCCCTATAGCAAAAATCTCTCTTAAAAAATGAAAGAAAGACACACACCTAAGGATCTCTTAATTTATGTTGGGTCATCAGAAAAGTCATAATGTTTTTTTTCTGTTTTTCTATGCAAATGTGTCATGACTTTTCTGATGATTCAATAAAATTCTGGGTTTTGAAGAATCTGGATTTTTTTTTCCCCCAACAGCTGCTTGGCTGTCTTATTAGAGAAGTTATTAATGTATCTAATAATATTAGTTTTTTATTTTTTTTGTCTGTTTTGTTTTACTGGTTTCATTCCCCATCAGAGTAAAAGATTTTTTTTTTTATCGGGAGTGTTCAGAAACATGGAACCAGCAGTTAGCGCAGTGGCTATATCGCTGGACTCCCATGTAGTCGACCGTGGTTCAGTCCTGGACCTGATGGCTTAAACTTATGCCAGGTGTGTGTTCGTGCATGCCCAAGGTCCCCAGAGGAGAATGGAGGAAAAGGGATGGTGGCATGACCATCCCCCCTGGGGGGTGATTTCTTGCTTTCTCTCTCTTTCTGTTTCACTGGTGTGCACATGTGCCCTATAGCAAAAATCTCTCAAAAAAATAAAAATAAAAAACAAAAACAAGACACCAGAAACAAACCAACAGATACATTACAGCTGTTTCCTGGGAAAGACAATTGTTAAATCAGAAGCAGACTTAGCATAAAATATTCTACATTTATGGTCAGGTGCGGTACAGTGGCAATGGAGATGGATTGTGGTGGAAAGACCCTTTTGGGTATCTGTCTCTTTGTCAAAGGAAAGAATTAACAAATAAATGTTTAAAAGTGAAAATTAGATAAGATTCAATATTTTAAAAACACTCCACAAAATTATTGTTTCAGTTCTGCAAATGCATTGCTCTAATGTTAAGTAGATTTGTAAGAAATTAATTGGTCATATTCTCTTTCTCCTTCTACAGTGTTTTGTCTTGATCCCATAACTGATTCTATATTTGGTTGTTTCATTGCCATGATTTGTAGGCAGTATTTCTCCAGAAATTGTCTGTCTAGAGGTCTAAATGAACCACTACTGATATCTTTCATTTGTGTATGCTAGGGCATGCATATATACACAAAGCAACGAGATTCCCTTAGCTAAAATGTAATGTACTGGTAGCTTTTCTTTAACTTTACAGAACTGTTACACTTGAGAGTTGCTGTTTACTGTAATTTTCTGATGTAGGTAGATTAGATATATTAACTATTTGAATTATAAGAAAACTGAGTCTCAAAAGATTAGGTAAAATCCATGGCTGGGACTTATTCAGGGAGAGGCAAACATACACCTTGCTCTGCTGAGTGAAGGACATGTACTCCTTCCTATGCTACTTGGCCTCTTGTTTGGGATTGTAAGAGTTTACCTGAAAGTTTTTATGCCATTAGGATATGTTCATTTATTGCATGAACCAACTGTAATCCATTCAAGACCAAAGTATCAAGAAAACAGAACACAAAGCAGATATTAATTTGTTTTTCCCCATAGGATGCATGTGCTCACCAGAAAGAGAAAGAGAGAGAAAAATTGAGAAAACACCTTCCAGGGGTATGGCCACACTGCAACCCCTTCTTCTCTATTCTTCTCCTGGGATTTGAGGGACACACACACACACAGTGAGAGTGCTGGGATTTTCAAGCTGCCAGTCTGAGATTCAAACTGTGGTTGGACATGTGGAGTCCAGCACTTCTAAAAAATAAGTAATTAATTAATGAATTAATTTGCACTCATTCACTGTACATCAATATAGTATACAAAATGAGATTTTTCCATCCAGTACACATGTATATTGGCTCAATCAAGGGTATTCCCATACATATTATCATCAACAAATATTTTTTTATTTCTTGTTTCTTATATATTTTGCTTTCTAATTTTCCTCCCTTGATTCCCTACCTCTCACCCTCTGGCAATTCCCCTCCTTTCCCTACACTGTTTCTGGTATATACAGTTGTTTTCCATGTCATTTCCCCGCACATTTTATTGATACAATAAAGATCTTAATTAATTTAAAGACTTTTAATATCAGGCACAGCTGACATATACATATTTAAGAACGCATGTCTGACTTTAGGCGTAAACCTCAGTGAGTAAAGTGAACATACTATAAAATAGCCCCTCACTGGGGCTATATAGCTTACTGCAGTAAATAAATAGGTATTAATAGGTATTTTTAGTGCATTTTTAAATTAAAAAATGTAGTTTTAATAGACCAAAATAAAAAATGTTAAGAGAAATTTGCCATACCAGTTGAATGTGCATGCATGCCCAAAATTCTGCAAGGAGGGAGAAGTGAAGGATAAGAGATTTCAGTGTGACCATATCTCATGGGGGATGCTTTCTCTTTCCATCTCTGTGTCTTCTCAGTGAACAAAATATTAAAAATATTAATAAAATTCCACATTCTTTAGCTTTGACATAGTAACTTTACATAGAGCAGCATTCACTAAGAAAAAGGTGCAACCATACCTTTTATAGAACAATAGCTTTCATTGAACTAAATTTATAAGACATTTTACTATTTTTAAAAATACCAGAAAATTTAAAGTAGCCTAATTACCCCAAAATAGAATTTTTAATCATCAAAGAAGTATTATATTACTGTCAAACTCCTGTGGTGTAAAAAAAAAGATGACAGAAAAATAGTTCATTAGATAAACAATAAGTAAAAAGGCATTATACCAAAAATTATATGCATACATAAATATATTACAAACAGAAATAACAAAGAGATGATCACATTAGCTTAAACTTTACATAGAAACAACTGAAAAAAATAAAAGAAAATATAAAAATTGATGTTATCTTGGAAATGAGAATATAGAACTTTTGATTTTTATCCTTAATGCTATTTTCCAAGTTTCTAAAATGTTTATAATTTCTGTAGAGATTATCTATCATGCTATATATAATATATGGGACTTAAAGGGAATGTATACACTTTTTCTACATACTTTCTCACTTTCCCTTTTTAGGGTTTAACTTCAAAGAAAAATTAATCTTCAGACATTTGAATACTACTTAAGTCTTTTTCACTTAAAAATAAATTAAAAGTCAAAACCATAAAGTCTCTCCCAAAGCACTGGGACTGCTGATTACCTACCATCGTTTTGTATTTTTTTTTTAAACTTGGCATCTGTGTTTTATGAAAATTTGACTTTCATCTACTGTTAGAGGATGCATGAAGAGTGCTGTGATGAATGTTGGGGACAAACAGCAGTTCCATTTAACTAGATTTATTTTATTCAAAAATGACATGTTGATGTGACACCAGCGTGGCTTCGTGTTCTTGATATTCTCCTCACCTAAATTAAAACACTGGGTTAAAATCACTTTAAAGTGTTTGTGGACACTTTGAACATAACCAATTCTGTGTGTGAATAGACCAAATGTTCTGGGGAATCTTAAAGACAACTGGTATGATCTCAGCATCATTTAAACCCATCCCTACAGTGAGGGATTCCCTCTTGGTGTCTATTCCATGGAGTGATCACATGGATTACTGTATATTTTATAGAAATCCAAGGCTGACGTTGTCATGCAAGGGTCGGAAGGATGCCGTAAGACCCTGAGGATTTGAGATGTTATCACCATTTCTTTTATAAAGTTTGGTCTAATTTATTTAATAGGGGTTGGGGAAAGACAAAACAGTAGATGTGAGTCCTAGCACACTGATTAATATGAATAAAAGTATATTTTAATATTAACATCAGGAGGATTTATACTTATCCCAAAGTAGAAAAATTGACTACTTAAAATGAAAGATTTAGTAGTCTTCACTTAAGTATTCAATCTATGATGTACTCCCAATCAACATGTTGACAAAAGGCTTTTTTAATTTGGTCACTTTGTGTAAGTAACATTGTTCTCTTAGTATGAATGGTTGATATTTTTATATATTTCACAAAATAAAATAATCTAGTAGTCACTTTTAAATAAGCTACAATGAGGGAGATACAGTGCGAATTCAGTTTTGTAGTTTATATGTAAATAGGTAAAATGATAAAATTATGTGGTTTAGCTAAGCTTGCAGAATTACTACATTTTATTAAGGCCCATTTAGCGATCTTCATATCTTGAGGTCATTTAATTAAACAAAATTCCCATTTATGTTCTTTTTAAGTATCACTAGACAGTCTTCAATTAGTTAGAAATGAATAGTGAAAAAGTAAAATGTATTAAATGGACTATGACTTCGATTTCGTTTGTAAAGAAATAGAATAAGTTACAAAATAAATGTATGTTAAAACTATCAGAATACTAGGATTCAAAGACATCATATAATATTAATAACTCCAGATGATTTTAAAAGGAAAAGATTGGGCTACTCTAACTGTGGTAGACTGGAGGAAAAACCCTTATAGAAAGAAATTAAAAATAAGCTGATTTTTCAAACTTTTAATGTAGCATGTATGACCAGTAAGTATCCTACAAAATCTTAGCTGAGAAATAAGTCTGCTTTCACCCACCACCCCTTCCCCATGGCTTACACCAAGGATGCAGCAAAGCAAATTATGGGCCGGAGCAGGGTTAAGCTCTACCGTCCACAGGTGCAAGGCAGTGGCCAACTGAAAAAAAAAAAAAAAAACCAAGAGAAATTTCTAAGGCACTTAAAAAAGCTTTTTGCACAGGAAAAAAAAAATACAGAGCAAAAAAAAAAAATGATATTACCTTAGAAGTGAGGGAAAAGAACATGTCTGTTCCGCATGTTCTACAGTGATACTTCAATGGTTGGAGACAGGGTCAAATTGTTAAGAGAAATAAATCCCTGTAAAATAATCCCTATAAAATAATCCTGTAAAACAATCCCTGTAAAATAATAAAATTATTTACTAAGTGTCTTGGAATAACTTTGCAAAGGCTGGAGTCAGAGTAACCAGATGAAGAGTAATCTCTGGACGTGCCATTGCTCCAGGGTAGGACTTGCAGACCCAGAGATCACCGAAGGACACCAAAATATAAAAACTGTACCATAGAAATACACATTGCCAACTGGTAGATAGGTTATAAGTCATAAAGAAGCATTCACAGCCTCACCAGTGAACAGGTCTCTTCTTGCCGAACAAAAAGTGATCTGACCCTTAAAACGTGTGAAACAGGTGGTGAACTGAATCTATGTAAAGCTACAGCAAAGCCTAGATACTTCTCAGCTACAGAATAGATTCACCCATCTGTAGTGGCTCGATTCCCACCATTCTGGGCATAAATCTCATTTACTTTTATCTCTGTGGTTCTTTCACATACAACGTGTTGTATGCAATAAGAATGATGTGAAGTGGAGAGATGTAAGCAGACCCATGGAAAACAGTGAAAATAGTCATGGAAACAACTGAGGCTTTGGAATTATAGGACAAGGCCTTTAAAATAACTACTCAAACTTGTTAAGAAGGCGATGGAAAATATAGACAGCATGGATGAACAAATAGATAATTTTAGCAGAACTTACTTTAAACACAAATAGAAATTCTGGAAAATAGGCAGTAATAGAAACGAAGCAGTCCTTGTGCAAAGTGCACACTGGACCCAGAAGAGAATAGAGTCAGAAATCTAGAACACAATTAGTTAACATGATTTAAAATGGAACACAGAGAGAAAGAGTGGGAAAATACAGAACAGCGCATCTGAGTCTTTCCTATTCTATACTTTGAGGTGGCAGAGTCGCCACTGGAGGGGCGTCTCATCAACCGTGAGCATTTATCATTTCATCCCTCTTTCTTATGTTTTTACATAATGCTGTCACGTCATCAGACTGATGAAGTGGAGCTGGAGATATGAGGGAATTGCCATTCGAAATGTTCTAGCGGTTTGCAGTTTCCATTAAGTTTTGAGTTGGCTGCCACTAAATTTGACAGAACTAGAAAAAAAAGGGCAGAGACAAATATATCTGACTTTATTTTTCTAGTACTTCGAATATGGATATACAAAAAGAGATTAGAATAATCTCTTAACAAAGATTTATTGTATCTTTTCCTTTGTGCATATTTTCATATATATTTGAAAAGCATTTGTTTTGCAGAATACCATGTTTAATATAGATTATAATATTGTTTAATCTTTTTTCAAGAATTATTTTATTTAACTTTTATCTATTTATTCATTATTTATTTTAACCTGAACAGAGAGGGACAGAATGAGAGAGAGAGAGAGAGAGAGAGAGAGAGAGAGAGAGAGAGGGAGAGAGAGAGAGAGAAAGCCACCAGGTCCAGGACTCAAATTGTCATTGGCCATGTGGGAGTCCAGTGGCCTTAACCCCCATGGCACCTGTTGGCCCTGAATTCTTCAATCTTATAAATTAGCTGAAACTTTAAGTTGATCCTATAGTTTGCCATTTACTAAATCCTACATTTATTTATATTTTATTTGCGTTACTCTTACTTGAGTGCCAAAATTTGCTTGTGGCAGCACGGAAAAATTCTGTGGCCCTGTTATCCTGTTAGTTATCCTAGTTGAGACGTGCATCATTTCCAGGCGTGACCCATGAAAACCTCCCACTGCATCCTCCCCTCCCTCTGTGCCTCCTGGTTAGTACCTAGACTCTATCAGGCTGCCTCTTCTGCTTAGATCTTCCAAGATCTGCCTGACCCAGCCATTCTGCTCTCCCTCTCACTGTGATCAGAGCAGCAGATCACGGTCAGTGTGAGTGTGCAAGGACCAGCCATCAGGCCTCCCAGCGTATCTGCTCTGACAGCGTGTGCTTCCCTAGCAAGTGCAGCATTGCGTATTTTGAAAGTTTTATTTTACTTTATGTCTTCCATTGGAGGGGAGGTGGGTCACAGTGTCCTCCTGACTTGGTTCATCCCAACCTCAGTGAACCCAAAGAACGGACACACACTAGTGACCTGGTGTGTCTCCCTGTGACGTCAGCCTCGTAGAGCATTATTACTGTGCTGCATCACTGTCTGGCCCACTTTAAGTTTCTGTTGAGTTTTATGATAAAACGAAGAACATGGAGGGAAGCTGGTACTGTGATGGTCCAGGTGGTAGATCTCACATGGCCAACAGCATGTTTTGATTCCTGAAGGGTTTGGAAAACATACACATGTGTCTCAATCCCGACAAAAGAAGGGAGGAGAAGGGATTGTGGTGTGGTCATCACCTCCATTCCCTCCACGGGTGTATTTCTCACTTTCCCTCTCTCTCTCCCTCTCTCTGTCTCTCTCCAGTGAGTGCAGACTTCTAAATCAAATAAAAACCAAAGGAGAATATGATCATAGATGAGTCAAGGAAAAAAGAAAAGAAAACATGGTGGTCCTTCTCAATCCCAGCTTTTCGGTGGGGCATTTTTCATAGTTGTATTATTATTCTGAACCTTTCTAGGTTCACGGCACCTTTTAATCACTGGAGTTTTTGCAGGAACTGGGCTTCATTCAGACTCAACAATTATCAGACTCACCAACATTTATTTATTTTTTTCTTTCTACTCATTCACTTTTGTAGGCATTTCCCATCATCCTCGTCCCTAAAAAAGTGAAGCATTTTCATGTTTTAAATATGCATTTATTAGACTCTGCTCCTGCAGAGAGGGGACTGTTCTTTGTGTGCTCATCTTTGCTGCCAGTTCTGTATCTCACACTTCCAGTAAGCATGCCCTTAAGATCCATCCATGTGGCTAACTGTGCCTCTACTCCATTGTCCCAAGGCAATGAACATTTCCTTTCTTTAGAGTAAGTACAATTTTTAGTCGCCGTGTCTACTGTATGGAGTGTCCACTCGTGGGGGCAGGCAGGTCCGCATTAGTGAGGGAATTCACGCTCAGCATGTCCACTGGTTCCGTGCTGCTTGTGGAAAGGACATGACTGCTTCGAAACTGTCTTGATTTCTTCTGTGGGTTGTTTTTTTTTTTTTTTTTTTTTTTTTTTTTTTTTTTTTTTTTTTTTTTTTTTTTTTTTTTTTTTTTTTTTTTTTTCCCTTTCAGACTTGCCACAAGCCCAATAGAAAACAACTGGGGCTGGCAGGTGGCATAGTGGTTAAGGTGCTAGACTCCCACATGGCTACCCACAATTCACGTCCTGGACCTGGCAGCTTGCTTTCTCACTTTCCCTCTCTCTCTGGTCAAATTAAAAAAAAATAATAATCATGAATAAAATTAAACTATTTAAAAAATAAGAAAACATAACCTTCCACAGGGACTTTGCACACCTTTGGATACACTGGGTAAGAAAATAGAGGAAAAAAAAAATCACACCAGAAGCCATCGCAGTATACACACTCTCCCACAGACTGTAGCTTTGGATTGTAAGATTGGCCATTTAAGGGCTTATGGAAAGGTGAGCAAAGAATTCATGTATATTTCTGAGATTTTGGCGTATTCTTTCCCTAAGAGTTTATAGATGAGATCTGTTTGCCCAGGAAATGATGCTAGAAGTATCTTACTTTATGGCTTTGTCACCAGGTGCTTCGGTATGCATGATGGAGGGCACAGGGCCCACTATCACGCCACCTCCAGGGTGGGCAGACAGCCTCCACTCACTCACGGCCGGCAGCAACTCAAGGGTACTTTTTCATCTCTAGCAAATGCATCTTACTAAGAATCCTACCAAGTGGGATTTTTTTTTCTTTTTCTGAGAGCTCCATCCATATAATTCTGTTAGCCAGTGGACAGTGTGAGTCCTGTGGGCTGGAGCGACAATCTATGTAGGCTACTTTGTAGACTGGGTTGAAGAACTGATATAAATCTGAAGCAAAATGTGGCTTCTCTACTGCTGTCCCTGCTTTCTCTGTATTTTTTTTTTGGGGGGGTGGCAAATTCCTAACACAACCTGAGTATCGAGAGCTGAAGAGGGGAGCTGCCAGTGGCTTGATACTCAAGTAGAGACAGCACACCTGGAAAACTGCAGCTTTTATCAAGATTAACATTTGCTTACAGAAATAATATATTAAAATCCAATTTATTTTATAGCATTTAAAATGAAGACATTATTAATCTAGATAATCACTATTTACTGAAACTCTGCTATTGGGTTGTCGGAAAAGTCATAATGCATATAACACATTTTTACATAGAAAAAGATAGAAAAAAAATATAGCATGACTTTTAACAATCCAGTATATGCCAAGGGCTGGGAATATAGGGGTAACCCTCCAAGACTGAAAAACTATAAAGAAAGAAAAGACAATAGTAAGCTTCATTTTCAAGCTTGAACTCCCTGGTCTACCATCTTGCTTTCTGACAGGGTTAATAACGGACTGGCCTCTTCCTCCTGGGATTCAACTTTGGAACGCGAAGCACGGGGCATTTTCTCGTGTTTCCTTTAGCGTGCCGCTTGTGTTTATATACTGTTTTTCTTTTTCTTTTTTTTTTTTTAATGTTTATTTACTTCTTCTTCGAGTGATAGAGTTAAAAAAAGAAAGGAAGAAATCACTCTCAACACAGTCTCAAGAAAGGATCCCCCCAAGCCATAAGGTAGTCCCAGGTTGTGGACAGACTCAGGGTGATGTTAGATTTGAACCAGAAACACTCCCAAGTGGAATGCTTCACAGAGCATTGTGTTTAACTGTTATCTCACCGTCTGACCCCCAGATACTCTTTACTCAACTCTTCCCACTACTCCATCCCAACTTAAAAACCAAGGAGAAAAATTAACATAACATTTATTACAAAATACCTTATTGCATAAAAACACATAGAACACAGAAGGCAGTCAGAAAATGTAATACTCAGATTTGTTCATGTTACCTGAATATCAAGTTTTCATTATTTTAATGCGTGAATAGTATTCAATTGTAGGGGTGTGTGTGTGTGTGTGTGTGTGAGAGAGAGAGAGAGAGAGAGAGAGAGAGAGAGAGAGAGAGAGACAGAGAGACCTGCACTACATTTTGTTTTTTCACTTGTCTGTTGGTGAACACCTAAGTTTTGTCCATATCTTGGCTGTTATGAATTTTACATTATTTTAAGTGCAGTAAACAAGGAACAGAAAGAAAAAAATGACATATTCTTACTTATGTGTGAAACTAAGAGTTCACCTTATGTAAACAGAGTCAAATAGTGTTTACTACATGCTGGGGAGGGTAGGGGGGAGGCAGACAGGGAGAGGGTGGTTATTGGGGATGTAATACCAGTCAGACAGGAGGACCCAAATGAGGGTTCTAGAGCACAGGAGGGTAACTATAGTTAAGAAAAATTTATTGTCTGTTTTAAAAGGGTCAAAAAAAGAGGATTTGAATGTGCCCAACACAAAGAACTGGTAACTGTTTTAGATGAAGGATATGCTAACTACTTTCATTTGATTTATTGTATTCATGAACTAAGAAATCATACTGTCCCCACAGTATGTATAATTAATATGTGTCAGTAACAAATGTCATTTTCCTTATTCCCACGTCCACTTTAAAGTTATTTGGTATCTGCTTAACTTCCTTGTAAGTAGTCTTCATGTTAAACTATTTCATTGAGGCCTGTGTCCTGTTCTTATGCTCAAATTTTTATTTTGTTCTGAACTTTGAAGGACTGGAGAAGGAAACTGAAGGGAAATAATGATGGAAGTATTAAAACTACATGACTTTAGCATACTTAAGGTTTTTAAACAAAGGCAAAATATGGATTCTGAAGAGGAAGCATGAAGTGGCTTGTAGTTTTATGAATTCCATTTCTAAATAGTAATACTATTAAAACAAAAAGAAAATTAATAGATCCATAGTTGATATAAAATGCCATAGTTTATAGACTATCACTGATAATAAAATTTTACTCAAAGTACTTTTGTTATAATTTGGAATGGAAAATAATGTCTGAGTACATAAAAAAGTAAGCTATAAAATTAATCTGGATAAACGTTTCATAACATTCGAATGGCATAAAGTCAACGATATTTTAGGGTGCCCTTTAGAATCACAAACTGGATAAAACGGCAATTTCTGTTGGAAGGAAAATCAAATTCTTCCACTCTAATATAAATGAGCAGAGGATTTCTCTGAAAGCTTTTAATCCACTCTGGCAGTCAATCTTCTTATGGAGAGAGCTGTCCTATTATTTAGACCTTCTAAGTAAAATTCAACCCGAATTAATAGTGATTGCATTGTAATGAGAAGGTTAGAGCTGGTTTACGTGTAAGTTCTGCTCCTTGAATTGTGGAAGAAGTGCATGGCAAAGTCAAACAAAAAATGTTTATTGTTAGGTCACTTCTGACCAGAGTACATAAATGTAGCCACATGTTGCTTAAGGATCAGGACAGACTCTGAGGAAAGTGTTACTGGGCGATTTCATGACTGTAGAGCGTACTTACCCAAACCAAGACAGCCCAGACTCTCACATTCCTAGGCTATGTGATTCCAGTGGCCTGTGTGTGGTCTAGTGACCTCAATGTCATTCTGCAAAGCACACCTGCAGTTCTCCCTGGTTCTCTTTCTCCACCTACTTAGTGTCAATGGGTAGGATTCTTCTTTTTTTTTTTTTTAATTTAAAACACCTTAATGATTTTTAATGATACAGAGCATTTTCCTCTCTTAACACATGTAGTTCAGAATGACATCAATGAGGATTATGTTTTTTAGAGAAGACCGAGGTTCCAGAGTAGAGCATTGTGAGAGAGGAGGACGGCTTTGCTGGGGAATGAATTCTGGCCCAGACACCACCGACGAGCTAGGAAGTGAGCCTGTGGTTGCAGGTACCGTGGCCTAGTCATTCTTTTTCCTTTTTAACTGTATACATTGTTACAGGTTTTCATTTTAGTGAAATGGTACAAATTAGAGCCACTAGAAGGTGGAGATAGTGTACATAGACAGAATCTAGGATGGTTCAAGGGTGGAGTTCCAGGAGATCCTCCGTGGAGTCCTGGGTACGGTTGCTCCTCATGGGTAGGAGTTGGACGGTGGCTTCTCTCGTTTCTTCCACACATTAAACGACCTTTCAAATCAAGATAGTTAGCACGTCACCATCTAAATCATTGATCATGACTTTGTGTTGGCAGCATTCAAAATCTTCTCTTTTGACTATTTTGAAACATAAAACGAGTTTCTGTTAACTAGAGTTACCCTCCTGTGCTACAGAACACTAGCACGTGTTCCTTCGGTCTGGCTAGAATGACGTATCGGTTAACCAGCCTCTCCCTGTCCGCTTACCCCTGTGAACCAGCCTCTCCCTGTCCGCTTACCCCCGTGCACCTCTGAATCTAGTAAACGTTATTTGACTCTGTTTACTTGAGGGCAACACTTTCAGTTTCACACATCAGTAAGAATATGTCATTTTTTTCTTTCTGTGTCTGCTTGACTTTCCTATTCACAATAGCCTCAGTGGTGAAATAATCTGGAATCGGGGGTGAGTCCACACTGGGTAGCCTTCCTCTGGAAGGTAATTTCTAGAATGTACAACAGCCTCGACCCTTTTCAACCTCCTCCTTTCCCCTCATTATCCTCTAATCTCAATTTCTCCTCATCCCATCCCATCCCTGACTTGAGATGCAGCAGTCTTACTGTTAGATGCAATTACGCAACTTGACGTTTTGGGAGTGGGTTCATATTCTGTGGGTGATAGGAGACAAAAGAAAATGAGTTCAGTTTTGGTGCTTTATCTGCACAGAAGGAGATACATTGCCGAGTTTAACTTCCTGATGGACGTTTAGCGGCGCTGCCCTGCTTTAAATTCCTCCCTGTTAGGTTTGCCCGCCTCGAAGTGCACTATCAAAAGTCATCTGCTTTCATCTAGTCTTCTAGGAAAAAGGAGTTTGGAAAACAGCTGTCTTGCCATATGTTTTACATAAACTGAGTTAAAACAAAACAAAACGGTTTCTGAAATTAACTAGGTTTCTGATGCATCTGAAAATGCACTTTTGTAAAAGCTCTTATTTTTTTATTTTCTCTAATAATTTACCATAACAGCAATAAGAAGCTAATGCTCACCCTAACTTCTAAGCACCCAAGTAATCAGTTAATTTTTCTTCTTTATTTTTTTCCTTTTTTAAAAAAATATTTTTCTTTCTTTTCTTTCTTTTTGCCTTTTCTTTTTTTTTTCTTTTTTTTTTTTGTAGTTTTTGCTCTAGGGCGTGTGTACTAGCCAGACAGAGAGAGAGAAAGAGAAAAAGGAAAAATAAGAAATGATCCCCCAGGGGCATAGCCACACTGCAGTCCCTTCTCCTCCATTCTTCTCTCGGGGTGTTGGGCACACAAGCACGCACACCTGGCATGTCTCCCAAGCTGTCAGGTCTGGACTTGAACCACACAGGAAGCCATGTGGCATCCAGATGCCTTAACTTCCACGCCACCTGCTGGCCTGAAGAGTTTTCTTCTAATTGTCCTTCACTTTCAAGTAAATGGTAAATACATGATAAGAGATTGTAAGGAGCAGCTAAATACAGTTAACAAGTTTTCTTTGTCTCTGATTATCACCCAAGGTTATGAAAGGTATTCTGTCGTTAAGCATTATGTAAAATTGTGTGTAAATCCTTCTCTAAGTGCACTAGAGCAAAAATAAAAATGCAGGGATGTTAATCAGGCACACAGCAACATTCAAAATTCACCTAGGGACTAGCTGAAGCTTTCAGGCCTAAGAAGTTCCTGACATCTGACACTTCACCATTAGCACATAAAGGGTTTCTTCTTCTGGGAGACCTGGGATGTAGTCCTGACTGGGAAAGTCAGTGATCTGGGATTGAGGACAGTCACATGTACCTCCAGAATTGGCTGGAAAGCTGATGGTGCCAGTACTGAGAATAGAAGTATCCAACAAAATATTTTCCCAAAGATTAATCTTAAGGTGTTTATGATATTAAAATCTATTTAAGCCCCTTTGGTTATTGTTATCCCAGCTCAGAAGAGCCATAAAATTCCGCACCATGCTCCCAACTGTGACATTTGTCTCCATTTCTGCTGCAGTCCCCTTTATACAGAAGCAACATAGGCAAGAATACATTGACTAAGAATACATTGACTAAGAATACATTGACTGATGCTGAAGCATTTGGACAAATTAGCTTGCTCCAGTGCCTGTGACCATCTTTGAAAAAGACAAAATGAATTCTACTTGGCATTAGAATATAAAAATAGTTCAGAAGTTTAGAAGATTGGATAGATTTGAGATACCAGAGGGGTTCTTGTAGAATTATACAGCATTTAAATTTTATTATTAATTATATTTTGAAATATTTGTAACTATGACATCAGTTTCAAAATTCAATGATTATTTCTAAATAGGTTTTATTTCTAACTTCTTTAGAATAGGAATAGACTAAAATTTATTCTTCTCTGTTACATATTCTATACTTGTAAGCAAATCCATCTATCTATATACCTATCTCTCTATCATTTCTCTTATATTTAGGAATTTCTGGTCCAGAACCTTACCCATTACAAAGGCCTCAAATTCTGGGCAAAAAAATAAAAATAAATTTAAATGTGGATGTATATTCAAGTGACATAGATGAAATTACTATATATAACAAATTTGAAGATAGAGGTGAAAAAGAAAGGTAAAAGTGTGATGACTTAAAATATGCTAGATACAGATATAAACTATGTCAAGAAATTTAGATTTTCATAAGCCTCATGGGCATAAAATGAAGGGGAAAGGCTTTAAAAAAGCTTATAAAAAAGTAAGCTATAGGGGAAAATTATGTATTAACATAAACCTAAACATATTATTTTAATACAAATTAATTGATTCAATTAAAAGAAAAGCCTTACAGTAAATAAGTAAAAAATCTAGCCAATGTAACAATAGTGATCTAAGATAAAATAGACTTTTAACTGAAAAATCATTAATGGTCTAAGGGAAGTATTGCTTAATGATTAAGCATCTAGGTAGCAATAATTGGTTTGGAAACATCCAAGAAGAGAGAGTAGTCATACATTTCAATGTATTTAAGGATGTGGCTTTAAAATATGCACACAAAAAATGAAGACATTTTTAAGAATTTATAAAAATCTGCAATTATAGAGGAAGATTTAAAACTATACTTCTCAGACTAAATGGATTAAACAAACACCTTTTTTAAGTAGGGACTTCCAAAAATAACATGACTGCAAAAATCATGGCTTTCTATTTTACTTCTGCAAACCACCTTGGAACAAAGGAAGAATAGAAATCAAAACTAGAATCTAAATGTTCAGTGAATCCGAGAAAACTACATGTTCTACCAATTGTAAAATAAGGGTAAGGGTTGACAAGGAGGGCAGAGGGAGGACAGGCGCGTGGAAGGCGAAAGCACGTGTGGAGAGTGCTGAGGGGCCTGCAGGGGCAGGTGTCAGAGCCTTCCACAAACAAGGGTTTAGAACATGGCAGCCTCCCTTTGAAGTTTGAAATGGGGCATTTGTTACAGTTGGCATGGGCCCTGGGGTGAACAAGTGGTCCACAGCTCCACTGAGCATGCCGTGCTTGGGTGAGACACATGGAGGGCAGGCCATGTAAGGACTCACACAAATAGCACATCCTGCCCCGGAGACAGCAAGAAAGGACATTCGGGGTGTGAAAACCAAGCATTCCTGCAACTCTCTCTTACCCTGCAAGCCCCACACACACCTTGTGAAGATAGCTGTTCAACAGAAATCTAACACTCTCCATGATGAAGAATATACCAGGAACCATTGAAGTTTCCATGTGAAGATTCTACAAGAAAAGAAGGAGAAGGAGAAATGGAGGGATGAGAGGGTCAGGAAAGAGAGGCCAGACTCACTTCCAGAAAATCGATGCCATGGAGGTGATAGAAATTGCGATCAACATTTTTAAATGAGTTAAAGTTTAACTTGAGATCATCTTTTTGAAGGAAGACTCCAAAGGAGGAATAGGAAAAAACAATCTTAGAAAAGCCAGAGTAAACTTTGGAGAATTTCAAGGGAGCACAAACATGCAGCCAAACATAGTAAGATGCAAAGGGACAGATGGAGTGTGTGAAGCCAGAGGGTCTGAGCTGTTCCTGGAGCTGCGCTTTCTGGAGACTCTGCCCTTCCCCGGCAGCCCCTCCATGAATATCACATCGCATCCGGCAGTGCGTCCTGGGCACCGGCAACGTAGTTCCTCCAGTAGCAGCCAGGCTCCCTGTCCGCGATGTGCGATGGAGAGTTGGCGGACTGGCGGACACCA
Source organism: Tupaia tana (assembly GCA_026018925.1). Lineage (NCBI taxonomy): Eukaryota > Metazoa > Chordata > Mammalia > Scandentia > Tupaiidae > Tupaia > Tupaia tana. Next base: position 160,982,555 of record JAKSZU010000007.1, on the reverse strand, counting down.
CCCACCCCCCCCCCCCCCTGCTCTGCACGTGTTGCTTCAGAGAAGGGAATTCATCCTGCTCAGGGCACCTGCTGCCTGCGCTCACCCAGGTGACCTGTCATTGGACCTGACCGCAAACCAGCATCCCAGCAAGGAGCCCTGGATGAAGGTGGGGTGGTGACAGTCTAGAGCTTCTGGTAAACTCTGCTGGGACAAGTAATTGAAAGTGTCTGCCCTTTATAATCTGTGACCAAACTGTCATTTTAGTCATTCCCAGATACTCCTGCCTTAAAATAATATGTTTTCCTTAGAGTCTTGAGAGTAGGACTTTCTAGGAAGTGCTTTGCGACTTCTCTCTATGTATGCTTGAGCTTTTTCCAGAAATACACATTTATCACCCTGTCCAATTAGGAAAAAAGCCTTGAAGGCTCAGCTCTGGAATTCCTTTCCTCCTAGTGTCCTCATTAAAACTTTCAACTTAAATGGATTTATTATTATTATTATTATTATTGTTATTATATTAGATGGGGTCTCACTATCATTTTCTTCCTGCCTCAGCCTCCAGTGTAGCTGGGACCACAGGTACACCCCTAACATTTAGGGTGGGCTGGGAACAGAACTTGGCCCCCCGTATGGTCTTGGCCTGCCAGGCAGCAGCTTCTGTCAGTGCATACCACGCAGCTGGATCTCGCATGGATACCTTTTGTTTTGTCTTATCACTTTAAATCAACTAGATAGATAAAACATGTAGAATTGTTTGGTAATGCCATCATTAAACCATTATTATGGATGACGTAGGAGTAGTACATTTGATGCCCCAAGTAGACTTTCTTTAGGTTAACTAAAAACTCACAGAGTCTGAAAGAACATTAAGAAAAATATGTTTAATTTGGGTTTGATACGTTCCTTACAGTCCTTTCAGAGAGAAGTCCTAAATAACAACATGGGTTTGTCTGGCCTTTTCTATCAGCATCACTCCCTGCAGGTCTCCCAGGTCCACACCTCAGTTCACCATTTGCCACGGCCCATCCGGGGGGAAGCACATGTGCTTCTGTTGGACCACATGTCTGCTCCTGCTCACGCTTAGCTCACTGATCTTCATTTGCTTCCAAGCCGCAAATGCCACCTTATTTTTCTTATGATGGCTGCCTGTCCTTTTCCAAAGTCAAATTTCTCCTAATCATGTGAATCAGAAAGGAGGAGGAAACAAATGGCTCTTTGTATAAATGTGCCTTCAGGCAGTGATAGCTTCAACATCTTGTGCGTCTTTATAGCTCCCTATTTCACAATCCTCTGAGCATCTTCAGTATGACTTTTATGCTAAGAGAGTTTCTATACCTAACTTTAAGCTGATTCATGGTTGACATCCAAGAAGAAGGAAGTAGGAAGCAGAAAAGTCCTCCTCAAGCTCAGTATGCAAGTCAGTTAAATCCCAGCACTGGGTAGATGAGATTCTTCAAGAGAAGCAGTTCTTCCTACTCATCTTTAGTCCCAGGTCTAGCAAGATGTGGAAAACATGAAGGCCTGCCCGTGTTTACTGAAATTTAAGTACATATTCATTATTTATACCTAATATATAGCTAAGGAGTGCAAAATGAATTTGGTTTACAGTAGCAAATAATAATATCTGAAGCATTGATAGTATAAAGCTTGGAATTACCTAGTCAGAGGTAACTTTAAATACTTGTTAAGACACTCTGGAGTTTGTCAAGTGCTTCAGTTTATAAATTCTTTACATAGATAGAATGAAGAGCTTCTTTTCAGAATAATCAAAACTTGACACCACTGACTCAGTCAAACAGTATTTTGAGTGCCCAGAGAAAAGTTGCAATATGAAAGTTGTTCAAAGAAAATGTACATTTTTCCTCTGCAGCACACTTGAATGTCACTGTGCTCTTCTTCGGGTGCTTCTTCAAAGGAGCAATCTGACTGTGATGGCATGTGTTCGAATAAATCTAAGTTTTCACATCATAACAAAATTAAACAACAACAAATCTTTCATTTTATGGCAGTAGTTTCAGTGCTTTTCAGGAAGATACAGACTAGGCTCGTCTAGGATTGAGTCTTCACTGAAAAGTTTTGGACTCTGCCTCAGATTGGGCTCCATGGAGCTTCTGAGGTAGAATTTCCAGTGAAGGCTTCTGTCAGTCCTATGAGGAACACTGAAGCAGGTATGATCCAATAGAGCTGTCCTGAATCGGGGCAAGGAGACAAAGGAATTTTTACCCCAAGTAGATCTGTTATTGCCTGAAGGCCACCCTGAGAAAGGGGCATGCCCTTGGATGCCAGTGCTCTCTCCAACAGAGGCAGTTCCTGAAGGATGGAAACCAGACGCCTATCTGTGCGCTGGGGAACATGAGCAAGGATGACAGGATGGTAGATCCTTCATAAACTATTGTTGCATCTAGCTATGTATTTAATTCGAGCCAATGAAATGTAAATTACAAAAATTCATTTTTATTGATAAAAAAGAAAGGTCTGGATTATACCTTAGTGGGTTATATTTTTCACTTAATTCATTAAAGAATTAAAAGTATAGACAAATTCTGTCTAGGTAGTTTTTATGTGAATGGTTCTCTGTGAGTTGGCCAAGTTAATGGATTTGACTATTTTTACTTAGGCTAATGGACTGATATCAAAGCTTAAGTAGAAATGAAAATGTAAATGTGTGTGTGGTGTATGGATTTGAATATCCAGTTGGCAATAGCATCGCTCTAAGTTAAAATTAATTTTAGTTCCTCGAAATGTATAATTTTGACCTGCTTCATAGTTCCCTTGTGTAATTCATTTTATCTTTAATGAAAGAAGAATGTTAGACAATTTTTAACACTCGAGAATCATAGAGTTTTGCCTTCTACATATTTTACCTTGTGACTCAGCACAAACAGGGGAAGTTATTAATGAATGGTTATTTCTGGAGTTCTATCTCCTATGATGTTTAATAAATATTTTATAATAGAAACTTTATTACCTATATTTTATTAGTAGCCTTTGAGTTTTTTAATTATTCAGAATCAATGGTACACATAAGACAATAAGTCAATGTTATTAAAAATTTAGATAATTTTATTCATTAAAAAGACAGCTCCTTAGTAATTTTAGCATGAGAGCTGCATTATATGTCATACCTACTATGCAACCTGCTTTTCAAAAATGCAATATTTAAACACAGAGTTATTAAGTGTATGCTTTGAAGACAAGATAATTTTAATAATATTGCTAACTCAATGAATATGCTTTCAAAGAGAAAAACTTCAGAAATGATACTGAAATTTAAATAGAGACAAAATTTCAGTTGATTTCACCTAAAGTTATGTTTTTTCTTGAAACTGCTGTTGCTGAAACTTGAATGTAAAGCAGTTGATCAAACTGCGTCCTTTACAAGCTTCCTGATGACCATGCCAGGAAGAGAGAACATGGTAGATTTGCTTTCAATCTCCAACAAACACGTCGGACAGGCTTGGCAGCTCAGACCAGGCTTGGCAAGCGTGCAAACTCTGACGTACAATGGCAGCAGAAAACCAATACGTTCTGCAGCTCTATTTCATTGATCCTTGCCAATTGCAAATAGTTCCTTTTTATACATTTTTGGAATTACTTTGCATGCAAAATTTAAATATTTTTGAGAAAATGTATGCCCTTTAATGATATTTCTATGTAAGATTGAAGTTAGGCCTCAACTACATGCTGAAAGGTAAAGTTAAATATATGTTTATGTTATCAGTTATTGAAAAAATACGAGTCATGTAATTAATTTTATTGAAGGATTAATCAAGGATATTTTAGATAGCTCATTTTAAAGTACATATGATGATATAATAAGATTATTTTAGAATGTAAAAATATGCAGAATTGCCGGGGACCAGCCTCGGCGTGGGTGGGTTATCTCGACGGGGGGCAGCGCAGGTGAACAGAAGACACAGGCCTCGGTGCCTTTTCAGGCACGTCCTATGCCGGACATCCCCCAGAGATCGCTCTCTGGGGAGTGACAACTGCTAGGAATCATCGTGCCTTTTTATTGAAAATGTGTTACATGCAAGTAAATGGGAGAGGGGCTGCATGCTTTCAATTATCAGCTCATAAAGTTTTTAACAATAGGGAACATAGATTCTATTCAGGGTTGGATTAAGGGTGGGTCTCATGCAGTTAAGGATTGGATTAAGGGTGGGTCTCGTGCAATTCCGCATTTGTAGGTGGGTCTCCATGGAATTGTAGGTGGGTCTCCATAGAATGTAGTTTTGGGAAGGCGGTTCCAGTAAGCAGAGATGATTATCAGCTGATGCAGTGCAGCAACCATTTTGTGATTACCAGGAATGGCTCTGAGAAAAGAAAATCTCAAGAATAGATATTAGTTCCTCTGGATCTTAATAAAGAATGATACTTACATAGTTTTATAGGGATCTAAAACTTGATTTGAGGAGTCCTAAAATATTTATCTATTTCGCTTGGTGAGGGTGGAGGTGTCCGGGCCAGTTTTGACCTAATCCTATTTTAAGTAAAGAAAGGATTAAGTTTACCTTAAATGTATTTTGAAGGGCCTTCCAAAGGTCAAGATTATTTCTGCCTAGATAGAACTTCAGCCCACTCTCTACTGTGACCATGGAGATAAAGCATTGTAATTAATAGTAGGTGATTATAGCAAAGGGGAGCGGTCGGGGGAGTTCCTGGAAAATTTTATCATATACTCAGGATGTATAAGAGAGCTATGCAATTCTTTTATAGTAGTAAATTGGGGAGTCAGAGGGGGGTCGCTTCCCAGCAAGGCTACCAGTTTTCTGGAGCAAATAGCAAGCAGCCTTGCTGACATGCTAATTGACCCAAGCTTTGTTCCAAGGTCAGAGGGTGCACAACAGTGGCTTTGCCAGCATATTGACCTGACCAGAAGCGGAGCTCAAAGGTCTGGGGGACTCAGACAGATCCTGGGGCCTCACCGGGTCGGACTCCTCCACAGAATTATTGAGGCATAGTATTTATTATTATTATGCCATTCACAAGAATAAATAAAAGTTCTGTAAGACAGTTTGTTTTACTGATTTAGATAATATAACTTAATTTACTAGTGTTCAAATTTGAACAGATGGTCATATATAATATAACTTAAGTTCATTTTATCTATGAATCAAAAAGAGGTAAATGGAATTACAAAAGGGGTATACATCATAGAAGAAATTTTAGAGAATACTATTTGGTATTTGTTTTAAATACTGATCTTCATATTACATGCATTCTTAATATAAAAAAAATACTCAATTTGCATACCCATAAGAATTATTCGATGTTTTGCATTTAATTCACAGATTATTTTGAAGATTTTTTCTTTCCAATCAACTGATGTTTACTTCAACATGATAAATAAAAATATTCCCCATAAGTGACTTATTTATTTTTAGAGTTTTCAACTAATTTACAAATGTGATTAAGCAAAATAAATTGCTGCTACTGAATGTCAATTTAAAAGATGTTTTCTTCTTTTATTTTCCAGTAAACAATAAACTAGATGTTTGAAATATAGATCAAAGTATATAGAAAATTGTTAGAAATAAGCTATAACTCAGACATAAATATTTGTAGAAATAGATACTCTTAATTTAAAAAGTTTGAAGAAAATAATAGGCATTTAAATTCTACATGAATTCTTTTGAACAGTTTTTCATGTTATATTAACTTATTGTTACTTTAATATTATAGAGTAGTAGCCAAAGAATAAAAAAGTCCTTATTTTATATAGGAAATCATTTTCTAGAAGTTGAGATCACAGATATTTAAATGGTGCAAAGGGGAAAATACTAAGTTTTTGTGTTTCAATAGGCTAGCTGAATTGTGTTAGTTATAATCTTTGGTTTCAGAAATTTTACTGCATGGTGAGTGTGTGCATGTGTGTTTAAGTTTTATTCTTTCTTGACATCATGGGATTTTTAAATTGAGGTTAGTTGCTTTTCTTAAAGTTTCTCCAACATTATCTCTTCAAATATTGTATTCATGGCATTCTTTTTTCCCTACTGTGAGACAGCAGACACTTCTGTTAAAGGTTCATGTCACTTGCCTGGCAATGTTTTGGGTGTTTAAAGAAAACTGTCCATCATTTTTTTTTTTTCTGAAAGCATTGTTACTTTTTAAAATTTTTAGTTCTCTCGTCCCGCCATAATAAATCTTCCATTAATTTTTACTTTAATTTGCAACATTACATTTACCAGTTCTAGAATTTATATGTATATTTTTCAAAGAGTCTAATTATCTATTGCATATCCTGAATGTTTTCCTTTGTTTTCTTGAATACATTAATCACAGTCTCCATCTTTTTTTCTTTTTTCTTTTTTTTTTTTTGGAGAGGTTTTTTTGTTTTTTGTTTTTGTTTTTGCTATAGGGCGTGTGTGCTTGCCAGACAGACAGAGAGAGACAGAGAGATAGAAAGCGAGAAATCACCCCCAGGGGGGATGGCCACACCACAATCCCTTCTCCTCCATTCTCCTCTTGGGATCTTGGGCACACATGTATACACGCCCGGCGTGAGTTTTAAGTCACCGGGTCCGGGACGCGAACTGCAGTCGACTACATGGGAGTCCAGCAACATAGCCATTATGCTAACTGCTGATCCCACAGTCTCCATCTTTTATAACACAAATTCATGAATAACTTTGTGGGTCTCTTTCTATTATCTGTTTTTTCTCTTGATCCCATTTCTTTCAATTCAAAACTTGGAATCAGATGTTCTGGATGACAAATCAATGAGTTTATTTAGGTTGCTTGTCTCAAGAGACACTGTCTAATCTCAGAAAGATTGCCTTGTTCAGTCAGGAAACTGATTTGATGGGAGCTCGGTTGCAGTTTTTGTGAAGTATATCTGATTGTCTGCACTCCTCCTAAATAGCCCTGTGAAATTGTAGCTGATATCTTATGATATTTGGTATGGTCTTTATCTCTTGCATATTTCAAACTCAACTTTTAGCACATTGGCAAGATAAGATTGCAGAAAAGTTGCTTTTTTTCCTTGAGTGTCTTACAGTCTTGATTCTTATCCTTAGCGATAAAATCCTTACAGTTTGATTCTTATCCATGCCATAAAGCTTGGCCAAATCCTTCAAAGGGAAAACCCATAGAGTATTGGGCTGACTTTCTTGGTAGGATCTTACACATTCTCCTCCGAGTTCTGACAACCTTGTCACTTCTTCAAAATTGTATTTCTCCAAACCATGAAAGAGCCAAAATTCCTACTGATTGCTGCTTTATTAAACAGCCCAGGTCCTCGTCATAGAGTCTCAGACCATTTCCCACTTTCTCTCCACACCACAACCAACAAGTGCCCTCAGGGAAACGTTAGCACCTCATTACATAAAACCTGAAATTATGGGATGCTTCCTTCTTCATCCTCGGGTCTTATTTGCCACTTCACTTCTCTAAATATATTTATAGGATTAACTGTAAAATCTCCAGCTTCTCTAGTTGTTCTTATCAGGTCCGATACAAGATGTTCCATCATGTTTTTAAAAGTTTGTGGAAAAATGGAATTGAAGTTTATTTTGGTTCAAAAATATATAAATCCATGCATTGACTTTTTTTTTTTTTTTTTTTTTTTTTTACAATATGTGTTTTACATGAACTTATCGAAAACTTCTCATATTAAAACATATACTCCTGGGGCCAGCAGGTGGTGTGGTGGTTGGGATACTGGGCTTCAACATGACTGACCACAGTTCATGTCCCAGACCTGGCGGCTCACTTTCTCACTTTCCCTTTCTCTCTGTCTCTCTCTGGTGAAGGCATGTGTCTTCTAGGAAGTTGAAAAATAATGGTAATAATTAATTAAATAAAATAAATAATTATTTTTTTAAAAAAATACATACTCTAAATAGAAAATAGAATGGAGTTATGTATTATATATCTGTCTTTCTCTGGCAAGTGTCTGCACCCTCTGACAATGAAACCACAGAAAAAAAGAATAGAAATCCCAATAGCAGAATGAGGCATCTACAGGGGAGTGACTGTCCCAAGCAGACTTCTGCAGCTCACTTTTGGAATAGACATATAATCCCTATTTGACAGCTGGGTGTGGGGAGCGCATTTGGCATGGCCAAGAGACCATAGCCTCTCCGGGATCCATGTGTCCACTCGGAGAAGTAGCCTTTCCACCTTGTCCAGTAAACAGCTCAGAGACTTCATGGATTCTCTACCTAGTCATCACTTGTACAGAAACGCACTTACCATCTGTTATGTTTTAACTCACTTACACCTGAAGCAAGTGAAATCAGCTCACTTGCTTACTTACTAAGAAATAAAAGAGGACCGCCATATTTATAGAACTTTGTTTCAAATATAAAAACCAATACTTGAAGAAATTAGACAATTACTGAAGGAAAAAATCTTAAATAATATAGAAATATTGACATGTGAGACATAATTACATTTCTAAGGAAATGAGAAAGGGCAAATATTTAAAATATTGGAAAATTTTGGTACGAGTATTGATGCAACTTTTACTCTTCGTAGATAGATAAATTGGTTGATTGCCAGAGCTCAAGTGCGCTCACCAGAGAGAGCTAAGACAAGCACCCTGTGATGGGACATGGTCTCTCCCTAGTCCCTTCTCTATTCCTCTATCCTATCAGGATATGGAACATACAGGCACAATGAGATGGAAATGAAAGAAGAAGGGAATATTTGGAGACTATTTTCCTTTTATTAGAGCTGACACATAATTAACATAAAAGAATGTGCACATACTTAATGTATATTATTTACATTTTAATCTAGATGTGCAACTATGAAACCACCATTGCAAGATAATAAATGTAAGCATTCCTTCCACTCCGCCTCCTGCACACATGCCTATCCATCCTCAACTACATCGATCTGCTTTTTGTCACCATAGATTGGTTTGCATTGTCTAGATTTTTAAGTCAATGGAATTAATTGGACAGTACATATTTTTGCCTGACTTCTTTAGCCAATCTCTTATTTTCAACGACAACTTTTCCTTTTTAATGCATATGTGGAGCAAGTATTCTGTTTATATTTCAAACAATGTAGATAAAGTCTTAATAGTGCAAAGGAAAAACCAGGAGAATTATTCTGTGGCTGTGAATTTCAGTTGGTAAGAACAAGGTTTTAATAAAATGCTTGTCATGGAGTCAATTCTCTGTTCCCTGCTTCTGTGGCATAGTTTCTCAATGAGATGTGCACTCCACATCCTGATGTTTCATCTTTCAAATGCATGGCATTGACTGGAAAGCAAAATAGGAAAAGAGACTGAGAGTGGTAAGCTCACCGCTGGCAGGAGGGGAAATCAAAATGTGAACTCTCTTGACTTAGGTTGGAAGTAAAATCATCTTCCCAATTCTTTGAATACAGATCAGAAAAAAAGGAAAGTAAGAATAATAAGAAAGAGGAGGGGCCAGCTGGTGGTGTGTGATTGAGCAGCGGGTGGCTGAGGTGTGGTTTGAGTCTCAGACTCAGCAGCTCGAAAAACACTCTGGACACGTTGCATGCATGTCCAGAATCCTGAGAGGGGAACAGAGAAGAGGGGATTGCAGACCAGCCCTCCTCCTGGGGTAGGCTAGAGGGAGGTACTCTCTTACTTTCCCTCTCTCTGTCTCTCTCCCTGGAAAATGCATGTGCCCTATAGAAAATTAGAAAAAAAAATTTAAAAAGGGGAAAAAATATGAGGAATTATAGTTAAAATATACTGAATGTCTATTACATAGTAGATGTGAATTTAAGTGACACATATTCCTGTGACTTCTCATAATTCTGTGAGCTGTGTGTATTAAGGTCACCATTTTACAGGTGAAGATACTGAGACACAGAAATGTTCATTTTTGCCCCAGCACCATGGTAGTTACTAGGTCAGTTCTGACCTGTGGTAGCCTGGATCGTGGGTTTATGCTGCTAACCACTGTATGATGTTGGTTACTATGTTAACAAGCATTTATGGAGTAACAATTGAAGAATTCTTATGACCAAATTAACTCTAAACCTTAAGGCTTCATCACCTCTATCACCAGTTTTTAGATATGAAGTATCTTTATTTAACTAAGCATAACGGATTGCATAGGAAGAGTTTGCCCCATGCCCCTCGTTTCTCATTACTCCGGGGAAAGAGTATTTCTCCCTAGTGCAGTGGACAGCTGTCTCCAACTTCTTGTTCTAAGCTTTGTTCTGCTCTTCCTTGTGACGCAGGATAGTGGGGTGCTCAGGCCAAACACCAATGTCAGGAGGACTGTGAGAGGACTGGGTTCTTGTCTCATACTTCAAAGAACCAGAGACACGGACACACAGAGGAGGAACAAAGAGGAGTTTATTAAGGCAAGAAAAGGAAAACTCCCAACAGGCAGGAGGTCCCAGAGTGGGTTGCCCTTGGAGCTGAGGGACTGGGTTTTTACCTAGCAGTACCAGCAACAGACTGGCTCTCTGATAAAGAAGTGGGCTTCAGAAAATAGCTACATTGTATCTGGGAGGCTTATTATTCTTCCTGGGGCCAACAGACCATACAATCTTATTTTTTTGTTAGAATGTATTTAAAACTAGCTGGCAAATAGAAACTGTTGCCCTTAGCTAGTTAGGTTCCACTCCTAATGTAGCCAGCTCTTTCTTTGTTAACATTTAGCCATCTGGCCGCTTCTCGGGTAAAGCTTTCTGTGTCTCTATCTTGCACCTTTCCCTGTCCGAACGTTTAATGTCCCTGTCTCCTGCCTTCCTTGCACACAGCTGTCCAGCTAAGGTCTACATTCCCCAGCCTCTATTCCACTAATGTGTGACCATGACCACGTGATGATTTTCTTACGTGGTCAGACATGAGTTCAGTAACTTCTGGATAATATTTAAAAATAACATGTATTTGTGTTGGTTGCATTCTTCCCTTTTCCTCACTTGCATACGTCTGCTGCATTCTTCATCGTTCCAGCATAGGGGACAGTTAGACCCTAGGTCTTTCCATAACAGAGACTGTCAGCAGTACTTCCTGGCTACATTGCAAGAAATTGATCAATCCTGTTTGAGGCTCTGTGCTTAGGTGTGGTTTGTGGGTGTTAACAAAGAAACAAAGGTAGTAACTGTCCTGATGAACATGTGCTATGTCACTAATCCCCTTAGAGATAGCTTTGCATTTCAGTACGTTCTCTTGTCCTTGAAATCAGAGAAGATGCAGCTCTAAGACAAAGGTGTATCACCGCTTCTCCAGATGTGGTAACTGAACATTCCTGAGTGGCCTGATAGGACTCCATTTGATACTTTATTACAATTTGTTTTGATTTCAATTATGCAAGATAACGTCAGCACTTCATATTGATATAGTAAAACGATTGAAGGCAGGTTTTAAATGTTTACTTCCTATGAAGATATTGACGCTCGAAAATTGGAACTTAGATAATTTTTTTCTTTGTTTCATGCTAAGTGATAATACATTTTACTGGCTTTTTAAAAGATTTATTTATTTAATTTTATTTTTATTATTTAATTTGCTATAGGACACATGTACTCACTAGGGAGAGAGAGAGAAAGGGAGAAAGCAAATTACCAGATCTAGGACTCAGATACTGTTTGACCATGTAGGAGTCCAGCACCTTAACCACCACACCACCTGCTGGCCACAATTTACTGTTTTTTAAAGTTTATTTCTTACACAAGAATGAGTCAGATAGGAAAAGAGAGAAAGAGACAAGCACTTCCAATAGGGAGTACATGTGGCAGTTCACCCCAGCCTCTGTCAGTGTCATGGCGTGTGTGTGTGTGTGTGTGTGTGTGTGTGTGTATGCTCAGGGTGTAAAGAGACACCTTGGGACAGGAACACGGTCTCTTCCTATATGGCTTCAGGATTGCATCCCTGCTGGTCTACATTTTACTTTGAAAAATACATAGGTTTTGGGACTAGCCATTAGCGTAATGGCTATGTCACTGGACTCCCATGTAGTCAACTGCAGTTTGAGTCCCGTACCTGGCAGCTTAAACTCATGCCAGGCGCGTGTGCATGGTGCCCAAGATTCCAAGAGGAGAATGGAGGAGAAGGGATTGTGGCGTGGCCATCTCCCCTGGGGGGTGATTCTTGCTTTCTGTCTCTCTGTCTCTCTCTGTCTTTCTGGCGAATGCATGTGCCCTATAGCAAAAACCTCTCCAAAAATAGAAAAAATAGATAGATAGATAGGTAGGTAGGTAGGTAGGTAGGTTTTAGACCAGTCCATGCTTTTGCGGTAAAGAAAAAACAAATCTTACATGTGATTTGAGTCCTGGACCCAGAGGCTTTAAAAACACACCGGGTGCGTGTGTGTGTGTGTGTACCCCAAATCCTAAAAGGGTAGAAAATGGAAAAGAGAGATGGTAGTGTGACCACACCCCACTCTAGGCTGTTGTCCCTCTCCTGCACTCTCTTTCTGTCTCTCTCTGGTGAGCACTGCAACTCTGGGGGGGGGGGGGGGGAAGAATAGGTTTTATTTAAGCAATTGTCTGTCTTGAATAGACTGAGTTATACTAAACAAAAATTAGAACATATTCCACAAATTTTTAATTAACAGGTAATACTTGAATACATTGGTAGAGGGCCAATGTGAGTTGTCAGCACAAAAATCCAATGTGTAGCAATTAAATCAGGGTGATTAGTATACTAGTTATCTCAACCATTTCTTATTACTGGTGTTGGGCATATTTCAAAATTTGTCCTTTTAGTTACTTTGAGGTACACAGCAAGATGTTGTTTTTTGTTTGATGCCAACTGGATTACTAGTCCCCAGAATCTTATGTGATAATGTCCCATAATATATGAATTATTCTTAAATTACAATGTGTATCTTTCAATACTATTATCTTTGCTATGCAAAAAGCTACTGAATATTTTGAAGTTTTGCAAATAAATATTAAAAATATATATTCATTGAAATATGAAACAAAGCACAAAATATAGTAATTCCATTGTTATTATAGTCACAAATTATTTGATGTAAGATTTAGCAGAAGAATGATAGGGTCATAGATTATTTGCTATGATTTTGCTTCCAAATAAGTTTTATTATGATGAGAAAGTGTCATCAGGCTTTAATAGTTATTGGAATTTTTCTGCTCTCATTATTGCATTAAAATTGAGTGAATCAACACTGCTGAAAGTAAATTAGAGCTATGTTTGCGTTGTTATTAAAATGAATAAGCATGAACAACAGTGAGCTAACTGAATTCATTTTTTAAGACTATGCAAAAAGTCTATCATATAAATTTAGAAATTATCTCAATTACCTTTTGTTTATCATCCTTATCATCTCCATCATGGTCAGAAGGCCTTTAGTTGAGATAATGCGTGCCATGTGAAACTTATGCAATTATAAGAATGTAGCATTTAAACTCAGAACTCTGAGATTCATTTTTTTTTTTTTTAAAGAAAGCTTGTTGGTATAGGGCATGTGCTCTTACCAGAGAGAAAGCAGAGATGGGAAGTGAGAAATCATCCTCCAGGGGGAATGGTCACCCCACAATTCCTTCTCTCTTCTTCTATTGGGATTTTAGGCATGCATACACGTGCACCCAGCGAAAGTTTTAAGCCACCAGGTCTGGGACTTGAACTGTTGACTATATGGAAGTCCAGTGACATAACCATTATGCTATCTGCTGGTCCTTTACAGAGAGGCGATGATATGCCACAAGAATGCCTTAGCATGACAAAATCCATTTTCTGTGCATTTTATAGTTTGAAACAAAGGTTTCTCTTTGTTTTTTTTTTTTTTTTTTTTTTTTTTTTTTTTTTTTTTGAGAGGTTTTTGCTATAGGGCACTTGCGCTTGCCAGACAGACAGAGAGAGACAGAGAGACAGAAAGTGAGAAGTCATCCCCCAGGGGGGATGGCCATGCCACAATCCCTTCTCCTCCATTCTCCTCTCGGGATCTTGGGCACGCACGCACACGCACCCAGCGTGAGTTTTAAGCCACTGGGTCTGGGGTGCGAACCGCGGTTGACTACATGCAAGTCCAGCAACGTAGCCATTACGCTAACCGCTGGTCCTGAAACAAAGGTTTTAAATCTTTATGCCCCGAACTTATTGTAAAGAGAAAAGGGATCCCATTAAAAAAAAAGTGCAGCCACCTTAATAAAGGACGGCAGTGCAGGGCTGGAGGACGCATTTTAGTAAGACAGAAGAGCAGCCCCAGCTAGCCATGGAGAGCATTTGGCATCACATTTTGGAGATATGGGCTTCTGAATCAACCACTCGGGAAAGATGCATTGCTAAAACTGCACTTTGTAAAACTCAATAGGTACAAAACACGTAAGAGGTTCAGAGCTGAGGACAGTGTGGAATAAGAGCAACGTAGAACAGAAGTTAATTCAAGAACACAAAAGCCATCACTGCTGCACTGTTTACATGTCTGAGACATCCCCTCACTGAAGTACCAGAAACCGCCACCCACCACCCTCTGCAGATTTTTTTCACTGCTATATACGTAAGTGTATTTATGCAATTTATGTAAAGAAAACCATATGTAATTCTTTACACAAAGAGACGGTCAATCATTCTTAACGAATACTTGTGTGTTTGTGAGGATGTATGTTTATCATTGTGTCTTTCTTTGGTTTCAATTTAAAAATTCCTTCCAAAAGCAATTCAACAGAGAAGTATCTGGATTGTACAGACTTCTTGAATTTTAAAGTAAGACTTATGCCTAAAGAGTAAAATTTACATAAACATGCTCTTTTTTGTAATGAAACACTTTATGTATAATACTGTAGAGACACTTAAAAATAATAAACAATCCAATGTAATTGGGAACAAGGTGATATTTAGCATATAATTGGAACAAATAAAAAAAATGCTACTGATACACAAGAAAAAAAAAAAAAAAAGAAATTGGGCATATACCCTGGAGTGGAAAAAAGATGATAGATTAGGCAATATTTGATTAAAATTTGAAAGAAAGTTTGAGAATTATGTGACCAGTGAGTACACATGAAAACTTATCAGTTAAATATTGTAGGAATTTACCTTGGTTAGTATCATCTTGATTCCACATAGTTTATTCCAGATTATAATTTTGAATCAAAATTAACTGCATTTTCACCATGGTATAAACTAAATATTTCTGTTAATTACTGTAGAAAGAGAAAGTCTAGCAACCATAAGTCAATTGCAAGTATTTTTTAATGAAGGAGTGCTCTTAGTTGTTGGTAATGGACTTACTTTTCTTTTTATGAGAGTTTTTGCTATAAAGTGCATGCCCTCACTGGGGATGGCTGAGCTGCAATCCCTTCTTTTCCATTCTCCTCTCTGGATTTGGGGCACACATGCACATGCACCTGGCATGAGTTTTAAGCCACTGCGTCCAGGACTCCAATTGCAGTTGACCATGTGGGAGTCCAGTGTCTTAACCACTCTGCCACCTGCTGACCCTGATAACAGATATGTAACTTGGGAGGTTTAACCCCAAAAAGGATTATTCTCTTGAGAAAGCAAATCCTAGTGTCTGTCTGGCCTGGTGCTGGGGGTAAATCCTCAGAAACCCCCTCCTTTACCTGCTGCTCTGGGCTTCTCATTACCTAAGGCAGGAGCAGCCTCCACTGTGGGGTGACACTGCAGGCGGTAGGGAAGAGGGGACCAGGGGAACACAGTCCCACTTTCTCAAAAGGTGCATTCCTGAGAGCCACACAGTGCACCGCTTGTGAGATATGGGTGAGATTTAACCTCGTGCCTACTTTGTCAGGAAAATAGGTGGTTGCATTCTGGGCAACGAGAATTTATTTTTTGGGGGGGGGGCTATAGGGCATATGCACTTCCTGGAGAGACAGAGACATAGAAAGGGAAACTGAGACAGCATCTCCCAGGGAGATGACCATGCTGCCATCTTCTCTATTCTCCTTTTGGGGTTTTGGGTACATATACACATGTGCCTGGCGTGTTTTTCAAGCTGCTGGGTCCGGACCCCAATTAGTCTGACAGCCACGTGGGGTTCATGCCCTAACCACAGACACTAGCTGGCCCATTGTCAACTCTTTTTTATGCAGGGCTTCACTGTGTTGCCTAAGCCGGCCTTGAGCTCCCTATCTTCTGGCCTCAGCTTCTGCAGTTGCCAGGATTACAGACACAGGGCTCCGAGTCTTCATTATGTGGGGTCAGGAATCCATCCGGGCCTCCCATGGGATCCTAGCCTTCGGAGCAGCCGGGGTCTTCGCTGCTTGCATCGGCGCTACTGGGCCTGCATGTTCCTTTTAAGGAGTGATTATGTTTGGTGGAATATTAGGCTCGTAAGTGAATGAAGATGAGGAAATGAGCACTGGAAAGCCACTAGCTGTTCCTGC
Source organism: Tupaia tana (assembly GCA_026018925.1). Taxonomy (NCBI): domain Eukaryota; kingdom Metazoa; phylum Chordata; class Mammalia; order Scandentia; family Tupaiidae; genus Tupaia; species Tupaia tana. Next base: position 160,966,319 of record JAKSZU010000007.1, on the reverse strand, counting down.
CGCAGCACGGCAGCACCAGAGAGGTCTTGTGTCCATCCCAGGCCTGCTGGCACAATCCTGGCATCCTCAAAGTAGGCTGGAGACCAGCTTGTAAGATCACTCACCGCCGGGCATCTCTGAGGCTTGAGCGGGTCAAAGAAATCCCTCCAGCCCCAACCCGAAACAACAGAGAATTGGAGAGAGAAGTCGAATGTATGGGATCTGAAACTGAACCTTAATACCGATAAAAACTAGGATGCAGAGTGTCTCAAGTGAACTGAAGTATCTCTGCCTCCCTCGCTGCCACTTCAGACACTGGCCCAGTGTTGGGGGGAATGGCTGCTAGCCCTGAAAGGATGTGTTCTCTGGTCTCACAGGTGCACTTTCCCCAGATCACTGCCTAGTTCTGGAAAGATTGGTATTGGGGAAAATAAATTCAGTCTACAAATTTTAAAGGTTTATAGTAAGTGAGATCCATCCAAATGGAGAATGCAGACACATGAATGCTATCCACTTCTTGGTGAAACTTTTAGTATAACACTTGTAGAGGAAAAAAAAAACCACACACACAATAGAAGTGCCTAATTTGGTGAATTATCACAAAGTGGACACAAACCAGATCTAGAAAATAGGATGGAGGGCTGGCACCATGGCCTGCTAGTTAAGGGAGCTGGGTTCTACGTGGCCAACCATGGCCGTGGCAGCTTAAAGACAGGGCAGGCACGTGTGCCTGTGTGCCCCCAAATCCTGACAGGGTGGAGAAATTGAGGAGATGGGATTGTGGTACGACCACACCCTTTAGGGGTGTGCTTTCTCCCTCTCTGTCTCTCTGTCTCTCCCTGGCAAGCATATGTACCCTCTAGCAATGAAAAAAGTGAGGAATGAAAAATGAAAACAGAAGGAAAGAAGGAAGGAAAGAAAGGAAAGGAAAAGAAAGAAGCTGTTGATCAATTTTGCCTGTTTTTGAACATTATAGGAATGAAATCATTCAGTCTGAGTTATTTTCTGCCTTGCTATTTCCAGTCAATATTTTCTTTGTAGGATTCATGAATGTTGTTGGGTGTAGCAGTAGTTATTTGCATTGCAGAATAGTTTTCTGATGTATGAGTACGGTACAATATTTTTAAAATCAATTTTTTGGTTATTTTCAACTTTTGTTGTTGAAAATTATGCTGTTATCGTATTCTTCTACATTTTAGTGCACATACATACATTTCTTTGTCTCTCTAAGTAGGATTAGAATTGATGAATCATTGGGTAGACATATATTCAACTTTGAGCCTGACGAGCAATCTTCCAAAGCACCTACAATTTTTACTCCCAGCACAAACTTAGGCATATACACGCCCCAGGGGTGCCGTCAGGACTTCACTCACTTTCCCAGTGTTCACATTCCCAGTGTTCACATTCCCAGTGTTCACATTCCCAGTGTGCTCTCCTAGACTTCGAATCGCCGTATGTGCATTGTTATGCCTGGATGCTTTTTAAGAGTGGAGTTAGGGATGGTTTGTTGGGTTAGCCAGGAATTATCACCCCCCACTGCCACCCCTTACCTGATGGCTCAGAAGCCTTGGTCTAGAACTCCAGCTCACTGGCTCCTTGGGGAGATAAATGTGAGTTGAGTGTTGTACTATTTCCCAGTTTCTCTACTGGATTAAAAAAGGTAGGATGAAACTCTCTGAACCAAAAAATTACCTCTTTTAGTGAATACTTGCATCTTACCAATGACAAACCAACATTCATTTTGTTATCGTCTGCAACTACTGTTAATCCCCACTGTTAATCCTGTTTCTAGCCAATTTGGAATTGCTCCCTGCTCCTCTCACGTCCTACCCAAAATCCTTCAGTGGAACTCACAGTGTGCCTCTGCTTCAGCAGTCTTCCTGGTTTCTCTCAGTCCCTCCTTCACTGCATGGGCTCAGGGAATGTCACCTTGTCACATTACCAGCTGGTCAGGTGGTTTGAGCTGATTCAATTTTATCAGGATCAAATTCTAGTCACCTATTATGGTGGCTATCTAAGTTTATTTATTCATTTGTTTGTTTGAATTTATTTACTTTTCTTCTTATTGTTATTTTTGTTTTACATTTAATCACTGTACATCTTTACAGCATACAAAAATAATTTTGCCATCGTGAATACTCTGCATATTGGTCCAGACAAAGATAATATCATACACATTATTTTCAGCAGACAATTTTCCATTTTTGTGTCCATTAAATGTTTTGCTTTTATCCTCTTGCTTTCTTTCTCTTATCCCCATTGCCCACCCTTATCCTGCACTGTCTTGAGTTTATTATTATTATTATTTGTTATTATTATTAAATTCAAGAAAAGCTGTTTTAGCTTTAATTTATCAAAAAAAATTTAAGGAAAATTTTTTTAAGACTTACAGCCAGGAAACAGGTGAGAATTCTGTCCAGACAGTAGGTAGATACTAAAAACTCAGAAAACAAATATGGGCAAAGCTAAAATCTAGTAACAATTGCACTATAGTTTTCTTCTGAAACATTTTTTTCTCTCTCCATTCCCCTTTTACCAAAAAGAAGCATAAACTAACTTATTCACAAAAAATAAGCTTAGTCTCCATTTGGTCTATTATTTGCACAAAGCCCCATAAGAATACTAATTGATGTAGTTGGCACCATCGGAAGCTTTTCTAAGGAAGTTCAGGTTAGAGCCTTTAAAAAGCCTCCCAAGGCTATGGAGCAGTCAGAACTCCCCAGCTGCCTGTGCCTTTAAGAGCCTGTATTGGAAGTTTGGGGCCTGTCAAGAAGTGATATTCATTACTTATCTGCCAGGCCAAACTGTTTATGGTACCAGGCGATCTTTCTAAGACCTGTTGGCTTTCTTCAGATCAACCTTACTTCCTTAGCATTCTGGTCACATCTTCAAATATGACATTCTAGTCAAAGCCCTGGTAATAATGTTTCCAATTTCTGATGGAAGGCAACAAGAATTATTGAATGTATGCAAATAACCATACTGCCACAACATTAGAATACTCATAAATACTTTTCAATTCTGAAGGAGTCAGGAAGGGAGAAAAGTTTATGTTTCAATTTTGTTTTAAAGAAAAAAAAATTGTAACAAATTACTGAAGCTATCAACTGTTCAAAGAAAAAACTCAAATTCTTAAATCTGGAAAACAAAACAAACAAAAAAATCAGTAATGTTTTAGTCAAAAATAAAATTCTATTTCACCGATTCAGTCTCATGCAATTAATCTCTCTTCTGTTGAATTTGCAGTGTTAATGTGGTTTGATCTTCCTGTTTAAATCCTGGAAGTTCAGAAATATGATCTCAAAGTTATCAAAAACCTATATTCAAGACTACTTATCAAAGTCTTTTTTTATTAATTTCATTTAAAAAGACCATTTTTGAATTGTAGTTATTACAAAACATTTTAGAAAGAGTATCAGAAGAAAGCAATTAACTAAGGACAATGAAACTTAAAATGGCCATGGTTTGGGATCTGATTTTACCATAACCCCAAACTGAGAAATTTGATCATTTCTGTGACAAACTCCGTAGAGTGATTTAGCATTACAAGTCTGACTAGTAACATGCTAACACATAGTAGGTATTTAAGAATCTCATGCAATTTTGGAACACTCATTGACACAAGTTTCTACACACAGAGAACTAAACACCATTTTGTATTTGACAATGTTTCCCACGTAATTTCAACAGGTCAGAAAGTCTAATCTGTCTGTCGCTCATTTTTTTCTTCTCCTCATTTTTATTTTCTTTCCTCTTTTTTTTTTCCCCAATCCTTTCTTTTGCTAATTCTTTACTCTCCTTTCCCCTCATAGGACGGGGCAATGCAGAGAGACACATACATGAGGGTTGAGCAGCCCAAGTTGCAGTCCCCCTCTTCCAACCTCACCTCCTGGCACGTAGCTAGAAAGGAAGGAGAAAAAAAAAGCTTGTGTTCCTTTTTCTTATTCCCCGCCCCCTCTTTTTTTTTTCCCAATCCTTTCTTTTGCTAATTCTTTACTCTCTTCTCCCCACATAGGACAGGAGCATTGTAAGGAGACACCAACATCTGAGGTGTCTGTTCATTTTGGGTGCAACACTGTTTTATATTTTTGTTATTTTTTTTCTTTTTCTTTTCTTTGTTTTATTTTTCCATTTTGTATTCTCTTATTCCCCTACCTTACTTCTCATTCTGCTGCTCAGCTTCCACCCAGTGAGCATATAGAGCAGTCTAGGAGCAGGGCAGCCAGACCTCTGAATTTTGCTTGGCCCAGAGAAATCCTCACCCTTCACTGAACCAGTGGCAAAAGGGAGATCCTCCTTTTCATAAACCTGACCTCAGAACTCTGCCTGTGGGTACCACGCTGCGAGACCCCGTAGAAAAGAGAAACTGGCACAAAAGTATCTCACGCTAAAGGGACGCGCACAGCTCATAGTTGCAGAGATCTTCTGCAACAAATTAGCCAAAAGTGAATACATCACCCAACAACCAAAACTCAGAGACCCTCTGGTATGAGAAAACCGAGTGATAAGTCTACAGCAAGGGAACACAATAATTTGTCTCCAAGTATGGAAAGATCGGAAAATTTGTGACATGTCAGAAAAAGAATTCAGAATATTTCTGGCTATCTAAATTTCTATCCCCTTTATTAGATGTTTCTCTTTCCTAAACCACTTTCACTGCCCCCTGCTGGTGATTCTTGTCTACAACCCAAATAGCTTTCACTAGAATCCTTGTTTCAAAGTGTGCTTCGGCAAACCCAAACCAAGACACTCGCTTAAAAAAAAAAAAAAAAAAAAAAAAATCAAAGAGGAGACTGGTGTACCCATCCCTGGGTACTACAGAAAAGTGTCTTCTTCAACCAGTGGAGTGGACAATAAGAAGAGAGATGCATCCATGCCCATCAGACTGGGATAAAGAAGACTAACAGTTACCTACATTTGGGAAAAAATGTTCTTAGCAGGAAATGCAGCATAAAATAAGTACTGTGTGACAGGTGGCTTCAGTGGTTCGGTTTGAGGAGGTGAAGGCAGAGGTAGAGCCTGCAGTTTGAGTTTCTTACGGAAGCCTCAGAGAAAACGCTGCATTGTGTGAAATCAGAGCAGTACTGTCACGGCAAACCACATGCAAGTATGTTACGTCTGCTGATAATACTGTAAAATAAAAAGTGTAAACAACGTATTTTTTTCTTTAATTATAATTAGACAATGAAATATATAAATAAAATTAAAGTTGCTTAATTAAGCAAGGCATGGTTTTCCTTCAGGAAACGTGTAGGTATGCGTTAACATCTGTCTTTTGGGGGGTGTAATCTGTATTTCAATGAAAAACAAGATTGATATGCAATATTTTCCTACATATTTCATAGAAGAGAAAGTATATAGCATCCAGCAGCTGGTGTAATGGTTACGTCGCCGGCCTCCCATGTAGTCGAACATGGTTTGTGTCCTGGACACAGTGGGGTGGCTTAAAACTCATGCCAGACACATGTGCGTGTAGGTCCAAAGTCCCTAGAGGAGAATGGAGGAGAAGGGATTGCACAGGGTGCATCTCAGGGAGTGATTTCTTGCTTTCTGTCTCTCTGTTTCTCTCCGTCTCTCCAGTGAGCACCCACCCCTACAGCAAAAACCTCTCTAAAAAAAAATAAAATAAAATAAAAAATAAAAAATAAAAGGTAAAAAGAAACTGAAGTATATAATGCTAAATAATTTGTCCTGCAGGCTAGCACATAATTTCACTGACTGTTGATAGTAAGGAAAAGTTCTTTCGCTGCAGTGTACTGTTGGAGTTACCCGGGGCAAGCAGGGTATCTACATTTCTGTGAAGCAGATTTTTAATACAGGAACATATCTAATGGAGTCTAATTTAATAGGCATTTACTTATAATCAAAATTGGTGTCATGTTTTACAAAAATAAATGGATTTTGGGGGTAGCACCAACTGTCTCCAAAGTTTTGGCCTTTGGTTTTCTTGCTGATAAGATGTGCGTATTTTATACATCATCCACCTTGCACCTTCTTTGCAAGTCACATACATATTGATTACACCCAGACTGACAAAGGGCACAAAAGTTTTGAGCAATTTGCTGAAGCAGGCTATACATTCATTCAAGCTTAATAGCAGCTAGTTGATTTTTCCTTCATAATCGCAGAATAAAAGGTGTAAATATTGAACCTTCCATGAAAAAGCAGGTGTCTGGGCTAAATTTGCTTAATTTTAGACACATCAATTAAGTTCTGACTTTATATAGAAACATATTGGAATGCTTGTTACTGATTTTTAAAGAAAATACAGTAATGTTTTGAAAAAAAAATTTATGGTTTTGGTTGATTTATAGCTATGGTAACAGGCCAAATATACGCATAGATATATATGTACATTCTTTTGACTGGCTTATTTATGATTTTACTGTAGGTTTTGTAACAAGTATATGAAATTTTCCTCATCTAAACTCATTATTTTATTAAATCATCTTGGCTTTCCTCTACTGTATTTTTTAATTTTGAAATGAGAATGTCAGCAGTTTGTTCTCTTTCCATAATGAACTGTAATTATCATATATTAGAAAAAGAAGACTTTTGCTTTGTGATGTTGGATTATTCTTAATGGTTTCCAACTGAACAAAAGGCTATAATTTAATTTTTGCTGATAACATAAACTATGTGAGTTCAGCATAAGTAGTTAACAAATGACAGTAGGACAATTAATTTAAATTCTAAAGATTTATTCCAACAGGATAAATTTTTAAAAAAAGCATGTTTCATTGAAATTCAAATAATGCATTTTCTTCCTAAACGATAGTGAAGCAGATTATCTTTACTACATAGCTATTTTTGTCATAAGTAAGATTTAGATAGTGTTAGCAGTGAAGAATTAATTTTTACATAATTTATATGTGGTCACAAGTACTATTTTAAATATTTAAAGGTATTGCCCTTTTTAAACTTTTTATTATTCAAGAATCTTTGTAAAATCACAAAATGTATTTTTTTAATATTTTTAGTTATGAACTGAAAACTTTGTAATACTTATAGTGAGTACCCCTCATGACATACTACATCATAATGAATTATGAGTAGGTCATATAAGATCTAGGAAGAAGTTGAATCAAATTATCATGTTCTTGTGTGTGTGTGTGTGTGTGTGTGTGTGTGCGCGCGCGCGCTAGAAGCCGTGTACATTCTCAGAAAGAGAGACAGACGAGAAAGCACCCTCCAATGGGGAGTTGGCCACACTGCAGTCCTTTCCCCCCATCTCTCCTCCCTTTGAGATTCTGGGTGCATCCACACATGTGTGTGTTTCTCAAGCTGCCAAGTCCAGGACTTGAACTGCAATAATTGGTCTTCACCACCATGGCACAGAGCCAGCCCAGATCATCATGTTCTGTTATTAGGGAGGAAAAGCACTCTGACCTAAAATTTATGTTAATTCTCTCCTTTTCTATTTAGAATGAGAACTTTCCCATACAGAGTATAAGGCGATGGAAATTATGAATGTACTTAGCAACAATATTTTCTTCATGTAAAACAATTCAGCCACTGCATCAACTCAGAAATCTCATGTATCAATGCCTTCTTAGAACATCTTTCAATTTTATACTCTTCTGTTGATGTCCATTTCTCGTGCTTGAGTCTGATCTGCAATACTTCTTTCCTTGGCCCATCATAGCTACTTTTCTCTTCATTGTTGCCATTTGTCTTCTAATGTTCACATCAGGTCTGCGTAATCCATCAGTAGGCCTGACTTCCACGTGTAAATCCAAACCTGGGAGGAGGACATACAGTGTTATTCAAGATACATTTATAATATTCTATACTGGTCTAGTCTACGGTAATTCCATGCAGGAAGGAAGAGTGAATGTTAACCCTAAAAATGCCAGTACTACTGGTCTTGATAATCACCTAGTGGGGCTGGAAGCTGAGACCGTCTTCATTTCTGGCCTGAATGGATCATGGGCTTTGAAGGAGGCATGGAGGGGCCAGACACACCCAGCATGGTTTATCTGCCTCCTTTCTTTCATTAGGCCCTGAGGGTGAAATTTTTAGATTTGTTGATAATTTCCACTGATTTCTCACTAGTCCTGACTCTCACCCTTGCATCACCAAGACAGAAGTTTCTGGAGCAAAGTGATGAAGACAGTACTAACATTGCTAATTTACAGACTTTATTTCAAAATATTACAGTTCTAGTTTCCAGTCTATCCTGTCCTCACTGCTGGACTTCTCCAGAGCCCTCTCCATCACCTTTAACAACTCTATGTCTTATGATAATTCCCAAGGTATTTATTTTTCTTTTATCTGTTCTGCTGGCCTATGTACTTTCAAAGGCCGAAAATCTTAATGCTTTGTCTTATGCGTGATTCTTAGATTCCCAAATGCTGTTAATACCTCAATTTTTGTTAAGTATTTATATCCAAAAGAAATTTCCCCAGAGATAAAGTTGAACTTGAAACTGAGACTTTGAGTCTAAGATCGCAATCTGTCAACTAGCCATAACCGATGTGAAGGATGAAACTGTAAGAGACAGTAACATCTTTCATTGTCAGCAGGGCCAAGTTAAATTTATTATTTACAAACTATGATGCCTCAACGCAAAGGGATTGCGAAGCTCCCTTTGAATCTGCTTTAAGTTGGCATTAGGGTAAATGCATTAAGCTCAGTAAACATTCAATAAATGAAAATCGGAATTTAGTTAAGCAGTTTTTGTTTACATTTTTTTCCTTTTGTGAGTTAGTTGAGCTCTAGCATTTTTGATGTGTATTAATTATTTTGGAGACTTATCTAATTTAATCACATTCAAAGAATTATACATTTCCAAGGTTCAAGGACTCTGGGATATCTATGACCCACATAGTACATTCGCACTGACAGGTTGCTCAAAAAGGTAAAGTTCATAAACTTTGGGCTGTTTGTGAGGAAACAGGAACAGCAAATGTGAATGTGGTTGCATAACAGAAATGGATACCGAACAGGAGGGATATTACATTTGACCTCGACTTTCCAGTCCACACTAATAGATTGGCAACAGGCACAAATTAAAATGTAAGGATGGTTCTCTGGCAAAGTGATACCTCCCTACCTGCTCGGGAGATCCTGGCTCCATGTGAAGGATTGTGGTTTAGTTTCCTGTGTGGACCTGTGTGCACCAGACTCCCAGACCTTCTGTCCTTGCTGGCTGGGAAGGTGGCTGGGTGGTAGCAGTGTGTGTTGGGGGGACATCGTGGTGTGAGACATTGTTGAGGCTACTTCTCTCTCTCTCTCTCTGTTTCTCTCTGTCTCTGTCTCTCATGCCCATGAAAGAAAGAAATGAGGGCCCGCCAGTGACATGGTGGTTAAAATGTCTGGATCCCATGTGTCTGACTGCATGGTTCAAATCCTGGACCTAGCAGCTCGAAAAACACACCAGGTGCAGGTGTGTATGTGCCCAAACTCATGATAGGAGAAGGGAGGAGAAGGGATTGTGGCATGGCTGTTTTTCTTAGGGGATGCACTCTCACTTTCCCTCTCTCTCTGATGAGTGCACGTACCATATAACAAATTAAAAATGAATTTAAAAAGAAAAACAGATTTTAAAAATATACAAAGAGACATTCATAGAACAAGGAACGTTCATGGGATGTGAAATGTAAGACCACACTTACTACATAAGCAGTGTTTACTTTATAAATTTGCTAACCAGGACTAACTTTATTTCATGGTCTTGACCCAGTTTGCTGTGGTCAGGCAGAACAGTCACAGGTTAAATGTTTTTTGACATTTTCTGAAAATAGTTGTGTGCATTATTCATCTTCAGAATGCAGAAATCAATCGTGTTGATCACAGAAACTGTTTTTCATAAACTCCAAAACCCTATCGCTCATATCTGCAAACAGCTCATGCGTCCCAATGTAATATTGTAGTGGAAGAGGAGAGATACAGCTTTTCAAAACCTGGAAATTCTCGTGTGAACGGAATCCTTTATCTGTGCCGAGTCCACGGGGAAGCGTTACAGTGATGAATGGCTTCCAATTCCCTTGCTTGCCTCTCCTTAGCATTACAAATTTTCATCCAGTACCCAACTTCCCTGTCTGACATATTGTACTTCTCAGATTGAAAAGTCTCATTATGGGTGTATTTGAAACTTCCTGTCAGCAGTAAATCAGAGCGAGTTTAGTCTGTTTATAATTTCTGTCATTTTTTGACTTGTACAGCACATTAATGTAACTAATGGTCTGCCTTAAATAAATAATGTTCGTATTGTCATTGTTGAAAAGTTGCCTCATATTAAATGACTAATCTCTCATTACAAATATAGAAAATTGCCTTTTGAAAAGTTATGAGTCCTCAAGGACTAAAGTATAAGGATCTGTAAATCCTGAATTTCACTCCTGAGCTTCCATTTCAACGTGGACTGGCTATCCTTTAGCGAATGGGGTAAACCCCAGACAAGACGTATTTACTCTGCCAAACTGTATCACAGATGTAACTAATTGTATCCTTTCTTCTAATTTACATCAAAATCAAATAATGAGGGAGAACAGACCTGTCATTTTCTCATCTAAGAGAAAACAAAATCTCAAAGTAATGATTTTAAAAGACACCAATTAGAAGATGCACTGATCATTTAAACTACGTTTCAAATGATGTATTGGTTTCCTCAATTTCTAGCCTCTTCCTCCAAAATCAATGAAGTAAATTTGTTTGAGCCTGTGGGGAGTCTGAGACCAAGAGTTCTGCTTGATGTACCGGAAACTAAATTTCAGGAAGTAGTCTCGTGTATTTCCCTTTTGGAAAATAACTTGCATAGAAATGAAGAAACTGCAACTCTGAAGCACTCAGTTCTCTCCCTGCCTATGAAAGGAGATTAAAAAATCTTCCTTGCTACCTGGCCTCCGGGAAAAGGAAAAGAACCTTGATTAGCTCAAGTGAACAACTTATGGGGGAGGTAGAGAATCTCCGGTGAGATTGTCAGAGCTAAATGCTGTAGGGTGAGGTGAAGCTCTGAGAAAACTGAAGCTGAAAACTCACATACGTGTGTGGAGAATAGTCCCATGACCCAACAGAAACATGAAACCTTGTTTCTGTGATTCATGGTGGTGACGCCTTCATACACATGCCAGGTCTGAGCAGTTTCTTCCACCTACGAGATCACCTCTTCCCCACTAAGTCCAGAAATCATTGAAAAACAAGGGCATGGAGGATATTAAACAGGAAAATCAGTTATTTCAGAGCAAGAACTCATGGAATCAACTAGGGCGTATTAAAGCTGGCATGGAAACACCCAGGAAGGATGATAATTAAAGGACAAGTCACCTATCATCCATCTATTATCTATCTATCAGTCATCTATCTATCTATCTCTATCTATCTATCAGTCATCTATCTATCTATCTATCTATCTATCTCTATCTATCTGTCTATCTATCTTTGAGTTAAAGGGATTGAATCAAAGTAAAAAGACGTATAATAGCTGCTGTACTTAAAAGACTCATGGAGAGGCCAGCAGGTGGCGTGGTGGTTAAGGCACTGGACTCCCATAGGACCTACCACTGTTCAAGTACCGGACAAAACAGCTTGAATATCTCCCCAGGCACGCATGTACATGTGCCCAAAATCCCAAGAGGAGAATGGAGGAAAAGAAACTGTGGCATGACCATCCTCCTTGAGGGGGGGTGATTTCGCATTTTCTTTCTCTCTGTATCTCTCTGTCTCTCTTCAATGAGCACATATACTCTAGGACTAAAACCTAAAACAAAAAAAAAAAAAAAGGAAAAATAAAAGACACGTGGATACCTAGTGGCCCGTGTCTACGTGCAGATCTCACTGTTCCCAAACACCGTGCAGCGGCCAGCTCGGCAGGGCCGTATAACACAACTTGGTCCCTTGTCTGCATCACTGTGACAGCACCAGACACAGAGGAATGTTAACCTTTATGTTGCAGGTGCCCAGTGCCTCTGGGACGGGATTTTTCAGACCAAGAGTGGGGTGTACTTTTATACAGGGTTGATTAATGGCATCACCATACAACCCGCCCCGAGGAGTTGGACTTTGTCTATTGTTCTATTTACAGCATAGGAGAAGGGATTTTTATGAAAAAAAAAAAAAAAGGACTTTAATAGCTTGGAAATGACCACTTATAAATAACACATTTCAGTTTGTAAGGGAAGAACTTGCCATGAGGGATAGTTTCAGACATTTGTTAATAAGAAAATGAGATCGAAAATTGAATAATAAAATATTTACATAGTAACCTCATAGGATATATATTTTCTTTTTCCCAAAGAAGTGTCGGTTTATTACATACAAGACTGATGAGTTACTACAGCTCGGGCTCTGGACTACATTCAAACCCTGGTTTCTCACGAACAGTTTCCTTACTGCCTCTCTCCTCCATGCTTCTCTCATCTTTATGTGCAGATCACGAGAGTCCTCACTCATGGGTGTGTAGAGGGAATCGATTGTGTTCACTCATGGAAGCCATGCAATAAATGTTAGCAACGATAATTAACATTATTGTCACTAATAGCTGATATCTCAAACGTCTCAACACAGAATACTATGATGTAAATACAAACAAAATAAATGACCAGAAGCTTATCTGTGATATCCATCATATGATTTTAACTATTTTAAGTATACACACACATAGGATACAATATTAATCAAATTAAAAGCTTTTATATGTGTACAGTTTTCATGTTCCTTGGTAATCTTACTATTGTATAAAACCAGCAAACTATAATTAAACATTAGTAAAATTAAAGAAATTTATTTTAGTATGCATTTGTGTGTGTGTGTATGCTAAAATAAGATAACTTATCCACATAAGGGTGAAAAAATATAGGTAAGAAATTTTAAAAATACAAACTTGGAAAAAAATAGAGGTGATAACTAATAACTAAACATGAAGACAATCAACCTTGATAGTAACACAATTTCATGTATATGTCCGTAAGTGAATTAAAAGACTATTCTTCCAGGCCTGTGCACATTTGACACCTTGTACGCTGTTGTGTTTTGTCAAACCCACGTCCCCTCTATACTAATCAGAGTTCCAGGTATTTGTTCATACGATTTTGAAAGCCCTGTTTCACAGTTATGGACATTTAATCCCAGAGACATTAAAGCACCTCCCCAACATCACAAAAACAGTAATTCATGTTATCTACTGTGTATGATATTTATATTATGTAAAAATGCATATATTATACATGTAACATTTAACACAGTATACCTATAGAAACTGCAACGGTGAGCAGATGTTTTCTGGTCAGGACTGAATAGTAAATATTTTGGTCTTTGCATGTTCTGTAGTTTCTAGGTACTGCTCAACTCTGCTGTCGTCCTGGAAGCAGTCATAGACAAAACTTGCAGGCACATCTTTCTTTAGAAACAACTTTATTTACAAAAACAAGAGGCATGTTCTTTGGTCAGTGGGCCATAGTGTGCAGACTCCTACGACAGAGCAAGCAGTTGGGGTATGGTGCTCAAAGAAATGACTGGGGATGGAATACTGACCCCACCATGAGATCCAGGGATGTCTGCTCTGACCGAGGGAGCTTGAGAGCTGAGAAAGTGGAGTAAACTGCACACCATGGGACGGGAAACGGTCCAGGCAGTGGGAACAGCACATGCCTGATATGAAGCCAGAGGGCATCTTGATTGGAAAAACTGAAAAAGCACTGATGTGACTGGCATTCAACACAAGAGATGTAAATGGGCGGAAATCCATGCAGAGTTCTCTAAATGATGTTGAGCGATTTTTTTCTTTTCTTTTTCGTTTAAAAAAAAAAATGATGGATTTCAGTCTTGGAAAATGAGGGTGTCTTAGAATGGCTTTCTGAAAATACACACACAGATGGAGGGCTATAAGCAGACTTTATTGTGTTCTCGGTAAGAAAAGAAGGGCCGGCAGGTGGCATGGTAGTTGAGGCACTGGACTCTCCACATGGGCAACTGCGGTTTGAGTCCTGAAGCTGGCAGCTTGCTTTCTCACATTCTCTCTCTGTCTCTGGTCAAATTAATAATAATAATAATAATAATAATAATAATAAATGTAATAAGAAAAGAAAATAAGGCAAGGTTAGGCAGAGAAAGGAGCTGCATTTCCATGCAAGTCTAACTGAAGTTATAGCTGATTTTGTAGGAAACTTTGAGCCTGGGATGGTCCTTTGGAGTTGTTCCATGCTGGCAAGAGGTGAGGGACTCCACACAGGGCCAACCGGTCACTGCCAGATGCTTGCCCTTAGGAAAGGGCCTTGTCCCTCGGAGGTCTCCCTAGATTGGTGACGCAAAGGGACTTCACTATCCAAAAGTCATTCCCTACGAGGGATACAGCCTTGTGCAGAAAGCAGCAGCTATTCCCAGTGCCTGTGAGTGTCCCCTTGTTGTTTCACCCCAGAAGAAGGGATCTGGAGGACTGTCACAGAGTACTAGGTGAGGGTTTTGATACGATTATACTGGACGTGATGTAGAAGATCACAGTGTAGAGTAGAAGGTGTAACAGGTGGAGATACAAGAGGAAATGGCACTATATACTTATTTTTCCTCCTGGCTTTATATCCAATGATACTGCTAAGTAAGCTATTTACTCTTTTTTTTTTTTTTCTATATGTTCCTTTTCTTTCTTCATTTTAATTTCTAGTTTACATATAATATATAATTGTGGTACAGATTTATGGAGTTTAATGTGTTCTTTCTGGTGATTTCTTAGCTAACCATGTTGGCTAAGCATATTTCTTCCTTTTCAACTTTGACATTCTTTTTTTTCCCCTTGGCCCATTATATTGGCTAGACCTTCATTATAAAATAAAGTAGAAGGGATGATACTGGGTATTCTTGCTGCATTCAGTAATTCAGTATTTCATCGTTGAGTGCAAGGATTATAATAGGATCTTACACATGGCTTTAATTAGAAGAAGGAAATGCCTTCTGTTTCTAGTATAAAGGAAAAATTTTAAAGTTATGATTTGTATGTTGTGTATAGTCATGTTCATTTTCTTCATCTGTTAAGATAATCATTTTTCCTTTCACTTTTTCCTTTTTCATGTGGAGAACAACATGAAGTGATTTCCAGGTGTTAAATCAACACACAATGTAACTAGAATTAATCTCACTCGATCATGAGATATACTAGTGGATGTAAAGTTTTTTGGGAAAAATGCAATTAAAGTATATTGACTTTGGTGCAAAAAACTTAAAATCATTGCACAGTTTTTCTGTAATATGCTATTCCCATGGACACTTTAAAAACCTCTTATACATGTAAAAAAGTTTAATGGTATTTATTAGTGTTCTCTCATACATGGCCATAGGAGAGATTTTCATTAGAAATTTGTTTCTAGTTCATACAGGATCTGATAGGGGTCGGAAGTCACCATCAGGTTTTGGTAATAGAAATTCAGGCCCTTTTCCAAGATTACATTACCATCCGAACATGTGTCATAGAATGTCTGCGTGGCAGGAAGAGACAGTGGAGGAGGCATACAGCTCTTACATGCCTCTAAACAGAAGTGATGATACCTCAGAAACCGCAGGTTCCGTCGGCCAGAACTCACCGGAAACATGGAAACACCGTGTAAACGGCCACCGCAAACTCGGCGGACGTCACCTCTGGCTCAGCTACTCCACCTGCTCGCTGTCCTCACTCCCGGCTCTGGTCCTCTTCAAAGTGTGTCAACTGTATTATTCTACTGAGGTTGCTCCGCATTGTTAGGTAAAATTATAGTGCCTTGGGATGTCAATTGCTTCAGCTAGGGCACTTGAGTTCATTTTAAGTGGCTAGATATTTTCTTAACATTTCTACAGGGACATCTGATACCTAGTGAAAACAGGACTAAAACACCGGGTCAATCTTGAGTCACGTTTCCTTTTTACATGTATTCCCTAACCATAGGGTTTCAAATAATTTTTCTTGGACACATTAAAAATGCCAAACAAATCTCTTTAAATCTTTTTTTTTTTTTTTTTTTATTTTAAAGCCTATTTGTTTTCTCTGAAAGAGAGAGGAGAGAGTTCCGGCTGGGTACCACCCTGCCTCAGCCGGCCAGGATGGTGGCCCGTGTCTGGCTTGTACACGCAGACCCAGGACTTTCCCACGTGGCCTCGGCACCACAGAGGCCAGCCGTGCCACTGGCACTGGGCCAAATTTTTCTTATTTTTCAAAGTATTGTACAATTTTAAAATGTAAGACAAATATTATTTCCAATCAACACATTGCATTGTAGTGCACTGATTTTGTGACTACTATAATGTTTTTTCTTCTGAGAATTATGATTTTTACCTCTTTGGAATGTTATTTAAAGAATTAGGCTTCTTTCTGTTAATTCTAATGAGCAACATATGGGCTTCTCTAATATGAATCTATAACATTAAAATATTGTTAATTTAATGAGCTATTGAATTGAAATTTCCAATGCTTTTGTAAACCATGATATGAGGAGAAAAATATCCTTATTGCATTTATATTGATCTAATATGTGACTTTACTTAATTCACAGTATTCTGTGGTAGACTTAGTGGCTTTGAAACAAACCAACAAACAAGAATGTATGGCCACCTCATGGCTTAGAGAAATACATTCTTCATAAAAAGTAATTTTAGAAATGAGCTTTAACAGGATAGCCATCCTGCCCTTCTTTCATTCTCACACAC
Organism: Tupaia tana; assembly: GCA_026018925.1. Taxonomy (NCBI): domain Eukaryota; kingdom Metazoa; phylum Chordata; class Mammalia; order Scandentia; family Tupaiidae; genus Tupaia; species Tupaia tana. The sequence goes on along the minus strand of JAKSZU010000007.1, from coordinate 160,949,729 downwards.
ATTACGAGTGTTTATTAAACATCTATTAAATACTGCTGGGCCGTTGGGCACTAAACTCATGAGGGGATAGATGATGTCATCTCTGCTGTTAAGCAGAGAATAGTCCAGGAGGAAAATATTGGACCTGTTCACAGAGACTCTGATTCAAAACTCTTTTAAATTCTGGGCCAGAGCCTACAGAGAGCCATTAGAATAAGAGCTTAAAGATCCTAAAGGATATGGGACCAGCAGTTAGTGTAATGGTTATGTTGCTGGACTCCCATGTAGTCGACCACGGTTCGCGTCTCGGACCAGGTGGCTCACGCTGGGCGTGTGTGCGTGCGTGCCCAAGATCCCGAGAGGAGAATGGAGGAGAAGGGATTGCAGCATGGCCATCCCCCTGGGGGGTGATTTCTCGCTTTCTGTCTCTCTGTCTCTCTCTGTCTGTCTGGCGAGCGCACTTGCCCTATAGCAAAAACCTCTCAGAAGAAAAAAAAAAAGATCCAAAAGGAGATATGCATTTTTACTTTTTTGTATTTGGTGTATTATGAACTTTTCCATCACTTCGAAGAACCTGAAGTTTCAGAGCGATTCTCATAGTCACTTTGTAATTCCTCCCAGCTACTCGGCCTTTACTTCTCAAGTTGGCCACTAGTTGATTAATGATTGCTCCTTACGTATACTGACTGTGGCCAGCAGTTCAAATGAAATATGACTGTTTACATGTTTTACTGATTCTTTCCTATAAATTAATATAAAATAAATATTGTATATCATGCGAATTTAGTTTGTTTCCATAGGTCATATGTAAAATGTACAGTATACTTTAAATTTAAATGGTAGCAAGTAATTCTCGGCACAAATTTTGTATTTAGTTACAAATCTACATTGTGATCAATTGCTTTTCTATATTATCAACATAAACTTTCTCCAAACAATAGCTTCTCCACAACAAATTTGGATACTTTTGCTATTTTATTTTTTCTCTTATTTTTAAGCGATGAGTTCTTAATTCAGCATTTATAAAATAACTCACATGTGTAAGACATTGTCTTTTCTTCCCATTTGAATACCTGAATATTAGTCTTTACTAGTGGATATTTATACCCTTCCAGGAATGATTATTTTGGTGTTGAGCAAATTGCTAGACTCTTCCACTCTGAGCTGTCTCTTTAAGGATGAATAATTCAAATTGGTTCGTGATCTGGCACCTCTTAAATCTCTTCAGCCAATGTGATTTTCTTAACTCTTTTTAGTGAGCTAAAATGCTATATTTCAAATTTCCATGTGTATTAAAATAATTAGGTACTTGTTAAAATCTGGCCTGCTTGATACTATTCTCAAAGTTCTTATTCATTAAAACTGGACTTGGACTACACCACAGTGATTTTAATGCAAATGCTTGCATTAAATGACATGGTCCAAACTTAAAGAAATACTGGGATAGTCTAAGAACAGCTATGTGTGAATTTATTATTAACTAAGCAAAGTACTTTAATAGCATGACTTTCCAATACATATTATGTATTAATACTCTTGTAGGTATTTGTCTATGTATGGTAGGTAATGGCCTTCTCAAAGACACCCACATCTAATCCTTATGAATTTGTTCATTTTCATGGCAAAGGGGATTTAAGAGGGCTAGTTAGCTGATTTAAAATAGAAAGAATATCTTGGATCATCCAGGTGTATTCAAGTGTCTGTAGACCTGGTCATGGCGAGGCAGTGGTAGCACAGTGATTGGCAGAGCTGGAGGACATCTGGAAGACCAGCGTTCAGTCTCCCCACCACGCCAGGTGTGTGTGCACATGGCTGTGTTGGTGGATGGCTGAGAAGGAAGAGGACAGAAGAATCATGGTGTGAGATCCTGTTGAAAGTATTTTCTCTTTCCCATTAAGTAAAGTTATTAAAAAAAAAAAGCCTTTAAAACTCAAAGAGGAAAGTAGAAAGTAGAAGTAGATCCAGGGGGAGCTCAGGAGAATGGTCAGACAGATGCAATATTGTCGAATTTAAAGATAGAGACAAGGGACCATGCACCAAGGGACATACACTCTGTCTAGAACCTAGATGAGGAACAGAACTAGCTTCTCCTCAAAAGCCCCAGAACTGGATTCTCCTCAAAAGGACTGTGGTCCTATAGACAACTCAGTTTAGTCTAGTGAGACCCATGTTGGATTTCTGACCAGCAGAAGTGTATGATAAAAAAATTGGTACTGTTTTAAGCCAATGAGTTAATTCTAATTACCATCAGAAATCAATGCAAATATATGGCAAGACTTAAACAAATTACCATGAAATCACTAAAGTAGCAGTCTCCTCTCCAAGGCTTTCCTATTTCCATTTCCACGCCTAAGAAGTTCTTTCTAATCAATTGCTTTTTATTTTTACTAGTGTTTATTCTTAAATGTTATGATTTGATTACCTGTTTGTCTTAATTGAGCCAGCATCTATCGATTCCTTGTAAAAAATAAGGTTTAAAAATTTATACTTGATTCTAACACCTACTATCTCTTCTCTTCTGAAAACACAAAAGCTTTATAGCTTACCCGTTGTTTAGATTTGTATTTCTTGTTGCATTAAATTCAGTAAATGTCACTAATCACTTCTATTTGAAAAAAATGTGTTAATATCCTAATTTAACATTCCACCTTTTTTCTTAGACACTTAACCTTCTGTCAGATTTAACACTATATTTATAATAGGTAAATTGTTAACAATCTTATTTTGTAGATCCATAAGTATTTCATGATCTCTATATGAGGAATTTTCAAAAAGTTTATGAAAAAACATGATGCAATGATTTCAATATTTTGGGACCAAAGTAAACTCATACTTTAGCTCCATATTTCATAAACTTTTTGAAGTCCCCTTTTTGGAAGTGTATGTAGATTATAAACACTAGCCAAGAATTTATCGGTATATATGTTGCCAAGAGTATTTAGACATTTTCTTTTTCCTTTTAGGTACTTTGTTTATTTCATTTTTCTAATTTTAACTGTCGCCCCAATTTTTCAGTATTATTTTTATTTTGTTTAATTTTATTTTTTTTCCTCCATGGGTGAAATAGAGAGAGGGGAGACAGAGAAACAACACCCACAATAGTCTTGATACTGCAACCCACCCTCAGTCTCAGTCAGCCAGACAGTGGGCGTGCACATCCCTGACACACTCCAGGAGGTCTGCACACATGAGCCTGGCCCCTCCCACTTCCTGGTCCCAGGTGTTGGCTTTAAATAAGAGTCTCAATGCTCTAAAAAGCTTAGCATTTGTACTATGCTATTATATGTTATTTGTACTCAGTACTACTATATCAGTACAGTCTCGGAGGTAAATGGACATACACTCCTGCAAGGGACTTGTAGTTTAGCTGATGGTGCCGAATTTGGTAGAGTAGCATAAATTAGAGGAGCACCTCCTGACACCTGACGAGAAGTGATGTGAAAGAAACAGCCAAGTAGCCAATAGAAGAATAAAATAGAATGAGAAAAAATATTCCTCAAAAAAAGGCAGGAGAAGAGATACCAAAAGAAAAATATAAATAGGAACAAGCAGGGAGAAAAGAGCGAAAGGTTAAACTGATTCCAAACATATCAATAATTACATTAAATATGAATGAATGACTGAGGTTTTCAGTATTCTAAATACAGGGATATGATATTATATAAACAGTTTTCATATCAGCACTTATCTCTTCTACAAACCCTTTAAACTTTGGAAGTTTATCAAAATCATGTTGGGAGATGCAAGTTTCTTAAAATTCTAATCTTAATTTTAAAGCTTGAATTTTTATCATTTGAAACACATATTACTCATTGTTTCCTTGAAATAACAGGCTCACTTCATTTTTTTTTAATGTACCATGTACCCAAGCTAGAATCACTGTGATATGTCAATTTTGCATTATTTTAAAACAAAAATAATATTCCATTAAAATTATTTATTTTTGTTCATATGTAAAAATATGCATTTTTTTCCTCAAGACTACCATGCTCTGTATTCAGAACAGTTTTAACCTGTTTTCCTTTTCACCACACAGAATATGAGAAAGAACAATATCCAGTAGTTGAGATTTCTTTCCATGATTTATAGAACTCAGTAGTGAAGGCATCTACTTCTAGGCTTTTTGTTGTTGGGGGACTTTATATTACTGACTCAATCCATTGATTGTGATTGGTCTGTTCAAGCTTTCTATTTCTTCCTTGTTCAGTCTTGATAGATTGTATTTGTCTAGAAATTTATCAGTCTTCTCTAGGTTTCCCAGTTCGTTGGGATGATACTCTCAGATAATCTTTTGCATGTCTGTGGCATCTATTGTAACATCTCCATTTTCATTTCTGATTTTATCCATCTTTTTCTTAGCTTGGCTGGTGATTTGCTGATTTGGGTTACATTTTCAAAAACCAACATTTTGTTTAGTTGATAGTTTGTATTTTTGTTATTTGTTTTTCATCTCTTTCATTTATTTCTGCTCTGTTTTTATTATTTATTTTTTTTCTACTCCTTTTGGGCTTAGTTTGTTCTCATTTTTCTAGTTCTTTAAGATACTTTGTTAGATTGCTCATTTACCTGACTGCTTGCTTGCTTGCTTTTTCTGACAGGTTCTTGCTATACCACAGTCCACCCACTTCAGTCTCCCAAGTGGTTGGGACTACAGGTGTGCATCACCACACGTGCTCTTTCAGGGAACATCTGGCTGTGCTTTCCAGGGTGACTGTGAGGTCCTCATCCTCCTGCCCCAGCCTCCTGATGAACTGGGACTGCAGGAACACACCAGTGCTTCTAGCTTCTTAGGGTGAGCTCAGAGTTGAACCCGGGCCTCACGTGTAGCCTCAGCTGGCGGTATAGACTGCTGTAGCTGGGTCTCGAGTTCTTTGATGTGGGCAGTTACTGCTATAAATGTCCTCCTCAGTTCTGCTTTTGCCGTATCCCATGGTAATTTGTCTAGCGGGTTTACATTTTCATTAAACGTTTTTTATTTTCTTTTAAATCTTTTTTCATAGATTCTGTAGTCATTTAGGGGCACATTGTTTAGCTTTCATGCATTTGTTTATTTTCCTCTGTTTCTCCTGGGGCTTCTTTCTAGTTTTATTCCATTGTGGTGAGAAAAGATACTGGTGTAATTTCCATTTTTTGAATGTTTTTGATACTTATTTGTGGTCTACCTTGTGGTATATTCTGAGGGGTGTTCCCGAGGCTGACGGGAAGAACATGGATCCTTGGATGGGATGTGTGTGTGAATGTCAGTCAGCCTCGTTTGGTCTGCATTAGTTTAACTCTGATGTTTCCTTGTTGATTTTCTGTCTAGAGGATCTATGAAGTGCTGAGAGTAGGGTGTCGAAATCCCCAACTATTATTATTTAAGAGTCTATCTTTCTGTCAGAACTATATTTGAGTGCTCTGATATTAGGTGCATATTTATTTATAATTGTTATATATGCTTGCTTAATTAATACCTTTATTACTATATAATGACTCTCTGTCTCTTTTTGCAGTTGTGTGTGTTTTTGTTTTGTTTTGTTCTAAGCCTATTTTTTCTCCTTATTTGCCAGAGGATGCATGTGCTGGCTAGAGAGAGACAGAGACACAGAGAGAAAAGAGAGAAAGCATCCCCGCCAGGATTGAGGTCATGCCTCAATCCTGTCTCTTACATTTCTCTACCCTTTAGGATGTGGGGCATGCACCTAGTATATATTTCAGGCCCCCAGAAGAGGGATTTGAACTGCTTGGTTGGCCATGTGAGATCCAGCTGCTTTAACCACTAAGCCACAGAACTGACCCTTAATGCCGTTATTTTTTTTTTTTTTTATTTTTTAATTCAGCAGAGTTTAATTGAGCAAAATGATTCAATTTGGATAGCCCCCAGAATGGCTTCTGAGGAACGCCTCCTCGACACCGATCTTAATCAAGGACATTTCTAAGTAAAACTGCCTTTTTCTCCCCTGGAAATTTACGAGAGTGGAGATTTTATTGATTGCTCACACAGTTTGGTGCTACTTGATTCATGATAAGATACCAACAGTTTTTGGAACGAGGAGATGGTATAATGGTTATATTGCTGGACTCTCATGTAGTCGACCATGTTTTGAGTCCCGGACCCGGCGGCTGAAAACTCGCACCAGGTGCGTGTGTGTGTGCGTGCCCCCAGGTTTCGGAGAGGAAAATGGAAGAGAAGGGACTACAGCATGGCCATCTCCCTGGGGGGGGGGGGGGGTAATTTCACTCTCTCTCTCTCTGGCAAGTGCATGCTCCCTATAGCAAAAATCTCTCTCTAAAAAAAGATAACAATGACTTTCTCACCATAGGTTTTGCAATATTGATGCAGACATCAACACGATATAAAAGGCCACTATTGTCTTGATATCATTATAAATATGATTTTGATTTTACTGAGCCCAAAATGACTCCTTGTATCTGAGATTGCACTTTGAAGACTATGGAATTAAATGCTAGTATTAATCTTTAAACTAATCTTCATAATTAGACTGCATGTTGGAAACACACAGGAGATGGTGTAGGGCTGTGCTCTCTTCAACACACTCTCAAAAGACTCATATATAGAGACATATAATGTATATTATTATATAAATATAATCTGTGTATTATATATATAATTCAAAAAGGTCATGAAAATGCATATTGTGAAAAAATGACTTTCAGATTTTGACGTTTTATTTTTGCACCAGAATAAACTTATATTTTAAAATCATTTTCCTACAAATTTTTAAGCTCCCATACACAACACACACACACACACACACACACACTCATATGTGTGTCTGTATGTATGTATATATATATACACACATATATAGAAACAATACTGGTTACTGAAGGCTTGAAATGTATTAAAAGTTGCTAGCAGGACTGGCAAAATAACCCAAAGTGCCAGATCTTTACTCAAATAAGTCAGAAATCCTAACAATGTCAAGCATTCTAATATGTGTGTATATATAAATGATTGTAAGGTACAGGGCAGGCCCAGAGCCCGGGACACCATGCTTCCTCTGAGAGCCTTTCTTCCCATGCTGAGAGGTTTCTGGCCCAGGTTGAACCTTTGAAGCCCCCAGGTGAGGCCTGTGGTCTCCTCTGACATGAAAGTATATGTCGGTTATGACAGGCCTCCATATTTAGTCCAGTAATTAATTTGCTTGGAGGAAAGTCAAGACCAGCTGAGGACCCTCCCCTAGTAAATACCATTGCCTGTTTTCTGAAGATGTATGTTAGCATCTTAAGAGGATTTAACTAGATGGTCTTTCTTACTTTCCCTGGTTGTCCCTGATAAAGGAAGAGGATAGATTACAGGACTACCCTAATCCTTTTGTCTTCAACTGTAAGATAAGATGAAAGAGTCCAACCTAATCTTTAGAACAGGTAATTCTTGTATTAATGAAACTGATTAAGATTATAACTCCTGATGGAAAGCTTCTTAGTTAATTTTACAAAGTAGGTATGTGATATCAAATTCTGATAACCTTTATTACTGAAGAAATAAGTCCATAGAGAAATATCTTTTTACATGTTAAGATCCAATATTTTAAAGATTTCTACCCTTAACAAATGAGTGTAAATTTTTAAGGTAATTGGTAGAGAGAAATTCACTTGGGTAAATAAATGCATGAAAATAGATTTGAAAAACTTGATAAAATAATATGGATAAGCTTTTCCTAATAAAATTTAAATCATACTCCTCTATTTTAAAGTAAGAACTAATACTTCATATCTTTAAAAAATATTTTAATTTTATTGTGATAAAAACACAGCATATTTACTCTCTTATCAGTGATGTGAACAACAAAAATCGCTAACTTTAGGCACAGTCTTGGAGATCAGAGCTCTAAAACTTACCATTTTTTTTTTTTTTTTTTTTTTTTTGGAGAGATTTTTACCATAGGATGCATGTACTGGCCAGAGAGACAGAGAGAAAGACAGCAAGAAATCATCCCCCAGGAGGATAGTGACATTGCAAAACCAAATAAACAAACAAGCAAACAAAACAACTCTTTATTCTTCTATTGTGGAGATATCTTCAGTTAAATCAGTATTATTAGTATTATTATCACTTTAAATTTATGTCTTACAGAGTGAGAGAGACAGAGAAAGAGAGACAGAAACATCACTTCCAGCAGGATCTTGACTCCATAATACACTCCGACCTTCAGCCAGCCCAGATGTGTGGGCACACATGTGCCCAGAATACTCAGGGAGGTCTCGGGACTTGAACCAGGAACCTTCCCATGTGGGCTTGCCTTGCAGAGCATCATGTTTTAACACTGCACCACTGTCTGACCCCCAGCTAAATGATTTGAATTATGTTTAATAGGCATGTTTTCATATTGTTAAAACTCTTGTTTTCATTTGAGTTGAAAATTGAACACTATAATTTTTATTTCTCTTTTCAAAATGCTTCATTATAGAGTAAAGAACCATCAGAAATTCTTGTCACACAACTTCCAACCCCGTCGAATCCTAACTTCTATCACTTTAGTCCCATAAATGTTAGGAAAGTAATTTATGGCTTGAACTCCTGTGAAATCACATTTATGATGATGTTCCTGAGATTATTCCATTGGCTGTCTCATACACGGCAGTGCAATGTTTATTTTTAAAACATGGGTTTTAAAGTTAACACTGCATTTTTATTTGATTCAATTTTTCATTTTATGATGATGAATTTGCATTGCCAATGAATTTGCATCATGTGTATTAATGAGAACCATGAAAAAAATGGCATAGACCTTTGAGAAATTATCTCAGTTGAGTTAGATTTTCATCCTGAATTATTGGCATGTGAAGTGTTCATAACATCAATATTTTATTTTTTTGTGGTTCATAAAATCAGATAAATTATTACACATGCTCAGTCCAGGAGGGGGGGGGAGTTTTTCCAAATAGATACACACACACACACACACACACACACACACACATATATATATATATATATATATATATATATATATATATATAATTTAGTATTAATTAATTAATTTGTTATATTATCAAGTCGCTGGTCTGAAATTCAAACTGTGGTCAGCCATGTGAGAATCTGGCATCTTAACCAACATACCACCTGCTGTCAGGCTATACATATTTTATTCTGAAATGTAGATCATTTTCAAATGGGAAAATGAGAATACATGTATTTCAAATTGGTGTTGCTAGAAACATATTATACTGGTACAAAATTCTGCTGGTCAGTTAGTCCTGTGACCTCGTGATAGAAGCAATCCTTCCTCTACCTACCTCTGTGTGCTGTGCTGCTCAGTAGAAACGTCAAAGTGACAACAGCATGGCCTCTGACTTCCTGAGTGGTTATTTTCCAGCTCATCAGAGACACACATACACATTTATACACACACACACACACACACACACACACACACACATTATATGTAAATAGCATTCTCAACAATCTGTTTCCTCCTAATTTGTAATAGCAATGTATGGTATCCAGTGTTCTGAAGGAATATATATCATACAATGTTCTAAAGAACTATAAATATCTAGAGTGCATATACACATAAGCATGTGTATATACACACACACCTATGTATTAAAAATCTCATAGGTATGCATTGTTTGACTTGCAAATTGCTGGTTATGTTTTAAGGAAATTTTATGGTTTCCACTTCATCTAGTGTTATAATAACTCATTTATTAATTTAATCAAATGATTGGTGAACTTGTGGATAAAACAAAAGGAAGTATTTTAACTCCATTGGTAGGACCTGCTATCGTATGCCAAGCCTGCAAAGTATTAGGTTCATTTCACTATCTGTAAGATTGGTAGCAAAATGGCATTCTTTTCACAGAATGTCTGGCAAAAGTTGATCTGAAGACAATGAGGAATTTCTACAGACATTAGCTAATATAAGGTTGAGTTTTGAAAACAATAGCTTATTTATGAATCTACTCCTAACAGTATAGAAAAGATAAATATATAAGAAATACTGAAATTGTAAGTCAAACGTAAGTGAGAGCAAGATTGAGAAGAATACAAGAGAGCCAGATTTAGGAGTTAAAACACAAAACATTAATGCCCACCAAAAAAGACATCTCTTTAATCAGATCAAAAGTTACGCAACATAGTTAATTGTATTCAACATTATTGATAGTAGAAAATATTTTGGCAATATAATGGGATAAATTAGATGTAATATAATTAATATAATTAGAAAAACTGGATACAGAAATCTTCTATGGACAAAAAATAAATGTATCAATTTATTAAAACTCTAAACATTTATAGTTCTTTAATAGAAAAGTGGTTCTTATCATAAATCATTTATATTTCTCTTATCTTTTCCAATATTTTAGTATTTTAATAGATGTTTTTAATAACTTTAATACATAAACAATATGCATTAAATATGAACATTGATACAACATGTAATTATCTACATTTGAGTGTTTAAGCAGTAATTTTCAAAACTGGCCTACAACTTGTTGGCTTTTAAAAATGATTGACATAGAATCGATTGCAGAAAAACATTAAATTGAAATGCTTATGGATACTTCTCCTTGGAAGTCAGATACTGAGTGGTTGAGGTTTGAGTTTTGGCACTGGCAGCTTGGAAGATAGGCCAGGAGTTGTGTACATGCATTCCTAGAATCCTGACGGGAAGGAGATGTGGAGGAGACAGGGTTGTAGCATGACCACGTCCCACGGGGGCACTTTCTCTCTCTCTCTCTCTCTCTCTCTCTCTCTCTCTCTCTCTCTGTCTCAGGAGTGTACATGCCCTCTGGTAAGGAAAGGGAAATGTTAAGACTTCAGGTTAATCTATCAACTGCTCTGTGCCCTTCCCATAATACGGTCTTCATTCAGAACTCCTCCAACAAATGGTACCACCTTGCTCTACTTGTGCAAGTCAGCCTGGGCGTGTTCCTCATGCGCCCCTCATTCCCTGCCTCTAGCAGCCAGTTTTACTTCTAAGTACTACGTGTTGCATATTTATGAAATAACATTTCATTGTATTTGATTTGCATCCGTCACCACTAGTACACGGACACATCTTTCACGACGACCTTGGCAAGGGTTTTTTTCCTCTCTCTGTTGTACCCGTGTCCTGGCAATTCTGCACACTGATTCTACATGGCACAGTCAGGGCTGCTCTTGGGAGAAAAACCAAAACACCGTCAGCATGTAACTTTTCTCCATTAAAGTGCATATTAGCATACATTTCAAAGAAATAATTACAAGTAGTATGAACATTGTCATATAATTATTTTTTCAAAATGTTCATTCATTTATTCCCATGAGCAGAAGTGAGAGAGAGAGAGAAATGGAGGGAGAGAGAGAGAGACAGACAGGCAGCACTCCAAAAGGGTCCCAGTGTCACTGTCCACACTCAGGCTCCAGCCAGCCCCTGGATCATGGGCAGATGCGTGCCTGCCGTCCTCAGGGTGGTCTCTGGACTTGAAGTGGGGTCCCTCCCAGTGGGGTGTGCAGACCCACACATTTCCCTGCCACACCACCCACTGTCCAGTCTCCTGCCATATGACTTTCATATCGTGAAGCAATGTATTCATCCCTTCTTCAGAAAAAAATAGTGATGACTGTCTTAGAATTATAAGAGCAGTTTCCTATATCAAAACAGTCTTACGTCGAGAGCTGTGGTAGGCTACCAGATTCTTCTCTTTGACACAGAATTATTATCAGAATGACCCATTGCATTGAAGCACACAGGCAACCTCAGTTTCTGTGTGTTTTATGTGGCTGGATTCTTAAACAAATTTGACTGTTCTTACAATATCATATATAATCATCCTTTTATAAAAATAATATTAATAAACTTACCATTTTGTATGAAATCAAATATTTTATGCTGAATATACCTTTAGAGTTTGTGATGGATTTATAGGACATAAATGATTTTAAATATAATATCAAGTAGCTCCTTTTCCACAAGACTTAATTTTTTTTGCAAGAAAGATATGTAATGTTCAATGTAGTATTTTAACTTAGCTATACTTTTCTTTTTATTTATGTTTAATGATAAATGTGATAATGCCTTAATGAAATATATGCATTTGGTCTATGTCAAATATGCTTTCTACTCCATAGATAGTAATTTGCCCTTATCATCTAATAAGCCTTGTGGCTTTGGGATTTGGAAAAGGTAATTAAATATAAAGCAGAGGGTATTTTTGTGGAGAAAGCACCTAATAATATAGGTTAATTAGCTGCTTGAATGGCAATAGGACTATAATGAAAAACCACAAAGGAATATATAAGTAATTAAAAACAGAGCAAATACACTAGAATTCTAATGTATTGTATACACGCCTAATTTATAAATGCTGCATTAGTGTTTTCTTGGGTTTACACATCCAGTTTTAAAATGTATCAGGAAACCACAATTTTCAAATAAGAATCTTGTATGTCATTTTATAGCTTAGTTTTATTTATTTTTTATTGGATCATTGGAAAAGTCATGATGCATTTTTGCATAGAAAAATATATAACAAAAAAGTCATGACTTTTCTGACAACCAAAACATTATCATTGCATGTTCTGTCTTTACTCAATGATAACTAGTACATTTTTATAGATTGCTGTCATGTACAACTTCCTATCTTCTTGCCATAAATACAAGCCTATTCATATTCTTCTTTTAGCTTAAGCTGCAAAAGAATGGCAAAATTTCTATCACACATGATTAGAGGATTAAAAGTCGAATCTTGGGTGAGGTGGTGACACGGTGGGAACACACATGGACCCCTATGTGAAAAGTCCTGGGTTCACGTCCTGAGACCTTCCTGAGCACATTGAGCACACACGTGTGTGCCCGTGATCCAGGCTGGCCGAGACTGAGGGTGGGTCCTAGAGTAAAGACCCTTTTGAAGAGGCCCTGTCTCTCTGTCTCTACCTCTATCTCTCTTTCTCACGGAATCAATAAGTAAACTTCTAAATTGCGTCCTCTGGAGAGGCCTGCTCGGTTTCTTTTCATGTGCCCATTGTTCTTTTTTTTTTTTATTTTATTTTTTTTTTCATTTCATTTTCTTCCATACATTCCAACACATTATTATTTGTCTTACAAAATGGATATTTAAACAGGTGAACATTTCTCCCTAGTACTGTTGAAAAAACTACAAAATATCTTCAACAGATAATACCACACCTCTTTGTGCCATTAATGCTTTGCCTCCCTGTCCCTCCCCCAAATGTCCTTCCTCAGACCCTCCTCTTTCACACACACTATATCTGGTATTTACATCTATATACTGCATTTCTATATCCTTTAGACAATTAGTTTCATTCATAGAGTGCAGACACTCAGTATATATTAAGTGGGGACATACAATGCCTCTCCTTCGTAGCATGGCTTGCTTCACTCAGCAGTAAGTCTTCCATATTCATCCACTTCCTTTCAAAAGCCAGGGTTTTCTTTCTTTTTTTTTTATGGATAAATAGTATTCCATTGAGTATATGTGCCACAGGTTTTCTAACCATTCATCAGTTCGTGAGCACTTGGGTGGTTTCCATGACTTAGCAATCGTGAAAAGTGCCGCAATAAACATCCATGTGCAAGCACTTTTCCGATTAAGTATTCTTCTGTCCTGAGCCTTTCCTGTCCTTGAACCAAGGCTCTTATCTTATTGCACTTGTCCCCTCGTCACTGGGAGTTGTAATCATGCGAACCTTTGGACCCATCTGTTTTTCCCATTGACGTGTTCAAGATCCTCTTCAATCAGTCACATCATTTGTCTTTCCTCTCAACTTAACTTTCTCAGAGGTTGTACTTTTCCATATGTGGTCTGAACTGATGAAAGTTAAACAGATACAGATACATACATACATACATACGAGAGACTTCAAAAATTTGTGAAAAACGAATTAAACAGCTTAGTTTGGTGCAAAACAGTTTGAATTCTATGGGGTATTTTTTTAAAATGCATTTTCCATGAACTTTTTAAAGATCTCTTGTGGATAGTAACATATACTATAGACTTCTCACATGTAAACAAATATCTTAATTAGTTTTGTGATATTTTATTATTTATATACATTATACATTTCCAGTTTAATTGGGTGGTCAATGGACTAAATGTAATTTTAATACATAAACTATATGGTATAAACATTCTTCAAAAGCCATAAAAAATATGCATTCTCCATTTTAGACAAGGTACTAAAGATTCTTAGTAAATATCTTTATATAGTAAAGATATACATAGAAAGGGAAAGCTTAAATATTATTAAAACTGCTAAACAGAAATTAAACTGTGAAATGTGTATGTTCAAGGACATATAAAAATCGTATATAGAAATCATGTTATAGTTAAATATACATTTTAATGTCTTATATTCCAAATATGACAAATATTACCAAACATATTCTTTTTATTCCTGCAAGTCAGATATTGCTATTTTAAAATTTAACAAAGTTTTTGCCATATGAATGTGCTACATACCAACCTCCACAAGTTGTTTATTCTTTTCATAATAATGTATTGATACTTTAGTGCTCAGATGTGGCAAGTAAAATTTAAAATCAGCTCAATTAGAACTGTTTTCAAGTATATTCTGAATTATTATCAAAGAAATATAGCAACAACCTTGATTTTTAAAAAATCATAAAACATGCTAAATAGAACAATGGGACCTCAGCAAGTAAAAGGTACAAATGGCCAAGAGCCACATGAAAATCTGTTCATTCTCTCATCGTCAAGGAAACACAAATTAAAACCACAATGAGATTCATTTAACCCCAGTTAGAAGAGCCAGGATCAAAAAAATAAAGAATGGTAAGAGTTGGCAAGGCTGTGGTGAAAAGGGCGCCCCCTTACACTGTTGGTGGGAAAGTAAATTAGTCTAACAATATGGGGATTTCTCAGAAGTCCTACAAATAGAGGGCCAGCAGGTGGCAGAGTGGTTAAGGCACTGGACTCCCATATGTTCTACGGTGGTTTGAGTTCTGAACCTGGCAGCTTGAGAATCACGCCAGAGCTTCTGTGTGCATGCCCAAGGTCCTAGGAGAAGGGATTGAGGCATGGCCATCCTCCCTAGGGGCTGATTTCTTACTTTCCCTCTCTCTGTCTCTGTCTTTCCCTGGTGAACATGCACACCCAATGACAAAACCATAAACAAACAAACAAACTACAAATAGAACTTCCATATAACCCAGCAATCCCACTTCTTAATTATCTACTCAAAGGGTAAGACAATCCTTAATTGGAAAGGCATCTGCACACTCATGTTTATTGCAGCATTATTTATAATTGCTAATACTTGGAACTAGACTAAGTGTCCAAAAATTGATGATTGGGTTGAAAAACTGTCACATACGTACTATGGAATATTACAAGGCTTTAAGAAACAATGAGATCCTATTGTTTGACTCAAAATGGATGAATATAGATTTCATGTTGAACAAAGTGAGTCAGACCTTAAAAGATACACACTGTATATCCCCACTCAGGTTGTACTGAGGGTCTGCACTTTACGGCAGAGAGAGAGGTCTGAAGATGTGTCAGTGGAGAGGGTCAATGTGGAGCTAGTAACACGGGGGGGGGGGAGTGGTTGGTAGGGAGTGGGTGGTAGATGGTGGATGTAAAAGGAAAGAAAAAAGATAATAAATGATAAATTTCCATTTACAAGAGAAAAACAAATCAGAACCTTTTTTTCACAGTTGTATGAAATAGTTCACAGTAGTATGTATCTATTTATCCATCATCAAAAGAGCACTTTGCCGAAAAGAAAAGCCTGACTAGTGTGCCAAATGTTTATAATCTTTTGTGAAATTGTGGTTTACCATTCATTTGTATGTGTAAGTTCTTGTTATAAAGATCACCTGCGTTTTGGGTACATGTAAATTGGAACTGAAAATGATTTTGCCAGTGTTTTCCAAATGAACTGAATGAAGTTTCTGTTGGAAAAAACAAAAACCATGGACACACATGCACACATAGGTACTTCAAATGTTGGTGGAAAGCAGAAATTAAGCAAGTTTATTTGGTGCACACAGTTCTGAAACCATGCATAGTCTTTTTTTTTTTTTTTTCTTTTTATAAAAATTTGAAAACCTGGTAACTGACCAAGCCCTATTTAGTTAAAATATTTAGGTTCCAACTCTAGCTCTGACATTTAGAGTGTGGCTTTCAAGAGGTCATTTAAACCTTTTAGACTTCAGGAACATAAATATATAAATAAATAAAAGGGAAGGAAAAGAAAAAGAAAGATGGTATCTTAGCAAATACCATTTGGAATTGGGTATCTCTGACGCTGTCATAGTTCAAGTAAAATAATACCTAAGAGGAAGATAAGTTGTATAGTTCTAAAAATCTATTTATCAAGGGTGTAAACATAAACAGATCTTACAGGGGGTCAGTGGTGAAGATAAATGTAGCACTGTTAGTTTATAAGGCTCTTTAGAGATCTTAATAATTTTTGTACTCATAGATGTTAGATTCAGTTTAGAACAATGTATTGACTCCTGTGGATTGATTCTTCTCCAACTCCAGCATAGAAAGAAACAATATGATACTTTTCTGAGAAGTCTGGAAGACAATGGGCTATAAAGGTTTTCAACATTCTAGGGTATGCCAGGTCCCAAATTGATGACTACCTCATCAGAAATAACTGAAGACAATTTGGGTAGATTCATTTGTTTCTTTAAAGAGCGTAACAGGATTCATCAGAAGGGAAAACACTGTAGCATTTCTCTCCAACAGCTGGGAAAAGGATTGTCTCTAGAAGAATAAGTATTGGGAGCTCAGGGTTTTGGATCCAATATAAAAAAAAAGAAACAAAAATGAAATAAGTAAAGACCACAACAGTCATCATTAGTGTCTCTATAATCCATTATAAAGTCTGGGAGCAAAATCAGTTAGAAGTGAAAGAAAAAAAATGCCTCTGATATTAAAAAAGGATTTAAATAATCAATTTTGAGGTAATCTGTAAAATGCTAATCAGAGTTATGATTAACACTTAGTATTTTCTAATCAGTTTGGAAACAACCCCTTCAAAGGACATCTTGAAAGCTGATTAGTTAGGAGTACAGAAAATTATTTGGAGAATTAAAGAATTAATATAACCAGATAGATACTTACTCAAATCCATATTTGTTGTAAAATCCACCTGAGTTCTGGCGTGAGGTGCAATCTTTTCAAAGTGCCCCTCCTTCACAAAATAATTCTGTTATTCATGTACCTCTTTGAGATCTAAGTAATGAATACTATGGTTTTTTTTGTGTGTGCGTCTGTGTGCCGTTTGTTTATTTAGCTTTTGCTATAGAGCATCTACACTCACCAGAGAAAGACAGAGAGGGAAATAGGGAGTGACAGTGACCAGGACTGGAACCACACATTCAGCCCTATGGGATCCAGCCCCTTAACCACCATGCTGCCTGAATAGCCCATTATGTACCTATTTTGACTTCTTTTTTATGTGCTTGTTGAATGTGTCTTTTCAGCAATCTTGGCCTGTGTAGACTTAGGAACTTAAACTGCAGATAAACAAGTCTAGTACCTGGGAAATATTTTGAGGTTTGCATTGAATGTGGACCTCCCTGCTTCACCTACCCTGGTAGTGGATTGAGCCCATACCTGCACACAGGCATCTGTCAGCACAGATCGTGCCTCGGCTCTTCATCAGATACTAGAGTGATGAGCCTTGAGTAGAAAACACCGACAGGTAACTCACCAAGAGTATTTAAGGATCCTGTGTTCAAGACATTGTTGGAAGCACTTTTGGAATTGCAAACATTTATAGAATTATCTTTTTCTCTTAAAGTGCCAATAGTCTAGCAAGGGAGACAGTAAGTATATATACATAAAAGGCGAGTACTATGACCAATTTGGGTTCAGAAAAATGGAAAACATCTACAATAGCAGGAAAGGCCTATTTTGTGGAAGCAGAATAATGGGCAGTCACTATAATAAAATAAGTTTAAGTTATTGAAGTTTTTCTTAAGTAGGCATTCCTTTTAATAAGCCTCCTTCCTTTCTCCTCCAAAAATTGTTTCAAAATCACACGTATTTAGGGAAATTAGGATTAAGCAAAATAAAGAACATCAATGAACTTCTTGGAAGCTTTCCTGTACTAATGGGCATTGAGAATATGCACCTGCTGAAATAGCATGCTCTTTCCAGATTAACTTGACCAGAGGATGCAATTTTTTGCACAATGTTTGAATATACTATAGAAGATAAGTCAAGAGCTATTGTCATGTTAGAATGAGGTGAGATAATGTCTTTTCTCTAAATGAAATACAAGGGGAAAATTACATTCATTGAGCGTAACTGTAACATAGAGGAAATGAGACTTATGCATCTGTGTTATCATATTAATCATTCTTACACTTTCCCGGATCACACATTAGAGAGTATTTTATAATTTTATGTAGATAGCGATTTCTTAGAATTAAGGAAAGTGGGCCTATCTGTGTCCTGATGGTTCAATGCCTGGCTTGTACGGGTCAAGGTCCAGACCTGGTAGCTTAAGAAACATGCCAGGCACATGTGTGTGTGCAAGGCCAAAAACCCAGAGGGAACAATGAAGGGACTGTGGTGTGACCAGTTCCCACGTGCTTTCCCAACTTACCTTCTCTCTTCTTTCTCTCACACTCTTTCTCTCTGGTGAGTATATGGTGGTGCTCTTTGGAAAAAAAAAAAAAAAAGAAAAAAGTAATTCTAACAGGCCACCAGAATAAAGAATTTTCATTCAGCTAATTATTCCGTAATAAATACAGAGCTGCATCAGGAATTAACACTCCCTTGTGGCTAAAGGGTTTGCTGGTATTTATTTCCACCTGGAGACCCAACCTCTGTTCTCAAAATAGCTAGAGCTTGCTATTCAAGTTATCTTTTATTTATTTTAGGGAAATACCTTTTTTAAACTGAGAAAATTTCTTGCTTCCTGCTTGCTTAAATTTGATGTCAATCAGTAACACTTTTACCTGGTAACAAGTGAGCTGTCCATTTGATTTTAAAAAGACAGATTAAGTTGACAGCCCCTCTGTTTTCATTTTCTGCACAGTCCAGGGGGCACATCGGTTCAGTTGTTTGGGCTTCTGTGAGTTAGCAACTGTTGTTTTGATTTTTTTTTTTTTTGGCAGTGTATAATCAGTTAATATCTCTTATTTTCATTCTCTAATTTGTATCATCATGTCTACGTTTTGACATTTATAGGAAAAACAGCCTACTTTGGATAGTCAGTAGTCAAACTGCCTTAATCAGGCACACTTACCATTTTTATTTCTCCTATAACATTTTAAAAAGCAAACTTAGGAATTCCCTTGAATATTCCATATTCTGCATCTGGAGACCATTTGTATTTTAAAATACTTTCTACTGTTGTCAGTATTTCAGACACAGAGTATAAAAGGTTTTTCTTCTTTTTTTGTTTTCATTTTTATTTCTCTTGCTGAGTTTAATGGCATAAGCACTAAGCATTATATGGCCACCTATAAACTTTTAAGTTTATTTTAAAGGTCTCTGTTTCTAAAGACGATCATAGTACATTTACTAGATAATTTTAATGAGTATTTAGATGAAAACTTTATTTTAGTTTTATCAACTTTTTGATACTTTCTTTAAATATTATTCCATATTGTATTGGGTGTGTTGATAACCATAAAGGACATATATATTAACTTCTTACTTTATGCTGAGCTTCTGTGGTTTCAGTTACCTAAGGATAAACCACAGTCCAAAAAGTTGGGCACAGTACAAGAATTTAGAGAGAGAGAGACATCATGGACATGTAACTTTTATTGAAGTATATTGTTATTGTTTAACTTTATTGTCAGTTATGAATCTCTTATTAATTTTGTTATTAGCTGCTAAGCTCTTAGTGTGTCTAATTTATAAATTATATTGTATTATAGGTGTGTGTATATAAATATGTACATATATATATATATATGGAAAACCAAAGTATGTATTAGTCTATATTAAGTACCATAGAACTATTTAGACATCTGCTGGGGGCCTTGGCATGTCTCCTGCACATAAGGAAGGGCTACTGTATTCTATAAGATAATAAATGTTTGCAAGTTATATTGGGTTATCAGAAAAGTCAGGCATATTTTTCTATGTTTTTTTTCTATGCAAAAATGTGTCATGACTTTTTCCACAACCCAATATATTAATCATTCAGATAAATATTTTGTGGGACCAGCATATAGTGTAATGGTTATGTCACTGGACTCCCATGTAGACGACCATGGTTTGAGTCCTGGACCTGGTGGCTTGAACCTCATACTGGGTGTGTGTGTGAGCTTGCACAACAACCCAAGAGAAGAATGGAGGACAAGGGATTCATCTCCCCTGGGAGGTGTTTTCTCATTTTCTGTCTCTCTGCTGCACATGTGCACCCTATAGCAAAAATCTCTCTCTAAACCAAAAGAAATATTTTGTAATGAGAACAACGCTTTAAATTACACATTATGTTTTAATTGAATAACAATATAAAGGATTTTTAAACTGTTTTTTCCTTTTATCATGTCTCTCTGTCTCAAAATCTATCACCAAATTTCCATAATGACAATTCACAATTAGATACATGATTTTGCCCTTAGGGTCTCATCATTATTCCCATAATTCTCTGTAGCCAGGCCCCCTTCATGAGTGAGGTCATCTTAGACCTTACTTCTGCAGTGGGCACTAAGGTGACCCAGACAAGACTGGTAATTGAAGACTTGCCCAGCCAATCGCAGGCTAGCTCACTAAATCACAGAACCATGAACAAATAAAATGGTCATTTTTCTTAGTCAACAAGTTTGGGGATGGTTTATTATTTAGTAACTGATTCCTAGTGCAATAGAGTTAAAGAGTAAATATTTCTGTAAATGACATACACACACACACACACACACACACACACACAAATCAATCAACATATCCAGCTATGTTTTAAATAATTTGAATTAATATAAGTATGTGAAGTATTTTATGGGGTAAGAGAGGAAGGACACTAATATTCAAAATTCATGTGAATTTTTTTTTGCATTCGTGAAAAGGACACACTGGCAACAAAAGTAAAAGTAGATGTATTGGAATTCATCAAAATGAAAATAAGAAACAAATCATATTTACACCAAAGGACACTATCAATAGGGAGGAAAAGTAAACCAGGAAAGGGAGAAATGTTTGAAAGTGATGTATTTGATAAAGGAGTAATATCCAGAATATATAAAGAACTCCAACTCAACAACAACAACAACAGTCTGATGTTAAAATGGACACAGGTTCTAGAAAGTTATCATAGAGCAGGGCCCCCAAGTTCATAATAACAGGTTGCATAGCTGAGATAGGATGACAGGTTAGAGCTTAAAGGTTCTCACTAAAAAAAAAGTATGTGTGGTGATGGATACATTAATTAGCTTAGTGTAATCACTTACCTATGTATGTATATATTTATGTACTCCCTAATTATATACAAATTTTACTTGTAAAGTATACCTTAATAAAACTGGGTAGGAAATGAGTAAAGAGCTTGCATAGATCTTTTTCCAAAGAAGATACATAAGTGACCAATAAACACATACAAGCAAGATCAATGTCACTAATCACCAGAACAGAGCCAACCAAAACCACAGTGTCACACCATGTTGTGCCCGTGAGAATGGCTGCTATACACACACACACACACACACACACACACACACACACAAAATAACAAGTGTTGGCAAGAATGTGAAAAACTGGAACCTTATGCGTTGCTGATAGGAATGTAAAATGATACGGACCCTATGGAAAACATGATGGCAGTTCCTCCAAATTTTACACATAGCTTTACTAGGTGATCCAGCATTTCCACCTCTGGGTGTATCTCAAAAGGTTGAAACAGGGACACAAACAGATATTTGTACACCCCCGATCACGGTAGCATTCTTCATAGTATCCAAAAGGTGCCAATGACTCAGCTGTCCAACCCTAGATGAGTGCACACACAAAATGTGCTCTTTCTCTTCATACACACATGGAAAAACAGATAGATAAAGACAGATAATGAAATATCACTTAGGTTTAAAAAAGAAGGAAATATATACCTGCTATGATACAAGTGAACTTTGAAGACATTACACTAAGTGATATGATAAGCTGGTTACACAGTGTAACTACAATATGGTTTCACTCATGTAAGGCACCTAGAATTGTCAAATTCAGAGACAGAAACAATAATGATGGCAGCTAGGGCTAGGAGGAAGAGAGGATGTGGAGTCACTGTGCTTTGAGTCCAGTTCCCCACTGGGTAATGAAGATGGAAGGTGGTGATGTTTGCACAATGAGAACATAATGCCCTAGACTAAACATGTAAAATGGTTAAGGTTATACGAGAAAGATTTTGACACTATGTATTTTTATTTCCAAATTAGACAAATATATCATTTCACTGCCTCTCTGCCTCCACCGATGCTTCCTGCCTGTACTGTCAACATTCGCTCTCTGTTTGGCAACATCCGTCTTTCCCATGGCAGTTCTGTTACCAGCCAACCAAGTCCAGCTGCTGCTTCTCATGGTCAATGAAATGAGAGACAGAAGCTGGAAAAGAAGATAGTTTATTTTGTAACCAACTACAGGGAGACAGCAAGCACCATCAAACTGTCTGAAAAAGCTCAATTTGTTCTTGGTATTTATAGGGACAAGTTACAAGCAGGTGCAGGTCATTCCTCACTACACTCAACCAGAGTCCATGGCTTTGTCCTGAGTGATTATCCTGACTCCTTCAAATACCCACTTGCAGTTTCTCATCTGACCATTCCTCAAATAGCCCTTGCCATGACTCGACACTTGGTCAGATGGTTGTCATTAGAGGCTTTTCTTATTTCAAAATGGTTGCAGTCCGGCTAAACCTTAAACTGGTCTGCTTCAGCCCTACACATCAATTCAGGAGATGTTGGCTCATCAGAAAAGTCATGATGTGTTTTTCTATGCAAAAATGCATAGAAAAATGACTTTTCCGATGACCCAATAACTCATAACTTGATGCTAATTAAATACTGAGAAAAGTTTAATTGATTCATAAGGAAAATATTTATTTCCCTTTATTAACATTTAAGGTCAAATGATATTCCCAACCAAAAAAATTAATATTTTCTGCTCAGAGTCTTTAAAGTCGCTAGATTAATTGTAGCATGAGAAAATTTATTTTTCAAATATTTAATAAAAATATTTAAATGTCTTTCATTTCCTTTTCGTCCATGTACTAATGGGTCACTTCTGGTGTTATATTATTTACTTTAATTATAATAGAAGGTAATATCTATGAAATAGAAGCTTTTTCCAACTTCTCATATAACCTTACTTTCTAGTACAATACTGAAAATATTATAGAATTCTGAGTAAAATTTTCAATAAATAATTACATGGTGATTTTCTCAATCCTGATTCTAATTGTATTAGTTGATCCTATTTGCATGTTAAGTAAAACTTTTGAGGAATTTTAATTGTATCATAATGTAAGCAAATGCAACTATTAGACATGTTTATACATTTTTACTATTTGAATAATGCTACACATTTATTTCAAGAATGATTTTGTTTTGTTTTCAAGTAATATTGATTGTTTTTCACTTTTAACTACGTACTCTCTCAGAATATTTCAAGAAATACTCTGTTCAGACTCTGAAGAAATTTAAAATTGTACTTTCAGAAGCTAACACAATGTTAGTATTTTAGCTTTTTACTTTTTATTTTTAACTTTGTTTCTGTCAATGGTTATTCTTTGGATAATAATATTCCTAATCCTGGTAGGATCATTAGTTCTTATTTATGTGTGTGTATGTATGTATGTATGTATGTGTATATATATATATATATATATATATATATATATATATTTAGTAACCTATAGCTAGAGTTATGCAACTATGTAGGTACACAGTGAGGAAATCTTTCTGTATTTTCAGTATTAGTTTTTTCCACAGTTATGTCTAATTCATACTTACTTTTCTGTAACTAGCAAGATTAATTTTCTGCTAAGTGAATGAATAAATGAACTATAAGAGTTCTGACATAGAGACAGAGAATGACATCCAAGCAAAGCTTTTTTTGTTATTTAATAATAAGTGGAAAAGGTAACAATATGGGTTTTTGAGTCATATATCTGAGGTATAATCATGTCTATATATTTATATAGCCATATATATATATATATATATATATATATATACACACACACACACACACACACACATATATATACATATGTCCAGATACATATGAAGATTCACTTATTTTTTCATGTATAGTTAAAAATATTATTCATTTGTAACAGTCTTAGCTCCATTATCAAATTTCTAAATGCAGTTACTGTGAAATGTTTTATTAATTATTTTCTGTTCTGATATAAAGACCTGATTCAACTGCAAAAAACACATGTTTTTCCTAGTTACAGATTTGCAAATATTTATATCTTGCAAAAGTATACTTTTTGTCAGAAAAGGAATTAAAATCTTATGAAGGTTGCTCAGGGCAAGACTTTTATTGCAACTGACAAAACAACTCAATGTGCTTGCCCAGTTGACTACTGGTTAATAGCATAATCTTTATATATAATAGAGTAGAATAGCCTCATCTCCATATAAAATATAGGTGGAATTGCTATAGTACAAATAAAAATACTTATTTTTACCAACAGAGTAGGACTGGCATAGATTTTAATGTTAAAATATATATGTAGGTAGTATTTGCAGAAAACTTCATTAAAATGGAAATTGGATTTTCATTGAGAGATTGGAAGTAGAAAAAAATAAAAATTTTGGGCAAATTCATTGTTGCATGTATCTGTGACATGAATTTACAGCATAATTTTAGCCACATAATTGGTTTCCTGAAAAAGTCAAAGGCCCAAATTTTCCTTCAGTGCAAAGCAAAAAAGTGTATATTTATTGAGAGTCATATGTGAAAAATAAATGACAGAATTTTGCTTGGCATGTTTATTTCACAGTATTAGCTACTCACAAAAATGAACAAAATATTGAAGTTCAGGCAATAGAATTTGATTTATTGTCTAGGAGTTAAAGGAACATATTTAGCTTTGCAACACCATTTGAATGATTATCAATATTTATATTTAAGGTTTTTTGATAATTACCTATTTCGACTTTGATCCATTGGATTAAAAGAACATTATAATAAGTCCTATGTTACCACAGTCAGAAAAATGGAAAGATTGGGACCAGCAGTTAGAGTAATGGCTATGTCGCTGAACTCCCATGTAGTTGACCGCTGTTTGAGTTCCAGACCCGGTGGCTTAAACTCATGCTGGGTGCGTGTGCGTGCGTGCCCAAGATCCCGAGAAGAGAATGGAGGAGAAGGGATTGTGGCGTGGCTATCCCCCCCTAGGGGGTGATTTCTTGCTTTCTGTCTCTCTGTCTCTCTCTGCCTTTCTGGCGAGTGCACGTGCCTTATAGCAAAAAAAAAAAAAAAAAAAAAAAAAAAAAAAAAGAAAGATGGAAAGACTGTTTTTTTCTTTATGTTCACTGTCAGCCAGCACAGCAAACATGTATGATGTAATTAACCCTGCTTTTCTGTTTTTGTTTTTGTTTTTTAGAGATTTTTGCTATGGGGCACGTGTGTTCTCTGGAGACACAGAGAGACAGAACTCGAGAAATCAACCCCCCAGGGAGGTGGCCACACCTAAATCCCTTCTCCTCTATTCTCGTCTCAGGACTTTGGGCACACACACACAAACACCCAGCATGAGTTTTAAGCTGCCGTGTCTGTGACTCAAAACATGGTCAACTAGGTGGGAATCCAGAGACATAACTATTATGCTATCTGCTGGTCCCAGCCCCGCTTTATATTAATGATCACTCTAAACACAGGATTTATTATCTCTATTTCATAGCAAACAAACAGGCCTAGGAATTAAATAACTTTCTCTAGTTAATACTGCTAATATCTGAGATTGAAATTATTTACTGTGGATTCATATCTACTCCATGCCTTGATGTTTCTTCCAAGATGTAAAACTGCATGTGACTTGCTCCCCATTTTTGACAAAGCTCTAAAGATTAATGAAGTTATATCATCAGAATGCACTATTAGATAGCTAGGAAAAGTTTAAAATCAATACTTTAAAAATATTTCCCCTTTTCTTGATTAATGTAATTTGTATATTTCTCAGTAAGTACAACACCAGACATCAAAACTCAAAAGTTCCAGAGGTCATAGAGGCAAAGCAAATCTCTAGTATGTCCCTGCTACTCAGGACACACGTGACTATAAAATATTCCCAAACATCCTCCTCCTCGCTGAATACTACAAACGTTCAGTATTAAGCCAACTATAGTAACACCTAAAAGGACCAACACGCTTGGTTCTGGGCAGAGCAGTACTGAGTTAAAGAAGATGCAAATAGGTACTCACCAGCAACCAGGCTTTCCACTCTTTTAGGTCAAGCATGCAGTTGGAGCTCTCCATATTCTTCGTACATGTTCTAAACCACAAAAGTGAAGACGTTTTCAACCCAGTGACAGCCAATGATTGAAATATTTTTATAGCAACATAAATTATTTTGGAACCAGGAAGAGCCCAAAATAATCATGTTTGGTGACTTTGGAATCTTATGTTGGAGCTAATGACACCAGAGCACAACATAATAAATTTCATGCGAAGACACAGATCTGGGTTTGTTGACACCACAGCCATTTTTTCATGATACTGTGTCCATTAAACTTCAGTAATGTCTAATGTCCTATATTAAGAGTATGACTTATGTCATGTTTTGCACTTACAAAATAGATGAACTATGTTTACATATCAGATAAGAGGCATAATAATGTTGCATTAGCAAATGGAAACTCAATTAACCAAATACAAGTGCCATCTGAATAATTACTTTTAAAATTAAAATAATTATTACATGATTACATAGCTTCAAATGGACTAAATTGTGTTTTATTAAGCCCATCAATAAGCAAAAGACACAGCATCTTACCGTGTCTAAACAATAGCCTGAGAAACCCTTTCATTATATTTATGGACTATATGGCTAATTTTTCATTTTAACTGCGTCCATCACAGTTTATGGAACTTGCTTTTGGTGTCAACAGATGAAATCTCTAATGAGATACGATCGGATAAAGGAATACAGATGTACTGTACATCACATCTCCTTTCCTCATTAGCACAGCAGCTGTTTGGGTGACAGCTTGAATGATGTTTTAGTGTTTATTCTAGATCGCCTTTAGAATTTATGGAAGTATTGGTTAGAGCCTCCCATATTCTTCTTTACTTTGCTTTTCAAAGCATGATAAACAATCTTAGATAAATTAGCTATTTTCTTATTAAAACATGACTATAAACATGATGACCAACTAACAAAATAGTACATTATGTAATACGAATGTATCCAAAACAAGGGAAAAAGTTATACTTCAGCCTATAAGTGCAGTATGATTTATTAAAATCAATATGAAGAATATTGCAACACTTCACAGCAAATTCTAATACTTACATGTCATAACTAGTTTTTAGCTATGATTTTTTTAAAATCTTATTTTCATTGACAAATAGTAGTTGACTATAATTAAGCAAACGATGCCATGTTTTGATATATGTTTGCAATATAAAGTGATTAAATCAGACTAATTAATCCATCATTTCACATATTTAACCATTTTTTTGTGAACACATTAAAATCTCCACTTTTAGCAATTTTGAAATATAGGATGCATTATTATTATATTCACCATTCCGTGCAACAGATAACTACACTTTATTCCTTCTGTCTAACTAAAATTTTGTTAAGTAAGCAATATACAGCATAATGACATTTCAATCTGTGACAGACCACGTGTACCACGGGATCCCATTTGATCTAACAGGCCATAGCATACAGCCCAGTGTGCAGTAGTCTTACTGTCTAGATTTGTGGAAGCACACTCTATGATGTCTGCACGACAATGGAATTGTCTAATGACATCTTTTTCAGAATATATGCCCCTCATTTAAGCCACACATGACTCTATATCGCAAGAGTATTGGGCCAGCCAGTGCAGTGGTGGTTAAAGCAGCTGGACCCCACCTGATCGACTGTGAGGGTAAGTCCCAGACTGGCCAGCCTTAACAACATGCCAGGGAAGTGTGCATGCATGCCCAAAACTGTGAGAAGAGAATGGAGAAGGATTTGCAGTGTGGCCCTCCTCCCTGGTGAGGATTTCTTACTTTCCCTCTTTCTATATCTCTATTTCTCTCTGAAGAGTACATGCACACTGTAGCAAATATCTATATCTATATCTATAGATATAGATATATTTCTGAGTGGGGAGCTGAAATTATTCTCCAACAGATTTATACAATTAATACAATTCAAATAAAAGCCGGAATGATTTTTGAGATGAGAATAAAAACTTTTTAGGATTATTCCAATATTCACATGAAAGTAAAATGCATTTATATCGGTCTAAAAACTTTTGGAGTGCAAGAATAATATAGAAGAATAATTTGCCTTAAAATATTATTAAGCTGCAATACAAAGTGTTTCTTACTGGTGCAGAAATGGGCATATATATTAGAAAAGAAGACATAAACTGCAGACATAGTCTCAGTAATATATGAAATGAAATTTGAAATGCAGGTAGCATTTGTATGAAAAAAATGACATTTCCTCATATTGAATCTAAAGTTAGTTCCTGATGCAAAAAGCAGTTATTATGTTTTTTAATCATAAAATAGAAAAAAAAAAGTGTACATTTTACTTGCATTGAATTACTTAACATTGGAGGAAAAAGAAAAAAGAAATGGGACTTTGTAAACAAAAGGGCATTATTATTTCTCTCAGTCAGCTTGAATTAATTTTTTAACAGGCTTCTTCCTGAGTCTAAGCCACTGACTTTCTTTTCTTAGAGCATTTGCTTTAGAACCCATGTACTATGAATCCTTTCTCTGTTCCTTTGAGATGTAAATCTTTTTAAAAAGACTATTATTTTATTATTATTATTTTTTTTATAACACTGGAGAGTCTTTCTCAAGGACCTAGAAGCCATCCCTTGGGAATTTAACCATCAAGAAAGCCTCCCAGTCTCTCTGGGAGGGTAGGAGCCTAACTTTAGCAATAGGGTGGGTTTCCTTGCTCTGAGCTATAAAATTACTTCCTGTTAAACAAGAAAGTTGATATTTCCTTGGGTAAAGCCAATTAGCAAACACAGATGGAGTAAGATCTCCTCCTCACTACTGCTCTTCAAAACTCTATCAGTTTTTTACTTTTTATTCGAGGAGAGTTGAGTTTAGACACTTCTGGGGTCTGTTTCCCAATAGTGAAGAATAAACAAAGCCTTTCTTGCTTGTTCAGGTTTGTCCTGTTTAACTTGTTCATTGATACAAAGTTACAGGATCCATAGAAAAGGCCAGGATCTCTATGTAATAGTTACAAAATTGAAGCAGGGATTAAAGCACAACTCTATCAGATTTGTCAGAACATGTACCATTGTAGGGTAAAAACATTACTGGGGAAAAAGTGAGGATCTGACTCTTGATGGTGGCAAAGGTGAGAAGTTAAACCCTAACTGTCAACTTTCCTTTCTCCTAAAACACCTACCATCCATCCAACTATAATCAACCTCCCCTTCCCTAAAATCCTGTTGCTATCTACAGTCAGCCAGATACATCCCTCAGAATGCACACTTCTCCGCTCCAGAACAACCCTTTCCAGCTCAGGTCTGTAAGGAGAGTTAGATCTCTACACAGCTGAGTCCTTTCAGACTCGGTGGTCAGTGAGACCTTTTCCAGGTCCATTACTGGGGGCCTGGAATTGGATTTTTAGAAGGCTGAGATGAAGCAGGAAGACAGTTTCTAGCTTTATCTGGCTAGATTTAACAAATATGAGTGCTTGCTTATCATTGAATTTACTGTGATTATTAGAGCACTTGGACTGAGAACAAATGAATCGTTTTGGTGATTTGTATCACAAATCAGATATTTTATTAGAAAATATCCTCATTGTGTTTCTCATGTTTGATGAACTTTGCTTCAACGGATGAGTCTATTCCAAATGTTTCCATCTCACAGAGAAATACGCAACCTCCAAACTTGGAGAGGGGGAGAAGCTCTGTCCTAGTCACTGCAGCTCTGAATAATAATCAGTTGCCTGTTGGTCTTATTGGAGATGCTGTTTTGTCAACATCTATCAAATGAATCCTTTCTGTTTTAAACCAAAGTGTTAATGTCTAATGTGAAAGGCATGAATTTGCTCACTATCAGATACCTATGTATTTTCATTAAAAAAAGAAAGAAAGAAAAAGTTGCCTTCCCAAGAACAGAGTCCTAAAGGAAGACATTATGGAAAAGAAAAGCATTGGATACAAGGTAGAAAGGGAATTCCCAGGGAAGGCCCGAGCAATCCCATGATGCAACTGTGCAGCAGGCCAGGGGAGGGTAGCTACTGCCTTTCTGAACAGAGAGTGTTCTGTTTCTTCCTAGGTAAAATGGATATAATGCTACTATATTTGAATATATTTAAATGAAACGTTCTTAGGTTGATTTGAATCACTTATATTTACAGAATATAAATTAAATGTAACAAGATCAAATTCCAGGCTAAGCACAGTATTGTACAGCACAGGAAGCGTACAGCACAGGAAGTATACAGCACAGGAAGGGTACAGGACAGGAAGTGTACAGCACAGGAAGGGTACAGGACAGGAAGTGTACAGCACAGGAAGGGTACCGGACAGGAAGGGTACCGGACAGGAAGGGTACAGGACAGGAAGTGTACAATACAGGAAGGGTACAGGACAGGATGTGTATAGGACAGGAAGTGTACAGGACAGGAAGTACATAGCACAGTTAGCATACATACACTCACATGTGTGTGCATGCACACACACTTACACGTGCACACACACACTTCCCAGGGTAGCAGAAAGGGCTCAAACGCTCTGAATAATGGCATTACACCTATAAAAGAACTCATTTTTCTTCCTCCCCAGGACATGATGTTTAGATCACAAATTGGCTTGTTCTGGAGGAAAAATCAAAAGGAACTCGGATTGAAGTTCTATCAATATTTGTGTGCCTGCTCTACGTCCCTGATTCTTTCTTGAGTCGGCTTGCTCACATTTGCCGTTTGGTGAGCAATGAGAATGTACTTTTAGCACAGGAGAGGAAATGGACTACTTGTATTTGTATAAAGCTGGATCCTCTCCAGAGATCATTTGTCATTTGCCTAGTATTCTTCTAGCTAACTTCCAATGTGGAAAAGAGCTACAAGAAAAGTTTGTGAAATGTTCCATGAAATGAGACCAGGAGTGCTATTTCAGGAAATGGCCACATCTAGGTTCGTATGTTTGTCCCAGGTATAGAACTAAGGGAAAACGTGATGCTAATATGAAAGACGGTTTGCAAGGCGTGAACAGTTTTGGACTAGAAATCAGGCGACCTGATATCTGTCACCTATGGGTCAGCCAGCTGTGAAATGGGGGCGACTTTGTTTCGTTGCTAGACCTGTTTTTCTTTTTTACTTGTAAATTGCAAGTTTTAATGGAAACAATATTGTTCCCAGGTTTCTGAGATAAGAATCAGGGAGTGGGGAGAGAATACAAAGGCTGTTTCCCCACCGTCAGGTGGAAGTGGAAGCTGCCTCTGCCTCACGTCTCCAGGAACCTGGCACACAAATCACGCTAGTGCTAAGGGTGGTGAAGATGCATTCGCATGTCGGCGTGCCTTCCCTGCGTCAGCGTCTGTGTGTAGCAAGTCTTGTCCTTAGCCTGTATTAAGTTAATATATGACTTGCTTTGTTGACTCAAGCACACAATAACTTTTAGCTACTGGAAAAAGAAGTGACATTAGAGGGCCTGCCTGCCATTTCCACCTGACTAGAAAACCCATTCTCGGTAAAACTCCCTCTGCGTTTCTCACACTCATTTGTTCTCGTGCTGTTTGGCAGAATTTTATTAAACTTCTAGCAGATGTCTGTTACTGCTCTAGAGATGTGACAACATGGAAAGCAGATATGACCTCGCAGGGACATTCATGATCTCACAGCCATTCACAGTTACACCTAGTCTCTGGTTATCTGCATGGATAAGGTGCAAGAAATTGGTAATAGCCCCAGGATGCTGTGGGGTACTTTCCTGAAGACAGAGCTAGCTGAAGGTCATTTTCCAGGCAGACCAGGCCATGAGCGGGAGGAGGTGACTTCTGTTCCTTCAGTTTTCATGACAGAAAGGTGGTAAAACAAAACCCAATAACACATGAACTGCTGCCTGGCTATCTATCTGCTGCCTAGCGACAAGAAATTCAAAACAGGTTGGGATGTTGGAAATTTAATGTAAGCATTGATTAAACAAGTTGGGTGGGGGAAGGAATATAAATAATATGTATAGGTTACAAAAGAGGCTGCTAGGTGGCATGATGGTTAAGGGCACTGGACTCCCACATGGCTGACCATGACTCGAGTCCTGGACCTGGCAGCTTGCTTTCTCACTTTCTCTTTCTCTCTCTCTCGCTCACTCTGTCCTTCTCTGGTCAAATTAAAATAAATAAAAATAAATAAATCAAGTTAAAAAAATATTTTTAAAGTACGTTACAAAAAATAATTAAAAATCCTGAACAAGGAATTTGTCTATACCCTGTATATATGGTATTTCTTCACCTTGATTAAACACAAGTATTCAAATGCATGAGCAAATCAGACTTCCTTCTCAAACATAATAATCGCAATTCTTGAAAATGCCTTTTCAGAATAGTTAACAAATAATGATAAGTAGTCATGGTGGTTTATTAGAATCCCAGCAACAAAAACCATAACTCTAAGCATTTCCTATGTAAATAATACCTATGACTTTTTAAACTGTAGTGCTTTTTTAATTCCTTATATTTGTACATCTTATTCTTTCAAGACTGTAATAATCTGTTTCATTAATTGCTTTACATATAATAGGAGCAAATACATTTCTGTATACTGATATTGAAATATTGACACACCTTAATTCATTCTAGGTCATGGGGAGTTAACGGGTAACTTCAAATCTGCCAAATTGCAACTCTGCACTAATATGCTTAGTACACTGCATTTTCAAGCAATAGTCCGAAATTTTATTATACTCATGAAAAGGAAATATTAATAAGCTTTTTGTCATATTCTTCTGGGAGTTTGTCTTCTTTCTTTATTCCTTTCTCCTTCCTTCTTTCTTTCTTTCTTTCTTTCTTTCTTTCTTTCTTTCTTTCTTTCTTTCTTTCTTTCTTTCTTTCTTTCTTTCGAAGAGGTTTTTGCTACAGGGTGCATGTGCTCGCCAGAAAGACAGAGGGAAACAGAGAGACAGAAAGCGAAAAATCATTCCCCAGGGAAGATGGCCATGCCACAATTCCTTTTTCTCCATTCTCCTTGGGTTCTTGGGCACGCATGCACATGCGCCTGGTGTGAGTTTAAGCCACCAGGTCTGGGACGCGAACTGCGGTCAACTACATGGAAGTTCAGCGACCTAGACATTACGCTAACTGCTGGTCCCAGGAGTGCTTTCTTATAAAAAGTAGTGATATCAACTAATCATATGAAACAAAATTACTTTAGCCCTATTAGCTTTATTTATGTAATTTTGTCATTTAAAATTTCAGTTAATTAGGCCAGTCCCATAGACTAGTGGTTAAGGGAGCTTGATTCCACATGGTCAACTCCAGTTCAAATCCTGGTTCCAGTGTCTTGATTTAAAAAAAACACTCCAGGCATATGTGTGTGTGCATTCTAAAGTTTAGACAGGATAGGGAAATGAAGGAGAAGGGATTGCAGCATGACCAATCCCCACCAGAAGGTACTTTCTTCCTGTCTCCTTCTATGTCTCTGTCTCTCTCTAGTGAGCATATGCACCTTGTAGCAATTACAAAAGTTAAGTTAATTACTATATAATGTATAGTTTTCTTTTTTTTTTCTTTCTTTGGAGAGGTTTTTGCTATAGGGTGCGTGCGCTCGCCAGACAGAGACAGAGAGATAGAAAGGAAGAAATCACCCCCCGGGGGGATGGCCATGCCACAATCCCTTCTCCTCCATTCTCCTCTCGGGATCTTGGGCACGCATGCACACGTGCCCGGCGTGAGTTTCAAGCCACCGGGTCCGGGACACGAACCGTGGTCGACTACGTGGGAGTCCAGCGACATAGCCATTACGCTAACTGCTGGTCCCAATAATGCATAGTTTTCATAAAACTATTTTATAGGTTCATATTAATATGCAAATGAACAATCAAAATATCTCTATTCACAGTGCTATATACACACACACACACACACACACACACACACATATATATATATTTTAAAAAAATAAATTTCAGAAACTTCAGCAAGATTTAATTTGATGTCAAATAAATAAGATAAATAGTGAATTTTTAAAGTTTTAGATTCTTTGCTGTAATCAAATTTCTGTGCTGACTCGGGCACTTTGCTTTTTTCAGATGAGTCTCTGCATCTTCACGCACACAAAATGTGCTGATAAACACAAGTCGAAAGTCAAGAATTCATATTAGTCTAAAATACTTTGTTGCCTCAAAACAGTAACTCTTACTGAAAAACTTTCTTCACATTATAAACTATATGTATTTTATAATATGTCTAACGTCATTAGGGAGAGAGAGAGATTGTCATTTAATTCATCCTTACATTCAAGGTACATTAGTAACATTTTAAAAATAATATTTGATAAAATAAAACTTTTAAGAAAAGAGTATTGGCAGTTCTTTTGAAAAAAGTATCTCATAATAATTTGAATAAAATCAGGAAAATGCAAAATAGTGTGGGGAAAAATCATAATATATAATGCTATCACCAATTCAAAATATTAATTATCTCTATCTTTTCATTTTTATGTGCCTATAGAGATGGAGGTACTTACTGATTTCATAGTACAAGGCACTCTTATATAGGCCTCCCAGTGACTCAGCACCAAGGTGGTTCTCATCACAAGCATCACTCAATTTCAGAATGGCCACAGACCAGCCAAACCTTTTAGTATTTCATAGGATAAGGCACTCATATATGCCTTAGAGAAATGTCCATTGTTTTCTGGGTTAACACATTATTTCTTATTGCCTTCAACTTAATTTTCCTAATGATGTGCCTGAAAAATATCCTATAATTTAAAGCATAGAATTATCTACTGTGCAGCTAATCAATACTCAGTTATAATACAATGTTTTTGCCTTTCATTAATTTATTTCCTTTTGTTTATTTTTCTTAGAATTGTTTAAAAAATCAGAAATATAAATAGATATCATTTATTTTTGCCCAAATATTTTGTCATTAGTGTTTTTGCTCTACTGGGAATCTTTCCCCAAATTGTGCTTGCTGCCAAGCGTCAGTAGGTAAAATTATCTTCCTAGAAAAATGAAACAATACCAAAAAAAAAGAGAAGTGTCTTAGAATCTGCTAGCAGCCACATGTAAAATCTGGGCACTCTGTTTTGGCAGTTATCATTGTCATCCTCAGTTCCTTTTCCAGTTATAACTTAACCTCTTGCCTTATGATCAGTATACTCGAAGAGACTAAATTTATTTGTAATCCTTACAATTATGAGTATATTGCAAAATTAGTGGCTAATAGAACACAAATTCTGAAGAATAATGCATTAAGTTAATTGGTTATGCTGTCTATAATACATGCTTGTGTTAATGATTAATTTCCCCGATAATGTATTCTGTCAAACAGAGATAATGAAGCTGGCCAGCTCAAGATTTGGCTGGTCTGTGGCCATTTTGAAATTGAGTGAGGCCTCTGATGAGACCGCCTGATCAGGTGCTGAGTCACCGGGAGGTCTATTTTGAGAAAAGGTCAGATGAGAAACCAGGAATTGATATTTAAAAAAAAAAAAAAAAAAAACAGGAATCAGAATAAAACAATTGACTGTGATCAACTGAAGTGAGGACTGATTTGCACGTGCTTGTATCTTATATCTATAAATACCGAGCACATGTTGAGATTTTTGAGTCAGTTTGGTGGTGCTTCCTGTAACCTAGTTGCAGAAATAAACTCCCTTCTTCTCCAGCTCTGCCTCTCATTTCATTACCCCCCAGTAGGAGCAGCCAGACTTTTCAGACATTTTGCCTGAAAAAAGTTTGCCGGTGACAATAAAATTTCTCCATCTCACTTATAATGCAGAGAGCTAAAATGCTAAACAAGTATTTGTGCTACAAGGTTATGGTAACTATTTAATTAATAGAAATACTGTCTTGATTATGTATAAAAATATCGGTGGGAAGGTTGTATTAAAAAATACCAATCCTCAGAGACCACAGTTGATGAGCTTCGTGAGCTGACGATGCCTGGCTCTTGGACACACTCCGTGCTGTGGTGTGTTCCAGTTCATATTGAGCACCGAACTCCATTTTAGTATAGGTTGAATAGTGGAGCAGACTGGATTTTCCTTTTAACTCAGCCTGAATTCACCGGCATTTTACCATGGGAACCATCCTGCTGTTGCTTTTATTCCTGTGCTCACCTTGCCTGCCTGGCCTCCCACATGGCCTCTAAGAGGCCATTGCCTTTCCTGAAAGCCCTCTGAATAGGACACAGGAACTCCAGGAGGAGGAGCGTTAACAAAACCAGAATGTGGTGGGGAGCCCTCTTCCTCCCTCTTTTTAGCAGTTACCTTCATAATTCTTCCTCTTCCTTGCTTCCTTCTTTTTTCAACAGATAATCACTTCACTTCTCAAATGCTAGCTTAGAACACATTTCTCTATTTAGTGTCACCAGACTGTGTTTAGCATGAGGACTTCCTAACCTTTACCTTAAAATAAATACACAGAGAGGTGTTACAATAGGGAGGAAAAGAATGAAAGTCTCAGACAGGGCCAGGTGATGGTGCAGCTGTGTAGAGATTGGACCCACAGGAGAAAGGTCTTGAGTTTGTATCCTTGAACCACCCCCAAGAATTCTAGACAGTGGGGCCAGCAGTTAGAGTAATGGCTATGTCACTGGACTCCCATGTAGTCGACCGCAGTTCGAGTCCCGGACCCGGTGGCTTAAACTCACGCCGGGCGCGTGTGCATGCGTGCCCAAGATCCTGAGAGGAGAATGGAGGAGAAGGGATTGCGACGTGGCCATCCCCTCTGGGGGGTGATTTCTTGCTTTCTATCTCTCTGTCTCTCTCTGTCTGTCTGGTGAGCATACGCACCCTATAGCCAAAACCTCTCCAAAAAAAAAAAAAAGGAATTCCAGACAGTGAACATGTACTTGTGATCTGGGCTGGTTGAAACTGGGGAGGGGTGGATTGTGGCATGGGATTGTGGATTGTGGATTGTGGCACCCATTAGGGGTGCCTGTCTGTATCTCTGTCTTTCTTTCATGGAAAGAAATGAGTAAATATATTACTTTAAATTCCAGATAACTTCTCTTATAAGGGGGAGGTAAAAATGTGTAGCGATAACTCAAATGCAGAGCTACATAAATAAGATAATAAAATAGGATAACTTTACATCATTTTAATTGACCAAGTTCTAGATTTCAATGACTATTCTTAAATATCTTATAGGTTTAATGTAATATATACTATAATGCACATGATTTAAAATATATTAATGAGCCTTCTACTCATTGGTTGGTAAAGCACATGTTTTAAAACCTTGTCACTCTAAACTATTTATCTACTGCATAATAAATGC
This sequence comes from Tupaia tana, assembly GCA_026018925.1. Taxonomy (NCBI): domain Eukaryota; kingdom Metazoa; phylum Chordata; class Mammalia; order Scandentia; family Tupaiidae; genus Tupaia; species Tupaia tana. The sequence continues at coordinate 160,912,209 of JAKSZU010000007.1, read as the reverse complement.
ATGCTTTCACATGTAAACATGCAACATAAAAATATAGTAACATATAAGTTACAGAGCAGAGAAGGCCTGGAGATCCATGGTTAGGAACAGCTTCGATGTGGATAAATGTGGAAAACACCAAATTTGGACACGTCTGTGCTGGCCATCCAGAACAAGATCATTTATTAATGGCCAGGCAAATCCATGAAGATTAGATGGAAAAGGTTAAGTTCTCAACTGGGCATCAGAATATGAAAGAGTTCCTAATGCAATTTGGGAAGGAATTAATTTGGAGTGAATGTTTTAACAGATAAATATTTTTTTTTTTTTTCTGACAAAAGCTCTGAAAGCTTTTGAGCTTACAGGCTGTGTTGAATGTCACCACACAACACTTGACAATGTGAATGTCTCTATGCCTGGTACTATTAAATGTAGTTGCTTGTAGACACATATTAAGTATTTGGGTTAGGGCAAAAGTGAACAAATTTTAAAGAAGAAACCCTTGTAGGTGGTTTAAAATGACATCAATGACCAAATGTGTTTGACCTTTGAATGTCACAAAATGTCATTCTCATCCTGGAGCATAGCATGAGAATACAGCTCCACTCACCATCATGAAAAAAGAAAATGAAAAGAAAGTGATGTGTTTTGTTACTTGCTTATATATTATGAAAATCTAGTAAAAAATCTATTGGGTGTTAAATGGCAAAGTGATAATTATTATTCTTTTAGTGTAATTTTTTTGTTAAATACTTATTTTGAGTTATCAAACATTTGACCTAAGATATCAGTCATTTCTCACTTACCTATTAGAGACAGCTATATACACCATAGTAAAAGAAGAATCACTCGATTTTGTTCAAGGTAGGGTCTCACCATGCCATGTTCCTCCTGCCTTGGTCTCCCAGCTAGAAGTGCAGCCATATAGCACCAAGACTAGCCTTTAGATTGACCAGAAAAATAACCTAGTCCCCCATGTGGTCTCAGCCTATTAAATGCAGCATTTCAGCAGTGAACCAGCATGGCCAGCCTAAATCACTCATCCTTTATTTTTGTATTAGTTATAGTTTTGGGTTATATGTTTTGTGCTGAAACAACACTTTATTCAGTGAGAATAAGAACAAAGAATTGAAAACATGGTTTGAAAGAAACTTAAAGTACATTTGACCAAAAAAAAAGCATGTACTATATATAATAAAGTGTCTATGAAGATCTTAGGCTTTGAGAGAAGAGCTGAAGGTCTACAGGCTGATGTTGCTAAGTTAATACATTGCAAGTTGTTAGAGCTAGGGAACAAACAAGTTTTATGTAGGGAACAGACAAGTACAAATGCATAGCCAAAAATCTTTGATGTGAGGAAGCAATAAGGAAAATTTTATGTTACATGATTAAATTTAAAGATGGCAGGGAAAGCAAACCTACTGAGCACTCATATATCCCATGATATCATGTATGTCCCTGATATCCCAAGGAAAATGTTACCCCAGAGGGTCATTTATGAGTATCACTGAAATGTCAAGGGATTTCTAAGCCTGCACCACTAACGGCTGTCTGCGCCGTGACTTGAATTCAGTCCAGTGCAGGTCTGTGCATCTGTAAACTGCTGCTCTGGTCTTGCTACCGACTCAAACTAGCAATTTTATTTCTAATATTATGGCTGTGAATATAAAGTGATTTATATTGCCTAGCATTACCTTTGCTTTGTTTTCAGGATTCAGGATTATGATACGTTCTTCTTTATGTTATTTTCCACAATGTAATAATATATGCATTCTTTTACATTCACCAACTGGGTCTGTGTGAAGACAGTTATGAGTGAAAATGGCAACCATAAATGACCAAATAGCTGTGATGCTCCGTGATAGAAGTTCAAGCAGGCGTTCCCCGGGCTATCGTCTATTTTAGAAAAGGTATCATTACAACTTCTTGGTCATGGCAAAGATCAGGAACATCTACAGAAAGAACCAGAATGTAAGACATTAAAGCAGTAGACTGGGTAAAGGCACAGGTGTCTGAAAAGTTATACCCATCAGGGAACTGGTGCTTTCATGATCTGTTGCTGTGTAGTGGATTATTCCACTTAAAATGGCGACTGAAAATGGCAGACATTTATCACATTGGATTCAGTGAATCAGAAAGGGATAGTTTTGTGGGGTGGTTGTGAGTTAGGCTGTCAGGAGGTGGGAGTTAAACTGCTGTTGTCTCCTGACATCTCAGGGTTCCGTGGAGGCTGAAGAATCTGCTTCCTAAGTCACTTCCACTGTCGCTGGTGTCCTCAGTTCCTCAGGGAGTTTCGGTAGAGACTTCTGACCCTCACGGAGGCTACTTACAACACGGTAACAGTCTGCTTGCCTCCAAGCAGCAGATCCAAGGAAGGGAAAGTGCAAGATGGAGCTGGGGGTTGTCTTTTTATAACCTAAGGCTGACAGTGACATCCTGTCACTTAGGCCAAATACTCTTGGCCACAAACACTAACTCTGGTGTAATGGGAGAGTGAATTAAAGGAAGATGTAAAAAGTACAAGGCAGGAATCACTAGCAGAGAATTTTGGTTTTGATTTGAATCACTTTATTTATTTAATTTTATTTTATACATTCAATCACCGTCCATCACCACAGCTTGTAAAATGTATTTTTCCAGCATGAATACCTTAAACACTGGAGTCCAGTTAAAGGCATTATCATACACGTTATCATCAACAGACAGTCCTCTATTTTTGTGTCCCTTAAATGTCTTGCTTCTTTATTTTTCTCCTTGATTCACTTCCTCTCACCTGTTCCTACCTGATACCCTCCTCCCATAACCTAGAACAGCAACCAATCCGTACCTCCCCTCTTCTCAGACATTTGGCTATGTCTAGAGACAATTTCAGTTGTCAGAACTGAGGGTGTGATTACTGGAATCCAGTGAACACACGCTGGAGATGCTGCTAACCATTCTTCAAGGCACAGAACAGCCCCCATGACAAATTACCTGTTCCAAAATGATGATAATGCCATGGTTGAGAAGCACTGGCAAGTTGAGCTAAAGAATATGTGGGCAGCTATAATGGCAATAATTTATAACATGCCGATTCTCCATATATTATTAGTATGTACCATTCTGAAAGATATTCAAGTAAGAGAGTTGAGAATACATTAAAAATAGATATAAAAATCAGAATAAAATAATTAAATGTTTATCTCAAGTAATCTGATCATCTACATGTAAAACATAATAAAGTCTTCTGACAGTGTACCATTAACATTTTTGAAAGGTGCAATAAAATAGCTCTTACATAAACTAGAAAATGTCACTTAGAAATAAAATCATATCTTTTCTACCATTTTGGATTTCTTTCCTCTTCAATCCTATTACAGTGTTTAAATCCTATAGTAGATGTAAACCATAAATAGTACAAAAAAATGAGCATTCTAAGAAATGGTATGAAATATAAATAAGAGAAAATTCCAGAAAAACCAAAGTTTTAAAAACAGCGTAATAAATAATTTGTGATGCAATAAACAACAACAACAGAATAGACTATACTTTGTAAGTTCAAAAAGAATGAAAGACATAGATAGAGCCAGGTGCTGGAATGGTGGTTAATGTAGCTGGATCCCATATGGACAAGTTCATGGTTTGAATCCTAGACCCATCACCTTGAAAAACACACTAGGTGCATGCCCAAAATCCCAAAAGGAGGGAGAAATAGAGGAGAAGGGATTGAGCTGTGGTCATCCCTAAATCCTAGTTTTATGTGAACATCCTTAAATTACTCATAGATCAATATTATTTTTCTTTGAGAGGTTTTTGCTGTAGGGCACATGCGTTATCCAGAAAGACAGAGAGGGATAGAGAGACAGAAAGTGAGAAATCACCCCCTGGGGGGATGACAACATTGCAATTCCTTCTCCTCCATTTTTTTCTCCAGATTTTGGGCACACCCGCATACACGCCTGGCGTGAGTTTAAGTCACCAGATCTGAGACTCAAACTTCAATATGATATTAATCTTTTTAGAATTTTTTTGATTTTTATTGTTGTTGGTGAGAAGTGTCCGAAGTTTGAAATGTCCAGCACTTTTTAGACTAAAATATCTTTCCCAACATTGTGATAATACAGTCTTTCCATTTAGTATGCATGTGAACTCTTGTGTTCTTATATGTGCATTTGCAGTTAGAAAAAAGATAAGTGCAGGGATTTAAAAAAAATTTTAGATTTAAGGGAGAAGCTAGGGATTATGGCTTTCTTCTACTTTTGGACATTTTTAACATATAATTCTGAAAATACTGAGTGTCCCATCATTTTCTCTATTTACTTCCTCTGGAATGCTAATTAGAGACATGATTAAGCACTCTTGTTCTAGCCTTCATATTTTTTCTCTCTCATGTTATTTATATTCTGTCTCCATATAAACTTTGTTTCCCAGTACAAACTTAGTTGAAAGCAAGCCTGAAGTTAAATGTTTTCAGGATAGATGTTTATTTTCCACAGAAAATAGAAATGACGAGGAAAACCCATTTTCTTACTATCCACCTGTGTTCAGTGTGCATTTCTACATAGATTACATTCTATGCATAGTCTATCTGTAGCTACCTGTCTGTTCATCTCTGTCTCTCCCTGTGTCATCTATCTACATTGTTGAACTGTGTAACTTCAAGTTGGAAAGAGAGATGGGAATTTCAGAAATACACTGTTAAGGCAAAGGGTTTCAATGCCTACCCAATATCCATTCTTCCTTTTATCATAGAAATAAACTGTAGTGTTTATTTGCAGTGGCCGTTGACATAGCCAGAATTCTATACTATCTCATGGCCTATGTAGAATTACTGGTAAGAATTTGGGGACTAGCCTTTCACACTTCACCTACCCTTTCTTTCTATTTGGAATGCAATTAGAATATCTGGATTTCAACTGGTCATATTTAAACACTGGGGTGGGGATTAGTATTAGAAAAAAATGAAACAATGATTTTGGCCGGAGGCAAATACTGTATTGAACCCTCAGCAATAATTGGATGTGGAGACCATATGCCACTGCCGAATCACAGAGCTTAACACCTTGAGAGGGAGCAATTTCACCTCGGAAACAAGTTTACAACAGGATTTCAGGCCATATACAATGAGGCACTGAAAGGTTTTGCGTGGGGAGTTAAGCAGTAAAAAAGCAATTCTTCTGAGGCATTTTGCTAGAGAGGAAACAAAAAAGAGAGTGGATGTTACAAGAATATAGTTCAAATCAGGGCTCCTCTCCCAGACTTTTGTTAGAAGATAGGGTAGCTAACCTGGCTTGCAATGCGATTTCATCAGTTCACACTACACACCTGCAATGTCTGAAAGTTCTAGCTGCTCCAAGTATGTCAGCACTTGATAGTGGAGGTTGACAAACTTGTTTTGTTGTCAAAGACAGAGTGCAAATATTTTAGGCCATGTGAACCATATGGTCTCTGCTGCAACCACTCAACGTTGCTGTGGTAGGATGGAAGCATTGCAGCGCACGCATGAAGGAATGGGGGCAGCTGCCTTCCGAAGGAGGCACAGGCCCAAGCCGAAGCTGGACTTGGGGCACAGCTTGCTGCCTTTGTTCAGAGTATGCAGTACTACCTCTTGGTGGTTATAATGTGCATTTCCTAGGAAGCTAATGATGCCCAGCTTTTCTACAGTTGCTTATTTGCCATCCCAATGTCTTCTTTTATGAGGTAGCTTTTAAACACTTTCTCTGGGCAGGCCTAATGGTCTACTGATGAAGGGAACCAGATCTAATATGGCCTACCTATCTAACATGGTTTGAATCCTGGCCCCAGGGTCTTTCAGAACGCCCATGTGCTTGTATGCTCCAAGTCCCGACAGAATGGGGAAATGAAGGAGAAGGGATTATGGCAGGACCATGCCCCATTGGTGTGTTCTTTTCCTCTTCCTCTTTCTGTCTCCCTCTGGTATACTCACATGCCCTGTGGCAAATTAACACATAATAATAAAATAAATTTTTTTCTATATTTATTTGGATTGGTTTCTATAAATATTTGAATCATAAGAGGTTCTATGTATCAATCAAGAGGCATTTGGCAAATATATACATTACAAATATTTTGTCTGTTTGGCTTGTTTTTTGGTTTTTCTATATTAACAAATATGAAACCAAGTTTAAAATTTTTTTGGCCAGTCATTGTTTGGTATATGTAAAAAATTATCTCATAAGGTCATAACATTTTCATGTATTTTATTTTCCCTAGAGAATTTAACATTTGACCTTTTATTTAAATCTATAATCCCTTTCAGGTGAAGTTCAATGTATTATTTAAGTGGCATGAAAAAGTTTGTATTTTTACATATGGATATTCAATTGTTCCAGCATAATTTTTTGCTTAAAAAGTCTATTCTCGGGACCAGCAGTTAGTGTAATGGCTATGTCGCTGGACTCCCACGTAGTCAACCGCGGTTCGAGTCCCAGACCCAGTGGCTTAAACTCACGCCGGGCGCGTGTGCGTGCGTGCCCAAGATCCCGAGAGGAGAATGAAGGAGAAGGGATTGCGGCGTGACCATCCCCCCTGGAGTGTGATTTCTTGCTTTCTGTCTCTATGTCTCTATGTCGGTCTGGCGAGCACAAACGCCCTATAGCAAAAACCTCTCCAAAAAAAAAAAATAAAAATAAAAATAAAAGGTCTATTCTCTTTTGATTAGATTATCTTGGATTATTTTTGTGCCATTGATATATACATCTACCTTTATTCAAATAACACATTGTCTTTTTTAATACCATTATTGCCATCATTGTGGTAAGAAAAATTGTGAAAAGAGAAAAAAAAAAGAGTCTTTTCTTCAAAATGAGGTCAAGAGAACCCTAGGAAAATGAGTCAGGAGCACAGAAGGTGGACAACCTTAAAATGTATACTCAAACTTCTGAGATAATCCACTTGAAATAGTTCTAGATGAGTCTAAGATTATCCATGAACAGATTTGTAATCGTTGTATGCCTGTCCTTGTCTCAGGTTCCACATTTTGTCATTTCATTGGCTGCTTCTGTTAACTAGTCAGTTTCTCCTGCTCATGGGTCACATAATCTTGTTCTTCACATGCCCAGTATTTTTTGTCACTTGCAGGAGTGTGTGTACGTGTGTGTGTGTGTGTGTGTGTGTGTGTATGTGTACACCAACTAATTAATTAACTTTCAGATCTGCTGTATCCTTTGAAAGTTCTTTGGAGCTGAGCTAGCACCTTTGCTCTATGGCTAGTTTAGCTCCTTTGTTAAGGAGTGGGATTTCTACAAAATGCCTCATGTATTTAAAATATTATTCTACTCTGGTTGGTTTTCTCTAGTTCTGAGTCCTGGGTATCGTAGTGCTTATAGTTTCCCTGTTTCTTGGATACCCATGTGTGTATATAGTGCAGGATTTATCCCAAGACAAAGTGGACCCCTATGCATTTTTCATGATTTTGATTTCTGTGTATCTTCCTTTTCTTGGGTTCTGTGTGACGAAACACCAGCTTCTTGCACCTCTCTTAGCTCTGATGCATGAGTCCTTAACTCACTGAGGTCAGCGTGGTTTTATGCTTCACCACCCACCCCTGCACAAGGCACTGTGTTCTGTGAAGTACCCTCATGTAGTGTCATGAAGATCTCAATTATGGCTTCTTTTCCATTCTAATAGAGATAACAATCCAGTTATGTCACTGATTCAGTGTCTGAAAACAATTGTTTGACACCCCCCCCCTTTTAAAGCATTTTAGGGAGGTTGAACAAATATGACACCAGGTATTCTTAGTGACTGAAGTTGTGTTATAGTTTTGCAAGTTGTGATTTTCTCTTTTGATTCTTAGCAATTTATTATTGTTCTTAAAGTGATGACATTTAGAAAGATAAACCTAAGAATGAAAATATATAAGCCAAAATTCTGTCAAAAGGAAGTACAAACTTACCAGATGCTGAATCCCATAAATTTGATGAAGTTAAAACTGAAGTATCACATGAGATTGTCTTGGTTCTGAAATTAGTATACTCCTAGTAGGTAAGGTATGTGGACAATAGCTCTCTCCCAAAGCCACTTTTGCATATTTAGTTAAGACATAGAAGGTTTTTTTTTTTTTTTTTTGGGGGGGGGAGTGTGTGTTCTTGCCAGAGAGAACAGAAAGACAGAGACAGAAGGAGAGGAGAAAGCTCCATCTCATGGGAAACAGTCGCACAGCAATCCCTTCTCCTTCATTTCTCCCTTCTTTTTGGATTGCGTGCATGCACACACCTGCACCTGGCATATTTCTGAAGCTGGCCTGGTATGTTTCAGGTCGTTGGCCATGTGAAATTCAGCTGCTTTAATCAGGCCACAGGGCTGATTCCCATAGTAACTTTCTTCTAAGATTTTACTTATCTGTTGAAGATATTTTGTAGTTTTATCAACTGTACTAGGGAGAAATGTTCACCTGTTGAAATACCCATTTTGTAAAACAAATAATAATGTGATTGAATTTATAAAAGAAAATGAAATGGAAAAAATAACAAAAAATTAAAATAATAGAAACTAAAAGCCAAAAAAAAAAGATGTCTTACATAGTTTATGCAAGTGATATCAGTTTGACTCGAACTTCTTAACTTTGTATTCCTTGAGGAATTCAGAAGAGTGATCTATTAGCTCCTTCTCTGTCTCCTGGCTTTTGAACTTATTCTAATACCAATAGAGCCGATAGACTGGCAGACAGAATGGTTAGTGGCAAAGCAGAGTAAAGAAACATGCAGTAAAGAAAATAAGTACAAATCTAATCATACGATCAAAAAGTCATGGGGGGTTTGTTCCTCAAATAAAAGAAATAAACTCAACCTTGAAGGTCTCAATGGTGTATGCCAAGCTTTGAGTAGGCATAAAACTTGTGACGAGTAAGTGGCCCTTGGTAGGGACTCTTGGGTACAGATTCCATGTCTGAGTCTGTGGACAGTGAGGATCTCAGTCAAATCCAGCAGAACCTGCAGTCCTTCCAAAGCCTGCCAACCCGCTGCCACCAGAAAACACACCTTTTTGCAAACATTTTTTGCTTAGTGAAGCAATAGAAATACATGCCAAGAGAACCTAAGAGTGTCTTAAAATGGAGATAGTTAAGAAAAAAAAGTAAAGATTTTGGGAATTACTGTCAGTCAAGGAATAGTCTTGTTAGTTTGCAAACCAAGAGAGTTGCCTCAACCGTCAGTGGAATACCTGAGGCTAGGAGAACATCTCTTGGAACAGTTGGCCCGTGAGATTCCGTTATATGGAAGTGGCTCCAGTCAACTGCACAGATGAGAATGAGCTTAAGCTTCTGTCTTGCATGTTCTGGTGTGGTTCAGTTTAAGTGCTTGGTAAGTCGTATAGTTTTGCAAGTTTTTGTTTTCTATTTCAATTCTTACATACGCATTACATTTAATGCAACGTTCCTGTGTGCTGTCTCATATATCTTTTGTGTTACCTCTGTTAAATATTGTTAGAAATGGAAATGCCAAATTACTTTGAACATGACAAAAGAGAAAAGTTCTAAAACTATGAAAACCTTGCATTTATTGTCACTGTCGTGTAGGTCTCTAGTGATAAATTTCACTCATATTTCTCTTTCCTAACTTTAAGGCATATTTAAATGAGTATGATTTTTAATTCAAATATATCATGCAGAAATACCATATTTAAGTAAATATAAAGCATTGAACAGTCAAATCTCCTATGTGTGAAGCTGGAAAAGTTATTCAATATTACTTAGTGTCAGTAATTTTGCATATTCCAAAAAATATTTCAGAGAACATTTAGTCTAAAATTGTTCTACTATTTTTTTTTGAGTTTAGTCCAGAATAATATATGTTTTCTATTTCAAAAGTCTATAGAGGTAAGGGCAGATATAGCAGGTAGAATTTCAGACTACATTTGTAAGAAGAGTCCAATTTATTGTGTGAAACTATTCAGTAGTTAATAGGTACATAATCTGGAGATTATAAAATGTAAACTTTTTATTTCAGGCAAAGGTAATAATAAATACTTTTAGTATGTTAGTCTTGTTGTAAAAGTGAGTTATTTGAACCCAAAATTACATTAGGAGCCATAATTCTGGTGTTCATCACAATATGCTCTGTATTTCAGAATTATATTTTGTATTGTCAGTTAGAGAAGATGATTCTTTTTGCTTGAGAGGACAGATATAATAGGATAAAAGGTGAATGAAGATGAAAGGACTTGATAGATTAATACCCGTGTGTGTGTTCTCGAGTGCAGGTGTGTGGATAGAGCGTACCAGCACATTATGTGACAAAGCCATCTGATCTGTTGTGAAGACACATTGACTAAAGCTATCTGATCAATTGTGAGCTAGATTTTTTTAAAGCTCCATTTTCTTGTGACATAAACAACAAGGATAATGCCTGCTAAATGGTTTTGATTTATCATTACAATAATAAATGAAAAATGAAACTAAAATATACATATGTCCTATTGGAGTTTATATGCTGATATAATTTGAAACCCCACTTTGTTAAATACACATTTATCTCATTCATTATTCTACATTGCTCTAAGACATCTGTTAGGGAATATGTGGGTTTGTCCACAGGAAAATAAGAGAAACAGAAAATTGAGTCATTTATTTTTTTCAGTAATATGTTCTTGAATTTATTTCTTAAAAGTTATTTTATTACCTATAACAAAAAAAATTTCTGTAGAGAAAGCCTGGTTTCAAATAAGATAGAATGAATAATGATATTTGCAGCAATGAATAAGGCATTTTAAATATGAGCACCTGACAGGTAGCTCATGAACATACTTTTTCTTAAACAAAAGTAATTCCACCAGAAAAAGAAAAACAATCAGATGGAAGTCCATGCTCAGAGAGAGCTAGAGAGAGAAAGTTCCTCGGCAAGAACCTGCATTGGTGGAGAGAAGCTTCAGGACAGAGGGAAAGGTAGTTTGAATTCCTTTGAACACTTGTTTCCCTTCAGTTTCAAATTGACATCCGAGGTGTATTTCACGAAACTGACTGATAGGCTGTGGCAGAGAACGTAAAGCACCAGAGGAATTCTTCCCTGATTATGTCAAGATTAAAAATAGCAGTTTTCAAAAATGGTCTGCGTGAATGCCAGTTTCAATATGTCAGTTTCAATACAGTGCTGTGGATGAAAGGGAGAGAAGAATGACATGAAGGAATGACCTCACAAATGGGGAAAACCGCACGAAAGAATGAACGGCAATACATGTCAGATGGAAAGTGTCACTGTGTTAAGTCTAAAATGCACACCATTATCTCCCCGATATTAATTTATTTGCAGTGTACTTCATAATGTTTCCATCCCAATTTTCAATTTAATTTGTAAAGTATGTTCTTAGAAATAGGTGTTGTAATTCTATTTAATACTTCCATGGTTCTTTAAAAGAAAATTTAAGGTACTTGCTTAAGGTTTAGCAAGTGTTTAGTGAGCAATATTTAAATGACGAAAAGGTTGACAGGAGAGATTGGTTTTTAGCTTTGTGACTTTTATCTTTGCAAATCAGAGGCCCAGATGATTATATCACAGTGATTTCACAGATATATTTTTAGAGTATGTGCTATTATTAATTTTGTAGTTTTATTATATATGTTCAAGTTGTATGTGAAATGTATTAAAATTTTTTAATGCAAGAATGATCTACTAAATATTGATTTTTGCGTATTTACAAAAAGTGAAAGTTTTTTTTTTTTCTTTTTTCTTTTTTTTTTTGGAGAGGTTTTTGCTATAGGGCGCGTGCGCTCGCCAGACAGACAGAGAGAGACAGAGAGATAGAAAGCAGGAAATCACCCCCCAGGGGGGATGGCCACGCCGCAATCCCTTCTCCTCCATTCTCCTCTCGGGATCTTGGGCACGCACGCACACGTGCCCGGCGTGAGTTTAAGCCGCCGGGTCCGGGACTCGAACCGCGGTCGACTACGTGGGAGTCCAGTGACATAGCCATTACGCTAACTGCTGGTCCCCAAAAAGTGAAAGTTTTGAGTGGTGTATGAGGTTATGGGATTGTGATTCAGAATTATTTTTAATATTTTATATTTACAAGGCAGTATATGCAACCTTACATCCATGAATGACTAAATGAAGAGATGAGGCATCAAAAGGAACGATTTTGGGTTGGTCTGTATTTTACAAACACTCTGGTATACATTCTAGCTAATGTAATTATATGCCTATAGTTAGAAATAACGAATATTTGCTCTCTAGTACTTTCTCAGCATTTAGAGGAATGTTCAGTGAAAAAGAGGGAGCCTTTCTACATTAGCCAATTATGTGTTTTTAGATTTTTCTTTATCTTAGCTACATGGTATTCTCTTTGAACATTCTTCTATAAAAATATTATTCTTGCTATGTGATTTCATTATATTGTCCATGCATCCCATAAGCAAGCTTTTATTAAATTCCTTGTTTTAAGATGATATATATATATGTGTGTATATATATACACATACACACACACACACACACACACACACACACACACATATATATATATATATATATATATATATATATATATGTATATATATGTACCATCGCCAGTGTCTCAAACATGTTTGACCTCATGCCAGGATGCTCATAGTTGAAAAAGGCAAATGGAGACCTCGAATTCAAAAATTCAGTTTTACCTGCCAGAAACAAAGACCACAGAGCTAAATACCAGTAAAGCCTACATCTTTCAGCAAAAATAAGGAATGCGATATTCGTTCTGCCCTCATTATGTGTGTGACAGGTATTAAGGGAGGTGGTTTTAAAACACAACTTCATTATTACCAACAATCTCTAGGGTAGTGGTTTGGTATTGCTTTTGATGAGGCAGATAATCTCAGACAAATTACACCAGCTCTCTGAGACGTTTCCTTACTGAAAATGGTTCTCGTCTTGGGTTCTTGTGAAAAAAGTACTTAAGTATTTAAATATTTATAAACTTTGTAAACTAAGGGAAATTAAACATGGCACTTACAAGTAACAATATCAGCTTATTATGCTGTGGATATGTTTTTATCACCTTTTGTCTAAGAAATGCCTCATGAATTCTTTTGAGACTACGACCAAACCATATAACCTCATGACTAGAAGTACATGAAGTAAATCAGACCCTCCAAGGATAGTCAAAATGTGCTTTGTAAGAATGATTGCACAGATTCGCGCTAGATTTTTGGACTTTATTTTACAACTGAGCCAAAACACAAGAGTGGAAAGGAACAAGTGCAGGGAGGGATGAGGCTAGAGTAAATGAAAGTACTGTGTCCTCCTTTACTTGTTGAAAGATCCCCATATCTGAGCTTTTAGAAGCCACATAAAGTGAAGAATATGTCAGGTCTGAGGAGCTCAGGGTCCCTGCCCTTCTGATTTTCATACTAGTTTCCATAGATTGGGTTGTTTAGCCTCAAGGTCTCCCTTATTGCTGCAATGGAATTGCAGCCTGTGCACCCTGGCACTCTCACACTTTGTTTTCTGCTGCCCCCCTGGGCCTGCTCAGGTTTCAGTGCAGCCAGCAGGATGTGGTCTGTCTAGCACAAATAAGTGATGAAGCTGCTGGGATGTTGCAGAGAGAGGCCAGGCAAAGAGCCAGAGCAGACTCAAAAGAATGAAGGAAGAGGGTTGCAGTGGATTGTCCACACAACAGGCATGTCCTTGAGGAGGGAGGGAAGGGAGGAAGGGGGGGTTAGAGAAGAGAGAGGGAGTGAGGGAAAGACGCCCAGAGCTGGTGTTTATCAGGTGGTGAGCCAGACTGAAATCAGAGTGTAGTGGACTTGGGGCTGCAGGGACACTGGAGCTGGGGAGCAAAGCTAAGGCAGAACAAGTCAGCACAGCAGTGGGAGAAAACTCCGGAAGCCAGGTAGTGAACACGGTTCAAATAAGAACTAGATAGGACTGGCCTCATAGCTTGGTAGTTAAGAGAAGTCAGATTCCACATGGCTGGCTATGGTTCTAATCCTGGTCCTGATATGCCTTGAAAAACACCCCTGGCACGTGTACTTGCATGATCCAAATCCAAGTGGGATGGAGGATGGAGGAGAAGGGACTGTGGCAATGATTGTGTGCTATTGGGGGTGCTTTCTCCCTCTCTCATTCTCTCTGGCTAGCACAGGCGACCTCTGGTACCCCTCCCCCCCCAAAAAAAATAAAGAGCTAGATGAATTGATACAAAAACTAGAACTAAGAGTTGAGAAAATGAGGTTAAATAAGAGGAGCTGGGCAGGAGGGAGCAGAGCAAATGCTCTGTATGCTCAATTGCCAGAATAAATTGTGCAGGAGCATTGGGGGCCGTCTTGTTGCATTAATGCACCTGTGTGTTCTGGATGGCCACCCAGAAAAGACCTGTTAGTGCTGCATAAATTAATTTTTCATCAGTAGACTGTATCTAAGAAGGGTGTTCATTATTTGCATTAAATAAGAAAGTTTTATAATCCAAATTGATGTGAAAATACTCTCAGAAAATTACTATGTTTTGAAAATAATAGTGGGAAGTAAGAGTAATTTCCAAAGAAAAGGTTTGGGTATAATTATGAAAGTTAAATTTTGCACTTAGGTTTGTCTTGATGTATTTTTGGTATGTAATGGGTATTTGTAATTACTTCTGTGTGTGGGGCCATCAGTTGATAAAGGTTCAGTGCATTCTTCTCAAAGGGTTGTCATTGGTCTGATCCAAACCCTATTCAGAGAAGTTGCGGTGTTTCATCGTCATATATCATTTTCCCCATTTGATAAAACTCCATTTAGTGGATATTAGTTAGAATGAATGATTTGCATTACACACTTAGATATGAAATATTTGGAGAGCTACAAAGATACATTAATATGAGGAGCTAATGCTTACATTAATTTTGTGAGGTACTGAAGCCAGCAGGTGGTGTAGTGGTTGGGGCACTGGACTCCCACATGGCTGACCATGGTTCAAGTGCTGGTTCTGTTGGGTTTCTTTCTCACTTTCTCTCTCTCTCTCCTCTTTCTCTCTCTGTCTCTTTCTGCTGAATACACATAGGCTATGGCAAATTAAAAACATAATAATAATAAATACAATTAAATAAATAATTTTTTTAATTATTAAAAAGATTTTTTGGTGTGTGAGGTACCTGTATTAGTCAGTGCTCTCTAAGGAGACAAGATCTGTAGGTTTGCATAGATCTATAAGAGGAGATTGTTGGGAGAACTGGCCACATGATTACGGATGGCGAGAAGTCTTGCCACGGGCCCTCTGCGAGCTAGAGGCCCTGTGACGCTGGGCTGCCTGGCTCAGCCCAAGTTCCAAGGCCCAGAGCCTGGGAAGTCAGTGATGTCAATTATGCTGAAATCCCAAGAACTTGGGGTGCCTTCTTATTTCTTTGTAGACTGGATAATAAAAATACTATTTTATTTATCTTTACTACACATTTACTATTTTACATGCACTAGGATAGTGAACAAGAAGTTTATTTTGTTCATCATTACATATTCAATAGGCATAGGCCTGATAATACATAAATACCAAATTGAAGGAAGTCCAATTAAGTGCATTAAAGTAGAAAAACAGGGAATAAACAAGTGTCCCTGATTTTCAGTTTGAAGGGATAGATGCCTTAATACGAGCACTCAACTAAGCTGTTAGTATCGATTTAAGCTGATCCTTACATTTATAAATGATCATGAAGCTTGACATTTGCTTACTGACTTATTTATTCTCTAAATAGAAAAATTAGAAGAATAAAACATGAAATTAAAAACAAACTGATAATTAAACCTCTATATCAAACATACTGTGGAGGAGCTAAAAAGCCAGCTATCATTAATAAAACATACCATCTCATTTATAATCCAAATATAAAAGGTAAGTCTTATCAATGGACTCACATTAAAACTGAAAAAATTAAAGTAGCATCCGTTTGCGTTTTCAGTTTAAATATAGTAAATTATGGCTGTAATCATCTTACTGGATATTTTAACTAGTCCTACTAGAGTTTCTAAATTCCTACAAGGCTTAAGAGACTGATGATAGAGAAAAATAACTCAAGAGGAGAAAATAAAAGGGCACAAGTTATCCAGCTCCAAATTCAAGTGGATTGTTCAAACAGTTCAAAATCCTCTTTTTTATTTTATTATTAATGACTCAGCCTACTAGAATGAATTCCTCTATGTACATGAAATACGAACAGTTTGATCACATACTTTCTCCTGATGAGACTAAAGCTTACAAAGATGGCTTTTTCCTTAGAACTTGCAGAAGGTTGTTTTTCATGGATTTGAGATGGGTTTAACAAGCTGATTCCAGCCTCAGAGGCTGCTCCCTGCCTTCCTTACATGAGCCTCACATCTGGCTTGTTCCCCCTGTTTGTGCTGACTGGGTGCCTTTGATTGCTTCATTTGGGCATGGAATCAGAATGTGCAGCCAACTGCACCCGGGAGATGCCTGTTCACACCACACAGGGGCTCATCAGGCCAAGTCAGTGCAGAGGAACATGTACTAGCCCTACGGGGGTGCAGGGGAAGTGTGAGATTTGGTCTTGCCTTTTCTTCATGTTTTGATGTTGAAAATGCCCCCAAACCACTTGGTATGTTTTATATATATATATATATAAATATATATATATATATATATTTATATATATATATTTATATATTTATATTTATATTTATATATTTATATATATTTATATATGTGTGTGTGTGTATATATATGTGTGTGTGTGTGTGTGTATATATATATATATATAAAACATACCCACATACGTGTTAAATGTTGAAACTGACAGATCAAAGGAAAAATTTTTTGGAGGAGGTTTGCACAAAAGTGATCGCAAAGACATCTTAAAAATCAAATTATTTCATCTTAACCTCCAGTTTCTTCCTTCTGTATTCCTATGATATAAAAAAAATTTATCACCAAGTTGAAAAGTCTTTGTAATATCTTCCCTAGTTACCTCCTAACAAAATTATTTATTCATTTGATATCATTATATATATTTATATATATATATATATATATATATATATATATATATATATATTATGTTATATTTAGAATTCCCATACAAATCTGTGAATTTTTATTAGGTCATCAGGAAAGTCATGACCTATTTGAAATGTGTCATGACTTTCTTGATGACCCAATAATTTAAAGCCAATGTAATTCCTTCAGAGATTAAGGTTCTCAAACATCTGTATTTTACACTCTATATCCTTACTATTTCTACTTTTAAACATGTAACTTCTTCCATTTAAAACAATTCTTGGTACTAGACTCCCACTGGGACAACCGTGGTTTGTGTCCTGGACCTAGTACCTTGAAAATCACACTAGACACATATGTGTGCATGCCTTAAATCCAGAGAGGAGAATGGAGGAGCAAGGACTGTGGCATGGCTGTCCCCCCAGGGAGTGATTTCTCATTTTACCTACTTTCCTATTCTCTGTCCTCTCAGTCTCTCTGATAAGTGCACATCCTCTATGGCAAAATCCTTTTTTTTTTTTTTTTTAAAAAAAAGGTATTTTTTATTAGTAGGAATCAATTGAAAATATTTCATAGTCATCAATAAGAAAGAAACCATTTTTAATTTACTTAACCATAAGCATAGCATTTACACTTAGCTGCAGAAGTATGTTTCTGCGCTTGCTATCTCTTTGTGAAGTTTAGGAAATATTAATATTATATTAAATAAACTTCCTACTTGATATAATCAGAAATATATATTAAAAAAGTAACAGGTTTTTGTATATGAGTTCAAAAGTTTTGCAGTTTCTCTATATTTGGAGCTGAATTTATTATTTTCATCCCTATGTAAGTATTTCCCCCAATTTTGCTTCATGAAGACAGAAAGACAGCTGTGTTGTCTACAGTTTAGAATCATGAAGAAGTGAATTAGACTGTTAGTAACATTGACTACAGTTTTCAAATGTCTAGGGTTGCTCTCATACATACATCATACATGAAGTCTAAAATGGGCATTAGAAGTTGGATGGGATACCTCCCACTTAGGATGGGACCAGGTTTATCCGTCTTTCCATTCTGATGTTCATGGCTTTAATCTTCAAGGTGAAATCCTGATCTACAGCGCTTCTAGAAGGCATCTATATAATGTCTCTCATGGAAAGCAGGCATTTAAACAAAAGGAAAGAAAGTCCCCCCACGGCCAGGGCAAATTCTTCTCATCGTCTCTATCTGAACTTTCATACAAGGTATTTGCTTTATCTTGCATGGCCAGTTCTAGCTACGTGGGTGTGCATGGGTGGATGGGAAAGGGCAATCTTTAGAATGTGCACCAAGATACTTCTGAATTCTGCCATCATTAAGAAATTAAGAAACAAGAAATATTGTTGTAACTTAAGTAATCAAACTCCATAATAATCCCTTAGCAGAGTCTAACAAGTAGGTTTCAGCATATGAATCCAGTATAACATAACAGGAATAAGCCATTATATCCGAGGGGTGCATTATTCTATGAATCCAAGGTTGGTTTAAAAATTAGAAAATCAATGCAATCGCCCACACCTGAAGATTTTTTAATTAAAATATTAATGCTATGATTCTTTTACTAGATGAAAAAGATGATAAAATTAAATTTATTCATAATAAAAATACCTAGCAATCTAGTAATAAAGTTGAACTTTTAAAATGTGTCAAATCGAATTGAAAACAAATATTTAAAAGCATGAATTCCTTGAGCTGAGAAATAAGACAGATAAGTCCACTGCCTTCATTCAGTTCAAAACTGTGTTGTATTATCTAGCCAGTATAGTTAACCATATCAGATTAACTGTGAATTGGAAGAAATAAAAAATAAAATATCCATAGATTCATGATTATAGTTAATGAGAACTTTAGCAAGATAGGTGATATAAAATTAAAAGATCAGAATACAAAATTATGTATTCCATCAGCTACAAATTGTTAGATGATGTAAACCTCAGGCAACCAAAGGTGAAGAATTTAGGAATAAATTCACCAAAATACATTTACAGCTTCTAAGGACAAAGTAATATATTATTGAGAGAAATTACAGTCTAAAATAAATCAGATCACACAATTTACCACTGAATGAAATATGGAATGTTCGAAAGACATCTGTTCTTTCAGGGTCAGTTTTGTGTCTGTGAGTGAATGTGTGTGGAAATTGATGAGCAGATGTTACTAACATACACTTATGTAGAAGGGGCTACGAGTAGCCAAGAGACTTGAAGAAGAACAGATGGACCAAAATATCATGCTTAATGTCCGCTCTTGGATATTCAATGGAGAAACCTCTTCACGTGTATACTCATAAACATGGGCATGACTATTCAATTTGAAAAGGATAAAACTTTATAAAAAAAACACAAAAAGATCTCAATGGTAGACTGGATATATGTTATACTCAGACAAAGTGATACTCTAAGCATATAATTGACTAAGCTTCATAGATTAGTCTTATATTCTCTGGACATGGCAGGCTGAATTTCTCATTTGCATTGGTCTCTCTCTCTCTCTCTCTTTTCTTTTGTTTGCTGTAGGGCATTGGTGCTCGAGAGAGAGAGAGAGAGAGAGAGAAAGAAAGAGAGAGAGAGGGAGGAGGAAAGTGAGAAATCACCCCCTGGGGAGATGGCCACATTAAAGTCCCTTTTCCTCTTGGGATTTTGGGGACCACGTACATGCTCCTTCAAGCTGCCAGTTCTGGAACTCAGACAGGTCAGCCATATGGAAATCCAGGGCCTTAACCACCATGCCAACTGCTGGCTCAGTTTTCTATTTTAACCTTTGCCAAATGAGAAATGGGACGGCCAGTGTTCTGTCTGTACTCATCAATTGCGTGCTAACTTTGCCAGTATTAACATTTATTTTCACATCTAGGGTGGGCTGGAAATAAAATTAGAAGAGATATGGAAACTGGAGATTTTAGATTTTGAGACTGGTCAAAGAAAATGAGCTTTGGCCTTATAAAACACCTAAGATGAATTATTTTGAAATGATACTAAATTATTGGGTTGTCAGAAAAGTCATGATGCATTTTTGCATAGCAAAACATAGAAAAATATGTCATGACTTTTACGGCGACCCAATACTTTCTGGATAGGAATAAACTGAGCAGGCCCACTGTGGTAGTTGTTATTCATGTTTTGTGTGAGTGAGAAAATATTTTTAAATATATGTTTTGATTGAAGATTGTATGTATGCATGTTTCCACCAAAAATGCATAATAATGTATAAGTACAGGCAAGAATAATTCCCTTCCCTAGAGTTTATCAAATATTTCCTAACCCATTGTCTCTATTATTTGAACATGACTAAGAAGGTTTATGTATTTTCTTTCGTTTTGGTATCTTATGACTCTGACTCCAGTGAGCACAAATAATTAGCTGCATGTGGGTCTTTGACTCCAAAACAAGAATATATGTCCTCGCCAGCAAATTAGGAGGTGACCTAGTGTGAAAACAATAAAACACAGTGTTAAAACAATAAAACATTTTGAAAAATAAGTGGTAAAGCATCTGTAAACAGGAATTGGGCTGATTATCTACGTCTATCAGTTTTTATGTTCTTGGAATTACAACACAGCATATGGTGAAAACCACAGCTTGTGAAAAGGAATGGAATGACAAGCTGAGAAAAGCAGACTTATAGAGAGTACTGCAGCTCGGTTAAAATGAAACACTTGAGCTGTGATTCTCCACCCTGTATTTTTAGAATCACCTAGAGAGCTTTTTAAAAATACTAATGCCAGAATCTCTGCTCAGAGGTAATGATTGGTCTTCAACGATGCCTAGATATCAGAATATTTTAAAAGTCTGGGTGATTCTAACACGCAACCCGCATTGAAAACAAGTGTGCTAAACTCAAGACAGTCTTTCAGCAACGTTCCCTAGGATGTCAGGCTTACATTTAATTCCAATTTCCAGGAGGCCTTCTGGATCAGGGTAAGTTTCAGCTGCCTGTAAGAAAATCCCCAAGTCAAATACACAAACAAGGGCATCTTTCTCTGATGCAGAAGTCCAGAGGGAAGGCAGGCTGAAGTGGTAAAGTGATTTGGCTCCTGCCTGGGACTCGTTCTGCTGGACGAGGTCTTCCTACCAAGGGAATGGAGAAAACAAACACAGAGGAAACCCACACAGACTCCCTGCGGCTGCTTTCCTGCTCTCAGATTCCGTGTCATCCCTCTCTCTAATGCATGTAGAAAGTCTTGTATTAAACAAAGGGAAACATAATTCTTGAACAATTTCTTTCATGAGAGAAAGAGAGAGAAAGATGAGCACCCTCAACAGGATCTTATGCTGTGAAATCCCCTCAGCCTTCCAACTCGCTGAGATCAGTGAGCATGTGGGTGCACACACTCGGCATGTACGAATCAACCCAGGAACTGAACCCTGATCTTCCATATGACTTCCAACATTAAGAGCACTGCACACCACAGTGGCCAAAACATACTTCTTAATTGTGGAATTGCCCAGCCAAAAATTCTAAATTTCCAAGAGAAGTAGAGTGGTGTTTTTCCAAACTTACTTGAAATAAGACCTAAATTTTTTTAAGCTCCGTCTTTCAAATATAATCTAAATATGCAGAGTATCATTTTGAAAAACATGAGAATATATATTTTTATTATGGTAATACATATATAGAACTATCCATTTTTCTTTAATTTTAAGATTAAAATATTTAAATATGTCAAGGTGTCAAAAATAAATTTTATAATTTATAATTATTTTGGTTATTTTTATATTTAGTTATACATTTATAGGAACCAATTAAGCCTGCTCTATTTTCAAATAACTCCAGGGAAGGATGTTTCAGTTAATCATGCAGTGCACCATGCTTCGTTCATCCTTAATACTGTTATTTGAACAGGAGGCTCTGGTTAATAAATTAAATAGGAGAGATTATGATATCCTATTATAAGAAATTAATTTCCATGTTATGCCTCAAAGGAGACATATCTCTTCCCATAGAGAAAGACCTAAAATATCATTTCTTTCATGAGACTCCGGTTCATGATGCTTATTCCAGTGAAAATTGCTCTAATACGACAAAAATACAGGACCAATACATGCTTGGGAGTTCAAAGGTTTCCATGTTCGTACTCAAGTAAAAAACTAGCACTTCCTTTAAATTAAATCTATTAAAACTTCATGTCTTAGGTATGCTGGTTACTTGTGACATAATACTATCAAAAGAGACAAGGCTTCTATTGAACAGAAGACTCAATATATAAGGTGATCTTTTGAGACGGTACCCAAGAGAAAAATTCAAAACCTGACATTTTGACATATGAGGACTCCAAAATGAGAAGTACGTGAGATTTCAAGTTCCCAAGGGGGGGGATAGAAATCTAGAGCAGGAACAATTTTTAATATAGTTACAAACATTAATGATTGTACTACTGTTTAGGATGAAGATGGCAGGCATTGCTTGGACTGTTTTCATAGGTTGCTCAATTACTGTACAGTGTAGTTTCAGTTATTTTTTTAAAAACTTTGTGTTGTTTTAATAATGTCCTCAGGCAAATAATCTCATGATTTAGTCTATAAAATACCTAAGTCTTGTTGTTTAGTACTTCATTCTTTCTTTTTCTTTTTCTTTTTCTTTTTTTTTATTTTAAAAGACATTTTTGCTATTGGCACATGCATTTGCCAGAGAGACAGAGAAAGTGAGGAATCACACCACAGGGGGTTGGCCATGCCACAGTCCCTCCTTTTCTATTCTCCTCTTGGGATTTTGGACATATATGCACATATGCCTGACATAAGTTTTAAGCCACCAGGTCCAGGACTTGAACTGTGGTCAACTATATTAGAGTCTTTTTTTTTTTGAGAGGTTTTTGCTATAGGGCATGTGCACTCACCAGAAAGACAGAGAGAGACAGAGAGAAAGAAAGCAAGTAATCACCCCCATACTGCAATCCCTTCTCCTCCCTTCTCCTCTCAGGATCTTGGGCACACATGCACATGCTCCCAAAGTGAGGTCAAGCCACAGTTAAGTAAGAAGAAAAGGAGATATTATATATGTAAGTTGTCTTATCCTGTTGATGTACTCTACACAATGAAATCATTGTGATTTATTATAAGTATAAGCTACATAAGCAAGATTGTCTAAAATTATATTTTAGGTTACATTTTCCTTAGACAAATGCTTAATGATAAAATAAGATCCTAGCCACAATGTCTGTAGATTATAGCTGTATCTATTTAACTAAATAAATATTCACTGTTTAATGTATCTAGTATCCATTGGACATTTTCTACATATATCTTTTTTTTGGTCCTGAAAACTAAAAGTAAATTATAGAGGAATACTTTGATGAATAAGAACTTCAGAGGAATTTTTGTGACTTGACCAAGGTCAAAGTATAATATCTGGCCAGTTGCAAGTGACACAGTAACAACGTGATACTCCATGATACTGAGGTAACTTGGAAGAGTCCAGGGTTCAGGTCCTGAGGCCTCTTTGTATGTCTCTGTACATGTCAGGTACATGCACACCAGGGATCATGGTATGAGGACCCTGTTGGGGGTATTTCTCTCTCTCTCTTCCTGCTTCTCTCTTTTTCATGGAATAAATAATAAATATAAAAAAAGAAAACTGTAGCATCAGTATGTGCACAAGATAAAGGATCTTGGTGTAGATTACTTCCAGAACAGCTTCAAAGAATGCTTATTAGTTTTTAGTGTATATATATCTATATATATATCTATATATATAGATATAGATATATATATAAAATAAAAGGGTTGTATTTCAATTTTACATTTTTAAATACACCACAGTTATTAAATAATTATTTTATGAATGATTATTTATCTTAATGAAATAAATGTTTTATAGCAATCAAGATGTTATGTCTCTTTTAAATTCATTATTCGAGGCATCAAATTTCATACAAAATCAAAATAAATTAATTAGACTAATGAATAAAATAAAACCATCAGCAAAAAATAAATTTGTTTATTGAAGTCATGACACTTTTTCAGACTTTATAAGACTTTAGTAAATTAAAATATTATGTTATACATTTATATCACTTAATAATTTCTAGGAAATTTATATGTCTATTTTATTTGATATATTCTTATAGTATCTAGAAACTTAAGAGTAAATATTATTTCTATTTTAAGAGTGTTGGATCTGAAAGAGATGGTATTTCCCCTCCCAATACATATTTAGTGATAAAGTGTTGACTAATCAGAATCCTTGAGTCTTTTGCACTATGCCAGAGTTCCACTCAAGCAAATGTGGGGAAAATAAGGAATGAAGGACTAAAATAATAATCAATTTTGAGTCAAAGCCTAGCAATTCATAACTGAAAAGTACAAATTAGATTTCTTGTCAAAATACATAAAAACACAGAATATTGGGAACCAGCAGTTAGTGTAATGGCTGGACTCCCACGTAGTCGACCGCGGTTCACGTCCCGGACCCGGTGGCTTAAAACTCATGCCGGGCGCGTGTGCGTGCATGCCCAAGGTCCCTAGAGGAGAATGGAGAAGGGATTGAGGCGTGACCATCGCCCCTGGGTGGTGATTTCTCGCTTTCTGTCTCTGTGGCTCTCTCTGTCTCTCTGGCGAGTGCACGCGCCCTATAGCAAAAACCTCTCAAAAAAAAAAAAAAAAAAAACATAGAATATTTAACCTTGAAAGTCATTATTAACTTCTAGGTAGAATTTACTATTAGTTTATTAATCTGACTTACAGAAGTGGATATTGACTATAACACGTTGTCCCTGTGTTCAGTTAAATGAGTATTTACGTTTTCTATATATTCTATTTTGAAATGACTAACATTACTTGATTTTTACGTGATTAACTAACCTTATTCCCTTGAACAAGTAAAATATCTTAACATTTTAAAGATTTTGCAGCCACCTTTTTTTTGTGTGTGTGTGTGGAGAGGTTTTTGCTATAGGGCGCATGCGCTCGCCAGAAATACAGAAAGAAACAGAGAGACAGAAAGCGAGAAATCACCCCCTGGGGGGATGGCCATGCCACAATCCCTTCTCCTCCATTCTCCTCTTGGGATCTTGGGCACGCACGCACACATGCCCCGGATAAGTTTTAAGCCACCGGGTCCGGGACGCGAACTACAGTAGACTACATGGGAGTTCAGGGACATAGCCATTATGCTAACTACTGGTCCCAAGTTTTGTAACTCTTATAAACCACAAAAAGAATAAGAAAATGACGTAGAGTTAACAAGCTAATAGGAAAAAAAGTGGAATAGCAAAACATTTCATTTGTTTAAAATGTTGAGATAGAATTATAGAATAGATGAGAAAGTGGTTACACATGTGGTAAGAGCATAGATTTAGCCAAAACATAATAATTATATTAAATATAAGTGCACTTTTGAAGATTTTTTTTTCCAACAGCTATTAGTCCTTAATGGCTTAATGTGCAACTTAACCCTTACAAGAAAAGAAAATTGGCAAAAACAGATTTCTAGCACACTCTTTAAAAGTGAATAATGGTAGTCTAAAACTTAGTATTTTTATAAAGTATTATGATACTGTCTTGTGGATAATTAAAATAGAAATATTAATGGAATGAAACCAAAATCTGTGCAGATCAGCAGTCGGCATCTGCCTTCTGTGAAGAGCCAGAGGTAAGTGTTTTCAACCTCACTGGCTCTGTGACAATCAGAGCTGCCCAGCTCTACTGTTGATATGTGAACACAGCAGTGGAAAATGAATACCTGAGTGAACAGGACTGTATCTGAATCTACCAGATAGGTAGTGAGCAAGGTTTAGTCAGTTGGCAGTAGTTTGCTACTGCCCTTGTCTAGTTTTTTAATGTTTTATTTATTTAATTTTTCTAGAGAGAGGCAATCCAACTCATTATAGTCAGCTCAGTTCACTGACAGTTCACCTCATGTGGTCAGGGAGGGCCCAGGATATGAACCCAAGATCTTTCCTATGTGGGGCAAGTTGCTTTAGTGTTGTGCAACCACCTGGCTCCTGGAGTTTAATAAACCATTTAGTAAGGCCTCCTTCATTGGCAGAGGGTGAGAAGAAAGGAATTGAGGGGAAAAGGAAAAAAAAAAAAAAAAAAGAGAGACAGAAATATATAACAAACAAGAAATTATTTGTTCATGATTACATATATGGTAATATCCTTGATTAAACCAATATATTCGGGATGGGCAATAGCATTTTGCATGCTGTGATAATGTACTGTGAATGACTGCAAAATCAATAAATTTAAAAGAAATAAAAAGAACATCAACACACACAGACACACATACACACAAACACACAAACCCTCCTTCATATTTAATAAGAAATATGTTAAAATAAATGTTATTAAGAAATACCTTCAATATAGCAGTTATTTTATTTGGTACTTTTAAGTAACAAGTTCATTGCTGACTGACTGAGGTTTTTCTCTTGAGAAGACATGTGTGAACCTTATTTTTCGTTTCCTTTAAAGGAATACATTCTTCCTACTGCACCTTTTTGCTCTTCAGACATCCTCTGTATGTCTGGTTTCAGCAACTATGGCTTGCCCTTCCTTACATGCCTTGGTCTATTATTCATCATGATTTTGCAACATACAATTTCTTAAAATTGTGGCTTTATGCTTTTTTTAAAAAAATAAATGTTGCTTCTAAACTATTCTCTCTCCCTTTACTCTCATTTTTGGAATCAATTGTATTATGTTTGCTATTTTTTGCCAGGTTCCACATATTTTACACATGTTTTTCATTTTCCAATCTTTTTGCTTTGTGTGTTTAAAGTATGTTATTTTCTGCCATGTTATTTTCTAGTCACTTATTCTTTTTTCAGTTGTGTTTCACCAGGAAAACATCACTTGAACATGAAGTTGGTGATTACAGAGCATTTACTATTAGAATTGTGGGGTAGAGGGGCCAGCAGATGGCATGGTGGTTAAGGCACTGGACTCCCACATGGCCAACCATGATTTGAATCCCAAGGTGGCTTGCTTTCTCTCTCTTTCTCTCTCTCTTTCTCGATGTCTCTATGTCTCTCTATGGTGAGCACACATGCCCTGTGGCAAATTAAAATAATAATAATAAAAAAATAAATATATAAAATTAAATAAATAATTCTTTTTAAAAAGGAAAAAAGAATTGTGGGACAGAGAACTGAGAGGAATAAAAATTTTAAACAAAATTCTGTTATTTCAAGTAATTTTGTGAACTGGGAAGCCTTGAAAATCTCTTAAAATAAAACAGTAAGTGCTATTGTGACCACTGTAACAAGCATTACCATAAATGCATCACTGAGTTTGAAGGGATGTAAAAAAAAACTCTCCAGATAATAGAAACAAAGAAGGATCTGCAAACTAGGCTAGTTGAAACAGAAATTCTTGCCATCCATCTTTGTAGCAATCAAAAAGAAAAACTTGAATTTAAACACGATCTAATAGTATTATAAAAATAATATATATTAGAAAATGTTGAAGATAAATGTTAAAGTTGTACAAAACAAACCTATGAGGTGGAGTTACAATGGAAATTAGAATCAAATATGTAGTAAGAGCATATGTTCAAACAGAAAGCCTGAAAATTAATGAGCTAAACTGAGACATGGAAAGAAAAAGATAAACAGAGCAAATCCAGTGGGAGTAGGAGCAGGAAATATGAAGTTCAAAGACACACTTAATAAGACTTAAGACTCAGCATAGCTAGAAATTGGTTCTTTGTAAAGATGAACAGAAAATCCTCTGTCAAGTTTGCACAAAAAATAAGAGAGAAAAACCTATGTGGTATAAAATTCAAAGACATAGAGCAATGGAGAATATGAACAATTTCTAACCAATGAATTTAACATATTGATATTAAATTTAGCAAGTCGAACAATTTCATAGAAAACTGGTGGTTATTACAAATGATTCAAAAAGAATAGGAAAACTGAATAAATATACCATAATTTGAATATAATTCAGTAGTAAAGCTAGCCACAAAAACAAAGTAAGAATACTAAACAAGCAACAAAAAATTAGAAAAAACTAGTACAATCTTACAGGAGCTTTTATTGAACATTATAAGGATGTACAATCTCAGTAAGATGATAGACACCAATTTTATTATGAATGTATTGAATTGATTTTAAAATCACCTAGGAAATAGTAAAGATGTAAATCACAACCAGTTTTACTTATTGCTAGATATTTTAATATGATAAATAGATAAAAAACACCCAAATCTACGAATATATAAAAAGCTAGTGTGGTCTTGGCATGGTGGGCAGTGACTAGGCACCTTACAATGCTGCAGTGGCTTGTGCAAGATCTAGTTCTTTCGCTCAAAGGGTGCATGCGAGCCAGTGATCCTTTCTGTCTCTCTCATAGAAGAAACTTTTTTTAACAGCATGTGTATTGATCAAATTTGATTGCTTCAAAATAAATAAATAAAAGATTTGTTTGACCCTTAAAGCTGTCAATGTAATTTACCACTTTAACATGATGAGAAATGATTCCTCTAAAAAGATAGAGGAAAAGTAATGAAGTAATTAGATGAAATTAAAGTCATTCATCAGTTATTAATATTCAATTACTAGTATTAAGTTGGTCCTGATCACTCTAACTTAAGGTGCTTTTGGGAGAAGTGCAGTTTCCCCTCAGGACCTTCCATCATGTTGGGGTCATTGTGTGGATAAAGGGGACTAATGAGTTCAGGAGTTTATCTAGTACATGACACCTGGGGAGGCCAGGTGGACATATGCAGGTGACTAGTGGGGAGCACCAATATTGGGAGACACAGAGGAAGGAGAAATTCTCCTGGGGCAGTCAGGGAGGGATATGGAGCGTGACTGGGTTGGCTTTGGCAAGACATACCATCTTTGATGTCAGTTCTCCTGTCACTGAAGGAGCACTAGGAGCCCATTCTTTGCATCATCTACACACATTTTTGAAATATATCACTCCATGTCCATCTGAAGGGCTTACGATGTGATACTTCTTGAATTGATGTATCATAGTGTCACTAGAAACTATGGTATACCCCAACTGTTGAGAACTCATTCATATATATATATATCATTAGACCTTTTTTAATGCATTGAATATTTTTCTTATTTTTTTACACTGTACCTTTTTACAGCATAAAAAATGAATTATCTGAGCATGAATGCACTGCATATTACTCTAGTCAAAGATAGTCCCATACACATTATTATCATCAACAGATAATTTTTCATCTTTATGTCCATTAAATGGTTATCTTTTTTCTCCTTGATTTTCTCCTTTCTTCCTCTCTCTCCATTGCCCATCACCCTCCCACACTGTCTCTAGTTTTTACATTTGCTCTTCATGCTTTTATACCTTTTCATCTTTCAGTTTCTGCCACAGAGTGAAGACATTCAGTATTTATTAAGTAGGGACATACAGTGCTTCTCTGCCGGGGTGCCTCGGCGGGGTGGGTTATCTCATTGGAGGCGGCGCAGGTGAACAAAATTAGGCTGAAATCTCAATGCTCCTTAGCATGTTCTTAGCCAGCTACAGCCAGAGCAAACTCCGGACCGCAGCGCTAGCGGCTATCAAACACACATATTTATTGAGGGATATCTTACAGGAGTAGGAGGGTTTAGGGGGAAATAAAAGATTTACTCTATGAAACAGAGGATTCAAGGCACAGGAACAGTGATCATAAAACATGATGCACTGTTCTGTTTGAACAGGTGAAGCCAAACACAGTTCTCAGAATGAAGGAGTATATTTGTCTCGTGCATATTCTTCTTAAGTCTTGATTACCAGACAGGGCCTTTTTAGATGAGAGGGTCTTATAGCTCAGGAGACAACACAGAATGTTTTATTAGCAGTTTTTCATAGTTAACAGCATACAGGGGAAAATCTGTTTGTAGTTAGGTATTATCTGTTGCTTGCCTGAACCAGCTAAGAACTTTAAGCTAAGATAGTTACTCTTCCTCTGGAGCCCTCAGCTTTATTTATCCTGTTGTTGTTAGTCAGATCTGTCCTTCGTCTATTAACCCATGGGTCCCTGTATTTATTAGCTGAATTCTTTGTCCGTAAATCAGTGAATTTTTGTGCTTTATCTTTAAGTCCCTGTCATGATGGTGGATATGCTAACTTGGCCTAATATAAGTTAACTTTGGCCTGCAGCTTTAACTAGGGGTATTTATGTAAAACTAACCTTAAACTAACTTAGTCTACATATGCTACTAACGCTAATTTGGCTTATACTAACTTAACCTAACATATGCTAATTTTGGCTTAAAACAGGCAGGTGGTCAGGGCAAAGGGGAGCGGTCAGGGACTTTTTGGGAAATCTTGTAATATACTCAGGATGTATAAGAGAACTATGTAATTCTTTTAAAGTAGTATATCAGGGAGTCAGAGGCAGGTCACTTCCCAGCAAGGCTACCGCAGTCTCTGGAGTGTACAACAAGCGGCCTTGCCAGCATGCTGAGTTGACCCAAGCTTTGCTCATAGGTCGGGGGTGGGGGCTGTACAGCAGCAGCCTTGCCAACATGCTGATTCGACCTAAGCTTGCCCAAAAGGTCAAAAGCTCAAAACAGATCCTGGGGCGCTACAGGGTTGGACTCCTCCACTTCTCTTTCATAGGATGAATTGCTTCATTTAGCATAAAATCTTTCATATTCATCC